>CM077024.1:102942531-103542531 GCA_039090855.1 Macrothele yani
TTGTGAGGACACTTTAATGGAACATATGTTACGAGCAAATTACAAAGCAGCTATCTGGAGATGCAGTCTAGATAATTGTCCACACATTCCGAAACCAACATAGGACACGTTTGGGAAGTAAATGTTGAAGGAAATTTAACTATTAAGTGGATAACTGGCCTGCCAGCTCCAGATGTTGTACTCACTCTGATATTTTGCAGGTGTGCAAGAACTTGCCGTCCATCTGATTGTTCGTGTATGCCTGATGGACTGAAATGCACTGCTGCCCGTAAGCTTCCAACATGCTCAAATATGGAAAAAGAAGATGATGGAGATGTAGAAAACTTTTGTGAGAGTAATAGTGGGGAAGATGAGTAGTATGCAATCTTGTCATCAGTTAAAAGAGTGTTCACACTGTCGGCTATACCCGTTTTTGGCCTCCTTATCTGTGTTTCTGCAAACATATTTTATAATACATTTCATTGTGCAATTCTAATATACATTATTAAAAGTAGAATTTCATGCTGATTAACTTTTATGTCTACATATTTTTATCTCTGATCCTTAGATTTTGTGCTACAATTGCTTTTATGACAAATATAAGTTGTGTTTTAAAACGACAGCCATTTTTTACAAATGGGGCCCAAAAAATAATTTAGCTACACATTTAAAAAGTCCATGACACATTTTCTAACACTACACACATACAGCTAACTAAAAAACGTTGTTTGAATTTTCCCCCTCTTTGGTACTCAAAGTCAAAATTTTGATGTCGGGCTCACGGACTAAAACAAGCAGTGTGGTGTTCTTTAAAAGAACTGCAATTTCTCATGTTTTGGATCCACGTACAATTACTGAAAGCAGTGGTATAACTGCTAATAAATCATTACTTGTTCTTGTTGAAAAATAACAATAAACAAAAAGCAAGTACAAAAAGAAAAAATATTGCAGTTTGGTGTTATAATCAGAGATATGACTACAAACAAGGATGTGAACTTAACTCTCCTTAATGAAACAGAACTATGCAGTATTAAAAATTAGAAAGTACATGCAAAATGTTCCTTGTAGTGAAAGACATGGGCTACATAAAGAATTTTTGAATTCCGGCTGTCAGAAGCAGATGTGGTAAGAATAATATAATATAATATAATATAATATGCATCTATTCCCTCCAAAATGAAAACATGTATTACTTGTATTTAAAACAGAGTGTGAGCACAGTTTTTTTCAAAATGGATATCTTGTGCATTTTTTTTTCAATATAATTATTGGAAGCAGAGATATATTTGCAAATAAAAATGTACATTCTTGCCCCCCCCCCCTCCCAGCAGCCCTGAATGGTCCATTGTGAAAAATTGAAAAATAATCTTATTGCATTCCTGATCATGGAACATATTCAACACAAAATAAATGTTTCAAAAGGACTTTTTAGAGGGAAACAACAAAAGAAATGTAATGTACACTTTACCACCCATTTTCCAGAAAACCTCATTTTTTGAACTAGAAAATGATGCACATAAAATGTTCATGACAAATGGTACCAGACAGGAAAAAAATATTTTTCAGTTGGTTTTAAATGCAGTATGTTGAATAAAATATTGAGGTAAATAACCATGGTCCATTTATGTTACATAGCTGAAATACTGTTGATCAAAAAAAGATGAAAAGGTATTAATAATTGTTCTCATAGTTCAAGCTCTCCAATGAAAAAAGAATTTTCCAAGTCATAATAATAGGTGCACAGATATGTGTCTCCCTATACAGATGAACAGACTACTGTAAATAAGCAGATCGGTTTTTATCCCAAAAGGCATGTTAAAAAGAGCATAACTTTTCCTCATTGCTCTATTGTCATCATGTTGCTAATGATGTTTGGAAAGAAATGGTAATAAATGCAAAAAAGAAGAAGAGAGTGAGAAAGGGAAAAATATATATATATATGAGCAGCAGTCTCTAAAAACAAGTATCTTTCAGTACACTTGAAGAATCTTTTAGAATTGCACAAAACCGCTATTCACCAAACATTAAGATATTGCCAACACCACCACGAAGGTCTTTTTGTCAAGTAAAACAATGTGATTTTATGAATGCCAACATGCACATTATATCCCAGAGTTTAAGCTGGCTCAAAAAATGCTGTAGCAAAAATGCTAAAGAAATTTAGCCTCTTTTGTCGATGAACTGATGCGCGGCGAATTGGCGCGACACCATCCAACCGAACAATGGATGACATTTCTGTCGTATGACGGAATACTTTTACCCACGAATTAGCTGCAGAATTTAAATTTTTCCCCTGGACTGCGGGAGTTAAAATTTTCGGAATACAATCACCTCTGTGATATTTAAACGTGTGGCACCATTTTGCGACGGGACGCTAATTTTCTCTCGCGGTTTAGATTATTTCATCGCATTTTGTTAAAATAGCGATCGTAGCTTAACCTCTGTTATATCCCTATATCTGAATACTCATACTAAAACAGTGGTTTAAGTCATTACATCAAGAGCGAAAAATAAACCATAATTTTGAAAGAAATTTGTTACACAGTTCTTAAACTTTACTGATGTTAGCCAAAAGTTTTCTCTTCCAAAGGAATTGACCAATGAAAATAATGAAGCTCCTGCTGGAACTCTTTATTGATTTCTGCAGAGTTTAGGGGGAAAAGAAAAATTTTTGAAAGCCCAAACTAAAAGGAGCCTCTTTTTTTTGTAAGATGTGCTGATAGCTTTTTTTTTTTTTTTTTCAAGCTTCCATCAAAAGTAGCCAACTTTTTAATTGTTACAGCAAAATCAAATGGAATATTTTTGTCTCTGCTCTTAAAAATCCTGTTGAAAAAATTATTTTTGCATTGGATGCATCATTAACTATGAGAAAGGTTGTGGATGTTATACAGTTTAAATAATGCATTTTTCAATAGAAAGCATATACAAAGTGTGACGATTTAATTCCCGGAATGCACCTGTAGAAAAAAATGTGTGCGTACCTGTACACTAGCAGCCACTGTCACCTTCAAAGTAATCCCCTTCAGCTGCTATGCATTTAGTTAGATGCTGTTCCCATTGCTGGAAACATACCTGGAACTCTGTTCCTGGAATATTCTTGAGTTCTATCACGTTATGCTAAATATCATACATGTCTAAAAAACTTCATCCTTTACTGGCAGGTTTTTATTTTGGGGAAGAGCCAAAAATCACAAGTAGAAAAGTCAGATGAATATAATGGATGATCCAATTTGGTGATTGATTACCAGGAAGTTGCTAGCACT
The DNA here is from genome assembly GCA_039090855.1 of Macrothele yani. NCBI lineage: Eukaryota > Metazoa > Arthropoda > Arachnida > Araneae > Macrothelidae > Macrothele > Macrothele yani. The sequence continues at coordinate 102,945,774 of CM077024.1, forward strand.
GAGCACATCATGGTTTAGGGCATTGTCAGGCCACAGTTCAGCTATTTTCCTTTGAACAGGATCCTGTAACCTTTTGTGCATGCATTAATTACATTCCCGTACAGCTATAAGCTCTATGAGAATGTAGTTAATGCAGCTATAACCTTTTCAACACCTCTACATAGCATAATAATTCTGCCCGTATTGCCATAAGGGCAATAGGACATAATCCTGCTGTATTGCCATAAGGGCAACACTGTGTGACTGTTTCAAAAATTAAATTGTTACACCTCGTATAACCTTTCTCCTTTTCTTTTTTTTTTTAATTTCTATCGCAACTTCTAAGAGTTGCATTTGAAAAATTAATTTTCCATTGCAAAGCTACAATTATGAAGAATATTTTGCTTCTATTTTTTACTTTCTCTGTAATGCACATTTTTGCCATAGAGGGACATCAGTGTGTGTTTTCCTATTCACAAAAGTGTCTTTGCTTCAGAAGAGTCTGACTGAAAAAACATCTCTTGGTTGGGAACCCATGATTGTGAATAACATTTTGTGTTCATCTTTCACTTGAAATAATGTGCAATTTTCCTGCTGGGGAAACATAAAGTTGTTTTCCTCGATACTTCCTGCTTCCAAAGGTGTGATTTGAATTTTTCTTTTCTTTTTCTTCAACATCTTCCAATACAAAGAACATTCTGCCTACATTTTATCATTTTTTTATAAAGCACATTTCTGCCATTAGTAGAAGTGCAAGTTGGCACATGCAAATGTTTTACTGATTCGAAAATTATTTTTGTGCCAGGTACCATTTATGGCCAACACTGCAGACATTGTAGTTTTAAATAATGTGCAGTTTTTTCACAACAGAGATGCATTTCCACTCATTTTTTCCTTTCCTAAAAATCTACTTTGAAAAATTTCTTTTCCATCAGAGAACACCCATTATGGGAAATATTTTGTGTGAACTTTCTATTTTTCCATAATGCACAGTTCACTAAGAGTTAAAACTTCCTATCTGCATCTATAAAGTTATGGCTTCACTTCGAAAATATTGATGGAAAGAATTTCTTCTCTGCATGGCATACCAGTCAGAATTCCAGAGATTTACATGCCTTACTGCCTTCTAATGATGCACACGTTTTCTGCTAGAGGAGTAAGTATTTACTTCCATTTGCAACCAAATTTCTGCAGCAGTGTCATATTTGACTGTTTCCATGTAGGCATCTTTTTTAAAAAAGACATCGCCCTGGAGGAGGAATCCAACCTTCGTCCTCCAGTTTCAGTCTGAAATCCAGACTTTGAAGACTATAGTACTTCAAAGTTTGTTATGAAACGGACCATAAATTTCTCTTTGAAGAAGCAAAACTAATTGACAAGCCAGATTCAACCACCAAACTTGATGTTTTGGAAGCTTTCCATATATGTCAGAAGTCTTCGCAACTTGTTAATGACATGGCATCCACACCATTTCTATCAAGTGTGTGGAAGCAACTAACCAAAACCCAAGACTGTAAACACCATTTATGATATCATATACAATTTGAATATTTACGTGCCATTCATCCTGATGAAGCTAGGTCAGTACCCAGCGAAAACACAGTCAACTTGAAGAAATAAATATTTGTGACAAACCACGTTGTATTATCTTAATATACGTATCATGTTGTATCATAGCATTTGAAAATTGATCTTTAATTCTACTAATATTTCCCAGATTAGTCATGGAAGGCAATTTGAACTAAGGTGAAAACTATTTCCTTAGTGTATCAAAATGTGTAACAAACAGTGAAACCTCCATTAATGGATACTTCTGAACAATGGTAACCTCCAGATAATGAGGAGTTTTGGTTGGTACAGAGCAGCGGTGGTAGGATTAACATTAGCAATATCCTCTGAACAACAGAGCCTTTTAACAGTGATCAATTGACACATTAGTCAATCTGGAAGGTCTAATGTACATCTTGTCTTTTTGCATATTATTTAGCTCCTTCGATTCTTTGACAAGAAAGTAACATGTTAATAGAGAATGTTGGTAAAAGAAATCAAGAAACATTATTAATTTTAGGCCTAACATCTGAACAACTGTCACTTTGCAACAACAGTAACTTTTTCCTGCTCTGAGTGATGACAATTATTCAAAGGTTTCCCTCTGTAATGTTTAAAAAAACTGCATATGTTTAGAATAGTTTGACATTTTTAAGCCATTACTTAGTAAATTTCACTGCCAGTTATTAAGAAAAACATGAGTGAATACAATTCTTGTGCTTGATATGTTTTATAGATGGAAGCTTACTTCCTGACACACTGTATACCTTGTGCCTGGACACCATTGGAAATGATGATTCATTGTTCTTGCATGTGTCTAAACCTCCAAAAGAAGGAAGTCCTGGGGATAGTTTTTTCAAGGTGAGCACTGATACTGTGGTAACACCATGATCTATGTATGTTTCCTTGTTCTGTACCTCTCATGTACACTGAAAGAGTTTTAATTTATGTCTTTAACATTGATACCTTACATGAAATGAAGCTTGAAGAGAAAAGTTTTGTAGCCATCTTTGATAAAATGCACTGTGGTGAACTCATTGCATTTATCAAATGCAGAAGTTACGTAGGACTTGAAACTCTGATAAGGAAATGAAGTAAGAAATTAATTATTGGAGGGGGGGGAGGGTGTTGTCAAAAAATTGGCCAGCCCAATGCCAGGGACTATTGCTTTTTATGTTTGGACAAGCACTAAAACTTAATAGCCCAAGACTTGTGGAAGATTTGTTGTAGGAAATTTTTGTAGGTATTATGGCACAAATATTGCTAATAATGAAATTTTTGTAACACTGCCTGTAATACTATTTTATAAGTACTTTGGGAACTGCTGAGCTGTTTTGTGGAGCAGAAGGTGCATGGGGGGAAACGGAAAGAGATATTGATCAATGATCCTTGCTTTCCTGTGTTGATGAACTGGGGAGTTAAAAAAAAAAAAAACCCAGCTCCTGAGGTTAGATTTGGGTGGATACTACGGGGAATGTAGAAATGCAGATCACAGGTAAATAGAGTATGGACACTTAAAGAATGTGTTAAGAAAAGAGGTAGGAGGGGTCAGCATGACAGGGATAAGTTTTTGGGGGCCTCCTTGAGTGGTGGCAGCTTCCTTAAAATTTGTATCAAGATGCAAAAAGAAAAACGGAGATTTGTGAATTTTATGCAAAACCAGCTAAAACTTTCATTGAACACCATAAGTCACTAATAGGAATAGACTTCATAATTTCTCTTAAATTGATTAGAAACTTTTTAAAACTAACCTTGGTAATTTTTATTAAGGCTTTCTGTGTATGGTTGTCGTGGACAGAATTCCATAATAAAATTTTTCATGATTAATTTAAAAAGTTTCTTAACCCTATTCATGCAAAATTTTGGGAATAAGCATCAATTAGCTAATTGTGATGTATGTAAAAATTTCTGCTAGTTCTATATTTTACAATGATAGTTTTCCTATTTTTTCTACACATTCCTGCATGAAACAAAGACAGGAAATGCTGCAGCTTGCTTCTACTTTTGTCCAGAGATGGATTCTAAAGTGGTTTTTTTTTTTTTTTTTTTTTGTTTTGTTTCTCCCTCCACCATCAACCCACTTTTTTTTTTGCCGTACACCTTCTCCCATGCAATTTTTGAGAAAACTGTTTTTCTGGATTATCTGTCTTCAAGAAAGGGAATTTCTTACCAGTTTGCTCTCAAAATGAATTCGGGATATGTTGTTTTTTGGTTATTCAAATACTAATTGGTAGTAAATAAACATGAAGCAATATAGTATGTATATCATAAAGAATGTTTTACATTACATACATATCACTAAGCTGTTCTCTGAGATTCAGAGGTTAGCTCCAAAAAGAAATACAAACTACCAGATATTTATACTTACCATTGTCGTATCAAACTACTCCATTTACGGTGATCTTGACGTACAACTCGGGCTTCACTGATATCCATTACACGCCGTACACAAGATCTTTTATACTTCATACTCATAATCTTTTTCTCATGCAGACACTCCTAAATCTGATCCACCCATGTCTTCCTTGGCCTTCCTCTGCCTTTCCTTCCTGCCACTTGGGCTAAAATGATTTTCTTAGTAAGCATCTCATCACTCATTCTTTCAACATGGCCAAACCACCGAAGCACATTGGTCTACACCTTGCTAACAACATTTTTCTTCACATCACATAACTGCAATACATCTTCATTCCTCACACAATCAGAACATGTCTTGCCACAAATCCCCCATAAGTAATGCATTTATCCAGCACACAAACAACTTCTATACACTTTCATATTCAGCCATGTGAAACTCTCTTGAGAACCCATCATTCCTGGGAAACCCTCCCAAAGCAGCCATGACTTTCAATGAAGAATTCACTCGCCTACTAATTTCACCATCCAATTTGTTCTCTCTGTCAAACATGCTTCCTAAATACACAAACTTATTCACCTGGTCAATCACTGTGCCATTTAGACATATATTACATTCAGTACTACCAGTTCCTCTCTCAAAAATCAACTTTGGGTTTTCCCTTATTTATACTCAGTTTGAATTTCATGCAAACTTTGTACATCTGAGACATACTCTGCAACTCACTTTTGCTCTCTGCCAACAGGACAGTGTCATCAGCATACAGTAATCTGCACACACGGATATCACTAAGACATAAACCAGTATTATCTATTTTGGCATCATGCATCCATAAATATATTAAACAGCCATGGTGACATTACACAACCTTGTCTGACTCCTGCACCAAATAGAAAACCATTTTGATAAAACACCATTCACTCATACACAAGCTCTACTACCAGCATACGTGGCTTTTACACTATTAAATAGATTCCCAGTAATACCATATCCATTCAATACCTTCCACAAAAGTGTCCTATTTACTCGGTCGTAAGCTTTCTCTAAATCTATGAAGGCAGAAAAAACTTTCTTACCAACAGCCAGATACTTTTCAATCATCACGCGTAATGTAAAAATCTGGTTAGTGCAGCCTTTACCAGGCATAAAACCACTCTGAACATCCCACACTTTCTTTGATGTAAGACCCTGTACTTTTTCAACAACAGCCTTACCAAACACTTTCCCTGGCACACTTAGTAGGCTAATACAATGATAGTTCTTGCATTCAGTCTGATCATCTTTTCCATTATACAAGGGAACAATGCTAGCATCCTTCCAATCCCGAGGGACCATTCCTAACTCCCAGCACAACTGGCAAATTTCAGTTAACCAGTCAATTACAGGGTCACCACCATATTTCAACATCTCGGCAGTTATGCCATCAACTCCCGGAGCCTTACCATTCTGAAGAGATTTTAGTGCTTTACACACTTCTTCTCTTGAGATGCCTCCTGTGCTTCCATCCCTCACTGTGGCATCATCTGCTTCTGTCTCAGAAACATCTTTGCTTTCCGATCTAATAACTCACAGAAGTATTCTCCCCATCTTTCACTTAGCTCATTGAGCTCCCATATCATTTCCCTGATCTTATTCTTCACACAACTTACAACTTTGTTTCTTCTATTTTTCCAGAGTCTCGTGTACTTCCAGAAAATCTTCCTATCTTTCCAAAAAAGCCAATTCATGCCTTTCCACCTTCTTCCTCTCTTTTGCCTTACTCTGGCGAACCAGCTTAGCAGCTTCACGCTTCTTACAGTGATATTCATCCACAGAAACTCTACCTTGCAACATCCCCAAATAGGCTTCCTTCTTTCTCTTTACTGCCTCTTCAATCTCACTATTCCACCAAGCATCACCTCTATTGTTACCCACTATTGTGGTACCACAGACCTCTTTAGCAGCAGTGACAATACAGTTCTTAAAACATTCCCACTTTTTTCTTACATCCCTCTCACCAGACTTCAGCTCCTTCAGTTGTTCTCAGTTAGTCAGAATAACACTGATGATCTTCAAGGAGCCTATCAACCTTTATTCTTTCTATCCTTGGGCCTCTGCCTCTTCCTATCCTTTTCCTCCAACCAACATTAAGTTTCACTCGTGACACTACCGCAAGGTGCGTGCGGTCCTTAAAAGTCCTTAGGAACTCCTTTTTTTCGTTGGATGCTCCTAAGGGCCCTTATAAAGTACTTAAAAGCTCCTTATTTTTGTTAAATGTTTTTAAGGGCCCTTAAAAATTCCTTAAAAACAGGTGTGAAAATCTTTCTGAAATCCGCAGTTTCCTGCGGGGTTTTTTTTTTTTTTTTTTTTTTTCATTTTCTAGCAGAAACAAAATGCTATTTATCTTCATGGTTCATACATATTCTGGAAATCCAGGAAAAGTCCTGGAAATGTCCTATAATTCTGTTACATGTCCTGGAATATTATCCATTCTGGTCGTTTTGTCCCTGCGCGATGTTTTGTAGTTGAAGATTTTTCTACTGACATAATTTATGTCTAACAAATTTTCCTCTCCACCCCCTGCGAAATGCAGGGGTGGGGTCTGTTGGGTTTTTGGAGTACTGAAGCTGCGTTATTAGCATCTTTTGGCGTCGTGTGCTTATGTTATCACTTTTTCTGTCCGACCGGGAAGACCATATCTCTGCAATTATTACTTCGATTTGTAAAGTTCTTTTTGTATTGGGAAGCTTAAAATGTAAGAATGATGATCCATTTGTTCCGGGTTTATTGTGATGCACAACTTCTCCGCTAGGGGGCACAAATGAAGATCATGTCGAATTTAAAATGCACTTTATTTCATACATTTGCTTCTAAACATCCAATTAAAAAAAATATTTTTCCTTTTGACGGCATTTATATCGAAGACTATTTTAATCACAGTCTCTTTTTCAAATAATGCATAAATTCTCCGCTAGGGGGCGTAATGGTAAATCACGATTTTCCTGATACCTCTGCTTCTTAACAGTCTGATTTGAAAATTTTTTCCTGCGTTGGATACAACTCTTAAGGGGAAGTGTTTTGCATATAATTTCTCATTTTCGGTAAAAAATGGTTTGGCCGCCAGGAGGCGGAAGTGCTTATTTTTGCTTCTGATGTATTTGCAATAAAATCTGAGCTCGAAACTCAATTGAAAAAATTCCTCTGTGAACTGATACCATTCACCTCCAAAACCTTTTTGAGAATACCTCCTGCTTAAATATTACATAATTTTTTCCACCAGGGGGCATACACGTATATCTTATTTTTGTCCATATCTCTGTTTCTAGGAGTATGATTTGAGAAATTATTTTTTTGTTGGAGAACATTTTCGGTTGGAAATGTTTCTCATATAATTTCAAATATTTCTTAACGCACAAGTTAGCCACTAGAGGGTGTTAGTTCACGTTAACAGCAATATCTATGGGGCAAATAATTTTCTGCTATGGGGCATAACGGTAAATCATGATTTTCCCAATATCTCCGCTTCTAAAAGTTTGATACCCAACTCACTGGGTTTTGTTCCAGAATCCTTAGGTTGAATGACCAACTGGAACCCTCAGCTGTGGGCTAATCCCCCACACTGATGTACTTATTTGATTAAAAAGACAAAAAGAAATCATATCCTAAAAGTTTGATTTGAAAAATTCTTCCTGTGTTGGATACAGTTCTTCAGGGGAAATGTTTTGCATATAATTCCTAATTTTTGGTGAAGAATGTTTTGGCTGCCAGGGGGCATAAGTGTTTATTTTTGCTTCTGATGTATTTGTAATAAAATTTGAGCTCGAAACTCAATTAAAAACATTCCTCCGTGGACCGATAACGCTCACCTCCAAAAACTTTTTGAGAATACCTCCTGCTTAAATAAGTGCATAATTTTCCCACCAGGGGTGTAAACGTATATCTTATTTTTGTCCATATCTCTATTTCTAGGAGTACAATTTGAAAAAATTATTTCTTTGTTTGACAACATTTTTGGTGCAAAATGTTCCCAATATAATTTCAAATATTTCTTAATGCACAAGTGCACCACTAGACGGCTTAAGTTCATGTTTCCGTTTACAGCAATATCTATGGGACTAATAACCCGATTGACAAATATTCTCTTTTGACCAGATACTACCAACTATGAAAATTCCTTGTGTGTATTTTCTTCCCAAAAATATGCACAATTTTGCCGCTAGGGGCGCAAATATTTAATCTATTTTTCTCAATATCTGTACTTCTAAATGTCCGATTTAAAAATTCATTTAACAACATACAATTTACCTTTTGGAGCACTTTAGGTTTGTATTTGAGGAGGTTTGGGGTTCACAATACTGCCACCAGGTAATGTTTATGTACTTCCGTTTGCAGCCTATCTCTGCCTCTAAAAACTCTTATCGAGAAATTTCTTTTTTTACTGTGTACTATTTGCTATGATAAAGATGGAGAGTGAATAAGAAGATCCTCTTCAAATAATGCGTACAACCTTTTATCCTAGGGGATGTAAAGGTCAAAACGTTTTACTTGCTATCTCTGCTTCTGAGAGACGTATTTGAAAAGTTTTTTTCCTTAGCATTGCTTTTGCTATGAGGATACTTTTAGCCTGTTTCAACTTCTCTATTGTGCAAAATTCATCCACTGAAAGGCATACAGTTACATCATGTTTCTTTCTCTATCTCTCCTTTTAGCTGTTTGATTTGAAAATCTTTTTGTCTCTAATACTTTCCTTCTGCTATGCGAAACGTTTTTTGTGCCATTGTTAATTTTCCTAACATGCTTTTTATTTTAGCCTCTGGTGGAAGTAAGTAGCTATTTTTTCTTTTTTTTTTTTTTTTTTTGTGGGTTATTTTGACCTTTGCTGAAATTTGCTAGTGAATGCTTTATATAAAAATTTGCCATAAAATTATGAATAGGACACTTTTGTGAAAGGTATTGAATGAATATGGTGTTACTGAGAATCTACTTAATAGTGTAAAAGCAATGTAAAGGTGCACTAACCAGATTTTTGCATTACGCATGATGATTGAAAAGTATCTGGCTGTTGGACAGAAAGTTTTTGCTGCCTTCATAGATTTAGAGAAAGCTTACGACCGAGTGAATAGGACACTTTTGTGGAAGGTATTGAATGAATATGGTATTGCTGGGAATCTACTTAATAGTGTAAAATCCATGTATGCTGGTAGTAGAGCTTGTGTACGAGTGACTGGTGTTTTATCAAAATGGTTTTCTATTGGTGCAGGAGTTAGACAACGTTGTGTAATGTCACCATGGCTGTTTAGTATATTTATGGATGCGTGCATGTGTAATACCAAAATAGATAATAGTGGTTTATTTCTTGGTGATATCCGTGTGTGCAGATTGCTGTATACTGATGACACTGTCCTGTTGGCAGAGAGCAAAAGGGATTTGCAGAGTATGTTGTCTCAGATGCACGAAGTTTGCATGAAATTCAAACTGAGTAAAAATAAGGGAAAAACCAAAGTCATGGCGTTTGAGAGAGGAATGGGTAGCACTGAATGTAATGTAAGCATAAATGGCACTGTGATTGACCAGGTGAGCGAGTTTGTGTATTTAGGAAGCATGTTTGACAGAGATAATAAATTGGATGGTGAAATTAGTAGGCGAGTGAATTCTTCATTGAAAGTCATAGCTGCTCTGGGAGGTTTCACAGGAATGATGGGTTCTCTAGAGAGTCCCGCACGGTTGTGTATGAAACTGTAATTGTACCTACTCTGATGTACAGCAGTGAGACCTGGGTACTGCAGAAAAAACATAGGAGTCGTTTGTGTGCTGGAGAAACGCGTTACTTACGTCGGGTTTGTGGCAAGACACGGTCTGATTGTGTGAGGAAAGAAGATGTGTTGCAGTTATGTGATGTGAAGCAAAATGTTGTTTGCAAGGTGGAGACCAATATGCTTTGGCGATTTGGCCATGTTGAAAGAATGAGTGATGAGATGCTTTCTAAGAAAATCTTTTTAGCCCAAGTGGCAGGAAGGAAAGGCAGAGGAAGGCCAAGGAAGACATGGGTGGATCAGATTCAGGAGTGTCTGCATGAGAAAAAGATTATCAGTATGAAGTATAAAAGATCTTGTGTACGGCATGTAATGGATATCAGTGAAGCCCAAGTTGTATATCAAGATCGCTGTAAATGGAGAAGTTTGATACGACAACAGTAAGTAAAAATATCTGGTAGTTTGTATTTCTTTTTGGAGCTAACCTCTGAATCTCAGAGAACAGCTTAGTGATATGTATCTAATATTAGAAACTTAAAATATAGTTGTTTCTTAGTATTTTCTGAGCAAACTAAGCACTTTTCATCTTCTATAATTAGTTTTCTAATCATGCCCAGTTAAATTGCCTTGCTCACTTATGAATGCAGTTGTACACAGCCCTTGGATTTAAGGTTTTCCCGTTATTCTCTTTCATTTCATGTTTGAAATTTCTGTGCATTCTTTGTTTGCTGGCGAGTACAAATTTAAAACTTAGCTAAAGCATCAATATTATGTTGAAAATTCCTTCCCTAAATAAAATGCAGCACAAATACTTGCTCCCATGATCATGTGTTTAAGAAATAACAATCCCTTTGGTCCTTTGAAAAAGTACCAAATATTTCATCTTTCCTTACCCTTAAATTTCCAATGTAAGCATTATTTCAAAATAATTAAATAAAAATCGCATTTTATGTATTGATTGTGTGGTATATGAAAGCATTTTACATACCTATGTATTTTTGTGTTTTATTTTGTTTCTTTTTTTATTCTGTAATTTGCTTCAATAATTGAACTAAAGCCAAATTAGAAAAATAAAAGTTTCTCAAAATCAGTGTAGTATAGTATACAAAAGTTCAGTAGATATTAAACCTGGTCATATTTTCAGCGACAGTTTTTGGTATTTAACCAACATCCGTACCTCTCATCCGTGATTCTAAGTTTCTGATCAGCTGCAGCGGACAACATTTTTAACATTCTGCATTCAGTATTAAGTTTGCGCAAGCATGTAATAAGTTGTTTGCTGTAGGTTACAAGTTGAACAGACCTATGGTTTCATTATATTTTAAATAATAGCGTTTGGATCGTATGTCCTGGAAAAAAATCCAAAAGTTCTGGAAATGTTCTGGAAATGTCCTGAAAAAGTCTTGAAGTTTTGTGATTGAAAAAGCGTATGAACCATGTATCTTGCCCGTGTGTGGTTTCTCCCCACGTCGCTTTTGTGCGCTTCCCCGATCTTTTTGTCAGTGTTGATTGCGTCATCCTCCCTTGGCGTTGGTTGAACCTGTTGAACGCAGCAGCATGCACAGCAGGTGGTAGAGTATGCAGGAGATTGACCCTGCCCTGTTTCTCTTTACTTCCATTCCACTTAATTGCATTCATTCGCTCGTGAGGTTTTCGGATTGCCTGTTTTCTCCGATTACCATTAGGTTTCTTCAAGCTTTATCTCATGTGATGTCTTAAAAAAATATTTTGTTGTAATTCACAATGTAGAGCTTTCAAAATAGCTGTGAGCTTCAGTATCTTCTGCTCCCCATATGCAACATTTGGAAGAGCAAAAGAATAAAAAGAAAGAGCATGTAATCTCAGGTAAGAGAAAAAAACAAAGTGATGACCTAAATATGTTAAAAACTAAAAGGATTAACGTAGAAAAGGATTTAATCCAGTTGGAAAAGTCTGCTGATAACATGGCTGAACAAGCAGAAGTTTTAAGAGATGTTAATCTTTTAATAAAATGCAGCAATTTTCAAAAATTACTGAAAGAGAAAAAAATAGAGCTTGAAGCCACTGATTCAAAGATAGAAGAACTCAAAAAGGAACTTAAAAATTAATTTCTTTTTTATTAAATGCTTGTTGACAATTTTTTTCTTTTTTATTAAAATCTTGTTGACAAATAATTGTACTTTGTAAATTTTTAATTTAGTTAAATACAGTAATCACATGCAAAAATTGTCTTTGTTTATGAATGTGTGATAATTTATTATTGTAAATGATTAAAAATCGTGTTACTTAAGCGATCTTTGCTGTTTTAAAAGTATGTTTTAAAGGTGTTTTTTAATATGAATGCCCTTTTAAAAGTGGTAAAAATTGACTTATAACTCCTTATAAAATTAATTAAGGTCCTTAAAAATTGCTTTTAAGGTCCTTAAAAAGTCTTTAGAAACTCTTTATTTTTAATTTCTTAAAATGAGTACGAACCCTATACCAAGTGATGATCAGAACCAACATCCGCACCTCTCATCACACGGGTGTCAACAAGTAAGTGTTTCAGACACTGATCGTAGACAACAAAATCTATCACACTCTTTTGACCAAGAATACGATTTTCGCAAGTATATGTGTGGATATACTTGTGGTTGATAAATGTATTACATACACACAAACCATTCTCAATGCAGAGTTCAATTAATCTTACACCATTATCATTCACACAAGGATAATTGAACTTACCTAGAACATTGTCAGAAATTGCATTCTGCACACCTCCAGCATTGAAATCCCCTGGTATTATAACTTTTTCTTTAGCACCAAACTGGCTCAAAACAGCTTTTAACTCATTCCAGAAATCTTCCTTCTTATCAGAAGGTTCTGAGTCACAAGGAGCATACACTACAACAATTACAATCCTCTGAAGTTTCACTTTCAAACGAATCCAGAGAAATATCTCACTTGCGCAACTATAGTGAATCAAGTTGTTCTTCATCTTTTCACTTAAAATCACACCTGCACCAGCCTGTCCTTTCACATTATCCAATACTCCAGACCACACACTCACCGTGCCATTCACTTCTTCTACCCCAATTTCCTTCTTTTTGGTTTCACCTTATACACAGCACATCCAATCTATACTTATTCATCTCCTCAGTCACCTCATTCATCTTGCCATTTATACCTCTAGTATTCTATACACCAATCTTACATTCACTCAGCTGAGATATCTTTCTCATATGCTGTTTTGAAAGTCCAGGTCAATTCCGTGGTGGAACATCCTTCTCAAGTGTGGCAGGTCCACCATATCCCACACTTGAGTCATTCTTAATATTTCTTTTTGTCATTTTAATCAGGTAAGTACATCAGTGTGGGGGATTAGCCCACAGCTGACGGTTCCAGTTGGTCATTCAACCTAAAGATTCTGGAACAAAACCCAGTGAGTTGGGGTGTTTTCACCAATGTCACACAGAACTAGCTGGCACCTTTCCCAAGATTTACAGAGTGCCCCGAGGAGGCAAACCCATCGCTCACTACGACCACCCGCATAAAGAATGTTTTTGTTTATCCTAATTTGATTTGGACTAAATGAACATTACTTGGGGGCTTGTTAATTCTCAATCAGGTTAGTCCAGAGCTAAGTAGACAAAACAGAATTTTTGTTACCTGTGAGTGTATTACATATAGTTCAGTCTTCAGTGGAATTAGTATTTTGAATGGCACATCATTTGTAGATGAAGTGCTGCTTTCTTCTTTTCTGTGGCAACTATTTATAGGTGCTTGGTACTGTACAAGGACAGCAATGCATCTGGCATGTTTCACTATTTATTTGTTATCTGTATAAAGGATGAGCTACTTAAGACTGTATCATGTGAAATGTAATCTCTTTGGTTTGGGGTAATTAAATATCAAACATAAATGATGTATAAAAAAAATGAATCAAGTAAAATATTCCAGAAGTATGGCTTCTCCTCTAAAGTGTCGAGTAGTTCCGTGTGACTTCCATAGAAAAGAATGATGCCATATGTTATCCAGTTAGAAAGTGCTCTTCAGAATGCTAATTTCCCTGGATATGAACTATCTATGATTTCGTAATTATTCTCTTAACTCATTTTCACTTAAAAGTCTCAAATTCTGCAAAGTGTACTGTTAGTGAATCATTTGTGTGTGTGTGTGTTTTCCACAGGTGAATATTTATGTTAGATGTACAGGTTTCCCTTGTTACACACAATCTCACTCTGTATGTTTTTGCTGTAAAATGATTAAAAAAAAAAAAAAAAAAAACCCTGCGTAGTTGCACAACCAGCAAAATTGGAATTATTAGCAATTGTATGCACATATGAGATGTTCAATTCTGGGTTAGTTTGGCTCATTGTTCTTGCCAAATCTGCAAGTCAAATAATTGTTTTCCTGAATTCTCGATTATGCGACACAGTGCGTGCCATAATTCCTCACATAATCATCATAGATTTTATGCCTTTTTTTGTGCAAAAAAGTAGAGAGCAACAAGATGAAATACAAGCAACCATTTTCAGTTTGAAGCCTACTGGATGATTTTAATATCTTGTAGGCTTCATAATCAGAGAGAAATGCTTTGCACCTCATTGTATCACTAGAATCTGAGCCTTCTTGTTATCTGAAACAGAATTACAAATCTGCAGTACTGAGATAGGACAGAAAGCAACTGAGAATAGAAAATTTCATACTATGCATGTTGTTTTGCAGCCAGTGGGTTCCATTGGGATATTTATGCACATTCCTTGTCACATGAGCAAGTTCATGTAGAGCAGTATTACACAAAAGCACGATTACAAGGGTTGTTCATAAAGTAACGAGACTGATTTTACATCAGGCAGAAGCGTAATGCAGTAAACATATTTCCAAAGTATTCTCCCTCTACCTGAATGCACCGGTCCCCCTTTCTATCCACTTCCAGAAGGTGTGTTCGAAGCCCTTCCTCGACATATGGTTCAGGATACCCATCACAGCATTTTTCAGTTCAGTATTTGATGCAAACTGACACCCACAAAGTTGTTTTTCCACTTCAGGAAATAGGTGGAAGTCGCACTGTGTCAGGTCTGGTGAATATGAAGGGTGTGCCATCATTTTGATGCCTAAATCTTGTATAATCTGTTGGGCAAGCAAAGTACGGTGTGCAGGGGCATTATCTTGATGCATAATCCAACCAGTTTGTGTGTATTCTATGCATTTTGGGGATATTTTTTTTTAGAGAACCTTTGGGAACTTCAGAATAATAGCACTGGTAACAGTTGAGTTTCCCCTTGTGGATCAACATGGTCAATACATAATTCCTTTTTTATCAAAGAAAACCAGGTGCATGACCTTCCCTGTACTTGCTTGAACCTTTGCTTTCTTTGTGTGTGTGTTTCCATTGGGTGCTGTGTTGTTTTGTTTCTGGATCGAAATGGTGAAAAATGTTTCATCACGTGACGACTCGATCCAAAAAGTGTAGCTCACGTCGTAGTCGGCACTTCCATTCATGACAAGTGATAACATGATTTACCTTGTGTTCATCTGTGAGCAAGTGGGGAATCCACTTTGCAGCAACTTTTCGGTACCCCAACCGGTTTCTCACAGTCTCAACAATAGAACCAATGGGCATCTGCATCACATTAGCAATCTCCTCAATGGTCATTCGGCGGTCTTCATGCAGGAGTGCCTCGATGGTATTGACATTAACCTTTGTAGTCAATATCAAAGGCCTACTGGAGCATGGCGAATCTTCCGGACACTCTTCATTTAAACATTTCTTATGCCACTCAAAAACTCTTACACAGGACAAAGCATCTTCCTTATAGGTTATTGTAATCATTTCATGCATTTCTGTGGCAATTTTATTCAAATGCATGCAGAATTTTACATCTGCTCCTTGCTCCAGTTTTAAATCCATACTGGGTTACAGAAACACATCTGAACTCTACCCCATCTACTACAAGAATGAACTAGCAAGCACTGTAACAACACGTCATGTGACTGACCTTGTAAGTGTTCCAACATGGGCAACTGCATTTTTTGCGTGGGCTTGTTTTGGTGTTATGATGTCGGTCTCGTTACTTTTTGAACCACCTATGTATATGGTGAGCCATAATAAGATTTCAGTCTCCCTGCAGTAAGGACTTTACTAGACTTCAAAATCAGGCTGAGCAAGTATTATTTTTGCTGGGGCAAGTTTGGTAGTAACTTTATTTACAAAATGCTGAAAGAAAGAATTTTTAATGTTTTTTATTGCTCCCTGCGAAAGAATTCGTGCAACCCACACTGGGAGGAGGAGGAGGAGGTGGGGCAGGCTCAAAAGCATTGGTATAGCTTTACACTTTGCTTTCTGTATTGGAATCCCCTACATAGTAGCACAAACTAACAGCATAGCAGTTAGTAATGACTAGGGCTAGGATTTTTGTGACCTAAAAATTGCTTGAAAATGCCCTATAAAAATACATTTATGACCCAAAAAACTAAATAAAAATGCCCTATAAAGCAAAAAAAAAAAAAATGCCCTATGAAACTAAAAAAAATACCAATGAATGCACATTTATTTCCTTGCAAAACTAATTAATTAAAAAAAGAAGAGGTGCATGAAACAAAAAATTAATCTAAAAAACATAATTTAAAGCTTTTGACTGTTGCTGTGTCAACTGAAATTCTTAATTTTACCAATAATTAATTAAAAAAAGAAGAGGTGCATGAAACAAAAAATTAATCTAAAAAACATAATTTAAAGCTTTTGACTGTTGCTGTGTCAACTGAAATTCTTAATTTTACCAACCAACACAGGACCTATATAAAAACAACTAATACAACTTTATTGTTTTACAGTTTTTGTGCTAAACTAAAAATTTATTGCTCAAAAATATGCCTTGTAAGAAGGGGGGGGAGGTACAATTTAACTTTTTATAAAGTTTCTGTGCAAACTGATTTTTTTTTTTTTTGTTAACAAAAATATGCCATATAAAAGAAAACAAGAAAAAGATAAAAATGCAACTTACATTTTCTGACAGTTCCTGTGGCAAATTGAAAGTTTTAATTTTATAAACAAAAAAAAAAACTTATTTGAAAATTTTTAGTTTTCATTGGGAAACAGTTTTTATTTCATCAGTCCAGAATTACAATGCACAACTAAAACCATATGGAGATTTTCAAAAGAAAATGGTATACAATTATCTGCCAACAAAACTTTAAACATTGAAAAGCTCCTTTCCACTTCTACTGACACCACAGGAGCATACTTGAAATTACATACATCGCTTTGTTTAGTCTTCTGAAATTTCACCAAGGGAAAAAAGTTTCTCCCCAATAGCACATCTGCAATTAAGCACAGCTGTTCATATCCTGCATTTTTTTTTTTTTTAAACTTGCTCAATTTTCTTTTGCACAGCCTTTCCCACTTTTTCAGTCACAATATAGGTCATTCACAACTTTCTTTATTAAATCTATTAGTAACACAAACAAACAGGAAAGTAGTTAGTAATAACTAGGGCTAGGATGTTTATTACCTAAAATTGCTTGAAAATGCCCTATAAAAATACATTTATGACCCAAAAACCTAAATAAAAATGCCCAATAAAGCAAAAAAAAAAAAAAATGCCCTATGAAACTAAAAAAAATACCAATGAATGCACATTTATTTCCTTGCAAAACTAATTAATTAAAAAAAGAAGGAGGTGCATGAAACAAAACAAAATTAATATAAAAAACAAAATTTAAGCTGTTGACTGTTGCTGTGTCAACTGAAATTCTTAATTTTACTAACCAACACAGGACCTATATAAAAACAACTAATACAACTAATTGTTTTACAGTTTTTGTGCCAAACTAAAAATTTATTGCTCAAAAACATGCCTTGTAAGAAAAAAAAAGGGGGGGGTAGAATTTAACTTTTTATAAAGTTTCTGTGCAAACTATTTTTTTTTGTTAACAAAAATATGCCATATAAAAGAAAACAAGAAAAAGATAAAAATGCAACTTACATTTTCTGACAGTTCCTGTGGCAAATTGAAAGTTTTAATTTTATAAACAAAAAACTTATTTGAAAATTTTTAGTTTTCCATGGGAAACAAAGTTTTTATTTCACCAGTCCAGAATTACAATGCACAACTAAAACCATGTGGAGATTTTCAAAAGAAAATGGTATTCTATTGTCTGCCAACAAAGCTTTAAACATTAAAAAGCTCCTTTCCACTTCTACTGACACCACAGGAGCATACTTGAAATTACATACATCACTTTGTTTAGTCTTCTGAAATTTCACCAAGGGAAAAGTTTCTTCTCAATAGCACATCTGCAATTAAGCACAGCTGTTCATATCCTGCATTTTTTTTTTTTAAACTTGCTCAGTTTTCTTTTGCACAGCCTTTCCCACTTTTTCAATCACAATTTAGGTCATTCACAACTTTCTTCATCAAATCTATTTAATCCACCAATAGCACTACTGACTTCTCAAAGGAAATAATGGCACCAGGCAGAAATCTAAAATTTGACTTTATGTAGGAAAGTTTACCTGCAGTTCCAGGATCTGAAAGTATTCTCTGCCCAACTTTGATTGAGGCCACTTCGTTGCTGTATCATTCAAGTCGAAGTTGTCACAGTAATAATTGCATGCTTCAATCCAAGTCCTTCATTTGGTTAAAATGGGAGCAGGTGGCTAAGGAACGTTTGGTGCCTCCGACTTGAATGATATCACTCGCGATGGTGCCTTTACAAAGACTTTCTTCATGCACCCAATCAGCTGGTCAACTTCAGTTAACCATCCTCGTATCTCTTCAGCAACTTTATGACAGGCATGTGGTAGACATGTCAGGTGTACCATTTTTAAGTATAGGGCTTTCAGAGCATTAGCAGCCTTCATCATGTACGGAAGATGGCTAATTCTCTGAAAGTCATGAAGAGCAGGACATTGTCGTGTTGGATGCCATTGGGTCACATTAAACTCAAGGACTTATCAAAGTGTTTGCTTATTATAGAAAAATTTACTTTTTCTAGATGTTCACAATTGAAGAGAAAATTTTCAACAGGGCCATCTTCTTCCATCGTACCTACCACTATGTTAGCTACATATCGTCCAAGAGAGTCAGTTGTCACATCCATTGACAACCAGATTTCTTGTTAACTACTTTTTTACTTATCTTCTTCGTGGTGTTTTCATAGCAGCGGCTGACATAATTTTTTCTTAATGTGGAAGAGTCTGGCAAGAACTTCCCAGTGTGCTTTTCCAAAAAGCCACACAATTTCAGATTGTTAACTTTGCTCAAGGGAATATCAGCACAAATGAAGGCTTCGCACAATTCTTCATAAAATGTAGAAAGTTTTGCAGACTTGCTGGTTTGGCCGATGAACATTTGCTGCAACTGTTTATCGTCCTGTAGTCGCTGCAGACCTCATTTGTGCTTTCCGCTGTTGACATGCTGCTGCACAGTAAATTTCTTTTTGCAGCAACTCTCACGTTGCAGAATTTGCAATATACTGTAGTATCTGTCCATCGGTAGATAATACTTTTTGCCATATTCAGAAATGAAGTGTTTTAATTTCTGTGAGGCACTTTCTTTTACTTTAGGCATATTGGATGTTGAAATTCACAATTACTTTACAAAAAAAAAATTCACAGCTAATAAACAACAGGTACTAAATCACTTACCCAAGGCTTTACCCAGATATATTTATTTGGTTCCAGTTGAAGAAATTTTAATTTAATCTTCCTTCCCTGTGAGTTCCTTTGGTTTTTTTACAAAGGTTTCTGGCTTCTTGATTTTAGTCAAGGCCTGTTCTCAATGTATGGAAGGATTATCAAATATGTATAGAAGATTTGATAATCCTATACATTGAGAACTAGCTTTGACTAAAATCAAGAGGCCAGAAACATCTGTAGAAAACCAAAGGAACTCAGAGGGATGGAAGATTTAATGAAAATTTCTTCAACTAGAACTACAGTAGAACTTAATAAACAACACATGCAGCTTTTCCAAAAAATGTTGTGAGACAATGAGCCCCCATTATCTGTAGAACTTGCGCAGACTGGTTTGGACGAGTTCATTTACAGCTATGCTGCATTAGAGGGGAGGGGGAGATGAAGGCAGGGTTATACAGTGAAACCTGTATCTGCTGTTTGACTCTGTCTGCCCAATGAGAACGTGAAGTCTGCGGTGTTTGTTACACACCCTCCCCCGCACCAAACCTTGCCTTCCAACATAATGGCAATAGCTGCACTCCAAATGGGAGGACAGCTCATCACCGGCTTGAAGGAATAGACAGAGGAAGAGAGGAGGAAGTGCTTTTACCGTTGCAGTGGCGCCGCCGTTTGCTATGACACGTGTGCAGATGTTTTGAACACGAGCAACCCCCCTTCCACCCCATTTTCTCAGTTTTGCTTCTGGCTTTCAGGGAAATTCATTCAAAAATGCCATTTTTTTTAAAATACCAAAATATGCAAAATAGTGATTGAAAATTACCAAATAAATGCCACATCATATCAAAATCATGAAAAAATGCAAAAAATGCCCTTAACAAAGGTACTTAAATCAGCTTAGTTTTGTATGAAACATACTTGTATGCACTTAAAAAACATTTTATTATTGCCAGAAATAATATGCAAAGTCATAAAAATCCTAGCCCTAGTAATGACCTGTCTCAGTGAATATCCATCTGTCCTCTTCATTTGCCCCTGACCATACTAACATGAAAAAAGACTTCAATTAAGGATTTGGAGAACAATTGACTTAAGAAGAAAAATATGATTTGTAACAACTTCAAAAATTATTCAAAGATTACCCATCGTAGTCCGCAGATGTATGGTTTGCTAAAACTGCATAAAGAAGGACAACCTATCAGGTCTATTATTGACTCAAAATATTCTCCTCTGTCCAATTTGCATTATTATTTACTGTTTCATCTATCAAAGTTGTTTCCTAAACCTAAGGCACTGATAAAGAACACTGAAGAGCTATTGAAGAAAACAGAACTTCCAGAATTCGAAAACCCTTCCATGGCAAGTTTGGATGTTGTGTCTATGTATACGAATATTAACCTGGACAAACTCATAGATTACATATCAGATGACCTATCTGACCTAGTAGTGTTTCATGAATATAATAAAAAAGAAGCAATTGGCCTTTATGAACTTACACTGTTTGCTCTAAACAACATTTTTTTTTTCAATTCCAAGGCTGCTTCTATAAGCAAAGATGTGGGCTAGCAATGGGTTCTTCATTAGCACCTCTCCTAGCAAATGATTACGTAAGTAAAATAGAAGAGGCCTTCCTATTGAAACCTTCAATTTTCTGCATGTATACTAGATACATGGATGATATCCTTTTCATCATAGATCAAGATTCGAGTGGATACTCATCAAAAATTTTAGAAGGTTTTAATTCCCAAGATGAATCCCTAAAATTCACTTTAGAAGAGCAAAATGAAAATAAGCTTAATTACCTAGATATTACTTTGAAGTGGGAAGGAAAATATATTACCAGAGAATTATACAAGAAGCCTACAAATACAGGAAAATTTTTAAATTATAAATCAGATCACCCTAATTATATAAAGAAAAATGTAGCTTTACAATTTAAAGAAAAAGTTGAAAAGCTGAATTCATCTTCAGAAGCTAAGGAAAAACATAAGTTAGTAAAATCATGCAAAGCATTGATTATGATATGCTTTCCAACATACCAGAAATCATTACTCAAGTTATGAGGATAATGGCTGTGGAATAAATCTCAGTCCTGTGCCCTGACCTTTGATCCCATTTCGATTATATTCAACAGAACCGGTTCTGTATACCTCCGGAATAACATAATAAAGTTTTGTCGCAATCAAGGCAATTTTACGTAAGTTATGATGCATAAGGGCTATGGAATAGATCCCGCTCCTGTGTCCTAACCTTCTGACCCCATTTCGCCCATTTTCAATAGGATTCGTCCCCAGGCAGGCCCCTACAACATACTAACATTTCATCCAAGTCGAAACATTTTTACGTAAGTTATGGTGCATAATGGTGATAGAAGTGATTCCGTAACTGTGTCTTGACTTTTGACCCATTTCACCCATTATCAATAGAGTTTGTCCCCAGGTGGTCCCCTACAACATACTGAAATATCATCGAAATCGAACCTTTTTTACGTTAGTTATGACGCATAAGAGCAGTGGAATGGATCCCGCTCCTATGTCCTGACCTTTGACCCCATTTCGTTCACTTTCAATAGGGTTCCTTCCCAGATGTTCCCCTACCACATACTAAAATTTCATCGAAATCGAACGATTTTTACACGAGTCATCATGTGGACAAACATACGCACACAAGCGCGATGTAATGAGGCAGATGGGAATCACGACCATCTGCTCGCAAAAGTGCGACGTCATAAAACTTTAATAGGATCCACACACAATGCGTGGCCGCGCGCCAACATCTGAATTACGAGAGTGTGACGTCATAAGATTTCTAAGCATGGATAACATTAATGGGACGACGCCATGACACTAAAAACGTGGTAATTCAGGGATGGTTATTTAACCCACTAAACGGATTTTCCTAAAGTCGAGATCAAGCTAAATTGATTTCTAGTACCAGGAAACGGTAGGTTAACGACTTCCATCAAAATTCTTAGAGCCGTTTTCAAAATAAAATTTACATACATACAAGAATTGCTCCTTTAAGGTGAACGTCAAGTAATTTTGCTTCCTGTACTTTGAATGGAAAAATTTCTGTATACATTTTCTTCCCAATTAATGCGTTCCCAAGGATGAAAATTTGAACATCGATTAAAATATCTTCATTTTATAACTTGGAATACTTAATATTTTCCAAAACATAACCATAATTATGCAATCCAACATTTGTTTGTCTACTGACGTCATGAAAGTACAGGTCGCGCTATCTTTTTTCTGGACAATTAATGCATTCACAAGGATGAAAATTTGAACATCAATTAAAATAGCTTCATTTTATAACTTGGAATACTTAATATTTTCTAAAACATAACCATAAGTATGCAATCCAACATTTGTTTGTCTACTGACATCATCAAAGTACAGGTCACGCCATCCTTTTTCTGGTTTCAACACCACCAAAGGAAAAGTTATTGTTTTTTAATATAATTATGGTTATGTTTTAGAAAATATTAAGTATTCCAAGTTACAATATGAAGTTATTTTAATCGATGTTCACATTTTCATCCTTGGGAACACATTAATTGTGAAGGAAATGTGTACAAAAGCTTTTCCATTGGAAGTATAGGAAGCAAAATTACTTGACGTCCACCTTAATAATATGGGATAAGGGCGATGGAATGGATCCTAATCCTATGTCCTGACCTTTGACCCCCATTTCGTCCATTTTCAATAGGGTTCGTCCCCAGGTGGTCCCCTACCACATACCAAAATTTCATCGAAATCGAACCATTTTTACGCACGTTATGACGCATAAGGGCAATGGAATGCATCCCACTCTTATGCTCTGACCTTTGACCCCACTGTACCCGTTTTCAATAAGGTTTGTCCCCAGGCGGTCCCCTACCACATAGTAAAATTTCATTGAAATCAAATCATATTTACGCAAGTTATGACGCATAAGGGCAATGGAATGGATCCTGCTCCTACGTTGTGACCTTTGACCCCATTTGTCCCATTTTCAATAAGGTTCGTCCCCAGGTGGCCCCCTACCACATACTAAAATTTTATTGAAATCAAACCGTTTTTATGCCAGTTATCGTGGGGACGGACGGTCAGGAAAAGCTGGAGCATATACGCTTCTTCAACCTACGGTTGCCGTCCCGGTGGCGCAGTGGTCTAAGCAATGGCTTCTGATCATTCACCCAAAAGGGGTCCGGGTTTCGAATCCCGGTGAGGCATGGATGTTGTGTTTGATGTTGTGTTTGACTTACGGCACTGGCTCCCTCCCTTCCCTGGAACCAGTGGCTCTAAATTAGGGACGGGCGACTGCTTATAGCCCGTTGAGTTGCTCACGGTGGTCGTTAAACCTCCAATAAAAAAAAAAAAAAAAAAACCTATGCTTCGAAAGCGTATAAAATAAGTTAAAATCGATCTTATTAGAAAATGATTAACCTTCAAAAGAAATTTGTGAACTACTGGAAGAAAATTCTACTAGGAACAGAACTGGCACTACAGAAAAAAAAAAAAAAGAAAATTGAATATTTATTCACAAGAAAAGTCACTTACCACTAGGGACTGTTCGAAAAACTGAAGAAAATTAGCACATACGTCATATCACTAAGCTGTTCTCTGAGATTCAGAGGTTGGCTCCAAAAAGAAATACAAACTTCCAGATATTTTTACTTATTGTTGTCGTATCAAACTTCTCCATTTACAGCGATCTTGACATACAACTCGTGCTTCACTAATATCCATTACACGCCGTACACAAGATCTTTTATACTTCATACTCATAATCTTTTTCTCATGCAGACACTCCTGAATCTGATCCAGCCATGTCTTCCTTGGCCTTCCTCTGGCTTTCCTTCCTGCCACTTGGGCTGAAAAGATTTTCTTAGTAAGCATTTCATCACTCATTCTTTCAACATGGCCAAACCACTGAAGCATATTGGCCTCCACCTTGCTAACAACATTTTGCTTCACATCACACAACTGCAATACATCTTCATTTCTCACACAATCATATCATGTCTTGCCACAAACCCCACGTAAGTAACGCATTTCTCCAGCACACAAACGACTCCTATGTTTCTTCTGCAGTACCCAGGTTTCACTGCCATACATCAGAGTAGGGAAAATTACAGTTTCATACACAGCCATGCGGGACTCTCTAGAGAACCCATCATTCCTGTGAAACCTCCCAGAGCAGCTATGACTTTCAATGAAGAACTCGCTCGCCAACTAATTTCACCATCCAACTTGTTCTCTCCGTCAAACATGCTTTCTAAATACACAAACTCGCTCACCTGGTCAATCACAGTGCCATTTATACTTACATTACATTCAGTGCTACCCGTTCCTCTCTTAAACACCATAACTTTGGTTTTTCCCTTATTTATACTCAGTTTGAATTTCATGCAAACTTTGTGCATTTGAGTCAATATACTTTGCAACTTACTTTTGCTCTCTGCCAACAGGACAGTGTCATCAGCATACAGCAATCTGCACGCACGGATATCACCAAGACATAAACCACTATTATCTATTTTGGCATCACGCATGCATGCATCCATAAATATATTAAACATCCATGGTGACATTACACAATCTTGTCTAACTCTTGCACCAATGGAAAACCATTTTTACCAAACACCATTCACTTGTACACAAGCTCTACTACCAGCATACATGGCTTTTACACTATTAAGTAGATTCCCAGTAACACCATATTCATTCAATACCTTCCACAAAAGTGTCCTATTCACTCGGTCGTAAGCTTTCTCTAAATCTATGAAGGCAGTAAAAACTTTCTTCCCAACAGCCAGATACTTTTCAAGCATCATGCGTAATGCAAAAATCTGGTTAGTGCAGCCTTTACCAGGCATAAAACCACTCTGAATATCCCACACTTTCAGTGATGTAAGACCCCATACTTTTTCAATAACAACCTTACTAAACACTTTCCCTGGCACACTCAGTAGGCTAATACCATGATAGTTCTTGCATTCAGTCTGATCACCTTTCCCCTTATACAAGGGAACAATGATAGCATCCTTCCAATCCTGAGGGACCATTCCTAACTCCCAGCACAACTGGCAAATTTCAGTTAACCAGTCAATTATAAAGTCAGCACCATATTTCAACAGCTCTGCAGTTATGCCATCAACTCCCGGAGCCTTACCATTCTGAAAAGATTTTAGAGCTTTACACACTTCTTCTCTTGAGATCCCTCCTGTGCTTTCATCCCTCATCGTGACATCATCTGCTTCTGTCTCAGAATCATCTTTGCTTTCCTGATCTAATAACTCACAGAAGTATTCACCCCATCTGTCACTTAACTCATTGGGCTCCCATATCATTTCCCCAATCTCATTCTTCACACAACTTACAACTTTGTTTCCCCTATTTTTCCTGAGTCTCATGTACTTCCAGAAGGACTTTCTATCTTTCCAAAAAGCCAGTTCATGCCTTTCCACTTTCTCCTTTCCTATCTTTTGCCTTACTGTGGCAAACCAGCTTAGCAGCTTCACGCTTCTTACAGCGATATTCATCCACAGAGACTCTACCTTGCAACATCCTCAAATAGGCTTCCTTCTTTCTCTTTACTGCCTCTTCAATCTCACTATTCCACCAAGCATCACCTCTATTGTTCCCCACTATTGTGGTGCCACAGACCTCTTTAGCAGCAGTAACAACACAGTTCTTAAAACATTCCCACTTCTTTTCTACATCCCTCTCACCAGACTTCAGATCCTTCAGTCGTTCTCTGAGTAAGTCAGAATACCGCTGATGATCTTCAAGTAGCCTATCAACCTTTATTCTTTCTATCCTGGGTCTCTTCCTATTCCTTTTCCTCCAACCAACATTAAGTTTCACTCGTGACACTACCAAGTAATGATCAGAACCAACATCCGCACCTCTCATGACACGGGTGTCAACAATTAAGTGTTTCAAACGCTGATCGTAGACAACAAAATCTATCACACTCTTTCGACCAAGTGTACGATTTTCCCAAGTATATGTGTGGATATACTTGTGGTTGAAAAATGTATTAGATACACACAAACCATTCTCAATGCAGAGTTCAATTAATCTTTCACCATTATCATTTGCACAAGGATCATTAAACTTACCCAGAACATTGTCAGAAAGTGCATTCTGCACACCTACTCTAGCATTGAAATCCTCTGCTATTATAACTTTTTCTTTAGCACCAAACTGGCTCAAAACAGCTTTTAACTCAATCTAGAAATCTTCCTTCTTATCAGAAGGTTCCGAGTCACAAGGAGCATACACTACAACAATTACAATTCTCTGAAGTTTCACTTTCAAACGAATCCAGAGAATTCTCTCACTTACGCAGCTATAGTGAATCAAGTTGTTCTTCATCTTTTCACTTAAAATTCACACCTTTACCAGCCTGTCCTCTCATATTATCCTATACTCCAGACCACACACTCACCGTGCCATTCACTTCTTCTACCCCAATTTCCTTCTTTTTTGGTTTCACTTACACACAGCATATCCAGTCTATACTTATTCATCTCCTCAATCACCTCACTCATCTTGCCATTTATACCTCTAGTATTCCATACACCAATCCTACATTCACTCAGCCGAGATCTCTTTCTCATACGCCGTTTAGAAAGTCCAGGTTGATTCCGTGGTGGACCGTCCTTCTCAAGTGTGGTAGGTCCACCATATCCCACACTTGAGTCATTCTTAATATTTCTTTTTGTCTTTTTAATCAGGTAAGTACATCAGTGTGGGGGATTAGCCCACAGCTGAGGGTTGCAGTTGGTCATTCAACCTAAGGATTCTGGAACAAAACCCAATTAAAAAATACTTACCATCCCTAAAACAAAAAGAAGAACATACTTTACTCCAGGAAGGAGTAATTTATAAAATAGAGTGTTCATGTGGATTACTATATATAGGAGAAACAGGACAAAGGTTAACTACCAGAATTAAAGAACACAAAGCAGCAATAAGGAGCATCTTAAATAAAACAATATTAGACAGGCACATACAACAAACTGTCCACAAAATGGACTGGGACTCCTTAAAAGTGATCCAACATCAATCCCATGCAATTATCCGAAAATCAGAGGGATCCCTAGAAATTTACAAGACACAAGGTGGCAACATCAATCACCATTCTGGATGGAAAATCCATCAGGCTTGGTCTCCAGACCTGTGGAAGTAGTAAGACGCAAGAACTCCTGTCGAAGATCTAGTGTATAGATCAAACATTTGAGAGGTAATGTACTTTAATAAATTTATCCTCAATAATTCCCATTAAATATTTATAATACTGAAAGTAATAAGAGAGAGCCATGAAGTAATTAATTATTGGAACAATTGAATTTTCATAGTCCTGCAGAAGCTATTTTGATAACTTTTCTAAGGAGAAGTAAACAACACACTTTCTAGGGGGAAGTATGAAGGGACACATGACGAAAAACACCAGGGTCATTATTACTTGGCAAAGTCCAGATTATATTTTAAAGTTAAAAAATTTGAAAAATGGCATAACTTGAATTGGGTTGTGTGGCAGTATGGACAAGAGCAGATGTAGAGCCAGAAGCAGTACAAGTGGTATGTTATCTTAATTTTCCACAATGTCTTGATGTATTGTTGTATAGTGAATAGCATGAATCGAACGTATAGGGAGCGAAAATGTGACTGCATGTTAACTCTCTCTTGACCATTTCTTTGACAGAGCTGAGAATTGTCATTTTAATTTTAAATTCATTTTTATGTCCTTCCAAGTCAAAAAAAGGCACACATTTTTAGGGCCAGTTAAAAGTAGAGTGTATGCCTTAGAGTGCATGCTCACATATGGGAATATTCAAATTGAGTCCAGGTAATTGATATTGTTTAATATGATTACTTGCAATACTTGCCTTAAATTGTAGAAGTGCATTCCTTTGCAAATTCTAGGTACATGGCTTTTTCATCTTTTCGTTATTAAACACATCCCCATTTTACCCATGTTAAACAGAATGATTTCTCAAAACCAATAAATTGTGTAATACTACTTGGCATATATGAACTGCTCCTATTTTCCTTCAAGAATAATTTCTTCCAGTTTGGAAAGAAATATTACAGGCAAACTTCAGGACTTGCAATGGGTTCTCCACTAGCACCTCTGCTAGCAAATTATTATATAAGTAAACTAGAGGCAAAAATCCTTATACAACCCTCCTTGTTTGCTCTCTATGTAAGGTACATGGATGATGTCCTAATTATAGTAGATACTGTGGACCAATCTCTACCCTCTCAGATTCTGGAAGAATTTAACTTACTAGAGAATACCTTGCAGTACACCCTAGAACAGGAAAGAGACCATAGCATCAATTACCTAGATTTAACCTTGACCTCAAGAGAAGGGAAAATATTCACTCAGCTTTTTAGAAAACCCACCAACACAGGGAAGATGTTAGACTTCTGCTCATTCCACCCTGATTATATTAAATCGAATACGGCAAGACAATTTTTGGAAAAGATTGAAATCCTGGTCTCTTCAGCTACTCAGAAAGATCTTCACAAAGAAGAATTAAGGGAAATATTGGCAGAAAACAATTACCCCTCCCCATATGTTGAGAAAATATTTAAACAAGTGCCAAAAAAGAAGCAGGAGAAAACCAGCTTCAAATTCACCAGCAAAATTACGTACCACAAGGGACTTTTCGAGAAACTGAAAAGGATCGGAGCAAAATATAATATCAGGCTAGCTCCAGATCTTAATAACAAAATAAAGAAATTCCTGCCAGCTTTAAAGCAGAAAGAATTGGACATCCAATTGCAGGAAGGAGTAATTTACTGCATCGACTGTAACTGCGGACTCAGCTATATAGGAGAAACAGGGAGAAGTATTAAGGTCCGAATGAAAGAACACCAAGCAGCTATTAGGAACATTGGGAACAAAACAGGGCTAGACAGACATATACAAGCAAGTGGACACTCCATAAATTGGGACTCAGTGAAAATAATCGCCCACCAGTCAAACTTAGTAAAGAGGAAACTAGAAGAAGGGATCGAAATAGCAAGAAGAAGAAGTACCACAATTAACGATAATTGCGGATGGACTCTTCCAATTGAGTGGCAGCAACTACTCCAGTGACATAGTCCTGA
Organism: Macrothele yani; assembly: GCA_039090855.1. Classification (NCBI taxonomy): domain Eukaryota; kingdom Metazoa; phylum Arthropoda; class Arachnida; order Araneae; family Macrothelidae; genus Macrothele; species Macrothele yani. Next base: position 102,975,105 of record CM077024.1, read on the forward strand.
TGACGAACTAGGCTTTAGTTCGAAAATTTGACAACCAACTTTGATGAAAAATAACCTCTATAAGACCTGTAAAAAAGTTATTCCACAATCACTATGAATAGAGGTGCCATAAATGAATTTACAACTAAAATTCTTTATATAATTTATCAAAACATTCAAAAGTCAGTTTGTTTAACATCCTTCTCAGAACAGAAGCTTAGTATTTTTACTATTTCCTATGTATCCATCTCTTCAGAAAACTTGAAAATTAAATTGCCTTTGAGTGAAAATTGTACCTGTATTGTCCAACAATAATGTCTCTCAAATGGATATTGGGAGGTACAGATTCAGTTGCTATGCAAGGGTGATGCAATTTCAAGTTTCCTGATGAGATATCAACATGAGAAACAGTGGAAACACAGGGCTTCTGTACCAAAAATCATTAATACATGCCTACAGTGTACTGCAAATAGCAAGAATCATTTATGCACGAAGATTTATTTCTTACTAATTATTATGATATCATTTTATTTTTTATTGAGCATCTCTGTAGTACTAAATAAAGAAAAGCTTATCACCAAGCTACAGTAAAAATATACAGGTGATTTATAGGGAAATATATCAAGTGTATGTTTTATGGGCTAAACACAAATCAACTGTCTAATACACTTCCAAACGAGCACCTGTTGTTACGTGGAGGATATTCAATCAACAGGCTACTTAGCAGCTGAAGACATAGCTAATATTTCTAGTGTTATGCAGTAGTGCACTGACTAATGTCCAAAAATCTGTGACTGTGCATGTACTCAGTCCTTCACAAACGCCCATGTAGCAAATTGGGAGATATGATGCATGTCTCGCAAGTTCAGTAATCAAGCTGGCCTAGCTAAACAACACTTTGTAAAATATTTAATGAAGGAAAGAATTGACCATACACATTAGTTTTAACTTTGTAAGCAAAACATTGTGTGTGGAATACACATTTACTCACCCTACATTCATTGTAGGACCAACACAGTTTTTTAGCATGATTTTTGTCAATTCGCGATATGAACCACGTGAACCTCGATTTTTTTTTATATTATAAATATACACAGTTGCGTCACGTTATTGTGACCATCTCCTCCTTTTGACGTCAACAGCGCTTAGCCAATGAAAGAAGGCACGTGTCGTGAGCTGGCTTGAAGGGTATATAAGGTGTGCTGCAGGCATTCTGAAAACATATCACTCATTGCTGTCATGGATAGAAGGAGTGATTTATCAGATTTGCAAAAAGGGATGATTACCGTATATACTCGCGTATAAGTCGAGAAATTTGGGACAAAATGAGAGCTTCAAAGTAATGGGGTCGACTTATACGCGGGGTCTAAAAAAATTGTAAGTCCAAAAGTTCTTCCCGTGAGGCAAAAGGCAATCCATCCCAAAAGAAATAAAAATGTCGATGCAGTATTAATTACGAAATCGCAACCCTCCGAAAGAAAAAAAAAAGAAAGAAAAACACCGATGTGGTAGAATTACGAAATCAAGACCCTCCGAATTTCTCCGCGCTTTGAAAAGTCTCCTCTCTCCTGGCTTTGCGTATCCACAGCGCAGTCACAGCCACGCATAAAAAGCTCCGCCCTTCCGACTACCAGTTGATTGCACTGACCTTCGACGTAACACAGCCATGCGACAGCGACAGCCAGTGTTAGGTGTTGCTTGTTCTTAATCGCACGTGTCTCGCTTCTCCTATTATGGGTGACACGGATTGTGTAAAGAAACGGATACTTATAACGCAGGATTCAAGTTGAAAGTGGTTTCTTTTGCAGAAAATACTAACAACTGTGCTGCTTCACATCCATTTGGCATTAACGAAAAACTGATTCGAGATTGGCGTAAAAAAAAAACGGGCTTGGTGAAAATCCCAAAATCGCAAAAGGCGCTGCGCTGTGGAACGACATCTTTCCCAGAGCTGGAAAGTGTCTTGAATGATTGGATTGTGGGCTGCAGACAAAATGGTTATATTGTAACGCGAACTGGTATACGTTTGCGAGCAATGAAGCTCGCAAAAGATGAAAAGTTTGCAGCCGCAAATAACACTTTTCGTGCTTCACCAGGTTGGTGCACAAGGTTCATGAACCGCTATGGGTTGTGTCTACGCCAGTGCACCAAAATTGCACAAAAGTTACCTCGTGACCTCGAAGCAAAGATAATGGAATTTCAAAAGTATGCAATTCAAAAGAGAAAAGAGACTGCTTTTGAACTTTCCCAAATAGGGAACATGGATGAAACCGCCATGTGTTTTGACCTTCCTGGAAATAAGACGGTGAACCAAAAGGGCGAAAAAAATATCTTGATCAAAACGACTGGCCACGAAAATCCAGTTTCATGGTTGTTCGCCGCCCCGGTGGCGCAGTGGTCCAAGCGATGGCCTTTGATCATTCGCCCGTAAGGGGTCCGGGTTCGAATCCCGGTGAGGCATGGATGTTGTGTTTGTCTTACGGCACTGGCTCTCACCCTTCCCAGGAACCAGTGACCCAGAATTAGGGACGGGCGACTGCTTATAGCCCATTGAGTTGCTCACGGTGGTTGTTAAACCTCCAATCAAAAAAAAAAAGAAAAAAATTTTTTTGTTCTTTCCTGTTTGGCCGACGGCAGTAAGCTACCTCCGGTAATTATTTTCAAACGCAAAACTCTGCCGAAAAGCTTTGTCTTTCCGTCTGGTGTGCTCGTTTGTGCCCATGAAAAAGGATGGATGAACAAATTAGGAACAATTGACTGGTTAAAGAATGTGTGGAACAAAAGACCAGGTGCACTTTTGAGGAAACCTTCTCTTTTGGTGTGGGATATGTTTGTTGCACACCGTTGTGCAGAAGTGAAAAAAACTGCAGAAAATTCAAAAACAACTCTTGCTGTCATCCCAGGTGGGTTGACATCTGTTCTTCAACCACTAGATGTCTGTCTTAATAAACCCTTCAAGGACAATGTGCGGAGGTATTGGGCAGATTGGATAAGTTCCGATTTGCCGACTGAAACCAAGGGTGGAAATCTAAAGAAGCCGGATATCGTTTTGATTGCGCGATGGGTCAAGGATGCTTGGGATGCGATACCTGCGGAAATGGTCGTGAAATCATTCAAGAAATGTTGCATTAGTAACAAACTTGATGTCCCAGAGGATGATGAGATTTTTATGAGTGATGATGACAGTGATCCTGATGACACAGGCATAGATGGGAATACTGATGTTTATGATGACGCGCCGATGACGGAGAAAGACTTTCTTGAACTGTTTGGCGAGTCTGACTCGGAATCGGATTTTGAAGGCTTCCGATGAAGTTTTTGGGTATGCAAATTAAATTTATTATTATATATATAATTTTTTTCATTTTCAAATGTTTTTGAATAAATTCGTTGAATTTTTTTTTTTTTCTCATTCCGGGATCGACTTATACACGAGTTTCAGATTTCTTACGATTTTTACCTCTGAAAGTGTGTGTGTGTGTGGGGGGAGGGTCGACTTCATCATCATCATTGTCAACCATTATCAATCCACTGCTGGACGAAGGTCTCCCCAAGTTTCCTCCACAACGGTCTGTCTTGTGCCAGTCTCCTCCATGTCACCACTGCATACTTTCGAATTTCATCCACCCATCTCCCATGTGGTCTTCTTCTGGGTCTTTTCCTGTCCCTTGGAATCCAATCTAAAATTTCGGCTGTCCATCGATGATCTGTCCTTCTGGCAGTATGTCCAGCCCATTGCCATTTCAGGGATTTAACTCTGATCATGATGTCTTCCACTCTTGTCATTTTTCGGATCCACGAGTTCCTCTTCTTATCTCTCCTGGTTACACCAAGCATGCACCTCTCCATGCTTTTTTGAGTTGTCTGCAGCCTTTGTATGTCTCTTTTAGTTAAGGTCCACGTCTCTGCACCATACGTAAGCACTGGAAGGATGCATTGATCAAACACTTTTCTTTTAAGACATAATGGCATATTGCTCTTGAAAATTATGCTGTTTCTTCCAAAAGCTCTCCAGGCAAGTTTTGTACGGCGATTAATTTCTTCATCAATGTGACCCTCACTTGATATCTGCTGTCCAAGATAAACGTACGTGTCTCTTATCTCCAGCTTTTCTCCATCAATCGATAAATCTTCATTTCTTGTAAAAGCATTGAACATCACTTTTGTCTTCTGAAAGTTCATTTTTAATCCCACTTCTCTACTCTTGTCAGCAAGTTCCTGGATCATACTCTGCAGCTCTGATGGGGTAGTTGCAAATATGACTACGTCATCAGCAAAACGAAGGTGGGTTAGATAATCTCCATTAATCTTTATCCCCTTGTTTTCCCAGCTCAGCGACTGAAAAACACCCTCCAATGTGGCATTAAAGAGCTTCGGAGATATGGTGTCACCTTGTCTCACTCCCTTTCCAATTTTTACATGTGTTGTATTTTCAAACAGCCGAATCTTTGCACTTGCATTTTCATAGATGTTATTAATAATATTAATGTATGCATCTTCAATACCACAGGTTTTCAGAGCCATTGTAACTGCTGATGGTTTCACCGAATCAAAGGCTTTTTCATAATCGATAAAAGCCATGCACAATGGAAGTTCATATTCCCTCGCTCTTTCAATTAGTTCTCTCAGTACGTGGATATGATCTATTGTGCTGTAGCCACTCCTGAATCCAGCTTGTTCTCTCGGTTGAGCCATGTCCAGTGTTACCTTCAAGCGGTATGAAAGAACTTTAGTGAAGATTTTATAAACTACTGATAGGAGGCTGATAGGTCTGTAGTTTCCGAGATCCTCAATGTCACCTTTCTTATGTAGCAGGATCATTGTAGCGGTGTTCCAATCCTCAGGAATCTTTCCTTCATTAAGGCATCGAGTGAAAATTTGGGCGAGTACTGTTTCGATTTCTCCACTTGCTTCTTGTATGATGTCTACAGTAATTCCATCTTCTCCTGGAGCTTTTCCTTGCTTCATGTTCTTGGTTGCATGTGCAACTTCTGCTGGAAGGACTGGAGGAACTCTGGTACTGGTATCTTTCATGATGTCTGGAGTGCATGTATCATCCCTTTCATATAATTTGGAGTAGAAATCTTTCACTCTTGTCAAAATTTCGCCTCTATTTCTTGTTACAGAACCATCTTCTTTTCTCAGTGCCATAATCTGTTTTCTTCCCTTACTGAGATGTCCCTTTGCTATCTTTAGGCTTTGGTTGTTTTCAATTGCTTTCCTCACTAGTTCACAGTTGAATTTCCTTACGTCTTCAGTGATACTTTTTCTTACTGTCTTGCATAGCTCTATATATTCCACTTTGGAAGTCACATCTTCTTTAGTTGTCCTCATCTGTCTTCTTTTTTGCATCAACATTTTCGTTTTTCCTGATAATTTGTTTACATGCAACTTGTTCTTAGACCCAGCTAATTTTGTTGCTGTTTCCATAAGAGCTTTGGTTACTTTTCTGTTAACTTCAGAGATGTCCACTTCTTCCGATCTTAGGCCTTCTAAAGCAGAGAACCTGTTCTTCAGTTCTAACTTGAAGGTATTATGGTGTTTTTTAAGGTTGGTTATGTCAATAGATTTTGTTTGTCTTATGAGCTTGCCACGTTCAAGTTTAGTGTTGAGGTGCATCTTACATCTCACCAATCTATGGTCACTACCTGTGTTGAACTTGTTTAGCACACTGCAGTCTTCTGTGACTAATTTTTTGTTACACATAATAAAATCAATTTCACTTGTAGTCCCATTTGGATGTCTCCATGTCCATTTCCTGTGTGGCTTTTTCTTGAAGAAGGAGTTCAAGATAAAAAACCCTTCTGCCTCTGCAAACTCAACGAAAGTATTTCCACGCTGGTTTCTGTTGCCGTGACCGAATTTACCTACTGAAGTTTCATTCTGTTGCTGTTGCCCTATTTTTGCATTGAAATCTCCCATAATTATTTTCAAGTGTTGCTTACCTTTATTATTTAGATGACAAATTTCCTCATAAAATTCTTCAATTTCTTCTTCAGGATGACTTGTGGTGGGTGCATAAGTTTGAATAATCTGAGCCTGGTATCTTTTCGAGAGTTGGATAACAAGTCGTGCAGCTCTGTCAGAGGAACTTTCAACTTCTACAACTTTATCCTTCAGTTTCTTGTTTATTATAAATCCAACACCACTAGTTCTGCCAGTATCTGTCCCACGATAGTAGAAGAGATGTCCACTTTTCAGTTCGATGAGATCTTCTCCTTTTCTCCTTACCTCACTTAGCCCCACGATGTCCCACTTGATCCTTTGTAGTTCCTCTTCCAATTCAAGAAGCCTTGAATCAGAAGATAGGGAGCGTCCATTATACGTAGCCAAGGTCAGCATCAGATGGCAGCCTAGTCCGGTCCTCCGGGGATTCTTAGCACCCTCTGCCTTCATGTCGCACTGGCCGCTGCCTTGGCCAGGTACATTCCAGCTGCCGGAGACTGAGGGCCAAGATTTAAGTTGTGGAATCATTTTGGAGGGGTTTGGCCATAACTCACCACGCTGGCCAAGCGGGTTGGTGAGTGTGGGATAGAATTTCCTCTAATCCCGATGGTATAGTTATACCGCTATTGGCGGTCGTCAGAGCCCCTTTAGTGGGAACAGGATGCACCACGAGAAGGCGGGGTTGACATTTGTCAAGGAGAGGCTGTGATGTTACGCATCACCTGACCTTACATTCAAGAAATGTTGCATTAGTAACAAACTTGATGTCCCAGAGGGTGATGAGATTTTTATGAGTGATGATGACAGTGATTCTGATGACACAGGCATAGATGGGAATACTGATGTTTATGATGACGCGCCGATGACGGAGAAAGACTTTCTTGAACTGTTTGGCGAGTCTGACTCGGAATCGGATTTTGAAGGCTTCCGATGAAGTTTTTGGGTATGCAAATTAAATTTATTATTATATATATAATTTTTTTCATTTTCAAATGTTTTTGAATAAATTCGTTGAATTTTTTTTTTTTTCTCATTCCGGGATCGACTTATACACGAGTTTCAGATTTCTTACGATTTTTACCTCTGAAAGTGTGTGTGTGTGGGGGGGTCGACTTCATCATCATCATTGTCAACCATTATCAATCCACTGCTGGACGAAGGTCTCCCCAAGTTTCCTCCACAACGGTCTGTCTTGTGCCAGTCTCCTCCATGTCACCACTGCATACTTTCGAATTTCATCCACCCATCTCCCATGTGGTCTTCTTCTGGGTCTTCTCCTGTCCCTTGGAATCCAATCTAAAATTTCGGCTGTCCATCGATGATCTGTCCTTCTGGCAGTATGTCCAGCCCATTGCCATTTCAGGGATTTAACTCTGATCATGATGTCTTCCACTCTTGTCATTTTTCGGATCCACGAGTTCCTCTTCTTATCTCTCCTGGTTACACCAAGCATGCACCTCTCCATGCTTTTTTGAGTTGCCTGCAGCCTTTGTATGTCTCTTTTAGTTAAGGTCCACGTCTCTGCACCATACGTAAGCACTGGAAGGATGCATTGATCAAACACTTTTCTTTTAAGACATAATGGCATATTGCTCTTGAAAATTATGCTGTTTCTTCCAAAAGCTCTCCAGGCAAGTTTTGTACGGCGATTAATTTCTTCATCAATGTGACCCTCACTTGATATCTGCTGTCCAAGATAAACGTACGTGTCTCTTATCTCCAGCTTTTCTCCATCAATCGATAAATCTTCATTTCTTGTAAAAGCATTGAACATCACTTTTGTCTTCTGAAAGTTCATTTTTAATCCCACTTCTCTACTCTTGTCAGCAAGTTCCTGGATCATACTCTGCAGCTCTGATGGGGTAGTTGCAAATATGACTACGTCATCAGCAAAACGAAGGTGGGTTAGATAATCTCCATTAATCTTTATCCCCTTGTTTTCCCAGCTCAGCGACTGAAAAACACCCTCCAATGTGGCATTAAAGAGCTTCGGAGATATATTGTCACCTTGTCTCACTCCCTTTCCAATTTTTACGTGTGTTGTATTTTCAAACAGCCGAATCTTTGCACTTGCATTTTCATAGATGTTATTAATAATATTAATGTATGCATCTTCAATACCACAGGTTTTCAGAGCCATTGTAACTGCTGATGGTTTCACCGAATCAAAGGCTTTTTCATAATCGATAAAAGCCATGCACAATGGAAGTTCATATTCCCTCGCTTCTTTCAATTAGTTCTCTCAGTACGTGGATATGATCTATTGTGCTGTAGCCACTCCTGAATCCAGCTTGTTCTCTCGGTTGAGCCATGTCCAGTGTTACCTTCAAGCGGTATGAAAGAACTTTAGTGAAGATTTTATAAACTACTGATAGGAGGCTGATAGGTCTGTAGTTTCCGAGATCCTCAATGTCACCTTTCTTATGTAGCAGGATCATTGTAGCGGTGTTCCAATCCTCAGGAATCTTTCCTTCATTAAGGCATCGAGTAAAAATTTGGGCGAGTACTGTTTCGATTTCTCCACTTGCTTCTTGTATGATGTCTACAGTAATTCCATCTTCTCCTGGAGCTTTTCCCTGCTTCATGTTCTTGATTGCATGTGCAACTTCTGCTGGAAGGACTGGAGGAACTCTGGTACTGGTATCTTTCATGATGTCTGGAGTGCATGTATCATCCCTTTCATATAATTTGGAGTAGAAATCTTTCACTCTTGTCAAAATTTCGCCTCTATTTCTTGTTACAGAACCATCTTCTTTTCTCAGTGCCATAATCTGTTTTCTTCCCTTACTGAGATGTCCCTTTGCTATCTTTAGGCTTTGGTTGTTTTCAATTGCTTTCCTCACTAGTTCACAGTTGAATTTCCTTACGTCTTCAGTGATACTTTTTCTTACTGTCTTGCATAGCTCTATATATTCCACTTTGGAAGTCACATCTTCTTTAGTTGTCCTCATCTGTCTTCTTTTTTGCATCAACATTTTCGTTTTTCCTGATAATTTGTTTACATGCAACTTGTTCTTAGACCCAGCTAATTTTGTTGCTGTTTCCATAAGAGCTTTGGTTACTTTTCTGTTAACTTCAGAGATGTCCACTTCTTCCGATCTTAGGCCTTCTAAAGCAGAGAACCTGTTCTTCAGTTCTAACTTGAAGGTATTATGGTGTTTTTTAAGGTTGGTTATGTCAATAGATTTTGTTTGTCTTATGAGCTTGCCACGTTCAAGTTTAGTGTTGAGGTGCATCTTACATCTCACCAATCTATGGTCACTACCTGTGTTGAACTTGTTTAGCACACTGCAGTCTTCTGTGACTAATTTTTTGTTACACATAATAAAATCAATTTCACTTGTCGTCCCATTTGGATGTCTCCATGTCCATTTCCTGTGTGGCTTTTTCTTGAAGAAGGAGTTCAAGATGAAAAACCCTTCTGCCTCTGCAAACTCAACGAGAGTATTTCCACGCTGGTTTCTGTTGCCGTGACCGAATTTACCTACTGAAGTTTCATTCTGTTGCTGTTGCCCTATTTTTGCATTGAAATCTCCCATAATTATTTTCAAGTGTTGCTTACCTTTATTATTTAGATGACAAATTTCCTCATAAAATTCTTCAATTTCTTCTTCAGGATGACTTGTGGTGGGTGCATAAGTTTGAATAATCTGAGCCTGGTATCTTTTCGAGAGTTGGATAACAAGTCGTGCAGCTCTGTCAGAGGAACTTTCAACTTCTACAACTTTATCCTTCAGTTTCTTGTTTATTATAAATCCAACACCACTAGTTCTGCCAGTATCTGTCCCACGATAGTAGAAGAGATGTCCACTTTTCAGTTCGATGAGATCTTCTCCTTTTCTCTTTACCTCACTTAGCCCCACGATGTCCCACTTGATCCTTTGTAGTTCCTCTTCCAATTCAAGAAGCCTTGAATCAGAAGATAGGGAGCGTCCATTATACGTAGCCAAGGTCAGCATCAGATGGCAGCCTAGTCCGGTCCTCCGGGGATTCTTAGCACCCTCTGCCTTCATGTCGCACTGGCCGCTGCCTTGGCCAGGTACATTCCAGCTGCCGGAGACTGAGGGCCAAGATTTAAGTTGTGGAATCATTTTGGAGGGGTTTGGCCATAACTCACCACGCTGGCCAAGCGGGTTGGTGAGTGTGGGATAGAATTTCCTCTAATCCCGATGGTATAGTTATACCGCTATTGGCGGTCGTCAGAGCCCCTTTAGTGGGAACAGGATGCACCACGAGAAGGCGGGGTTGACATTTGTCAAGGAGAGGCTGTGATGTTACGCATCACCTGACCTTACATTCAAGAAATGTTGCATTAGTAACAAACTTGATGTCCCAGAGGGTGATGAGATTTTTATGAGTGATGATGACAGTGATTCTGATGACACAGGCATAGATGGGAATACTGATGTTTATGATGACGCGCCGATGACGGAGAAAGACTTTCTTGAACTGTTTGGCGAGTCTGACTCGGAATCGGATTTTGAAGGCTTCCGATGAAGTTTTTGGGTATGCAAATTAAATTTATTATTATATATATAATTTTTTTCATTTTCAAATGTTTTTGAATAAATTCGTTGAATTTTTTTTTTTTTTTCTCATTCCGGGATCGACTTATACACGAGTTTCACATTTCTTACGATTTTTACCTCTGAAAGTGTGTGTGTGTGTGGGGGGGGGGGTCGACTTCATCATCATCATTGTCAACCATTATCAATCCACTGCTGGACGAAGGTCTCCCCAAGTTTCCTCCACAACGGTCTGTCTTGTGCCAGTCTCCTCCATGTCACCACTGCATACTTTCGAATTTCATCCACCCATCTCCCATGTGGTCTTCTTCTGGGTCTTTTCCTGTCCCTTGGAATCCAATCTAAAATTTCGGCTGTCCATCGATGATCTGTCCTTCTGGCAGTATGTCCAGCCCATTGCCATTTCAGGGATTTAACTCTGATCATGATGTCTTCCACTCTTGTCATTTTTCGGATCCACGAGTTCCTCTTCTTATCTCTCCTGGTTACACCAAGCATGCACCTCTCCATGCTTTTTTGGTTGTCTGCAGCCTTTGTATGTCTCTTTTAGTTAAGGTCCACGTCTCTGCACCATACGTAAGCACTGGAAGGATGCATTGATCAAACACTTTTCTTTTAAGACATAATGGCATATTGCTCTTGAAAATTATGCTGTTTCTTCCAAAAGCTCTCCAGGCAAGTTTTGTACGGCGATTAATTTCTTCATCAATGTGACCCTCACTTGATATCTGCTGTCCAAGATAAACGTACGTGTCTCTTATCTCCAGCTTTTCTCCATCAATCGATAAATCTTCATTTCTTGTAAAAGCATTGAACATCACTTTTGTCTTCTGAAAGTTCATTTTTAATCCCACTTCTCTACTCTTGTCAGCAAGTTCCTGGATCATACTCTGCAGCTCTGATGGGGTAGTTGCAAATATGACTACGTCATCAGCAAAACGAAGGTGGGTTAGATAATCTCCATTAATCTTTATCCCCTTGTTTTCCCAGCTCAGCGACTGAAAAACACCCTCCAATGTGGCATTAAAGAGCTTCGGAGATATATTGTCACCTTGTCTCACTCCCTTTCCAATTTTTACGTGTGTTGTATTTTCAAACAGCCGAATCTTTGCACTTGCATTTTCATAGATGTTATTAATAATATTAATGTATGCAGGGTGCGCACGCGTGCTTGAAAACCTGGAAAGTCCTGGAAAATCATGATTACGTTTTCAAGGCCTGAATATCCTGGAAAAACGGTGTTTTTTTAATGCTGTCTTGAAAAGCCTTGAAATTTGAAATTAGTACTTAAAAAAATGCCCTTTTAGGAAATCGTGTTACTGTTACCCCTTCATTTTTTAAAGTTCCTTTTCTCTGTTCTCAAAAAAACCACAGGCAGCGGTTTCCGACGTGCACCAAATTCTAATTTGGCTGGGGGAAAAAAAGAAAAAAAAAAAGGCACTACTTCCAGTGCAATAAAATTGGATGATTACTAGTAGGTCGAAGGAGAGCTTGATGTCCGTCCGACAACTGAGAACGGAAGGGGAAAGAAGAGGCATTTAGCATTTGCAGGGGTCGCGTATGCACCAAGTCAGCTGGCATCCACCAGTGAGGAGTATGCCTGAACAACACATTCATCTTCTTCTTGTTTATGTGCATGATACCCTCCCTCCCCTCAAGAGACTTCCACTACTTATGATAAAAAATAAGAAAACTATCTTTGCGAATTTTTCACGAAAGTAGCTGAAATTTTTACATTCACTGTAATTGGATTACAGAAGCTCACTTCCAAAATTCCAATTGAATCGGTTTAAAACTTTAAAAGTTAGCATTGGTAATTTTTATTATGTGTGCCTCTTTGGACAGAGTGAGCCTCCAGCAAAAGGGTGTTACCATAGCAACGGTTGATTGACAGCTGGGAGCGCCGATCTGAAGCCTTGGGTTGGGAAGAAAGCAAACACCTGTTTATCACTTCCACAGCTCAAAAGGACTAGGAGAATATTTTCAGAAATCCATTTTTCCGAATTTTGAAAATAACACAGTAAAATTTTTACAGTAGTTAAGATACATCACAATAAAGTTCTAGTGCAAATTTCGCCAAATTCCGTTAGGAACTTTAGCAGATGCAAAAAAAAAAAAATCCGTTGCATAATCGGATTGAAAAAAAAAGAAACAGTAATTATAAATTACGGGAAAAGCAAGTGAATTATTTTTTTTAGATATGTGCATGATACCCTCCCTCCCCTCAAGAGACTTCCGCTACTTATGATAAAAAATAAGAAAACTATCTTTGCGAATTTTTCACGAAAGTAGCTGAAATTTTTACATTCACTGTAATTGGATTACAGAAGCCATGGTTTATTTAAATTGGACTGTAATTGGATTTTAGATGCCATGGTTTATTTAAACAGAGTGATCCTTAAATTTTTTTTCTGTGATGATATGGACTCTATTTGAATTACAAACATACGTTTTTATTCAGACGTCTGAGTTACTGTTTTAATAAAAAAATCGTCTATAATTAAAAAGTTTTCAATGGATTTAAGCAATATTCAGCAGATAAACAAACGTATTTCAGTAAATTGCAACATCATGACGTAAATTTAGTAATTTAATTTTGTCGAAAATTGGGGAACATTTTTTTTTTTTTTACAATTTCTATTATAGTTAAAGTGAAGGAGGAAATGTGCAACTTGACAGTTCAGTGAGCTGCAGGTGGTGATTTATGGCGATGTGCCAAATGAAAAGAAGCCATTCCATCAGGTCATTCCAAAGGTTGTGTGTGTGGACGCGTCCTCCTGCTGTTTGATCTTAATCGGAATGTTTTTGTGCAGGGGGGGGGGGGTTGAGAGAAATATCCGTTTCAGCTTTACAGCTTTCACGGCTCTTTTTTTTTTTTTTTTTTTTTTCTTGGTAATAAATAAAAATCATAGTTGCTGCATTCACCATTGATCCGTGTTTGCATTTCTTGAATATAAACAGCAGACAATCTGAAACAGTGTTGGGCGGGTCTTGATGTTCTTCATTTTGCATATGCTGAGTTCAGTTCTGTGGGAATAAGGAATGACTTATACTGTGAATATATACAAAACTACATATTTTTGAGCTGAAAAAATAGGTCTACTTGTACACAGTAGCTAACGTGTGAACTCAGATGAAGACAATCAGACATACGGACGTCTGATTCCATAAAAAAAAAATCAACATAGTTTTTTTATTTACACTACAGGTAAAAAAGCAAAAACATGTTTTTAAACGTTATAAAGGAAAACGGATTTTTGAAACGCAGGACTTGATGATCTTAATTTCTGAAAGTTTCTTTTTTCCACATCCTTTTTTTTCAATTACAATACTGTCATCATCATCATCATCATCATTCATCATCAATCCACTGCTGGACGAAGGTCTCCCAAGTTTCCTCCACAACGGTCTGTCTTGTGCCAGTCTCCTCCATGTCACCCCTGCATACTTTCGAATTTCATCCACCCATCTCCCATGTGGTCTTCTTCTGGGTCTTTTCCTGTCCCTGGGAATCCAGGATACTATGAGTTATATCACTTAGTGATATGGCAGATTTTCGGTTGCTGATATCCGCGATCGTAAGCGGTAGTTGCATTGCGATTGTTGATGATGACAAGATAAATACTGGAGTGATGTAAAATGTTGCATAAACTAAAAAAAAAAAGCCCCCCCCGAACTTTTATTTGGTCATCATAGCTGATCAACCATTTCATTCCATGAACATCAGCACATTTCAGTCATTTGAACATTGGGGGTATCTGAAGGAATTCAGCCGTGCTTAAGCGCCCTAGCGCAACGAAAACATGCTAATTTTGGACAGTTCTATTCCCTTCCTCTCTACCATCCCTAATAATTGAGAGTGCATACTGTATTTTCAAATATTCTATTTATGAGCTAGTTTTCGCGCTGTTCGTTATGCTTTTATTTTCGAAATTCCTAACACTTTTGAACTATGGTTGCAGAAACGTTTATGCTTTGGGTTTGTCTGTAGGATAATTCGCATGAAAGCGGTTGAATTTCGGCGAAATTTTAGTATGCTGTTGGGTACAACCTGGAAACCTACCCTCTTGAAAAAGGTCAAAATTAAATTTAAAGGCCAAGACATAAGAGCAGTATTTGTTCTCCAAGCTTAGGAATGTTAACTCACATAAAATCTGTTTGATTGCGACAAAGTTTTGGTATGTTATCAGGGAGGAGAAACCTACCCTTGTAGAAAATGATCCAACTTGAATTCAAAGGTCAGGGCATAAGAACAGAATTTATTCTTTATGGTCTTGTGCTTGATAAACTTGATCAATTTGCATAAAGCACATTCATCCATTTGCATCTTTCATCATTTTTATTACTTAAAACTGAAATTACTTTACAGTATCATGTTCAAATTATTTTTTAAAGCATAATAATCATCCTGGAATTTTTTTGTATATGGCCTGGAAAGTCCTTGAATTTTTTTGTATATGTCCTGGAAAAGGCCTGGAAAGTCCTTGAATTTTTTTCCCCCAAAAGTGTACGAACCCTGTGTATGCATCTTCAATACCACAGGTTTTCAGAGCCATTGTAACTGCTGATGGTTTCACCGAATCAAAGGCTTTTTCATAATCGATAAAAGCCATGCACAATGGAAGTTCATATTCCCTCGCTCTTTCAATTAGTTCTCTCAGTACGTGGATATGATCTATTGTGCTGTAGCCACTCCTGAATCCAGCTTGTTCTCTCGGTTGAGCCATGTCCAGTGTTACCTTCAAGCGGTATGAAAGAACTTTAGTGAAGATTTTATAAACTACTGATAGGAGGCTGATAGGTCTGTAGTTTCCGAGATCCTCAATGTCACCTTTCTTATGTAGCAGGATCATTGTAGCGGTGTTCCAATCCTCAGGAATCTTTCCTTCATTAAGGCATCGAGTAAAAATTTGGGCGAGTACTGTTTCGATTTCTCCACTTGCTTCTTGTATGATGTCTACAGTAATTCCATCTTCTCCTGGAGCTTTTCCCTGCTTCATGTTCTTGGTTGCATGTGCAACTTCTGCTGGAAGGACTGGAGGAACTCTGGTACTGGTATCTTTCATGATGTCTGGAGTGCATGTATCATCCCTTTCATATAATTTGGAGTAGAAATCTTTCACTCTTGTCAAAATTTTGCCTCTATTTCTTGTTACAGAACCATCTTCTTTTCTCAGTGCCATAATCTGTTTTCTTCCCTTACTGAGATGTCCCTTTGCTATCTTTAGGCTTTGGTTGTTTTCAATTGCTTTCCTCACTAGTTCACAGTTGAATTTCCTTACGTCTTCAGTGATACTTTTTCTTACTGTCTTGCATAGCTCTATATATTCCACTTTGGAAGTCACATCTTCTTTAGTTGTCCTCATCTGTCTTCTTTTTTGCATCAACATTTTCGTTTTTCCTGATAATTTGTTTACATGCAACTTGTTCTTAGACCCAGCTAATTTTGTTGCTGTTTCCATAAGAGCTTTGGTTACTTTTCTGTTAACTTCAGAGATGTCCACTTCTTCCGATCTTAGGCCTTCTAAAGCAGAGAACCTGTTCTTCAGTTCTAACTTGAAGGTATTATGGTGTTTTTTAAGGTTGGTTATGTCAATAGATTTTGTTTGTCTTATGAGCTTGCCACGTTCAAGTTTAGTGTTGAGGTGCATCTTACATCTCACCAATCTATGGTCACTACCTGTGTTGAACTTGTTTAGCACACTGCAGTCTTCTGTGACTAATTTTTTGTTACACATAATAAAATCAATTTCACTTGTAGTCCCATTTGGATGTCTCCATGTCCATTTCCTGTGTGGCTTTTTCTTGAAGAAGGAGTTCAAGATAAAAAACCCTTCTGCCTCTGCAAACTCAACGAAAGTATTTCCACGCTGGTTTCTGTTGCTGTGACCGAATTTACCTACTGAAGTTTCATTCTGTTGCTGTTGCCCTATTTTTGCATTGAAATCTCCCATAATTATTTTCAAGTGTTGCTTACCTTTATTATTTAGATGACAAATTTCCTCATAAAATTCTTCAATTTCTTCTTCAGGATGACTTGTGGTGGGTGCATAAGTTTGAATAATCTGAGCCTGGTATCTTTTCGAGAGTTGGATAACAAGTCGTGCAGCTCTGTCAGAGGAACTTTCAACTTCTACAACTTTATCCTTCAGTTTCTTGTTTATTATAAATCCAACACCACTAGTTCTGCCAGTATCTGTCCCACGATAGTAGAAGAGATGTCCACTTTTCAGTTCGATGAGATCTTCTCCTTTTCTCCTTACCTCACTTAGCCCCACGATGTCCCACTTGATCCTTTGTAGTTCCTCTTCCAATTCAAGAAGCCTTGAATCAGAAGATAGGGAGCGTCCATTATACGTAGCCAAGGTCAGCATCAGATGGCAGCCTAGTCCGGTCCTCCGGGGATTCTTAGCACCCTCTGCCTTCATGTCGCACTGGCCGCTGCCTTGGCCAGGTACATTCCAGCTGCCGGAGACTGAGGGCCAAGATTTAAGTTGTGGAATCATTTTGGAGGGGTTTGGCCATAACTCACCACGCTGGCCAAGCGGGTTGGTGAGTGTGGGATAGAATTTCCTCTAATCCCGATGGTATAGTTATACCGCTATTGGCGGTCGTCAGAGCCCCTTTAGTGGGAACAGGATGCACCACGAGAAGGCGGGGTTGACATTTGTCAAGGAGAGGCTGTGATGTTACGCATCACCTGACCTTACATTCAAGAAATGTTGCATTAGTAACAAACTTGATGTCCCAGAGGGTGATGAGATTTTTATGAGTGATGATGACAGTGATTCTGATGACACAGGCATAGATGGGAATACTGATGTTTATGATGACGCGCCGATGACGGAGAAAGACTTTCTTGAACTGTTTGGCGAGTCTGACTCGGAATCGGATTTTGAAGGCTTCCGATGAAGTTTTTGGGTATGCAAATTAAATTTATTATTATATATATAATTTTTTTCATTTTCAAATGTTTTTGAATAAATTCGTTGAATTTTTTTTTTTTTCTCATTCCGGGATCGACTTATACACGAGTTTCAGATTTCTTACGATTTTTACCTCTGAAAGTGTGTGTGTGTGGGGGGGGTCGACTTCATCATCATCATTGTCAACCATTATCAATCCACTGCTGGACGAAGGTCTCCCCAAGTTTCCTCCACAACGGTCTGTCTTGTGCCAGTCTCCTCCATGTCACCACTGCATACTTTCGAATTTCATCCACCCATCTCCCATGTGGTCTTCTTCTGGGTCTTCTCCTGTCCCTTGGAATCCAATCTAAAATTTCGGCTGTCCATCGATGATCTGTCCTTCTGGCAGTATGTCCAGCCCATTGCCATTTCAGGGATTTAACTCTGATCATGATGTCTTCCACTCTTGTCATTTTTCGGATCCACGAGTTCCTCTTCTTATCTCTCCTGGTTACACCAAGCATGCACCTCTCCATGCTTTTTTGAGTTGCCTGCAGCCTTTGTATGTCTCTTTTAGTTAAGGTCCACGTCTCTGCACCATACGTAAGCACTGGAAGGATGCATTGATCAAACACTTTTCTTTTAAGACATAATGGCATATTGCTCTTGAAAATTATGCTGTTTCTTCCAAAAGCTCTCCAGGCAAGTTTTGTACGGCGATTAATTTCTTCATCAATGTGACCCTCACTTGATATCTGCTGTCCAAGATAAACGTACGTGTCTCTTATCTCCAGCTTTTCTCCATCAATCGATAAATCTTCATTTCTTGTAAAAGCATTGAACATCACTTTTGTCTTCTGAAAGTTCATTTTTAATCCCACTTCTCTACTCTTGTCAGCAAGTTCCTGGATCATACTCTGCAGCTCTGATGGGGTAGTTGCAAATATGACTACGTCATCAGCAAAACGAAGGTGGGTTAGATAATCTCCATTAATCTTTATCCCCTTGTTTTCCCAGCTCAGCGACTGAAAAACACCCTCCAATGTGGCATTAAAGAGCTTCGGAGATATATTGTCACCTTGTCT
The DNA here is from genome assembly GCA_039090855.1 of Macrothele yani. Taxonomy (NCBI): domain Eukaryota; kingdom Metazoa; phylum Arthropoda; class Arachnida; order Araneae; family Macrothelidae; genus Macrothele; species Macrothele yani. Next base: position 102,993,549 of record CM077024.1, read on the forward strand.
CACTCCCTTTCCAATTTTTACGTGTGTTGTATTTTCAAACAGCCGAATCTTTGCACTTGCATTTTCATAGATGTTATTAATAATATTAATGTATGCATCTTCAATACCACAGGTTTTCAGAGCCATTGTAACTGCTGATGGTTTCACCGAATCAAAGGCTTTTTCATAATCGATAAAAGCCATGCACAATGGAAGTTCATATTCCCTCGCTCTTTCAATTAGTTCTCTCAGTACGTGGATATGATCTATTGTGCTGTAGCCACTCCTGAATCCAGCTTGTTCTCTCGGTTGAGCCATGTCCAGTGTTACCTTCAAGCGGTATGAAAGAACTTTAGTGAAGATTTTATAAACTACTGATAGGAGGCTGATAGGTCTGTAGTTTCCGAGATCCTCAATGTCACCTTTCTTATGTAGCAGGATCATTGTAGCGGTGTTCCAATCCTCAGGAATCTTTCCTTCATTAAGGCATCGAGTAAAAATTTGGGCGAGTACTGTTTCGATTTCTCCACTTGCTTCTTGTATGATGTCTACAGTAATTCCATCTTCTCCTGGAGCTTTTCCCTGCTTCATGTTCTTGATTGCATGTGCAACTTCTGCTGGAAGGACTGGAGGAACTCTGGTACTGGTATCTTTCATGATGTCTGGAGTGCATGTATCATCCCTTTCATATAATTTGGAGTAGAAATCTTTCACTCTTGTCAAAATTTCGCCTCTATTTCTTGTTACAGAACCATCTTCTTTTCTCAGTGCCATAATCTGTTTTCTTCCCTTACTGAGATGTCCCTTTGCTATCTTTAGGCTTTGGTTGTTTTCAATTGCTTTCCTCACTAGTTCACAGTTGAATTTCCTTACGTCTTCAGTGATACTTTTTCTTACTGTCTTGCATAGCTCTATATATTCCACTTTGGAAGTCACATCTTCTTTAGTTGTCCTCATCTGTCTTCTTTTTGCATCAACATTTTCGTTTTTCCTGATAATTTGTTTACATGCAACTTGTTCTTAGACCCAGCTAATTTTGTTGCTGTTTCCATAAGAGCTTTGGTTACTTTTCTGTTAACTTCAGAGATGTCCACTTCTTCCGATCTTAGGCCTTCTAAAGCAGAGAACCTGTTCTTCAGTTCTAACTTGAAGGTATTATGGTGTTTTTTAAGGTTGGTTATGTCAATAGATTTTGTTTGTCTTATGAGCTTGCCACGTTCAAGTTTAGTGTTGAGGTGCATCTTACATCTCACCAATCTATGGTCACTACCTGTGTTGAACTTGTTTAGCACACTGCAGTCTTCTGTGACTAATTTTTTGTTACACATAATAAAATCAATTTCACTTGTCGTCCCATTTGGATGTCTCCATGTCCATTTCCTGTGTGGCTTTTTCTTGAAGAAGGAGTTCAAGATAAAAAACCCTTCTGCCTCTGCAAACTCAACGAGAGTATTTCCACGCTGGTTTCTGTTGCCGTGACCGAATTTACCTACTGAAGTTTCATTCTGTTGCTGTTGCCCTATTTTTGCATTGAAATCTCCCATAATTATTTTCAAGTGTTGCTTACCTTTATTATTTAGATGACAAATTTCCTCATAAAATTCTTCAATTTCTTCTTCAGGATGACTTGTGGTGGGTGCATAAGTTTGAATAATCTGAGCCTGGTATCTTTTCGAGAGTTGGATAACAAGTCGTGCAGCTCTGTCAGAGGAACTTTCAACTTCTACAACTTTATCCTTCAGTTTCTTGTTTATTATAAATCCAACACCACTAGTTCTGCCAGTATCTGTCCCACGATAGTAGAAGAGATGTCCACTTTTCAGTTCGATGAGATCTTCTCCTTTTCTCTTTACCTCACTTAGCCCCACGATGTCCCACTTGATCCTTTGTAGTTCCTCTTCCAATTCAAGAAGCCTTGAATCAGAAGATAGGGAGCGTCCATTATACGTAGCCAAGGTCAGCATCAGATGGCAGCCTAGTCCGGTCCTCCGGGGATTCTTAGCACCCTCTGCCTTCATGTCGCACTGGCCGCTGCCTTGGCCAGGTACATTCCAGCTGCCGGAGACTGAGGGCCAAGATTTAAGTTGTGGAATCATTTTGGAGGGGTTTGGCCATAACTCACCACGCTGGCCAAGCGGGTTGGTGAGTGTGGGATAGAATTTCCCTCTAATCCCGATGGTATAGTTATACCGCTATTGGCGGTCGTCAGAGCCCCTTTAGTGGGAACAGGATGCACCACGAGAAGGCGGGGTTGACATTTGTCAAGGAGAGGCTGTGATGTTACGCATCACCTGACCTTACATTCAAGAAATGTTGCATTAGTAACAAACTTGATGTCCCAGAGGGTGATGAGATTTTTATGAGTGATGATGACAGTGATTCTGATGACACAGGCATAGATGGGAATACTGATGTTTATGATGACGCGCCGATGACGGAGAAAGACTTTCTTGAACTGTTTGGCGAGTCTGACTCGGAATCGGATTTTGAAGGCTTCCGATGAAGTTTTTGGGTATGCAAATTAAATTTATTATTATATATATAATTTTTTTCATTTTCAAATGTTTTTGAATAAATTCGTTGAATTTTTTTTTTTTTTCTCATTCCGGGATCGACTTATACACGAGTTTCAGATTTCTTACGATTTTTACCTCTGAAAGTGTGTGTGTGTGTGGGGGGGGTCGACTTCATCATCATCATTGTCAACCATTATCAATCCACTGCTGGACGAAGGTCTCCCCAAGTTTCCTCCACAACGGTCTGTCTTGTGCCAGTCTCCTCCATGTCACCACTGCATACTTTCGAATTTCATCCACCCATCTCCCATGTGGTCTTCTTCTGGGTCTTTTCCTGTCCCTTGGAATCCAATCTAAAATTTCGGCTGTCCATCGATGATCTGTCCTTCTGGCAGTATGTCCAGCCCATTGCCATTTCAGGGATTTAACTCTGATCATGATGTCTTCCACTCTTGTCATTTTTCGGATCCACGAGTTCCTCTTCTTATCTCTCCTGGTTACACCAAGCATGCACCTCTCCATGCTTTTTTGAGTTGCCTGCAGCCTTTGTATGTCTCTTTTAGTTAAGGTCCACGTCTCTGCACCATACGTAAGCACTGGAAGGATGCATTGATCAAACACTTTTCTTTTAAGACATAATGGCATATTGCTCTTGAAAATTATGCTGTTTCTTCCAAAAGCTCTCCAGGCAAGTTTTGTACGGCGATTAATTTCTTCATCAATGTGACCCTCACTTGATATCTGCTGTCCAAGATAAACGTACGTGTCTCTTATCTCCAGCTTTTCTCCATCAATCGATAAATCTTCATTTCTTGTAAAAGCATTGAACATCACTTTTGTCTTCTGAAAGTTCATTTTTAATCCCACTTCTCTACTCTTGTCAGCAAGTTCCTGGATCATACTCTGCAGCTCTGATGGGGTAGTTGCAAATATGACTACGTCATCAGCAAAACGAAGGTGGGTTAGATAATCTCCATTAATCTTTATCCCCTTGTTTTCCCAGCTCAGCGACTGAAAAACACCCTCCAATGTGGCATTAAAGAGCTTCGGAGATATATTGTCACCTTGTCTCACTCCCTTTCCAATTTTTACGTGTGTTGTATTTTCAAACAGCCGAATCTTTGCACTTGCATTTTCATAGATGTTATTAATAATATTAATGTATGCATCTTCAATACCACAGGTTTTCAGAGCCATTGTAACTGCTGATGGTTTCACCGAATCAAAGGCTTTTTCATAATCGATAAAAGCCATGCACAATGGAAGTTCATATTCCCTCGCTCTTTCAATTAGTTCTCTCAGTACGTGGATATGATCTATTGTGCTGTAGCCACTCCTGAATCCAGCTTGTTCTCTCGGTTGAGCCATGTCCAGTGTTACCTTCAAGCGGTATGAAAGAACTTTAGTGAAGATTTTATAAACTACTGATAGGAGGCTGATAGGTCTGTAGTTTCCGAGATCCTCAATGTCACCTTTCTTATGTAGCAGGATCATTGTAGCGGTGTTCCAATCCTCAGGAATCTTTCCTTCATTAAGGCATCGAGTAAAAATTTGGGCGAGTACTGTTTCGATTTCTCCACTTGCTTCTTGTATGATGTCTACAGTAATTCCATCTTCTCCTGGAGCTTTTCCCTGCTTCATGTTCTTGATTGCATGTGCAACTTCTGCTGGAAGGACTGGAGGAACTCTGGTACTGGTATCTTTCATGATGTCTGGAGTGCATGTATCATCCCTTTCATATAATTTGGAGTAGAAATCTTTCACTCTTGTCAGAATTTCGCCTCTATTTCTTGTTACAGAACCATCTTCTTTTCTCAGTGCCATAATCTGTTTTCTTCCCTTACTGAGATGTCCCTTTGCTATCTTTAGGCTTTGGTTGTTTTCAATTGCTTTCCTCACTAGTTCACAGTTGAATTTCCTTACGTCTTCAGTGATACTTTTTCTTACTGTCTTGCATAGCTCTATATATTCCACTTTGGAAGTCACATCTTCTTTAGTTGTCCTCATCTGTCTTCTTTTTTGCATCAACATTTTCGTTTTTCCTGATAATTTGTTTACATGCAACTTGTTCTTAGACCCAGCTAATTTTGTTGCTGTTTCCATAAGAGCTTTGGTTACTTTTCTGTTAACTTCAGAGATGTCCACTTCTTCCGATCTTAGGCCTTCTAAAGCAGAGAACCTGTTCTTCAGTTCTAACTTGAAGGTATTATGGTGTTTTTTAAGGTTGGTTATGTCAATAGATTTTGTTTGTCTTATGAGCTTGCCACGTTCAAGTTTAGTGTTGAGGTGCATCTTACATCTCACCAATCTATGGTCACTACCTGTGTTGAACTTGTTTAGCACACTGCAGTCTTCTGTGACTAATTTTTTGTTACACATAATAAAATCAATTTCACTTGTCGTCCCATTTGGATGTCTCCATGTCCATTTCCTGTGTGGCTTTTTCTTGAAGAAGGAGTTCAAGATAAAAAACCCTTCTGCCTCTGCAAACTCAACGAGAGTATTTCCACGCTGGTTTCTGTTGCCGTGACCGAATTTACCTACTGAAGTTTCATTCTGTTGCTGTTGCCCTATTTTTGCATTGAAATCTCCCATAATTATTTTCAAGTGTTGCTTACCTTTATTATTTAGATGACAAATTTCCTCATAAAATTCTTCAATTTCTTCTTCAGGATGACTTGTGGTGGGTGCATAAGTTTGAATAATCTGAGCCTGGTATCTTTTCGAGAGTTGGATAACAAGTCGTGCAGCTCTGTCAGAGGAACTTTCAACTTCTACAACTTTATCCTTCAGTTTCTTGTTTATTATAAATCCAACACCACTAGTTCTGCCAGTATCTGTCCCACGATAGTAGAAGAGATGTCCACTTTTCAGTTCGATGAGATCTTCTCCTTTTCTCTTTACCTCACTTAGCCCCACGATGTCCCACTTGATCCTTTGTAGTTCCTCTTCCAATTCAAGAAGCCTTGAATCAGAAGATAGGGAGCGTCCATTATACGTAGCCAAGGTCAGCATCAGATGGCAGCCTAGTCCGGTCCTCCGGGGATTCTTAGCACCCTCTGCCTTCATGTCGCACTGGCCGCTGCCTTGGCCAGGTACATTCCAGCTGCCGGAGACTGAGGGCCAAGATTTAAGTTGTGGAATCATTTTGGAGGGGTTTGGCCATAACTCACCACGCTGGCCAAGCGGGTTGGTGAGTGTGGGATAGAATTTCCTCTAATCCCGATGGTATAGTTATACCGCTATTGGCGGTCGTCAGAGCCCCTTTAGTGGGAACAGGATGCACCACGAGAAGGCGGGGTTGACATTTGTCAAGGAGAGGCTGTGATGTTACGCATCACCTGACCTTACATTCAAGAAATGTTGCATTAGTAACAAACTTGATGTCCCAGAGGGTGATGAGATTTTTATGAGTGATGATGACAGTGATTCTGATGACACAGGCATAGATGGGAATACTGATGTTTATGATGACGCGCCGATGACGGAGAAAGACTTTCTTGAACTGTTTGGCGAGTCTGACTCGGAATCGGATTTTGAAGGCTTCCGATGAAGTTTTTGGGTATGCAAATTAAATTTATTATTATATATATAATTTTTTTCATTTTCAAATGTTTTTGAATAAATTCGTTGAATTTTTTTTTTTCTCATTCCGGGATCGACTTATACACGAGTTTCAGATTTCTTACGATTTTTACCTCTGAAAGTGTGTGTGTGTGGGGGGGGGGGTCGACTTCATCATCATCATTGTCAACCATTATCAATCCACTGCTGGACGAAGGTCTCCCCAAGTTTCCTCCACAACGGTCTGTCTTGTGCCAGTCTCCTCCATGTCACCACTGCATACTTTCGAATTTCATCCACCCATCTCCCATGTGGTCTTCTTCTGGGTCTTTTCCTGTCCCTTGGAATCCAATCTAAAATTTCGGCTGTCCATCGATGATCTGTCCTTCTGGCAGTATGTCCAGCCCATTGCCATTTCAGGGATTTAACTCTGATCATGATGTCTTCCACTCTTGTCATTTTTCGGATCCACGAGTTCCTCTTCTTATCTCTCCTGGTTACACCAAGCATGCACCTCTCCATGCTTTTTTGGTTGTCTGCAGCCTTTGTATGTCTCTTTTAGTTAAGGTCCACGTCTCTGCACCATACGTAAGCACTGGAAGGATGCATTGATCAAACACTTTTCTTTTAAGACATAATGGCATATTGCTCTTGAAAATTATGCTGTTTCTTCCAAAAGCTCTCCAGGCAAGTTTTGTACGGCGATTAATTTCTTCATCAATGTGACCCTCACTTGATATCTGCTGTCCAAGATAAACGTACGTGTCTCTTATCTCCAGCTTTTCTCCATCAATCGATAAATCTTCATTTCTTGTAAAAGCATTGAACATCACTTTTGTCTTCTGAAAGTTCATTTTTAATCCCACTTCTCTACTCTTGTCAGCAAGTTCCTGGATCATACTCTGCAGCTCTGATGGGGTAGTTGCAAATATGACTACGTCATCAGCAAAACGAAGGTGGGTTAGATAATCTCCATTAATCTTTATCCCCTTGTTTTCCCAGCTCAGCGACTGAAAAACACCCTCCAATGTGGCATTAAAGAGCTTCGGAGATATATTGTCACCTTGTCTCACTCCCTTTCCAATTTTTACGTGTGTTGTATTTTCAAACAGCCGAATCTTTGCACTTGCATTTTCATAGATGTTATTAATAATATTAATGTATGCATCTTCAATACCACAGGTTTTCAGAGCCATTGTAACTGCTGATGGTTTCACCGAATCAAAGGCTTTTTCATAATCGATAAAAGCCATGCACAATGGAAGTTCATATTCCCTCGCTCTTTCAATTAGTTCTCTCAGTACGTGGATATGATCTATTGTGCTGTAGCCACTCCTGAATCCAGCTTGTTCTCTCGGTTGAGCCATGTCCAGTGTTACCTTCAAGCGGTATGAAAGAACTTTAGTGAAGATTTTATAAACTACTGATAGGAGGCTGATAGGTCTGTAGTTTCCGAGATCCTCAATGTCACCTTTCTTATGTAGCAGGATCATTGTAGCGGTGTTCCAATCCTCAGGAATCTTTCCTTCATTAAGGCATCGAGTGAAAATTTGGGCGAGTACTGTTTCGATTTCTCCACTTGCTTCTTGTATGATGTCTACAGTAATTCCATCTTCTCCTGGAGCTTTTCCCTGCTTCATGTTCTTGATTGCATGTGCAACTTCTGCTGGAAGGACTGGAGGAACTCTGGTACTGGTATCTTTCATGATGTCTGGAGTGCATGTATCATCCCTTTCATATAATTTGGAGTAGAAATCTTTCACTCTTGTCAAAATTTCGCCTCTATTTCTTGTTACAGAACCATCTTCTTTTCTCAGTGCCATAATCTGTTTTCTTCCCTTACTGAGATGTCCCTTTGCTATCTTTAGGCTTTGGTTGTTTTCAATTGCTTTCCTCACTAGTTCACAGTTGAATTTTCTTACGTCTTCAGTGATACTTTTTCTTACTGTCTTGCATAGCTCTATATATTCCACTTTGGAAGTCACATCTTCTTTAGTTGTCCTCATCTGTCTTCTTTTTTGCATCAACATTTTCGTTTTTCCTGATAATTTGTTTACATGCAACTTGTTCTTAGACCCAGCTAATTTTGTTGCTGTTTCCATAAGAGCTTTGGTTACTTTTCTGTTAACTTCAGAGATGTCCACTTCTTCCGATCTTAGGCCTTCTAAAGCAGAGAACCTGTTCTTCAGTTCTAACTTGAAGGTATTATGGTGTTTTTTAAGGTTGGTTATGTCAATAGATTTTGTTTGTCTTATGAGCTTGCCACGTTCAAGTTTAGTGTTGAGGTGCATCTTACATCTCACCAATCTATGGTCACTACCTGTGTTGAACTTGTTTAGCACACTGCAGTCTTCTGTGACTAATTTTTTGTTACACATAATAAAATCAATTTCACTTGTCGTCCCATTTGGATGTCTCCATGTCCATTTCCTGTGTGGCTTTTTCTTGAAGAAGGAGTTCAAGATGAAAAACCCTTCTGCCTCTGCAAACTCAACGAGAGTATTTCCACGCTGGTTTCTGTTGCCGTGACCGAATTTACCTACTGAAGTTTCATTCTGTTGCTGTTGCCCTATTTTTGCATTGAAATCTCCCATAATTATTTTCAAGTGTTGCTTACCTTTATTATTTAGATGACAAATTTCCTCATAAAATTCTTCAATTTCTTCTTCAGGATGACTTGTGGTGGGTGCATAAGTTTGAATAATCTGAGCCTGGTATCTTTTCGAGAGTTGGATAACAAGTCGTGCAGCTCTGTCAGAGGAACTTTCAACTTCTACAACTTTATCCTTCAGTTTCTTGTTTATTATAAATCCAACACCACTAGTTCTGCCAGTATCTGTCCCACGATAGTAGAAGAGATGTCCACTTTTCAGTTCGATGAGATCTTCTCCTTTTCTCTTTACCTCACTTAGCCCCACGATGTCCCACTTGATCCTTTGTAGTTCCTCTTCCAATTCAAGAAGCCTTGAATCAGAAGATAGGGAGCGTCCATTATACGTAGCCAAGGTCAGCATCAGATGGCAGCCTAGTCCGGTCCTCCGGGGATTCTTAGCACCCTCTGCCTTCATGTCGCACTGGCCGCTGCCTTGGCCAGGTACATTCCAGCTGCCGGAGACTGAGGGCCAAGATTTAAGTTGTGGAATCATTTTGGAGGGGTTTGGCCATAACTCACCACGCTGGCCAAGCGGGTTGGTGAGTGTGGGATAGAATTTCCTCTAATCCCGATGGTATAGTTATACCGCTATTGGCGGTCGTCAGAGCCCCTTTAGTGGGAACAGGATGCACCACGAGAAGGCGGGGTTGACATTTGTCAAGGAGAGGCTGTGATGTTACGCATCACCTGACCTTACATTCAAGAAATGTTGCATTAGTAACAAACTTGATGTCCCAGAGGGTGATGAGATTTTTATGAGTGATGATGACAGTGATTCTGATGACACAGGCATAGATGGGAATACTGATGTTTATGATGACGCGCCGATGACGGAGAAAGACTTTCTTGAACTGTTTGGCGAGTCTGACTCGGAATCGGATTTTGAAGGGTTCCGATGAAGTTTTTGGGTATGCAAATTAAATTTATTATTATATATATAATTTTTTTCATTTTCAAATGTTTTTGAATAAATTCGTTGAATTTTTTTTTTTTCTCATTCCGGGATCGACTTATACACGAGTTTCAGATTTCTTACGATTTTTACCTCTGAAAGTGTGTGTGTGTGTGGGGGGGGGGTCGACTTATACGCGAGTATATACGGTATTGGCTTTCGGGCCAAGAGTGGCAGTATTTCTGAAACAGCACAGTTTGTGAACTGTCCGTGTGCTGCTGTGGTTAAAGTGTATCGTGATTGGAGAAATGGGACCATTGTGAATAAGCGAGGTGGAAACTGCGGTGCACCACGTGCCATTGATGTGAGAGGTGAATGTCAGCTGCAAAGGTGCGTAAGGGCCGATCGACACACTACAGTGAAGCAACTCACTGGCCAAATGAACCAGGGAGCTACTGGAAGTGTGTCTGCAATGACAGTTCAGCGAACCTTGCTGTGTATGAGGATCTGATGCAGACGGATGGTCACTGCACCTATGCTAACGAAGGTGCATCGGCAGAAAAGACTTACATTTGCACAGCAGTATCAGAATTTGACCCCGCTGATTGGCAAAGGATTGCCTTCTACGATGAGACACGTTTTCTGCTTCATCGAACGGATGGACGTTGGTGTGTAAGGTGAGAAACATCGGAGAACAAACACTCTTCAACCATTGCAAGAACAACACAAGCTAATGAGAGCAGCGTTGTGGTCTGGGGAATGTTTTCCTGGCATTCCCTGGGTCCACTCTTACCTGTGGAAGTCATTATGAACTGAATTCAGTATGAATTTATCCTTGCAGACCACGTACACCCATACATGCTGCTTGTCTTCCCTGGAGTGGATGGGATCTTCCAGCATGACAATGCGATGTGTCGCACAGCTAGAAATGTCCGAGAGCGGTTGGAAGAGCATGATGAAGACCTCAAAGTACTTCACTGGATCCCTAATTCCCCAGACTTAAACCCAACTGAGCATCTGTGAGACCACCTCAATCGTGTTGTTTGCTCTATAGATCCTCCGCCACGCACCCTCCAGCAGCTGTCAGATGCACTACCGTCAGCATGGCTCCACATACCTGTGAACACATTCCAGGACCTTATTGAGTTACTCCCATCCCATCTAGCTGCTGTCCGCGCTGCACGCAGCGGTTACTCTGGATATTAGCTGGTGGTCACAATAATGTGACTCGACCATGTAATATTTAAGGAAATACTGTTTCTATAGATAAAATTCAACTTATCTTAAAAACCACATGGTTCTTAGTTGTAACTACTGCTATCTAAGACTTTTACACATAAACTATATTGACAAAAGTCACTGGACGCCCCTTCAAAAGCAAATGAATGGATCCACTGTGTTGTTAAGATGCGCAGCACAGCTGCAAATGGTACAAAAACAAGCTTGCAGCTGACCACGATCATATCGCACTGTGAGGTTGAGTGAATATGTTGCAGCGAGAGAGAACTGTCTTTGAGAATGGAATGATTGTTGGGTGTTATATTAGTGTGTTGTCCATAAGAGAAACCTAGAGCCATTTAAACATACCCAAGTCAACTGTTTTGGATGTATTGAATAAGTGAAAGACACATGGTGTGCTTGAAGAAAAGCAAAACATACCGGCAGACCAAAGAAAATCGGTGATAGAGGACGTCGAAGCCTCACGAGAGTCATTACAGCTAATCGACGGGTACTGCACAACACCTCAGTGTACAGGTGAGCAAAAATGCTGGAACCTCCGTACGTACAAGTACCATTTGCAGAGAACTTCATTCCATGGGTTACCATGGTCGCAGCTGCTCATAAGTCTTTCATCTCCACTCGGAATGCTAATCATCATTTAGCATGGTGTAAAGAACATTTATCATGGACTGTAGATCAATGGATATGGGTCCTATGGACTGATGAATCCAGATACACGATCCATCAGTCTGATGGCTGTGTGTGAGTATGGCAGCAGCTGGGGGAACGCTATTTGCCATAGTGTATTGTTCCTATGGTGACATTTGTAGCTGGCAGTGTACTCGTGTGTGGGTGTTTTATGTGGTATGGTCCCGACCCATTGGTTATCGTGGACAAACCTGTTAACCAGCACTTCTACCTCGATATTCTGGACAATTATGCCCTACCAACTTTGTGGCAATACTATGGAATCGAACTTTGTTGGTACCAGCAGGATAGTGCACCGAGCCATAAAGCAAAGACTGTGTTATGGCATGGCTTAACAATAATTCCGTGTTGTGTGTCGACTGACCAGCACAAAGTCCTGATCTTAATCCCATAGAGCACCTATGGGATGAATTAGAGGAACGCATAAGAAATGGAAGTGCATACCTATCGCTGTGTTCCAAAATCTTGTCGAAAGCATGTCTTGAAGGGTCAGTGCATGCATTAAAACCAAAGGTGGACTGACACCGTACTAATGTATGTCAATAAATGCTATGTTGTGTTTCTCTTCTAGGTGTCCGGTGACTTTGGTCAATATAGTGTATATACTTTTTTAAATTACTTTAACTAAATTTTAAATCTAAAATACAGGTATAAGAGGTACAGTAGGTTCTATCGCCAATGTGACTTAATGTCTCGGAACCTAGATTTTCGGTGTGTCATGTGGTACCATCATCAGCATGGACGTGTAACAATGGTGCCACGTGAAGCACCGAAAACTTAGGTTCCGAGACATTAAGTCACATTGGTGATAGAATCTACTGTACCTCTTATACTAGTATTTTAGAATATATATCGTTATAACCTTTTAATGTTAATTTTGAAAATGACAATCCGATTTTTGGCGTAAATGTAACAAGGATGGTAAATCAGATAATATCCGAAAACTTGAAAATTTTCATCGTCCTGGAGCGGGACTCGAACCCGCGTCTCCCAGAAAACGCCTAGGTATGCTAACCACTACACCACCCAGAACGACCAAGTTTCAAGTTTCCGATTAATTTGAATATAACCATCACAGGATTCGCTAGTAGACGCGGGTTCGAGTCCCGCTCCAGGACGATGAAAATTTTCAAGTTTTCGGATATTATCTGATTTACCATCCTTGTTACATTTACGCCAAAAATCGGATTGTCATTTTCAAAATTTGTATTATACAGCGTAATCCCGTATTTCTTTCATGACTTTTAATGTTTTTTAGGAAATTTGAAATGTTTGTAGAACATTTTAACAGGCTGAGCATTTTAAAGAAATTTTAATTTTAACAACCAGTGATCTCAAGGAATATAAAAAAAAAATTAAAAGAAAATTTAAAAATGAGCATGCAAGAGAGAAAAGGCAAGTAGAGACATGCAAACAGCATATGCAAGTAAATGTTCCCAAAGTAATTGATGTGAAAAAGCACCTATCAGTGCACATTAATTTAAAAAGTGTTAAGCACGGGAAACAAGTTGCACATTTCTATAGTGACATTGAAAAATTGTGTGGAAGTTTTTCCTTAACAATGAATTATTTTTATTGTTTAAAGTTTTACTGTATTATTAATTTAAAAAAGTGAAACATTTCTACTACATTCAAAAGTATATCATAATTTATATACTGCATGTTATGCTTTATTTCTTTTATAGGAACTCCAGCATGTTGCTAAACAATTAAAAGCTGATGTCAGCATATCTATGGTTCATAAAAAGATTAATCTTGCTGATGAACAACTGGCTTGGGAACATGAGAGGTTTAGCATCAGACGCCTTCCTGCCTTTACCCTGTCACACTTACATTCCCCTCGCTCACTTAAGAGATCAACAGTTCTAGATACAAGGTAAAAAATGGAGAAGCAGCTATTTTTTTGTTTGTTTTTTTCTGACGCATTCATTACCTAACTATGGACTGTTTTTGAAAATCATTGCTTGAATTTTGGATTTCTGTTATTAAAAGTAGAAAAAAATGCATTTAGTTGTGCAAAAAATATTTTATTATTTACCCTTGTAATGATTGCTGAAACTACGAAATTACATCATCTTGTGAAATGGGAATTGAGCATGATGCTGTTATGCTGCTAAAGACTCTGTTATACGAAGAAACTCTTTTTTCAGCACATAGATGGCAGTTGATCCTGGCATCTCAATTCCATAAAATGTTTCATTGCCTTTTTGTGTTGACTCTGAGGATTTTTTATTTGATTTCTGTATCTGGCATGTACTAATATGTCACCTGGTCCTTATCTTGAAATGTATGTGGATGGATCTCTTCTATGAGAAGGTGGGCTTCTCAGCTAGTGCAGCCTGAATGTTTGTTGATTTCCCTACATCAGTGCATTGATTGCTTGAAATTGTATCATCCTGGTTGGTGTATTGGTATCCTCAAATATTCGAGAAATCAGATGTTTCAATTCTGTTCTGGAGTGATTAAATTTTTCTGAGGAGGCACTACATGGTGATAATTCATTCAAGTATCTCTATGACAGAGTTGGTTTTGTCATCTTTCTTTTTGATTTGTAGATAGATTCTTCATTGATTTGTAATTATAAAAGGTTCTCTCCCACTGGGAGTTTTGTCCGTACATGAATCAGTTACTGCATGGTGGACAAAAAGATTTCCAAATACAGTGAAACTTGTCTAATTCGAACACTTTTAATTCAAATTCTTGGTTAATTCGAATTTTTCATTTGGTCCCTTGAATTTTCTACATAAGTAATGTTAAAAAATCCCCTTTAATTCAAACTTCTGTTTTTTTGTTGTTGTTTTTTAATTCAAAGAAAACCCCATTTTCGTGTTCTCGTATTTTCAACAATTACCTTTTAAAATGGGTACGTACTGTTCTGGATGAAGTTTTGAGTTTTGGATGAAGCAACAAGTTAAACCTGAAACTATAGCCAACTGCTTCAGAAAAGCAGGCTTCCAGCACCCGATAATGAGGCTCAACTACATCAAGGTCATGGTGGTGAGGAGGTCATGCCCATTGTGGAGTACTGGGAAGACGTAGGCCGTGATGTACCATATGAGGCTTTTGTGAGAGTTGATGACAATTTAGCTGTTTATGGTGATATCACAGATGATGAGATCTTGGCTAATGTTATGAATAAGAAGACCTGCTATGTATCTTCAGACGAAAAACTGGAACGGCCAGATTTTCCTGAAGGACGCCTTCCAAATTTAGTAGAGGCCTTGGTTTACCTCCAACATTTAAGGAAGTTTGTTAAGGCGCAGCAGAATGTAAGTGACCCTCTATTTCATTTACTCAATAAACTTGAAGATTTACACTTACTCATAACATAAATTCTAAGAAGCAGGCCAAAATTTCACGGGGTTTTTTTTTCTCAAAAAATTTGTAAATTTACCGTACTGTACTTTTTTTTTGTATGTTATGAATAAATATGTTGTTTTTTACAGTACTTGAATGTTCCCATATTCAAATTTGCCTAATTTGAATTATTTTTGTGGTCCCTTCAGCTTCGAATTATCCAAGTTACACTGCATTTTAGTTGTGGATCCACCTTATGACTTCAATATACACTGCCCAATCAAAAGTTTCTGGACACTTGACTATCCACAAACTCCCTGTAATAGGATAGTAACTGATATTTAGTCGGTCCACCCTTTGCTGCTATCACAGCCTCCACTCTGCTGGGAAGGCTTTTCTCTAGATTTTGGTACATTGCTGTGGGAATTATCTTCCATTCTGCTCCAAGAGCTTTAGTCAGGGCAATCACCAATGTTGAACAGTTCGGCCTGGCTTGCAGTTGGCATTCCAATTCATCCCAAAGGTGTTCCATAGGGTTGAGATCGGGTCTCTGTAGGCCAGTCAAGTTTTTCCACATCTATCTTATCAAACCATTTCTGCACTGGCTTTGTTTTGTGGACAGGGGTCATTGTCCTTTCAGTAAAGGAGAGGGCCTTCACCAAACTGTTGTCATAATGTTGGAAACAAATAATTGTAAAAAATGTTTTTATATGCCACAGTGTTTAAGATTCCTGGACAATGGAATAAGAGGACCCAGCCCAAACCATGAAAAACATTCTCAGAGCATGATGCCTCCTCCACCAAGCATCACAATTAGTACAATTCAGTTGTGTAGATAGTGTTCACCTTTTATTCTCCACATTCAAACTCCTCTGTTAGATTGCCACATGGTGAAGCATGATTCATCATTCCAGAGAACATGTTTCCACTACTCCAGAGTCCACTGATGCCAGGCTTTACACCACTTCAACTGATGCTTGGTGTTGATCTTGCTTAATGCTAGGCTTGTGCATAGCTGCTTGGCCATGAAAACCCATTCCTTTCAATTCTCAACAAATCATGACCGTGCTGGCAGTGCTTCCAGAGGCATTTTAGAACTCACTAGTGAGTATTGCAACCAAGGACAGGTGATTTTGTTGCATCACCCACGTCAGCACTGGGCAGTCTCGCTCTGTCATTTTAGTTGTCAAACTTCTGACTGGTATTAGGTTGCAGTTGTTGCTCGTAGGGATTTCCTCTTCACAATAACATCAATTTCAGTTTATTGGGGCGGCTGCAGCAAGGCAGAAAATTTCCGATTTGGCATGTTGCCAAGATGGCATCTTATGACCATGCCATGTTGAAATGCCCTGAGCTCTGCTGTATGGCCCATTTTACTGTTCATGCTTGTCTATGATGTTTGCAAGGCCATGTGCATCTTTTTATAGCTGTATGGGCCATGGCTGTAATGTACAGGGTGTTCCACTCAGACGTAAAATAAAATGAAGTATCATAAAAATTCTGAACCTACCACAGTTTATTAGTGACACATATTCCAGATACACAGACTAAGAATTTTTTTTTTTATGTGCCTAATAAACTTCAACATGAGCTTCACTGGTGGCATGGCAAACTTCTAAGCCGCCCCGGTGGTGCAGTGGTCTAAGCGATGGCCTCTGATCATTCATCCGAACGGGGTCCGGGTTCGAATCCCGGTGAGGCATGGATGTTGTGTTTGTCTTACGGCACTGGCTCTCTCCCTTCCCTGGAACCAGTGACCCTAAATTAGGGACGGGCGACTGCTTATAGCCCATTGAGTTGCTCACGGTGGTCGTTAAACCTCCAATAAAAAAAAAAAAAAAAAAAAAAAAAAAACTTCTAACCGGTATTCCACCTCAGCCACATGTTGATAAGCATTTGTGATGTCATATTGTGATTGCAGCACAAATTCTGTTGCGTAAGTCTTTCAGATTACGTACTGGTGTATCATGCACCTGGCCCTTGACAAACTCCCACAGGAAAAAATCAGGTGGAGTTTGGTCTGGTGATCTTGGGTGCCATGCAATGAACGTTGATCCTCTCCCAATCCATCCTGTAGGGAAGTGGTCACCCAATAACGAGAATTGACCATCATGGCAAAGTGTAAAGCGAGCCCCATCAGTTTTGGCCAGCATTGTCTCCGCAGATTTTTTCTGTGCCATCCTGTCATGCTGCTTAACTTGTTAATCCAGTTGAATCTTGTACACATGTAAACACAACCTCTTATGGTGTACCCAATGCACTGTTGTTGGTGGTATGTCTAGCTGCACACTAGCCTCTCTGATGGATTTCCTCAGGCTTCTCCGAAATGACTTTCAAATCTATTCAACGTTTTCTTCAGACACTTCAGACACTGTAAGCTTAGCATGTTTACCGGTCATCGGTAACAAACTCTCCTTTTCTCTGAGTTGTTTGTCCCATTTCACAATGGACATATTAGTTGGGATGTCTGCTGTTGCTCCAAGGTTGTACTCATGGTGATAACAGCCTGTACAAGCATCACGAACTTCAATTCTGCAAGTGATAGACAGAAAACACCTTCTGCTGTGGAGTCTACTTGGAGACTAAAGTAGAAGTTATCTACTACTGTCATAATGACAGAAGTAGATAGCTTCTGTGCATGTGCTGTGCACCCAAATTTGCCTGGTTTATAAATTTCGCAACTGCTCTTTACAGTGGCTCTCACCTTCTGTCATTCGAAATAGTACTTATGTTACGAATTTTTCTTTTATTATATGTCTAAGGGGAACACCTGGTATATAGGCAAATCCACTGCTCAAAGGTGGTGGCCGGATACTTTTGATCATATAGTGTTTCTGTATTGGAACACATACTGGGGTCTACTTTCATGCTTTTCTGATTTGCAAATGAAGATTTATTCCAAGCACAAAACAGTTGCAATTTTTTAAAATCTGGGATTTTATTGATTGATATTAAGTTGCCTTTCATGAACTCATGTTATATTTTTAAGCTCAACAGTGTTTTCTACAACTGTTATCCATATGAAAAATGAAGAAAACCCAGAAAACTCTGTACAGAAGCATGAACTGCCCTTAAATTCCAGTCAAGTGCTATAGCCATCCATGACTACACACAGGAGACAGTTGCTAAGGCATTGCCAATGGCTAAACAGTATTCTGTGAATGAATAACTCTTTGCTTGGGAAGTTAACCTTAGTATCTATGTTTCTTATAAAATACTGCATCCCAATAGGGGAAATACAGATGAAACTGGTAATTTTCTATTTGTATGTATGTTATCATGGTGGATGTGGCTCCACATAAGATTTCATTAGCTATTGCACTGGGGCTAATAGAATGTAAAAAGTACCATAATTTCTATTGTATAATCTGTAGATTATCTGAGTGTCAAAAAGTTACAAATATGGGCTCTGTAGTTAATACATTGGTTTAAAAAAATGTCATAGTTGTCAGGAGAGGTTGTGCATTTGGAAAATAACTAAAAATGCATTAGCAGAAAAACATATTGCAATATGAAGATAGTAGTCTACAAACAGTTGGAAAGGGTTTTTTTTTTTTTTTTTTTTTTTCTCTCACTTATGGCCATTTTGACAGGTGGGAGCAAAATACAGTGCATGACTTAGAGACTTATGAGCAAATACAATACAAAGGAAGTGGTTGAATTATGGAATTGCACACTATGGAATCTAACCATGCAACTGTCAGGTTTAACTATTGAACTGCTACAATGCTGAAAAAACTCTTGCTTTTTTGCTGTTAATTCACTTCCAAAGTAACAGAAAAGCATTTAAAAATGACATTTTCAAAAATAAGATAAGATTATTTTTACCCATTTCTTTGAACTGCTAGGTCATCCTGTGAATTGCAATTTTTCTGTTGGAAATCAGTTTGAGATCAACATCAGAGGTGCAAATTATATGGCAATTCCTTTTTCTTCTGAATTTTGCTGCCTGCAGATTATGTGCGCTGTGGATGATCCAAAGGAAATTTTTGTTTTTCCTGATTTCATGATATGCTGGTAAATACACCACTATGGCTTATATGAAGGAAAATATGAACAAAAATTGAGTGACTCAGATTCAGCACTTGCCAGGATTTGCACAGGACCTGGAAAGTCCTGGAAGCTAAACATTTTAGTTTCCAGGTCTGGAAATCCTTGAAAATGGTAGATTTGCTCTTATGGAGTCCTGGAAAATTGTATTTTTTGGCATAAAGTCCTTGAAATTGGGAGACTATTTTGAAATTAGGATGTTTTTGTGTGTTGTTTTGTTTTCATGTAAAATTTGATTGGTAACTCCTGCCATCATGGCTACCTTCTCTTTGTGTCATAAGCTGGGCGATGAAAGGTCTGATAGCCAGAGCCCGGGCTGTTGCACCAGAATTCCCGCATGCACCATGTTGCAAACTGTTCTTGAAGGGTGGGCTGTGTAGCAGGTGACAGGCATGCACTCACTATCTGGCTAAATGATAAACTGGAGGCAAAAGCAGTGATGTGAGAGGAGAGGACACTCTCCGTTAAAACTACCCTGTTTCCAACTCTGAAGCCGAAAGTGTCGAGCAGTGGCCGTCTGGGATCAATAAATCAATACCTGTCCAACACGCACTGTTTCACATGTCCTGAGAAATGCATGCTGGCTGCACTTGTCGTTAGATACTTTTGTTTTCGTCTGAGCTCCATTTTTTTTTTGTTTTTTGTTTATGGTTTCCATTCCATCACTCGCATTTTTTACATTGTTCATTTAACAGGGAGGCTGTGGTTTATTGTTCGATCACTGGTTATGGATTATTTTATTCCTTTTTTCAGAGTACGGCTGAAAAATGTGTATTTCTTAAGAAGTTTGGTTAGAGGTTAGAGAATAATTTATTTTCAAATGTGATTTGAAATTAAACTATTCTGTAGATTACATTTGTATTGCCTTCCATATATTTGTGAACAATTATTTCTTCAGGGAAATTCGTTTCCCACTTATGTATGAAGTTTATTTTCAGATTTGCTGTTACCCGATACCAGTAACAATTCTAGAGCTCGTTGCAAATCGTGCATGAAAAACTGACATTTCCAACATGGGCGTATGTGGATTGAAAAGCCACATGATGAGCCATAGTTAATCTGAAGTGTTAACTAAAAGACATTTAACATAAATGAGAAGAGTTCATTATGTGGAAGTGCCAGATGTCATTACTATGCCTCTGGCAATGGGAGTGCTTTCAACTATTGACTTTCATGTAGAGAACTGCTTTTGTATCTGTGGTTCATTAATCACTTAAAATAATTTATTTAGAAATGTGTTGTCCATAGGGCTAATGGACATGCATCACTTAGATTGTTATCAGTTCAGACTCCAGGACAATATTAATTAGAATTTACTCAAAGTTTAGAATTTAATACATCCTCATCAGAATTTTTTATCCAATGATGGCTGAGCTGTGTTTTTCTGATGGCATTGTGTGCTCTCATAAAGTATTCTGTAGCATGTGGTTTTGACCCTAACAATACCAATTTGCAGTGCCATCACCTTGATCATATCCTATGTTTAAAGCTCATTTCCTTTACAGTGTCATTTTCAAATGGCATGTGGAGGTACAAAGATGGTTTTACTTATATTGGTCCCTTAGCAATGACTGAAAATATACAATCACAAATCTTTTGACATTTTGATTCTGTCAAGCAATATTGCAGACACTGAACCAAGTCATTTTGTTAGATGTGTTGCAACTTTAAATTTCTGCCCCTCCAGCTTTCTAAACCCATTTCTTAATTATGCTATCTTGTTAGGAATGCAGATGAACAGAAACCCTACAAAAATCTGCCTTGGTCATAGGCGTAGCCAAGGGGAGGGTCTCAATCTCCGTGAGTAGGATTGAGTACGGATTTAAAGCGAGATATACAGGGTTACAAGGAGAGTCTCGCGATCTATGGCAGTTAGCAATTTATTTCTTGTGCAGTTGTATAGGAAACCCTTTATGGCACACCCAACACCACCACGAGGGATCCCCCTCTCCCCTTTGCAGATGGGACAAAAAAGTAAATTAAAAACTTGTTCCGCGAGGCAGAAATAGTAAATAAATGTTTTTGTCCCATAACAAAAGATGAAAGGGGACTCTCCAAACGTGAAAAAAGCGGAAAGCTATCAGAGTCGCTGTGTCCGAAGCATATTTGCATAGATTTCAAATGTCGTGCTTTTTGCTCTGTCATCAGAATACAAAAAAGACGTACGTGGTCAGTATGCCAACACTTCCTGAACCAGTGACGGGAAGTTGAACACTTTGCCACATACACAAGTCAACTAGATGTGCATACAGTTTTTCTATTGGATGAGTGTTTCACCACTTTATGCTATTTCTTCTTGTTTCCGTGTATTTTTTTACTGTATTGGACATCAAAGTCTGATATTGAATGTGTCAAAGAACAGCATTTTATTTCAGAAAAAGAACTGTTGATAAGGTTTTTAGGAAAAGTTTTCCTTTGTGCTTTAATGTACTTAGAACTTACCAGTTTAGAAGGTTAGCAAGAAGCTGCCATCACTCTGTAAACATTATACGTATAGTACAAACACTAATGTTGGCGTTTACAAATGAGGAATTGTGCGAAATGGCCCTGATTTATGGCAAGTGCAACCGGATTGCTTGTGCTGTGGCACAACTGTATGCACAGCAGTTTCCCAATGCCAGACATCCAGATTATAGGACCATCAGACATGTAGTCCAACGCCTGCGTAACACAGGTAGTGTCAGCCACCGCTTACATACAGGCAGACCAAAGCAGGGCAATACGGATATTCTGGCATACGTATTTGTACATTCCCACTGCAGCACAAATGAAGTTGCCCTGGAAAGTGGATTAAGCCAACAGTGTATACTACAAATTTTGCACAGGAACCATATACATTCATATTTGTTTCATTTGCAGCAGGCACTGTGGCCTGGAGATGAGAAAAGACTTGATTTTTGTAATGTCATGTTGAATACTTTAGAAGAAAACCGAGAGTTTCTGTCAAATATTTTATGAGCAGATGAGTCATGCTTCACACGAGACGATGTTGTGAATATGCATAATGTACACTACTGGGCACAGGAAAATCCTTATTGGATGAGAGACACACGCCATCAAGTGAGGTGGTTCACCAACGTTTGGTGTGGCATTTGGGGGAACCAGCTTGTAGGACCTTTTTCTTTTTTACAACACAACTCTGAATGGTGAATGATATTTGCATCTCCTACAAATGGATGTAACAGATTTCTTGGACAACGTACCATTACAACCATTATTGAACATGTGGTACCAGCACGACTAGGCACCACCACATAAAAGTGCACATGTTTCAAGATGGCTAAACGATGTGTTTGACTGGAGATGGATAGGATCAGGAGGTCCCGTAGCATGACCTCCACACTCACCAGACCTTAACCCTCTGGATTTTTCCCTTTGGGGCCATCTTAAATCACAGGTGTATGCAACACCACCACTAAATGTAGCAGATCTTCAACAGCGTATAACATCTGCCTGTGCTTATGTTGATGGGGATATGCTGCAACGCATGCACAGTCAGCTCGTAGAACGCTTGCAGGTGTGCATCGTTGCTGAAGGGCAACAGTTTGAGTATGCAAACGTGTACATTATATTTTCTAAACTAATAAAATCTCTACATTACTATGTATTCGCATCTTGTAGCACTGTCTAAATACTCAGTTGTTGTTTCCGGATGTTGGCTTATCTTGGGGCCACATTCCCGGTAACCCCCTTCCATCTTTTCTTATGGGACAAAAACATTTATGTACTATTTTCGCCTCGCTGAACAAGTTTGTGATTAACTTTTTCCCTCTATCATCTTCAAAGGGGGCATGATAGCCCCCTCTCCCCCCAACAGGGGGTGAGGAGATCCCTCATGGTGTTATTTTGTGTGCCATAGGGGGTTTCTTATATAACTGCACAAGAAGTAAATCGCTAACTGCCATAGTTCACAGGATATTGGCCTGATCAAGGACTTTCCTTCTAACTCTGTATATATATATTAAGAAAAGTTTTTTCCTCAGCAATTTTTTTTATTCAGAAATTTCTGGCTTTGCCACTGGACTTTGATGGCTCCTTTCCGTATTGCTGAGTTATTTCACACCATTTTTATCCATTTATATGTTCTTTGCTGTGATCTGTGAATTTCGTTATCATGATAGGCAATATCCCAATAAAATAAACCACAATCCTCATCTGTGATCAAAGGTTGTAAGGGTGCAGCCATATAATAGCATGATTTGTCAGAATAAAATCTGATGGCATATAATTGGCATGTTCTTCTTACAGCTGCAGTAACAGGATATTGGGAGGGAACTATGCAGAATACAGGAGATTTTGCCTTATATTTTTGCCTGTGATAGTGTTCATGAACCTAAGTAATGTATTGATTTAGTAATTTGCATGTTTCAAACATCAGTGTATGTGATTTAATGTTGTAATAATTTTTATTACTGATGTATGAGGGCCATCCAGAAAGTAAGTGCTGTTCTCACATCACTCCCGTGCAAGTATTCGCTTCAGAGTTGTGCATGTGTAGTTGTGTGTTGCCTCATCCATTAGCCACACCCAGATGCCGTTTTGTGAGGTTGTGCATATGTTAAACGTTTGTGATGTGCATTAATAATGCCTAAGTTAACAGAATGGCCCACCGACTGCAAAATCTGGTCTTTGATAAGGTTTCTTAATGTGAGAAATTTCAGTCCAAGTGAGATTCATTGGCAAATTTGCAAAATTCACAGACAAAACACAATGAGTGCGGGAGTAGTGGTGCAGAAGTAGGTTCAAGTATTTAATAGGCAACCAATTATTCATGACAAATTGCAGTGGTAGGCCTTCTCTGGTTACCACGGAAGATTTGGTGGAGAGATTGAATGAAAACATTAGCGAGAACCAACGCTCCACAATTTCTGATCTTTTACAACATTTCTCTGAAGTTCCGAAATCATTACAAAAAAAAAAAAAGCTTCAGTACTGCAAAGTGTGTGCACGATGGGTGCCAAAGATTTTACAGAAGAACATAGAACAAAGTGCATGGGATCTGCTTTGGAAATTTTGGGTGCAGTACATGGAAGAAAACGATGAACTTTTAAATCCGTATAGTGATGAGAGATGAAACTTTGGTCTCTCACATCACACCTGAATCAAAACAGCAGTTCCTGCAATATAAACACACAGGTTTGCCTCTGGTCAAAAAACTCAAAGGGATGATGTAGGAAGGCCATATGCACTGTTTTTTGGGACAAGAAAGGAATTTTGTTGGTGGAATTCCTGCCTAAATGCACGACAGTAAATACAGCTGTTTATTGTGAGACACTGAGAAAGTTGTGTCATGCAATTCAAAACAAAAACAGCGGGGAATGCTGATCAAGGGAGGTGTTCTTTTCCATGACAACACAAGGCTCTATGCCACAAATGTGATGCAAAACCTTGTCACCAAATTTGGATGAAAGCAGTTGGTCCACTCTCTCTACAGCCCAGACTTGGTGCCCAGTGGCTATCATTTGTTTCTCCACTTGAAACGGTTTATTGCCGGCCAGCAGTGTGGGATGTACAGAGTGATTTTATGCTTGGTCACCAAAGTTGGATGAAAGCAGTTGGTCCACTCTCCCTACAGCCCAGACTTGGTGCCCAGTGTCTATCATTTGTTTCTCCTCTTGAAATGATTTATTGCCGGCCAGCAGTGTGGGATGTACAGAGTGATTTTATGCTTGGTCACCAAAGTTGGATGAAAGCAGTTGGTCCACTCTCCCTACAGCCCAGACTTGGTGCCCAGTGACTATCATTTGTTTCTCCACTTGAAACAATTTATTGCCGGCCATCAGTATGGGATGTACAGAGTGATTTTATGCTTGGTCAACAAAGTTGGATGAAAGCAGTTGGTCCACTCTACGTACAGCCCAGAATTGATGCCCCGTGACCATCATTTGTTTCTCCACTTGAAACGATTTATTGTTGGCCATCAGTGTGGGATGTACAGAGTGATTTTATGCCTGGTAAGGGCTGCACTAATCAGATTTTTGCATTACGCATAATGATTGAAATCATCTGTCTGTTAAGTAGAGCCTGTGTTTGAGTGAATGGTATTTTATCGAAATGGTTTTCTTTTGGTGCAGGAGTCAGACAAGGTTGTGTAAGGTCATCACCCTGGCTGTTTAATATATTTATGGAGGCATACCAAAATGGATAATACTGGTTTATGTTTTGGTAATATTCATGTGTGCAGATTGCACACAGTCCTGTTGGTAGAGAGTAAAAGTGAGTTTCAGAGTACATTGTACCGGATGTATGAAGCTTATATGAAATTAAACTAAGTATAAATAAGAGAGAAACCAAAGTTATGGTTTTGGAAGTGAGGAACTGTTAGTACTGAATGCAAGATAAACCTAAATGGCATGGAGATTGGCCAGGTGAATGAGTTTGTATATTTAGAAAGTATATTTGACAGAGAGAACAAATTAGATGGTGAAATTAGTAGGTGAATTAATTCTTCATTGGAAGTCATAGGAGCTTTATGAGGATTTCATAGGAATGATATGTTCTCAAGAAAGTCCTGAATGGCTGTATATGAAAGTGTAATTGTTCCTACTCTGATGTATGGCAGTGAAACCTAGGTGCTGCAGAAAAGACATATGATGGGTTCCATTTTAACTCAGGCAGAGTCGTACCATCATGGTCTCAGATTACTCTGGAAAAGTTTAGGGGTGTTCCTTGACTAAAATAAGGAGACCTATATTTTTTCTTTCGGCAAAAAAAAAAAATTCTTCCCTTTGAGATAGAGGGTTTCAAATCTTGCACCGTCAAACAAGCTCTCTAGAAAACGAATGTTTTTCCTAACTTCAGCGAGTCATTGCAGCGGAATTCAAAAAGACATCTTGTACGGGTATTTTTTACACATTGTATGATTAAAATTTAAAAAAAATTGAATCTTTTAAGATTTTTTTTCAACAGATGAGGATGGAGTTTTTTCTACACTCGTTTTCTGCGTTTCGGCAGCGTTAAAAACAGCCAATTTTGAAAAATCTCCTACTTTGTCAACGATTTTCTCAAGAAAGCCATTTTTTTAAAATTTCTGAAAATTAAATCACTGTTTTATTATCAACAGGAGAATATCTGTGTAAATTTTCACGGACCTAAAACCCACGTTTCCGAGTTAGGCGCGTTTGAATTTGGTTTGAAAACCTACGATTTCTCTGTTCTAAAGGAGCCATTTTGGAAAAATCTCAGGCGCAAAGTACATATTATCTTCCCCGAATGAGAGCATTGGATCAGCTGGCTCTGGTTGGATACGTCCACTTCACCCTGCCCTGAGCGATGACATGCTTAAAAAATGGTCGAGGGGTGTGGGGGTGGGGCAAAAATAAATAATTAAAATTCTTGCTGCTCCACTAACAAAGTTGAGTTGCGAAAGTTTGTTAAAATTATTATATGGAATAAATTCTACCGTACATGTATCTGGCAGATCTTTATATTTAATTTCTTTTTGTATTATCAACCGCAACTGAAAATTATGAAATGCTTTGAAGTTTCCGACTACCCTGCTCATATGAATGCGGTGATAATTCCTTTCGAGAGAAGTCAGGTCAGATGTAAACCCTCTCTCCCACTGTGGGTTTCGGCCCGGCTTTCAACAGAAACAAAATTTAAAGTGTTTCCTGTTTGCTAAAGTGCGTAAAACAAATGCAAATAAAAATGAATGAAGTTACACATGCATGGAAAAAAAAAAAAACGATCTCCTTACCAAATCTCTACAATGCAGTTGCTTTACACCTGAGAATTTTCCAAAATGGCACCTTTAGAACATGGGAAATCGTAGGTTTTCAAACCAAATTCAAACGCGTCTAACTCGGAAACGGGGCTTTTTAGGTCTGTGAAAATGTACACAGATATTCTCCTGTTGATAATAAAACAGTGATTTAATTTTCAGAATTTTAAATAATGGCTTTTTTGAGAAAATCGTTGGCAAAGTTGGAGATTTTTCAAAATCTGCTGTTTTTAACGCTGCCGAAACGCGGAAACTAGCAGCTTCACTGATATATAACAAATTGCAAATAAAGTGCACATTTGTATGTCTTTAACAAAAAAAAACGAGTAAAGAAAAAACTCCATCCGCACCTGTTAAAAAAATCTTAAAAAATTCAATTTAAAAAAAAATCGCGAAGTTCACAATTTTTTAAAATTTTAATCATACGATGTGTAAAAAATATTAGCACCATATATTATTATATATTATACACACAATGTGTAAAAAATACCAGAACAAAATATATTTTTTAATTCCGCTGCAATGACTCGCTGAAGTTAGGAAAAACAATAGTTTTCTAGAGAGCTTGTTTGACGGTGCAAGATTTGAAACCCTCTATTTCGAAGGGAAATTTTTTTTTTTTTGCCAAAGGAAAACATATGGGTCTCCTTATTTTATTCAAGGAACACCCCTTAGTTTTTTTTAGAGAAATCTGAGACCATGATGGTATGACCCTGCCTGAGTTGAAATGGAACCCATCACATGAGTCGTTTGTGTGCTGGGGAAATGTGTTACTTACATGGGGTATGTGGCAAGACATGCTCTGACCATATGAGGAATTAAGAGGTGTTGGAGATGTGTAATGTGAGGCAAAATGTTGTTAGCAAGGTGGAGACGAATATTCTTTAGTGGTTTGGCCATGTTGAAAGAATGAGTGCTGAGGTGCTGACTAAGAGAATTTTTCAACTCAAGTGGCAGAAAAAACACTAGCAAAAGGCCAAGGAAATCATGGGAGGACCAGATCCGGAAATGTGTGCTTGAGAAAAAGATTGTGAGTATGAAGTAAAAAAGGTCTTGTGTTGACATGTGATGGATGTCAATGAAGCTCAAGTTGTGTGTTGAGATCATTGTAAATGGAGATGTTGATATACCAACAGTAAGTAAAGTCTAGTTCCATCAGTTAAACGCTAACTTGGCAGACAATCTTTCTTTGAATAGCTAACCTCTGAATCTCAGACAGCTTAAAGATATGTATGCATGTAGAATTCATTGTTCATTAAAAATTAATTATCAATATTTTTTGTTGTTGCTTTGTTTTATCTTCAAACAGTATTTAATTTCTGGATGACCCTCATAATTGTTTTGTTACTTTGTGTTTTGGATGTTTTACAAGAGCTTTTTTCCTCCCCCCCCCCTTTTTTTATATGTAGAGAGAAGGTAGACATAAGCAAGCTGTCTAGAAATGTTAAAATAATTGCAGAAGCTCTTGCTAGGCATATGTACAACATCACTGGTGATGATTCTGGCCCTGAAATATTCACAAAAGGTTCGGTAAGAGGAATCGTTTCAGAATTTTCTTATTTCTTTAAAGTGAAAGTACATTTGTAAAAAAACTTCTAGGCATGTATTTGTCTTGCCACAAGTCATTAAACCTGAATGCTGTTCTTCCCAGAAAATTATATTAGTGAGGTGGTGAGAAATGTTAACTGATTGGTGCTTTCTTGCCTTTCTTTCATTAGAACAAAATTAACTTGCATCTACATTTATGAAATCACCCATCTGTATAGCAAAATAATTAATGTAATAATTGAATTTTTTTTAATAACACATAATTTAGGAACAGTGGAATTCATAAGTATAATCATGATTAACTGAGCATGATGTATTGAAAATCTAAGATGAAAATTAATATTGATAACCTAAATCAGTGGTTCTTAGTCAAACTGTGGAAGTTATTGATTTTGTAGTAGGTGGAAAGAGCTAGAACAGGCAGTGTTTTTTTTTTTTTTTTTTTTTTTTCTGGCAGTACGCAATGGTACACAGTACCAGCACCTTTTTCTTAAATTTTTAAAAAATTGCGATTTATTGACAGCAAAATGTATTTTAAATATTCTGGCAGATGGTACTGTGTTTACAAATTGAGGCTAATGCAAGACAAGTTTCCTAGTGTTATTTTTTGGCATTGGGCTAGCCATCGCCTTGAATTGTCTGTTAGTGCAACAGTGAACAATGTGGCAGGAGTGAATTGCTTTAAGAGTTTCATAGACAAACTTTATGTGACTTATCATGCTTCACCTAAGAATGCTAGGGAACTACAGGAATATGCAGCGACTCTAGAACTTCAACTTCTTAAAATTGGTAGAATTTTAAGCACTCACTGGGTTGCATCTAGCTTTCTCACTGTTTCTGCAGTGTGCCAAGATTTTGAAGACCTTGTCCATCACTTTCAGGAGGCAAAAGAAGACAGCAGAAGAAGAAAACCAGATCACTATCTTTATGAGGGCCTTTTAAGAAAAATAACGTCGGGCGAGTTTGTTCTTGATTTGGGCCTTACGTGTGATGCTCTCCAAGAACTTAGCGAACTAAGTCTAGATTTACAAGAGAGAAATATTGACTTGTACAAAGCAGACAGGAAGATAAAGAATACAGTTCAACTTTTTGAGGAAAGAATTGAAAATTCTGGTCCATACTACAGTATGTCTCTTCAGAGTTAGAAGAACATGAAGTTCAAAGGGATTGAGCTCCACACAAACGAAAGACACAGTCCTGCAATAAGTTCATCTGCTTTTTATAAAATCTGAAAGAGGCTGTTGGAAATCATCTGCTTGAAGAAGATGATGCTGATTTGCCTGAATGTGCCAAGATTTTAGATTTCAAGTATTGGTCAGAAAATTCTGGGTAAGCATCTGACATTTGGTGAAGCTGAAATTAGAAAGTTAGCATGCAAATTCTGCTTAAATGAAAGAGAAGCAGTTTGTGGTTTCTTTGAATATCGTTAAGTAAATAAAGTCCCGGACATACTATTTCATGTAAAGCACACTTTGAACATGAAGTTCAAAGGGATTGAGCTCCACACAAACGAAAGACACAGTCCTGCAATAAGTTCATCTGCTTTTTATAAAATCTGAAAGAGGCTGTTGGAAATTATCTGCTTGAATAAGATGATGCTGATTTGCCTGAATGTGCCAAGATTTTAGATTTCAAGTATTGGTCAGAAAATTCTGGGTAAGCATCTGACATTTGGTGAAGCTGAAATTAGAAAGTTAGCATGCAAATTCCGTTTAAATGAAAGAGAAGCCGTTTGTGGTTTCTATGAATATCATTAAGTAAATAAAGTCCCGGACATACTATTTCATCTAAAGCACACTTTGAACACAATTGCAATATCTTCCAGTGAATGTGAAAGGGGTTTCTCTCAGATGAATCTTATAGTAACTTCATCTAGGTCATCTCTGTTTGTACAGACAACTTCTGCATGATGTTCATCAGGATAGTAGGACCTCATCTCAGTCGGTTCAACCCTAGCAAATATGTGGACTCATGGCTGCTCCGTGATTGTCATTCTGAAGTTGATAGCAAAAGCAAGAAGCGATCTAGAGATGACGAGGGTATATCGGAGGATATGTTAAAAGTGTGGAAGTTGCTGTAATAACATCTTAATGGTGAGTACTGGCACCTTTTTTTCCACAAAAAAAAAAGCACTGAGAACAGGTAATAGATTTTGAATTATGTAGGTGTGATTATTGGAGTGAACTGTGGAAGGCTTGAAAAGGAGCTAGATCATAGAATTGGCAAAACAAGAAAAGTCTCTTCCCTGCTGTGTAAGGATATTTTCACAAAGAACAAGGTTAACCAGATAACTAAATTTGCTGTATATAATACAGTATTTAGGCTTACTCTCTATTATAGTAGCAATAGATGTGTGAAAAGTAAAGGTTTGAAATTGAAGACCTTAGAGTGGAAAGAGGAATGTTGGGAGAAGGTAGATGGATCCAGTGGTGTTATTAGTCATAGACATAGCATCGAGGATGTAGGGGGATGTTCCCCCCAGCTTTTCAAAATTTAAATGCAGGGGCAAGCCTATGATAGGGCAGCAAGTATGAGTGGGAGGCTTAATGGAGTTACTACAAAGTTCAAAGATGGAACCAAAGAGCTTTATAAACATGCACACTGTTATTCTCACCTTTTAGATTTGACTGTTATTCATTTTTGTGAGGAAGAAAAAGCTTGACAAAATGCAATTAATTTGGAGAATTCATTATGTGATATTGCTCCTGTGTCAGCAAAATGGTTTGTGATATTTAAAAGAATTTGCAGTAAAAGATAGGATTATATTTTCAGAAATCTTAGCATCTTGTAAAAAATGTGCTGGAATGTTCATCATTGTTCATTATCAGCATTGGTTGAAGAGTAATGCATAACAAAACAAGTTTGTTATCAAGGAAGTAAAACCAAAAGCTTTGTGTGAAATGGAAAACAATTTAACACCTGGCTAATCTGGTGTTAAATTGTGTGGCACCAAGTCACAGTCATAGACTTAAATTTAAAACAAGATGGATTGAAGCCATTAGTGGTAAAGGAAGAAACTTGTCACAGGCAAAAAATCTTGCATTAGACAGATAAAGAAGGACAAAGTTCAGTTTCAATGTTTATTTATTTTCTGTGTGGACTGCCAAAAATGTGTTTGAGTGCTGCATTGGTGGTACATAGGCATGAGTAGATAATAATGAGAATTCGTGAACCCAGTTCTGTAATATTCATGTTGTTATCTCAGCAATCTGATAGCTAAGAAAAACAACTTGATGGGCCACCCAGCCAAAGTTCTGGCCAGAGCACAACCATGTACATTGATGCAAATGAATGTAACACTGAGGTGGTCTCTGAAATTCAAATACTATTGGGTTGTCGGAAAAATCATGACATATTTTAGCCATGTTTTGCAAAGGTCATTTATTGATAGAAAGAACAAAGATCAATCAATGATATAATACCCGTTTTCTTCGATAACCTTTTGCCATCTTTCAGTGAGCTGCAGAATGCCTCGTTCATAGAAGAACCTGTCTTTCGTGGCGAAAAACTGTACAAGGTGCTGATTTACAGCCTCATCTGAATTGAATGTTATACCACGCAAGATCTGTTGAAGAGAGTGAAACAAGTGGAAGTCTGTCGGCGCAAGGTCAGGCAAGTATGCTGGATGTGGCAACACATCCCACCCAAGCTCCAATAATTTTTGGCGGGTGATCAAACTTGTGTGTGGTCTCGCATTGTCATGATGGAACACAACA
The DNA here is from genome assembly GCA_039090855.1 of Macrothele yani. Taxonomy (NCBI): domain Eukaryota; kingdom Metazoa; phylum Arthropoda; class Arachnida; order Araneae; family Macrothelidae; genus Macrothele; species Macrothele yani. The sequence goes on from CM077024.1 coordinate 103,025,416, forward strand.
CCTTTACGATGAACGAGCTCTGGATGTTTCTGGATGATGGATTCATTCAAACTGTCCAATTGCTGACAGTACATATTCGAATTGATTGTTTGGTTCCGTGGTAGGAGCTCAAAAAACACGACACCTTTAAAATCCCAATCCCACCACACTGAGACCAGAACCTTCCGCTGATGAATGTCTGCTTTGGATGTTGTTTGAAGCGAAGCAGCACGTCAGGACCAAGACCGTTTGTGCCGCACATTGTTGTACACAATCCACTTTTTGTCACCAGTTATCAGTTGCTACAAAAAAGGATCGTTTTCCTCACGTTTAATAAGCATATCGCAGATGTTTATACGCGCCGTCAATTGAGCTTCTTTGAGTTCATGAGGAACCCACACATCGAGCTTGCTTACGTATCCCAGCTTCTTCAGGTTGTCATGGACGCTGGAATGATGGATGTGCACTGTGTCTGCAATATCTCGTGTCGTGTAACGTGGGTTTGACTCGATCAATGCCTTGATTTGGTCTTCATCAACCTCGGTGGGCCTCCCGGACCGAGGAGCATCGTTGAGGTCAAAATCACCAGCACGGAATTTTGCGAACCACCGCTGGCACTGGCGTTCTTGTAGAGCATTATCACCGTACACTTTACGCAACTTTTCACAAGCTTGACGCAAGTTTTTCCCTTTACAGAATTACGTAAAACAGTAGAATATGGCGAAAATGCACAGTTTGGTCTTCCATCTTCAACTTGATGTCAAATCTCCGCAAATAAACCAAATCGCTCTTTATTCCTTTTAGACTGCATCTAGAACTGGCACCTGTTGAATGCCATCGCAATAACAGAGCTGCGCATGCCCCTAGTACTTCCAAAATCGCCCAACCGCCATCGGGTGCCAAAATATGTCATGACTTTTCCGACAACACAATAGTTCTTTAAAAATGCCACATTTTAGATTTTTGTTTATGCAGCATCTCTACTTGAAGTAATATTGGCACTGTAGGCTGTCAGATGTTTTCCGGTATCTATGATTTGAAGGATACTTAAATTTTAGATTCCGAGCATTTTATTTTGACCACTTTTTAGCACGTCTTTTGTAAAAAAAGATCGTGCTTATGTTACCGGTTTGTCCGTCTGTCAGTCCGTCCCCACAATATCTCTGCAACTATTAGTCCGATTTGAAAAATTCGTTTTGCGTTGGGAAGCTTGAAATATGCGATCGATGATCTTTTTTTTTCTTCTTTTTTTTTTTTTTGCGATGTACAATTTCGTCGCTAGAGGCCGTAAATGCAGATGATGTCGAATTCAAAAACATGTTTTATATTCCACATATTTGCTTCTAAACATACAATTGAAAAAATTATTTTATCTTTCGATTCCATTTATGTCAAAAAGTATTTTAGATATAGTACTTTTTCAAATTACGCATAGATTTTCTGCTAGGGGGCGTAAAAGTAAATTACATTTTCCCCGATAACTCTTCTTCTAAAACTCCAATTTGAAATTTTTTTACTTCAGCGGATACACCTCCTGATGGAAAATCTTTTGCATATAATTTCAAAATTTTGGTAAAGAATACTTTGGCCACCAAGAGGCATAAGTGTTAATTTTTGCTTCTGATGTATTTGCTATAAAATCTGAGCTTCTAAAATATCGATTGAATTTTTTTTTTTTTTTTGTGTGGACTGATGCCACTCACATTGATAAACCTTTTTGGAATATTTTCTTCTTAAAATATTCAACAGTTTCTCCGCCAGAGGGCGTAGATGTATATCTTATTTTTGTCCATATCTCTACTTGTAGGAGTCCGATTTGAAAAATTCCTTCTTTGTTGGATAGTGTTATCAGTGTGACATGTTTTTCATATAATTTCAAAATTTTCAAGTAATTCATAGACTTTTTGCTAGGGGCCGTAAAGGTAAATTGCTTTCTCCCCTATATCTATGCTTCTAAATCTCCGATTTGAAAAAATTCTTTCTGCACCGGATACAGCTCCTGATGGGAAATCCTTTGCATGCAATTTCTAATTTTTGTAAAAAATGGTTTGGCCACTAGGTGGCATAAGTCTTAATTTCCGCTTCTGATGTATTTGCAGCAAAATATGAGCTTCTAAAATCTCGATTGAAAAAAAAAATGTTTGTTGACTGATACTACTCTTGTCGACAAACTTTTTAGAAACAATTTCTTCTTAAAATAATGCATGGTTTTTACGCCAGGGGGCGTAGATGTATATCTTATTTTTGTCAATATCTCTGCTTCTAGGAGTCCGATTTGGAAAATTCCTTCTTTGTTGGATAGTGTTTCCGATGCAAAATGTTTTTCTTATAAATTCAAAATTTTCAAGTAAATTATGCTTTCTGCTAGGGTGCACAAAAGTAAATTTCGTTTTCTGAGTTATTTCTGCTTCTAAACTCCGATTTGAAAAATTATTCCTGTATCGCATACAAGACCTGATGGAAAATATTTTTCACATAATTTCTAAAGTTTTGTAAAGAATGGTTTGGCCACCAGGAGGGGGGGGGGTAAGTCTTAATTTCTGCTTCTGATGTATCTGTAGCAAAATCTGGGCTCCTGAAAACTCGACAAACATTTTTTTTTTCTTGGACCGATAGTGCTCATATGGAAAAACCTTTTGAGAATACTTTCTTCCTAAAATAATGCATGGTTTTCCCACCAGTGGACGTAAATTCACATCTTATTTTTGTCGATATCTCTCTGTTCCTAAGAGTCCGGTTTGAAAAATTCTTTCGGTGTTGGAAAGCGTTTCTGGTGCGAAATGTTTCTCATATAATGTCATGTTTTTCTTAATGCACAAGTCTGCAACCAGAGGGCGTAAGCTCACGATTCCATTTACAGCAATATTTGAGGGATTAAAAACCCGATTGAGAAACTTCTTTCTTCTGCCAGATACTATTGTTTCCCATACCATTTCCATTGACTTTGAGTAGCTTTGATAAATTTAATTTGCGTCAGAACGGATTCAAGACGTGCTTATTACACCCAAAAATTTGGTGTCATCTTTCTTGTTTAACATTCTTACAGAATTTTAGACATTTTATGTACAGTGCAAGTTCATTTACTAGCTGTTTGTGGAGCAGCTAGTCAATGAACTTGCACTGTAGCTTAATAATTGTACAAAGCAGATTCCTTCATCTTCCTTTTTATCACATTTCATGCATGTGTTCAGTTACACCTGATCTTCATGCTAATGAACCCTAGTAACTGGCCAAGCAGTAGCTTAGATATGTATTGGATCCTTTTAGTAAATGCTTTGTCGTTAACTCACAGCACGTTGCTCCAGTCATCCGAAAAGAATCGGTTTTACCTCATGTTGCCAACTAAATTTAACTCTATGTTGTGCATTTCTTGTCACTTTCATTCACTGCATAATACACAGGTTTCTCTATGACACACAACACGCTATTTGGATGTATTTTGCATTTTCCAAGTTACAGTATCATCACACAGTTGAAAAGATTGATCTTTCATTTTACACGCATTCCTTGCCTCTGTAGCACTTCATTCTGAAATCTACCAACTGAAGGTGAATTAACATTTCATGCTGAATGGTAAGAAGTTAGCCAACAGAAGGACATCTTAGAAACAAGAACATTTGTGAAGCAAAACATGATTCTGAATTATCTATGTTTTGAAAAAAAGGAGAATGCTCGTCATTGTATCTGCATGATTACTTTTAATTGTTAATTTGAATATTTCAATACTTTTTTGTGAGTAAAACTTTTTTACTTTGTAGATTTTGAACTAGTGCATCTATTGTTGAGTTTTATTTAAGAGGTAATCAAATAAATTAGAGAATAGGATTAGGAGTGTTTGTGATTCTGAAGATGTTTTCCATGTACACTAGAGGAATGCATTTTTCAGTGCTGCTATTAATTACAAAACATAGTACTTGTTATATGTTCAGCAAACCACATGATATCAAAATGCAGCATACACGTGCAGTCGCGGCCCTTGCGGGGCCCCGTGCGTTTACGGGGCCATTTGCAATCGCAATAACCAAAAACCCTTTTTTTATAGATTTTTTTTTTTCTCACACAAACACACACTTGGGGTGAATGTGATCCCAAAGCAATTTTTTTTTTTTTAATCCGGAATTGTGGTATTGATTTATATGAAATAGACACAATGTAATACATTGTTTATTAGTATAATTAGGAATCTAAAATATTATCTTTCCAAAATGACCTTAAATGAGTGGTAGGCAGTGCGACTAATGAAGGCCATAGTAATGGCTGAAATATATTTGCCAAAATGACCTGTTACTAAATAAACAAGAATAGCTTTATAATTATAAGATAAGTCTATTATTTAAAGAAGAATTCTGTGACTTTTCTTGTGGCTGAAGTTTTCAATCAAATCACTATAGTCCAGAGTAGATGCCACGTCAGTTTCTATGGACAGAAGAGTGAGTACATTGCAACTCACTACTTGTACACAAAATTGCGGCAAAACTCCTATGAAAAATATCTTGGAAAAAAAAATTAGACATTTCTCTACAACTTTCCTGCTGAAAAAATGTCTCTGACCAAAAACTAAAAATTTTTTTCGAACAGAGTAACTTTTTGATGTCACTAATTAAAAACAGTAAACAAATATTAAAATTGGTCATGTATTTGTATATGATCGTGAATTACAACTACAATATTTTAGGTGACGGCAGGCAAAAACTACTAATTAATTGGCGGTGGTGCAGGGCCCCTCTAGGCGTGGAGCCCTGGGCGGTTGCCCGGTATGCCCGTACCTGGGGCCACCACTGTACATGTGAATTCTTCCTAATTAGTGCACCTCCTTTTTTTTTCCAATTCACATTACTCGGAAATGATGTTAATAGTTGATATTAAGCAAGAAATGCACATGTTCTGTTATCCTTTCTAAATAATGAGTAATATGTTTTGCAAATGGGTGTTAAAGATAAAATAGTATAAGTAATATGTAGAAACAAAAGTTTCTTTAAGAATTTCCTTCATATTTATGAAAAGTTGGGTTGCTAAAAACTGATTTTCAGCTTGCAGGCTAGTGAGAGGGGGAAAGGGCAAAGAAAGGTGTTGAAAGAGAGGAAAAGCAGGACTGTTTTGCAATTCAATGCTCATTTTTTCACTTTAGAACATCTCTTTATTTTCAAGGTGCTGTCTCAGTTATTTAGTGCATTCATTTTTAGGTTATATTTAGAACAAATCAATTCAGTTTTTGGTTTCAATGTTTTTTTCAGGACATCCAAAAAGAATATCTTACAGCATGGATGGATCATCTGACATCCCAAGCAAGAAGTGCTCAGCTTCTTGTTTCAGGTTCTCCCAAGCATTCACTTGTAGCTACTCTAGAGCAGGCCTTGTCTAGGTATTTAAAAGAAGTGAAGCTATCTATATTCAGGCCAGATAAAAGGTAAGTGTATGCAATAGTTTTACTTTTGTATGTCTTTTTTTTCTTGATGAAGTTTGTAATCGCCCAAAATTTATAGCTGAATGTCCATTATCTAAACCTCAGTAATCTTAAATACATTATTATTATTGTTGTTGAGCCAGTCAGCAAAGGCAGAGGTATTTGTTGCAAGCTTGGAAATTCACAAAGTTTCTAGTGATATGGCAGGTCTGTAGAATGACTGTCTTTTGAAGTGAGTGAAGGAGTTTCTGTGGCAATCTTATTCCGCAAGATTGTTTTTAAAGTTGTGAAGTACCTCTGTAGTTTGCAAAAGTATGAAGGTAAAATCTGTGTTATGCTCTATTTCCAAATCATTTGGATTTCCATTTGTAGGTTCCTGTATTTCAAGGTGCTTTGGATGTTTTCTGTAAGCAGAACCACTGCATCTATTAGTTGTCTCTTCTTCACAGTTTTGTGTGTGTGTGTGTGTGTGTACAATTACAATGTCAGGTCAGTTGTGCTCAGTGGTCTTGTTTGTAATGATATGTTTATCCCAGTACTTGAAACAACTCATAAAATTATGTACATTGGCTTATACATGATTTCCAAATATAATTGATTTATAATAGTTTGCTTAATATATATTTTTAATACTGTTCGATCGTGTAGATCACCCTTAATTTGACTGAGTTAGTCCAAATAATTCAGTGCTCCACTGTAACTGAAATATTTAAGATAAGATTAACTCTTAATACTTCTCGAGCATTTAAACATTTTACAAAGTAACTACTACCAAGTTTTGTTAGTGGAGAGATATTTAAGTGAGCAAACAACAGTTCTATTTTGAAAATCTATATTTTGAGGTTACTCACCTTTAATCCATAGCTCTTTCAGGAGGTTTTCATCTCTACACATTTCCAACACTTATTTTTCTCATTTACATCGTGGTTTGAGGCCGCAAAAAAAAAAAAAAAAAAAAAAAAAAACTAAAAATAATTTTCAACTCACGCAAATTTCACTCCCTTCCTTTATTTACATTATGACCCAAATTCCGATTCAAAATAATCTATCACAAATATATACAAATGAACTCCCTAAAACACATTAATCTAATTAAAACTTCAATCAATAAAAACCTATTTACACACATTTCCTAAAACGTCAAAGTTAAAAGCTGTAACCCAAAATTATTTACAATTGCACATCAGTGCCAAATTAAAATAAACCCAAATGCCTGACACCACCACGGACCCCCCCCCCTAAACAAGTTTAACATCCTAGCACTTTCAGCCTCTGCCCCGGCCATTTTCAAGGAGCGGACGTAACAGATGTACCACCCGTCACCTCCGCGAAACGTAGCGAATGTTCTAGTGCTCGTGTGACTCGTCTGATTTCCCGTTCTCCGTAGTTCAGGCGCTGTGGCCCCATCTATCAGATGACCCAATAGCCTTCTTTTCCTTTTCGTACTTATAAATATCTGTTCGATTTATTGATTCTTGAAACTAATCATCTTATATTCTAACACGTTTTTATTTATATTTCATTATTTTTTCTTTTTCTTTCCTCTTGCCTTTCCCCCTCTGTTCTTCTCTATGGCTTTCCTTTCTGATCAAATCCTTCCAATATGCGTTTAAGCTATTAGGATCACTAACGTTACATAACCTGTGTCTATTTTTTTCTATCAACACTGTTTCCGCCAATCTCAAATGCCTTTCTGTACGACAATTCTTAATAATTTTTATTTCATCAAACTTTGGGTATTGCCTTTGTTGAATACAGTACTGGACCAATGCAGTTTTTGCTTCTTTTTTTGCCAATTCCGTAAGTGCTGTTGTAAATGATGTTTTAGTTTATTTTTAGTGCTTCCTATATATGATACTGTAGGATTGTTGCTTATAGGAATTTCGTAAACGCCAGCTCTATCCAAGCACTTCTTGTTTTCTTTCGTATTGATTACAAAATTTTTAATGGTATGTACTTTATTGCCCAATTGTAAATTATATCTATTACACAATTTATTAATTTCAGCTGAAATTCCTTTTATGTATTGAAATGATCCAATATATTTAATCTGCTTATTAATATTTCTTCTTATGTTTGAAGAGTTAATACAACTGTTCTGCACTTCCTTAATCCATTTTTTATTTTTTTACTGGGATATCCATAATTCTTTGTAACATCTGTAATGTATTTTAATTCAAAAATTATTAAGAATTGTCGTACAGAAAGGCATTTGAGATTGGTGGAAACAGTGTTGATAGAAAAAAATAGACACAGGTTATGTAACGTTAATGATCCTAATAGCTTAAATGCATATTGGAAGGATTTGATCAGAAAGGAAGCCATAGAGAAGAACAGAGGGGAAAAGGCAAGAGGAAAGAAAAAGAAAAAAATGATGAAATATAAATAAAAAACGTGTTAGAATATAAGATGATTAGTTTCAAGAATCAATAAATCGAACAGATATTTATAAGTACGAAAGGAAAAGAAGGCTATTGGGTCATCTGATAGATGGCGCCACAGCGCCTGAACGACAGAGAACGGGAAATCAGACGAGTCACGCGAGCACTAGAACATTCGCTACGTTTCGCGGAGGTGACGGGTGGTACATCTGTTACGTCCGCTTCTTGAAAAATGGCCGGGGCAGAGGCTGAAAGTGCTAGGATGTTAAACTTGTTTTCTGGGGGGAGAGAGGTCCGTGGCTGTGTCAGGTATTTGGGTTTATTTTAATTTGGCACTGATGTGCAATTGTAAATAACTTTGACGTTTTAGGAAAGGTGTAAGTAGGTTTTTATTGATTGAAGTTTTAATCAGATTAATGTGTTTTTAGGGAGTTCATTTGTATATATTTGTGGTAGATTATTTTGAATCGGAATTTGGGTCATAATGAAAAGAAAGGAAGGGAGTGAAATTTGCGCGAGTTGAATTTTTTTTTTTTTTTTTTTTCGGCCTCAAACCACGATGTAAATGAGAAAAATACGTGTTGGAAATGTGTAGAGACGAAAACCTCCTGAAAGAGCTATGGATTAAAGGTGAGTAACCTCAAAATATAGATTGTCTAAATAGCACGTGAATAATTAAGCAGCTAGATGACATTTGCAATGCTGTATGAATATATGATAGATGTTGACATGCTAAGAGAGTAGTGATTTCTAGAAGGAGCGTGGTGTCATCTTGGTAATATATTTTTTTTTAGAATGTATTACAGAATATATTTTCAAAGGAGGGAATTTCAGAGAATAAGAGATTTCAAAAACTGTAAAATTAAGCTAGCAAAATCTGAGGTGCAGGAGGAATTTCTTGGGGCATGTAGAGACTTCGATATGGTACCTAAATATCTGAGGTTAAAAAATAAACCTGTAAGTATGAAAGACAGACAAATAATGCAGATTTGTCAAAATAAGAGGTTGAGTGCAGAAATTATTGGGAAAAGAAAATAATATTTAACCTTCACAAGAGATGTTTGGACTTATGGTTTTCTGTACAACATACAGAGTACAAGAACTTTGCTAAAACATGGAAAAATATAATATTGGATACCACACTGATGGAAATTAATGAAATTGTGAATACAGAGGAAGAAAATACAAGGCAGAATGTTACAAAGAAATTACATAATTTATTTGATGAAAAACAAGTGCCAGGACAGAGGAATAATAGCTATGCTGTGTTTTTGAATCAATCATCTGTAGATTTAAGTTATTCCCAACAGGCAGTTTTGCAACGAGGAAAAAAGTATGCATTCCCACAGCACTTACCTAGAACAGAAGAATTGATTCCGTGCATGGAGGATGTTATAAGAAATTTGCCAAGTACAAAAAAAGAAGATGTAACATTCAAACTATATAGAATTTTATTAAAAGAATTTAATGAAAAGCATAAAAAAATTTCCATTTGAAGAAGCTAAAGTACGAAAAGAAGCAATTACTGATGCTGAAAGAAAATAATGACATTAAATTCTGTGAAGCTAATGTCAGGGCAGATTGTTCTAATGAATACTGTAGATTATAATAATAAAATGTCTAAAGCAATAGAGGAATTAAATTGTACAATCATCAATAAAAACCCAACAGATAAACAGATAAAATATTTGGCAGGGATAAGAAATCACAGTACATTGCCAGACAAAATAAAGAAGTCCTTCCCACCAATGGGTGCATGTATACCAAAAGTTTTTGCCAAGATTAAAACACATAAAGAAGAAGCACCAATGAGGTTGATTGTATCAAAAGTTAACTCACCCTTGATTTCACTAGAAAAAAATATTTATAATTTTCTTGCACCAATATTTATGAAACAACAATACAGCTTAAGGAATACATATGATTTTATTCACTTAATTAAAAATATTAATCAAGATTTGCAGTTTTACAAAATGGCCAGTATGGATGTTAAAGCTCTGTATCCAAGTACTCCAGTACCTCAGGCCATTGACATTACTACTCAAGAACTAATGCATCAAAAAATTCTAACAGGAATACAAGTACAAGAGTTAAAAAATGTATTGTTATATATATATATATATACGAAAATAATGTTTTTGCATTTGAGGATATTATTTATAAGCAAAATACAGCAGGACCTATGGGATCACCCCTGTCTACATTATTTGCAGAAGTTATTATGACAGGTATTGAAGCCAAAGTGATAAATAACCTGAATGAACCTCCATTGATATATCGTAGATATGTTAATGATATTTTCATCTTATCAAAATTGAATTCCACAGAACTAGATGACATAGCCAAAAAATTAAAAGAAGAGTATTCATCCATTGAAGTAACAATTGAAATTGAACAGCAGGATACTTTGGCTTACATCTGTAGCAGGATACTTTGGCTTACCTTGATGTACATCATTAGGTTATACCGTTTACAGAAAACCGTCGTATGTACCTGTGATTATACCATATGATTCTTATCATCCATATGCTCATAAATGTAACAGTATTAAGACTTTAATAAAAAGAGCTTTCATGCACACGTCAAATATGCAATACAGAAAGGATGAATTGAAATACATTACAGATGTTACAAAGAATTATGGATATCCCAGTAAAAAAATAAAAAAATGGATTAAGGAAGTGCAGAACAGTTGTATTAACTCTTTAAACATAAGAAGAAATATTAATAAGCAGATTAAATATATTGGATACATAAAAGGAATTTCAGCTGAAATTAATAAATTGTGTAATAGATATAATTTACAATTGGGCAATAAAGTACATACCATTAAAAATTTTGTAATCAATACGAAAGAAAACAAGAAGTGCTTGGATAGAGCTGGCGTTTACGAAATTCCTATAAGCAACAATCCTACAGTATCATATATAGGAAGCACTAAAAATAAACTAAAACATCGTTTACAACAGCACTTACGGAATTGGCAAAAAAAAAGAAGCAAAAACTGCATTGGTCCAGTACTGTATTCAACAAAGGCAATACCCAAAGTTTGATGAAATAAAAATTATTAAGAATTGTCGTACAGAAAGGCATTTGAGATTGGCGGAAACAGTGTTGATAGAAAAAAATAGACACAGGTTATGTAACGTTAATGATCCTAATAGCTTAAATGCATATTGGAAGGATTTGATCAGAAAGGAAAGCCATAGAGAAGAACAGAGGGGAAAAGGCAAGAGGAAAAAAAAAGAAAAAAATGATGAAATATAAATAAAAAACGTGTTAGAATATAAGATGATTAGTTTCAAGAATCAATAAATCGAACAGATATTTATAAGTACGAAAGGAAAAGAAGGCTATTGGGTCATCTGATAGATGGCGCCACTGCGCCTGAACGACGGAGAACGGGAAATCAGACGAGCCACGCGAGCACTAGAACATTCGCTACGTTTCGCGAAGGTGACGGGTGGTACATCTGTTACGTCCGTTCCTTGAAAATGGCCGGGGCAGAGGCTGAAAGTGCTAGGATGTTAAACTTGTTTTCCGGGGGAGAGAGGTCCGTGGTGGTGTCAGGCATTTGGGTTTATTTTAATTTGGCACTGATGTGCAATTGTAAATAATTTTGGGTTACAGCTTTTTAACTTTGACGTTTTAGGAAATGTGTAAATAGGTTTTTATTGATTGAAGTTTTAATTAGATTAATGTGTTTTAGGGAGTTCATTTGTATATATTTGTGATAGATTATTTTGAATCGGAATTTGGGTCATAATGAAAATAAAGGAAGGGAGTGAAATTTGCGTGAGTTGAAAATTATTTTTAGTTTTTTTTTTTTTTTTTTTTTTTTTTTTGCGGCCTCAAACCACGATGTAAATGAGAAAAATACGTGTTGGAAATGTGTAGAGACGAAAACCTCCTGAAAGAGCTATCTATGGATTAAATGTGAGTAACCTCAAAATATATATAGATTGTCTAAATAGCATGTAAATAATTAAGCAGCTAGATGACATTTGCAATGCTGTATGAATATATGAGTTCTATTTTGAATTCATTTATTTAGACATTTTTATGTTTGTGACATATAAAACATTGTAATAAGAACTTGAAGACAAAGCAGTTTGCCCAGAAAATCTCTGCCATGATTATGGGGAGTGTTACTAATAAATAAGTATTAAAACTTTAAAATCCACTTAAGCTACTTAAAAAAAGCTTGTTAGGAAACTTTCAACTGATAACTTCAGTCTTCATCTGTCTTGTGATGGATGGATGATGACAATGGTAAGTGGTTGCCAGATCTGTAAAGTTGTATACATTATTTCTTTTTTTTTTTAAATTGATTTCCAGATGAATGGAATGATAAATGGAAAATCAGAATTGCAGTTCTTAGGGCTGAAAAAATTTCCAAACTTTCCCGATTGCTTAACAAAAGCGATTAATGAACGGGGCAATTCATTTGGTGTCAGTCCAAAGTTGTTCAGCAGAAATGTTCTCTACAGTTAGAGATGCCAGTAAAGGTGGAGAACTACTGATTGTTATTACTATCGATAGTTTTCGATAGTCAAAAATAATGATCGATAAATATTGATAGTATCTTGGCTACATTTCTTGAGGGAAAAGAGGCACTGGAACTGGGTTTGGGGTAGTCAGACTTTCTTTCAATGGATTCTTCAAAAAAGCAGCTGGCTACTGTTGTTTTAAATGATCCCTAACATTTGAGGTATTGCGCGACATTTTGTAGTTCTTCCCGCAATGATTACATTTTGCGTAGGCCTTATCCTTATCAAAAGAAAAATAATGCTGTGCAGAAGATTATGTTTACCTATTATTACTGATTACTTACTTTCAACAGATAACTGTTTCCAGTGGCAGCCCGTGGCCAAAATTGCTGAGGAGGCAAACTACTTTTCAGCCTGGATTCAAATAAATTTATTCAATTTAATGCCATTTTTTTCACATGATTTTTTTTATTTACTTCCTCATGTGCAAAGTATAAAATAAGTAACGTGACCTGTGAAAAGATTTTACTGGAGACGCACGTTTTACATGACTTTGAGACCACAAAACCTGTTTATGTAAGATTCTAGCCCCTCGCCTAAATATATTTTTTCTCAGTCTGAATTGCCCTCTTTGACTATTTGGGAACTGTTAAGCCAGTTTGAATATGAAATATATTGCATCGAAATAGTTTTTTATTAAAGAGATCAACAGAAGATAAAACACAATACTGAATTATACATCTTTTTCATCTCAAATGAAATTTTATATACACCTCTACCTTCACTGACGCCAAAAGAAATGTCTTGAAAACTTCTGCACACAGCGTTTACCTATACAGCAAGAGAGAAAGCTTACCTTACGCTTATATTGTCTTGTATATGAGGTCTATCTTTCGTTCTTTCTGTTTGGCGAAGTGATTTATTATATGGTCATACCATGTCTGTTCTGCTTCCATCCTCTTCACAAGCACCTTCTCAATGGACAGAACTGATAAACTTGGCAACCTTTCTTGCCCAATGGAGTTTCTCTTGTAGTTTTTTATCTTCTCCAGGCGCGAGAAACTGCTTTCTACAGAGGCCGATGTTGCAGGAATTGTTACTACGAGGGAAAGAAGTCTAAACAACTCTGGCAGTGCCTGTGCTAGATTATTATTGTATATGGCAGATAGAAGTTCTGTTGTACTTTTCGCATTGTTCCACAGATCTCTGTCTGAATACAGAACCTGCAGCTCACTATGCAGTTTGGTGCTGTCAAAGTATTTTTCATAAGTTTGAAGCAGAGCTTTAAAACAATGTTCAGGAGAAATTCTAGAATGAGTTTCAAAGCAGTGCACATCGATCAGCTGAAGAAATTTTAATTTTTCAATGTCAGAAAGCCGGCATTTTAACTGACTTGTAACATTGTCTATTACCTCATAATACAGTCTTCTGTATTGCATGGTGGCTGGAATATCATTGTTTCCTTTAAATCTTTTATTTGGAGAACCAACCTCACTGCACATGTTATGATAGAGATCATCAAACTGTCTCTGATCTTGAAAGTACAACAATTTTTAACATAAGCCAGTAATTCGTTTGTTACAGAATATAACATGGGAACTATTTGATTGCAGTACAGAGAAAGTAACCTCAGCTAAATCAAACATTTTTTTATATGAGAAGAGAAAAAAAACGAAATTAAAATCTTGAAGCCACCATTTTAGTTCTGCTGCTTCGTGAATTGTCTCATCATCATAGTTGGAATCAACTTCAATTTTTTCAAATACTTCAATTAGCAGCAACCTGTGATCAGCTATGGTAGACACTGAACGAGATTTGAAGTTCCACCTGGTCTGTGTTACATGAGGTGGTCTGGGTCCACCAACAGATTCCAGTAAATGAACATGCTTTGTCGATTTGGAAAATAATGCACAAATTGCATTTAAATTTACAAAACAAATACGTGATTCCTTCAACACTGAAACTGCTCTGCTCAAAACTAAGTTCAGCCTGTGTGCGTAGTAATGAACAAATGATGCTAGAGGGGCATTAATCACACTTCACTTTTGCTTGCAATCCATTCAGCTCTGATGCCATCACTGCTACACCATTAGTGTGTAAAAAAAGCAACTAGTTTTTTTTTGTAGCTAAATCTTTCCAGCTCACGATCCAGTAATTCTTTAGGCGAAGTAGCACACTGATCAGAACTTACGTAAAAAAATCCCAAGAATCTATCTACTGGTACTCCATCGTTCACGAATCGAACTATAATTGATACTTGTGCATGGGAGCTAATGTCTGTCGCTTCATCAATCTGCCAAGAAAAAAACTGGGCATTTTCAATATCTGCATTGATTTCATTCTTAACTATATCAGCAACTGATTCGATTAAATCATTCTGTATTGTTTTTGAAGTTCCTGAAAATGTTGTACTATTCTTCATAAACACCCTCAATGTTTCTTCACTCTTGGCGAGTAAATCAATCATCTTGAGGTAATTTCCCTTATTTTCAGAGACTTCACTCTCATTGTGTCCACAAAATGGGAGCTCTTGCTGGGCCAGTAGTGTTGTAATATCAATCAACTTCTTCATTACATCACTATTCTTTTTTACTTTTTCATTATGACGTAAGTCACTTGTTCTGTTCGCTTCGTTGAGAGAGTAGTCTATCCTTGTTTTGCCTAGCAACTCTAATTTAACAACTGCCAGAATGTGTTCTTTACACTTTTTGTGCCTGACCAAAGCACGTGGTAAGTTTTTCAAATCATTGAAGCCTTTCTCTTGCCAGACTTCATTGCCACTCACAGGAAACAGCAAACATGGTCAACAATATAGTTTGTTCATTGATTCACTACCAGTTAGCCATTGTTCTTTTCTGTACCAGTCAATATTAAAACCTCTGTAAGTTTTGCCCTTTGAAGTCATCTTTTTCATTTCAGGTGTAGGCCTATCATAATTTTTAATTTGATTATTTTCTTCAAAATCTCTCCTACTGAAAGGCTTTTCTAGTAAGCTCTCCACCATATTAGATATGTTTGAAGCAGAAGCCATGGTCTGACAAATAACTCTTCATAAAACCATAAATAAAATTAGTTAAACATTAGTGTGGAAAAAAAGCAGCTAGGAAGAAGGCACTATGTAACACCGCTCGAAGCTGTCAGAATGAGGAGTTTAAACAGTGGAGCTGCCTACAGGGAACAGCTGTTCCCGTGAGGCAAGATAACATCTGCCTCACAGGAAGTCCACGGTGCGCGTGCGCTCTTTGTGTTCGCCGTTCCATCGTCTACCCTTCGGATCTACTGATTCAGTGGAAGTAAACAGGTTTGGCGCAAAATGTACGAGAGGCATTTCGTTTCCTGCCTCACGGACAGAGATCGCAAGCTGAGGACATTTCGTAACTACGCGCTACCGATTGTTTTCCGAAAGCGTCAATTTAAAAAACTGAATGAACGCATGGATGACATTTAATTCCAAAGAGTTAACTAGCATAAACTTTTGCTCTCCTATATCCAAAAGTACTGAATGAACAAAACAAATAATTCTAACTAAGAGTCTTGAAATTCTGAGGAGGCACTGCCTCCCTTGACTCCTCCCAAAAGCCGCCACTGACTGTTTCAGTACCTGACACACGGTTAAACTTCCAGTACAAGCAATGAGAACAACACTTTTGACTCTGTCTTTATCTGACTAGAACATACACTTTCGCTTTGAGTTTGACTTAATGTGAAGAGCATCCAAGTGCAAAAACCTCATATCCTCACCATTTACTTTTTCAATTACAGTTAATTTTAGTTTCGCATTCGTGATCGAACGTGGACTCAGCAAACTTGGTGAATGAGCGCTTAAGTTTACATCTCGCTTCACAACACATTGTGTACGCACCCCTGCTGACATTAATTTAGGACACACTTCTTTAGAATGAGTGGAGGCATACATAGTGAACCATCTTTTAGGATGGGCTAAGTTGCATCCCAGATGTTACAGCCCCATATGTGGATTTCTTTTCACGCTCCCTTCTTCTCGCTCCCTGGTTTACTGATACGTTGGTCCAGGTAGGCAAGTCTCTTTTAAGTTCTTTGTAGCTTTAAGGGACCCTATTTTCTTAAGCTTTTCCCAGTATTCTGACAATTCCAATGCTGTATTCTGGTACTCATATTTTCTTTTCAGGTGACACTAATGGGATTCTGCTTGCTTTGCAAACGGCCGCCCTGGAAGCATAAGTTACCTCAGATAAAAGCAATGACAGTCAAATTATAGCATTTGCTCAGGGCAAGTGAAAACCTTCACATCCAAGGACTTCAGAGACTTTTGTTATGCTTTGTGAAGGACAGCTTTTTAAGGCTCTAACAGACCCAAGCAAAAGCATTCTACAGCCTCATCAAGGATTTCTGCTCGCTTTGCAAAAGGCAGCTTCATGAAAGCTCTAACAAACCCAAGCAAAGGCAATTATTCACCTTCCTCTGAGATTTTTGCTTGCTTTGCAAAAGGCAGCTTCATGAAAGCTCTAACAAACCCAAACAAAGGCAATTATTCAGCTTCCTCTGGGATTTCTTCATGCTTTGCAAAGGACAGCTTATAAAGCTTTAACAGACCCAAGCAAAAGCAATTCTACAAAAAAAAAAAAAAAAAAAAAAAATGCTAACAAAGTGTCATCACATTGTAAATAAAATTAATTCAGTTAAAACCACTCCTGGCAATTAATGATCACACAAATTAATTACTTGAAACCCCAAATTAAAAAACATTCAAAAAGTCATTTAAATCAGAATATGAGACTTAACTTTTCAATTACTTATCATTTAGCTAAAGGCAATGCATACACAATTATTTTTACTCTAAAGCTTTCCTATCTGAACAACTGTTCATTCCTAATTTCAAGAAAGTTGGACCTACTGCGTCATATCTTTCCCGTCTGTCAAGATTTGGGTGAATTACATACAGGCGACTAAATCTTTTGAGGGACCAGTAATTGAAGACCACTTTCAAAGTTACTGAAACTTTGCTTCAGAATTTTGAATCTTCGATTCATGATCTGTAGGTATCAATATGGCTGGGCTCGATCTTTTCAACACCAGTATAAATGAAGTGAAAGTGAGTGTTGCAGTCATCAGTGCCATCTGTGGAAGCTGAATAGTTTACACTTATAGCATTGAAAAATGTAAAACTACTGATAGCTAAGAAAAACTATCAATGCACTGTCGATGTAATGAGTTGGACAAAACTATCAATACTATGGATAGTGCCATCGATAGTACCCCCACCTCTTGATGCCAGTGAATTTTATACCGTTTCACCATTTGCAAACCTGGAAAAGAAAATTGTTCAAAAATGCAAAACCATGATTTCAGATCTTCTGCAAATTGTAAATTTTTCCAAAGATTTCATCAGCAGACTGCTATCCACCACCACACTTACTGAACAGTTTTTTATTGTAGATGTTGAATCTCTTTTTCCATCTGTCCCATTTTTTGATTCTTACATGCTACTAGTGAAAATACTTATTCAAAAATCAGATCTTTCAGGCAACTTAATCAAAGACCTGTATGACTGCTGTCATACACGTCAAGAGCAGAACTGTTTTATTTATAATAAAACATATTACAGGCAGAAAAATGGTCTTCCAAAATATTTTTATAGCACATTCTTACCTGCCAAGTTTTACGTTTACCCGTAAAATTTACAGAAATTGCACTTGTTTTACAGTTATATCACAGAGTGACATGTTTTACGGATTTTTTTTTCAAATAAATTAGGGCTATATACTGTATATCTTATATATTACCTAAACATTTTTTGAAGAGAGAATAATTATCTCAAAGGACTATGGCACTTGTATATTTCTGATTGCCCTGATCGTAATTTCTTCCTACCCTCTCTCATCTCATCCAATTTGGAAAGACTCTCAAATAAACTTTGTAGGATTAAGGTTGGTGATAACTACCAAAAAAAAAAGAGAAAGTACACAAGAGGAAATTTCTTTTTTAAATATATTGTAGCATACTGACACAAAAATTTAAGTTCAAAACCATTTGTGACTTAAAGTAAAAAGTCACTGCAATGTATTGCTTATAGCTATTACTTTTCAGTTACAAATGAATTCTTTCTTGGTATATGTAGCCTAAACTTTATACTGATGACTTAGTTATGTTTTGACTGCATATTAAATGTTATAAGCGGAAAATACTGACAAACATTTTATTTGCGTGCATAATCGATATGCAATTCTTATTGGGTGTACAAATAAGTTTACATCGTTTGCGAATAGATGGCATAACTAGCACAGATTTAATGTAATTGCGAAGGACAACACATGTATAAGAAAGTCCTTGCAACAAGCTTTGATAATTAGTGGAGGACAGTTCGTTGCAGTGTGAACATCATTGTTTGTCAGTGCATTGAAAATGTCGAATTTTGTGCCAAAAAAACAGCATATGCAGGAAGTTTTGCTGCATTACTCCTTTTTAAAGAAAACTGCTGCCGAAAGTCACCGTTTGCTTGTGGAAGCTTATGGTGAACATGCTCTAGCTGAAAGCACGTGTAGTCAGTGGTTCTGACAATTCAAAGGGAATGGTTTCGACGTGGAAGGCAAAGAACGTGAAGGTGCACCAAAAAAATTTTAAGATGCTGCTTTGGAAGCATTACTTGATAAAGATCCGTGCCAAACAGAAACAGAGTTAGCAATGGCATTACATGTTACCCAACAATGCATTTCTCAACATCTACATGCAATGGGAATGGTTCAAAAGCAAGGAAACCGGGTCCCACATGAATTGAGAGTAAGAGACATTGCAAAGTGCATTACCATATGTGAATTGCTCCTGCAAAGACACACAAGAAAATCATTTTTGCATTAAATTGTTTATGGGAGACAAAAAATGAATTCACTACGATACTCCAAAATGACCAAACGCATGGGTGCGTCCAGGTACACCAGGTCCATCAACGCCAAAGCATAATATTCATGGCAGTAAGGTTATGCTGTGTATCTGGTGGGATCAGAAAGGTGTGGTGTACTATGACAGGGTTCCCACTCAACCTGGAAAACAGGGAAAACCTGGAATTCTCAGGGAATTTTAAAATGGTTCCAAAAATCAGGGAAAACTCAGGGAAAATTGCCCTTTTTTTGTAAAAGTCAGGGAAAACTCAGGGAAAATTACCTTTTTTTTTTTTTTTTTTTTTTTTGTAAAAATCAATGGATACTTCTTTATTTTGCCAAAAAAACTTATTTTTCAAGATTTCAAACTTTTGCTTGCAATTACTGCCTGCCTAGAATTTGGTAGATATTACTTTCAGTTATATTAAGTATTTCCTTCTGTAAAAAAAGATGCAAAATTGAATTTTTAAAATTGCCAGTTATTGAGCTTTTGTTCAATTTCTGCAGGCAGTTGTTATAACATGGAACAATTAGGCACAATGGCTCCTCTTGAAGAAACACTTCACAAGAGAACCAACCAAATGATGGATCAAAGTCCTTTGTCTGTTGGTTCTCTTGAAATATGTTTCTTTGAACAGAGCCATTCCATCATTAAGCTTAGCTGCATTGTGTTATAGAAAAACTGAAACTACTAAACTGACAGATTTTTTCTTACATATGACCTGTTTCTATGGGAATGTATTTACCAATTCCTTGTGGGTAGTATTCACAAAAGTTCACGGAACTTTGGTACAGAAAATAATGTGCACAGTTAGTTGTTATTAATGAAAAGCAGGTAAATTTATAAAGACAAATTACGTAAAGAATTTACAAGTGTGTGGTTTGTGCTTTGGTAAGAAAAATGAATGGAATATAAAGGAATGAAATGTAACAATTCTTTGCGACATGCCGCTCTGGAAATCTTTAAAAACCACCTGGAGAACCTGGAAAAGTCAGGGAATTTTTTTATTACTTTTGAGTGGGAACCCTGTATGAGCTACTGCAACCATGCCAGAGCATGAATGCTGAATGTTGTCAACAACAACTAATCAATTTGAGCCGTGCATTGAGAGCGAAACGTCCGGAATATGCGAAAAGACATGACAAGGTTGTTCTCTGGCATGGCAACGCCAGACCTCATGTCGCGATACGGGTCAAAGAAACTGTAGAAGGCCGCCCCGGTGGCGCAGTGGTCTAAGCGATGGCCTCTGATCATTCGTCCGAGCGGGGTCCGGGTTCGGATCCCGGTGAGGCATGGAGGTTGTGTTTGTCTTACGGCACTGGCTCTCTCCCTTCCCTGGAACCAGTGACCCTAAATTAGGGACGGGCGACTGCTTATAGCCCATTGAGTTGCTCACGGTGGTCGTTAAACCTCCAATCAAAAAAAAAAAAAAAAAAAACTGTAGAAGCGCTTGGCTGGGATGTGTTACCCTACCCGCCGTATTCACCGGACATCACACCATCAGATTACCATTTGTTTTGATCCTTGCAGAGCGCCCTTTCTGGAGAGCAGTTCCATTCTTATAAGGAGATCCGAAATTGGCTTGATAACTGGATTGCTTCCAAACAACCGGACTTCTATCGCGGAATCCACTTATTGCCTGAAAAGTGGGGAAGGGTTGTATGTTGCAAAGCTAAATATTTTGAATAAAATAATCGTTACCTGTCTATAACAAACTATTACCTTTTTTGACTAAAAAACGATGTAAACTTATTTGTACACCCAATATAATAACTTTGTTTTTAATCAATGTGCTTGATACATATCATCAGTACGTTCAATACATTAGTCAGTCTGACATATTGATTAAACGTTCACAAAACTTGTTTTACAGATTTCAATTCGTGAAAGTTGGCAGGTGTGCACACTGAACAAACCATTCTTTTAAAGACCCCAACACAACCAACTGGTTGGCTTAGATATGTTGATGAAATTTTTGTGATTTGGCCTCATCCCAAAGATCTATTACTACATTTAGCCAACTCAATCACCGAAAAGTTTCCTACCATTAAATTTACTATAGAGAGTGAAAGGAACCAGTGCATCCATTTTGTGGACATCTCCCTGCAAAGGAACCGTAACCATACCATATATCTTAAACCCACTGCAACCACCAGTATTATTCCTTTCAACCCATCTAGCTTTAAAAATTACAAATTTGCTGCCATAAAATATTTCATTCATAATTCTTCATCTCTTGAAAAGGAATATGAGAAAGTTTTGGGAACTGCCACTTTGCATGGGTATCTTCCTTCCATAATTAAAAACGTAATCACTCATTTTGAATCAAGGTCAAAAATCAGTGGTCTCCAGCAAAACCTCATTAAAAATCTGCACTTCAGTGGATCTATCCCATACTATCTTTCTCTTGCCTACAAGCTCAAACAAATTTTCAAGAAGTTTGGATCATGTGGCCATCAGTTCCAACCCTTCTATCATCAAATTAATTATGGATGATAGACACAAAATACCCCCCCCCCCCACACACACACACACACCCCTTCAATCTTTCTGGCATCTATCTCATCTCAATATCTTGAGATGAAAATTACTACATCGGAAGCACTTACCACAGCATCAACAGCCAATTGTTGGAGGACAAAAACAATGTCCATATAGGAAATTCTGAGACTCCCGAGACTCCACTGACATCTCTAACTTTGGAGGAAATTTCTGCTGAACTCTTTGGACTGTCACCAAATGAGCTGCCCCGTTCTTTAATTGTTTCTTTGTTACGCTATCAAGAAAGTTTAGAAATTTTTAGCAGCCCCAAGAACTGCAACTCCAATTCTCTTTTTGTTATTCCATTAATATGGAAATCAATTTTAAAAAAGAAATAATGTATACATCTTTACAGATCTGGCAACCATTTACCATTAAACAAAAACATGGAAATTAAGTTAAAAAACACAGAGTCACGTATAGTAGTAAAGTTTGATAAGCGAAAGTTTTTGGCTGTTCTTCAGCCTTGATCACCCATGATGAACTGAATCTGAGGACTGATTGCCAGAACTATAATGTGAATTGGAGGTGCAGGAAGTGTCAGATTTTATTGTAGAGATCCAAATAAATGCAATTTGGTGAAGGGTCCCTGAATTGCAGTTCTTGGTAAACAAAATTTCAATGCTTTCTTGGAAATGCAGAGATGCTTTGTTAATTAAAGTTGCAACTATTTTTTTCTTATTTCCAAAAGGAAACTGTGCAGAAGTGTCTTCACGAGTTAGTGCTAATATTGCTGTTTTTGAAAGACTATTTGACACATCTTTGTTTGTGTTCACAAAGTCATGTGTTGATGCTTCAGTTTGTACTTTCAGTGTATACAGAGAGTCCAGAGGATGTTGAAATAGGAATGGCATAAACTCCAGGGGTGTCCAGGGTGGGACAAGGATCTCTGTCGTTAAGCAGGCACTTTTTGCAGGAGGATTAGGTTTGACAGTGAGAGTATGGTGACCATACGTCCTGAATTTCAGAGGTCTGTCCCGGTGTCCTGAAAAAATAATAAAAAATTCCGAATTTTATCCTGATTTAATTATTTACGTATAAGGCGTATAGAAATGTATGAAAAAAATAAGAAAAGGACAAACAGCTCTTAAAGAATACACATTTTGAAGATGACAATCCATTTATTTTGGTGTAAATATGACAAGGATGGTAAGTCCGATAATATCCAAAAGCTTGAAAATTTGTATTATATGGTGTAATCCCGTGTTTCATTCATGATGCTCTTAAAGAAGTTGTCTTCATTAGAGAAGTAAGATTGGTACACAGTACACACCGTCAACGTCGTCAACCACTTCAACACATACTTAGAATAAAATGGAACAAGTACTTTCTACAAACTTTAATAAAACTAATTTTTTTGTAAGTAATAATTTTGATTCAAACTACCTGTGATTATTATTTTTTATTGTTCATTTTAGAGGTAAATACATATAGTAACAAAAGTCAAGCATGCTGTGTTTCAACCTCTACTCCAAAAGGACAGGGGTAGGTGGGTATTTTCAATCACCTGACATGACCCATTCATCTGTCCCAAATTTGGTCTCAGGAAATATGGTCACCGTAAGTGAAAGCGTAACCCACAGTTTTGAAGAGTTTACAAATCTTATAAGAAAAGGATCCGTGGAAAGGGATAGAACCAATGAGTGGGGGTTTCTCTTTTACTATTGGTGTGAGAGTTGACTGATTTTTCTTATGGGAATCATGAAGAATTTTTTTATTGTAGAAGGAGGAAACTCATGGGCTTCAGAAATTTTCTTAATTGTAGCAATTTCTTGTTTGAAGGAGATTCATTGTTGCAGACAATCCTGACACGATTAAAAGAAGAAATGCTTCCATGTAAAATATTTTTTAAAGTTTTTACATATACTTCAATTATTTCCCCTATTTTCATTAACAGTTAACAGTGCCATACCTCCTCTTTATATATGGACAGTAAATTTTTTGTGCCAGTTAGCACTCGATAAATGTGCACTGCACAGGCAAATTCACTTTTGAATTGCTGTATTTGGAATACTGTATTTTTTATACACACACATACATTGCTCTTTTTTCTGTGTAGATAACTTTCAATTAAAATAATTTTTGTGAGTTATAAAAAAATTGGATTGCTAACTAGATTTTAATGTGTGTGTCGAAATTAAATAATTAAATTTGCCTTATATGCTTCTCACTGTTGTATTTATTGTACTATATGTGTAGTAGTGTCCTGCTTTAACAAATTGGGTGAAAATGAATATGCAAATTCTAATTTTATTCTGAACACTGAAACTTTGTTTTTTCGTTTATGATATTTCACTTTTAAGGAATGACAGTTTGATAACAGCGAAAAAACAAGGATTTTGCATACATACATATCACTAAGCTGTTCTCTGAAATTCAGATGTTAACTTTACAAAGAAAGAAATCCACCAGATAAATGTTTAACTGATTATTTACTTATTATTGGTGTATCAAACATCTCCATTTACAGTGATCTTGGCACACAGCTTGAGCTTCACTGACGTCCATCACATGACATACACAGACCTGCCAGGTTTTACGGTTCACCCGTAAAATTTACTAAAATGTGACTTGTTTTACGGTTTTACGGGCAAAATGTTAATTTTACAGATTTGGCGATTCTCCAAGTTTTTTTTTGTTTTTTTTTCTGATGATTTTGCACCCACTATTAAAACTTTTTTTTTTTTAAACTTAATCCATTCAAAGTAAAGTGCCGATGTAAGTTACGAATAAGTTTTTAGTTACATGTGTTTATTTGAGAACATTTTGCTGCAGTTTTCCCAGATTTTAGGTTATTGTTTTGCCTTTTTTTAAACACTAGAACACCAACCAGATGGGCTGATTTAACCTTCCGTTTGGTTTTCTCTCTTGTGCACTGTGCCCCCCCCCCCCCCCCCCCCGCCGCCTTTCTTTTCATATAATGCATTGTTCATCTCCCGAGTCGCAACTTCTCAGAAGGCCAGCACGGGGTGTGTCCGTGTTGGAGCAGGTGTCTTTTATCTTTATTCCTCCCAGTTCGAAATGCTATCTCAGAACGTAGTTATCCTAGAAAAAAAAATTCAAACGTATTTTAAATCTGTGGAATTTTTAAGCCCAGATCAATACCCAACATGACGAAATTAAGCAAAAACTGCCCATTTTGTGAAATTAAAAATGCATTGGGGCATGCATGGTTTCGTAACTTCTTCTCTGGTAATAAATTTGAGCTAACGAAAGAATGCTACTATAAGAGGAAGTTAAAAAAAAAAAAAGTAAGTCCAATATTCATTCGAGCCAGTGCTGCTCCAGCAATGATTTATTTTGCTGGTCCGTTAGTCAGTAAGTTTTCTACGCTTTCGCTTTCCAACCGTGCTTTGTTCATCGCTCGGTAACGTTCATAAAAATGTCTTGGCTTGATTCAATGAAATTAACATGTTGGGGTACATACTAATTCATCTAATCCCTATTGAAAATGGTCAAAGGTAAGGTCAAGATATAGGAGCGGGATTCATTCTTCCGCCTTTTTGCATGATGACTTGCGTAAAATCAAAGCATGATTGTGATGAAGTTTGGGTATGCTGTTCCACCCATAGTGGACCTATCCTATTGAAAATGGTTGCTATCAGCATTCACGGGGACAGTGTAGTAGCACATGCGCGAGATTTGTTCGCTCGCGTTTCAGAATTTTAGCACAATATCTTCCGTGGAAGTTGGCTGATTTGGATAGAATTTTTAATTATAAAACGAAGTGTGTGTGGCAGCTTTTTAATTTAGAAATTAACAGGCACAAAAAATGTTCTATAATAAAGCAAAAACACGCAAAATATCAATTAGTTCATACTAAGGGATTCGTAAAGAAAACAGTAAAGAATCGTGGAGAACACTGTTGCTTTTGCAAACCCACACTTTTTTGTAGGTATGAAATTTTGGGCTTTTAGTAAACAACTCTGAATTTTAAAATATCCAGATTTTGACAGCACAAGTTTAATCTAGGGAGAAAGTAAACTTTTTTTTTTTATCTGTTTGAAAAAAAAAAAATGCGCCATTGGCTTTGTAACTTCTATCGAACCGAATTGTGTGATATTTGGAGATTTTTATTTTCTAAGACAGAATACGTGTATTATACATTTTGTCATGTTTGGCCTTTTTTTTTTTTTTTGCAGAAACATAAGATCGGAGTTAAAATCCCAGTTCAAACGTTTTTTGCCATGGCTACGCCACAAAGGAAGCAGGGGACGAGATGGGGAGGATGTCACCAACGAAGTGGCTGTATCGTTCCTGTGACGCCTGATGTAAAAGACAGTTGGTTTTGTTCCGACAAAACACATTGTGTTAGTTTACTGCAGGAGAGGGGTTGGTTCAGACATTGATGGGCCCAGATTGTTTTTAAAAAGAATGACTAGAGAAGCTCTATTCGGTAAGATGAAGGGAGGGGGAGGACAGGAAGAGAAGACAGAACTATAAAATCAGTGCCATTTGGAAGTATAAAGGATGCCGCTAAAGGGGTCGGATTTGGTAAAAGACAAGGCATCGATCCGGCGGATCCGCCTGTGAGGAATGATGGGGAGGGAGGAAAGGACCCCAGAGGATGACATTTGTAACTAAAACCTAAACCTTTGTTTCTAGATGAAAGAACCTTTCAGTTGCTCTTTGCTTTCCTAACTGACCAGCTCAAATCGGATAACTCTGTAATCGGAATTTTTTCTCTACTATAGCAGTTTTTACTTACATTTTTTCCCCAAGTGGTAATAAATTTAGTATTAGTGATTCGCTATGAGCAGCAATATAAAAGGGGGAAAAAAGTGCTATAAAATATTCCGTGATTCGTATTCTGCGGAATTCCCGTGTATTGCGAAATCTTCAAAAAAGGAAAATATGCGTTTCGCGCTATGTGTCGATGCAATTTCAACATTTGGCATGGTGGAAGGAATGATATTACAAATCATATTTCTAGTGATAAGCATAAATATAACGTTGACTGCGTGGGAAAAAAATAACGACATTAACTTCCTTTGTTAAAAGTTATAATAAACTGGATGCAATTCATACAAAATGTTTGTTCACTTCATTTTTAGTTGAACATAATTTACCAGTTAGTGTCTCTCAGTCACTTTTACTTTTTTAATTTTTTTTATTTGACTGTCTCATTGTCCGTGTCTCCGTAAGATAAAAACCTAACATGAAAATGGTTCGTTGTTGAAAATATTTTAGTATGTTTCATGACGGCATGGGACACGATCCTATTGAAAGGGTAGAACATCCTTCCCTTTAGATGCAAACTTCTGTAAAAGTAAATTTTTATCACTTTATAGATCATAATGATAGTATAGTAATGAGAAATTATGTATAGATTTTATTTTTATCAATATAAATGTGCCGATAAATTTAAACATCTGTAGTCACTTCAATTAAAAGTTGATAGTTCATTTGGGGTAACATCGTTTTTAAATCGATATGTTTGGTACATTTAATCAATATGCGCGACAAGTAATTTAATCAAATATATCGATTAAAATTTTCATCGAATATATGGATTAAATTTTTTTTACGGATTTCTGTTTCTGAAAGTTGGCAGGTCTGCATACACCTTCTGTACTTCATACTCATAATCTTTTTCTTATGCAGACACTCCTGAATCTGGTCCTTCAATGATTTTCTTGGCCCTCCTCTACTTTTCTTTCCTGCCCTTGAGCTGACAAAATCACTTATTCTTTCAACATGGCCAAGATACATAAGAATATTAGTCTCCACCTTACTGACAACATTTTGCCATACATTTCACATCTGCAACACATTTTCTCACATGATGAGGGAGTGTCTTGCCACAAACCCCTGTAAATACTGCCTCTTTCCCAGGCACAAATGGCTCCTATGTATCTTCTACAGTACCCAGGTTTTGCTGCCATACAGCAGAGTAAGAGCAATTACACTTCCATATTTAGCCATTTGGGACTCTCTTGAGAACTCATCGTTCCTGTGAAATCCTCCTAAAACAGCTATGACTTTTAATGAAGAATTCACTCACCTTCTAATTTATTCTCTCTGACAAACATGCTTCCTAAATACACAAACTCATTCATCTGTCAATCCCCATGCTATTTAGACTTATCTTGCATTCAGTACTTACAATTCCTTGTTCAAAAACCATAACTTTGTTTTTTTCCTTATTTATACGTAGTTTGAATTGCGTACAAAATTTGTACATCTGGGACAACATACCTACAAATCACTTTTGCTCTCTGCCAACAAAACTGTCATCAGCATACAGCAATCTGTACTCATGGATATTACCATGACATAAACCAGTATTGTCCATCATAGTGAGAGGAATTGGCTGTGAAACATGTAACACACAAAGAATTAGAAGAATTCTTAATATCATCATATCACGCATAAGTTACATTAAAATTATAAGTGATATGGCATTTCCATAGTAACTTCTACCTTCACAGCCATGGAATGAAACACGTGGTATAAGCATCAGTTGTTGCCAGATTTCAAACAAAATAGGTTTCCAAATGATAGGGATGTGAAAATGTGTCTGTATTGCAGGTGTTAGAGGTAAGGTAGATTTAAATGCTTTCGTGATACCTGAATGCTTTCCGATTACAGAACGGAGTGATTTATTTAACATTTTGCCAATCGGGGATTGTGGATGTATCACTGATAGTTAAAATTGAAAGAGGGAGGTGGAAGGATTGCCTTTCTGAACATCAGCGATATGTTCCATTAATCACCTGTTGATGCTGTGGTAAGTACTACCAACATCAGCCGGCGATTGATGGAACATATGTACTTAACGCAGCATTAACCAGCGATTGATGAAACATATCACTGATGTTAAGAAAGGCAACCCTTCCGCCTCCCTTTCAATTTTGACTATCAGCGATACATCCGTGATCCCCAATTAGCAAAATGTTAAGCGAATCCCTCTGTTCTGCAATCGGAAAGCCCTCAGGTTCCATTAAAAGCATTGCAATGCACCTTACCCCTAACACCTGCAATACAGATGCACCTTTTCACATCCCTATCATTTGAAAAGCTATTTTGTTTGAAATCTGGCAACAACTGATGGTTCATCCCACGTGTCTCGTTCCATGTATTTCATTCCATGGCTGTTGAAGGTGGAAGTCACTACCGAAATGTCCCACCACTTATAATTTTAGCATAACTTATGTGTGATGTGATGATATTAAGAATTCTTCTAATTCAGCATTGTCCATTTTGGCATCACACATGCAAGCATCCATAAATGTATTAAACAGCCATGGTGATATTACACAATCTTGTCTGACTCCTGTACCAAAAATAGAAAACCGTTTTGTTACAACATTATTCACTCGTATACAAGCTCTACTGCCAGCATACATGATTTTTAAACCATTAAGTAGATTTCCAGTATCACATTTATTCACTATGTTCCACAGAAGTACCCTATATACTCAGTCATAGGCTTTCCCTAAATCTATGAAGTCAGCAAAAACTTCCTTACCAACAGACAGATACTTTTCGATCATCATGCATAAAGCAAAATTTTGGTTAGTGCAGCCCATACCAGGCATAAAACCACTCTGAACATCCCACATTTTCTTATCAATAATGACCTTTTCCTGACACATTTAGCAAGCTAATACCACAACAGTTCTTGCATTCAGTCTGATCACCTTTTTCCTTACACAAGGGAACAATGATAGCATCCCTCCAATCCTGAGGGACCATTCCCCACTCCCAGCACAACTGACAAGTTTCAGTTAACCAGTCAATTGCAGAGTTGCCACCATATTTTAACATCTCAGCAGTTACGCCATCAACTCCCGGAGCCTTACCATTCTGAAGAGATTTAGAGCTTTATACACCTCTTGAGATTGCTCCTGTGCTTTCATTTCTATGACATCATCTGCTTCTGTCCCAGAATCACCTTTGCTTTAGTTATCTAATGACTCACAGAATTACATATTCACCCCATCTTTTGCTTAACTCATTGGTCTCCCATATCATTTTTGTGATCCTATTCATCACACAATTTGAAACCTTATTTCCTCTATTTTTTCTATGTCACATGTACTTCCGGAAAGTTTTTCCATCTTTCCAAAGGGCTAATTCATGCCTTTCCACCTTTTCCTTCCTGTCTTTTGTCTTACTCTGGCAAACCAGCTTAGCTGCCTCACACTTCTTACAGTGATATTCATCCTCAAAAACTCTACCTTACAACATCCCCAAATGTGATTCCTTCTTTCTCTTTACTGCTTCTTTAATCTCACTGTTCCACCCAGCATCACCTCTAACATTACCCACTATTGTGGTGCCACAGACCTCTTCAACAGCAGTAACAACACAGTTCTTAAAGCATGTCCATTTCTTTTCTACATTCTTCTCACATGACTTCAACTCCTTCAGTTGTTCTATGAATAAATTAGAATAATTCTGATGATCTTCAGGGAGCCTTTCAACCTTTATTAATTTCCAACCTGGGCAACTTCCTATTCCTTTTCCTCCAAACAACATTCAGTTTCACTCATGACTCTAACAAGTAATGATCAGAGCCAACATCTGTACCTCTCATCACATGAATGTCAACAACTAAGTGTTTCATTGCTGATCATAGACAACAAAATATATTACACTTTGTCCCAGAGTACACTTTTCCCACGTATTATATATATGTGTGGATCTACTTGTGGTTGAAAAATGTATTACATACACACAAATCATTCTCAATGCAAAGTTCAATGAATCTTTCACCATTATCATTCAAAAACAAGATCTTAAGGAGAAAAAAAAACAACTTGGTGTTTTATAACACAGGGGAAAAACAAAGTATTCAGACAGTGTATCAAATTATGCATGAAAGGAAGGAAATTGACGACAGAGATCATGAAACTTATGAAAGTGGCATTTTGGGAATACTTCTTTTATTGTAAGTGGGCAATTTTCAAGTAGTATGAGAAATTTAAAAGTTTGAGGGAAATCATTTAAAGGGGTTTCCTTGTTTGGGTCATCAAGTAACCTTCATAAGTGATGGCAGTGTCATTCAAATACCAAATCTTATGCAATTAATATTAGCACAAAACTATTGCGTTTTGTCATGTTGTACACAATTCAGAAAAATTAAAATTCCAAGTATGGGGAAACAAATGTGGTGTACTGAACAAAGTTGTATAGGGAATGTAACACAGAGAGACATGCCATTCCTCATAGGAATTCCTCATACAGTTAAGGTTTTGGTCTAACTACATACTTCTTATATCAGTGTAAATGCTTTTTTCTCTTCTACACTTTAAATACAAACAAAAAAAAGTCCCCAATCTCTAAATATGTAAATAAATACCTTAAACTTCCTCCTCTCTGCTGTAGCAATGAATGGCACTAAAAGTTCATTTGGTTTTGAGAAGCTGACAACTCTGTTCATGTAAACATTTCTTGAAGTAAAAAAAAAATCACATGTTTTGTAGTGCTAAGGCCAATGATGTAAAAATAAAATTTGTTTTCAACCTTAAAAAAAAAAAAAAAAAAAAACATTTCAGACTCTCATCTTACACCCTGACTTGTTAACTTAAGCTGTAATTAATCAGTGCATCTGGTGGTAGATTCATTTCACTGAGTGAGCTTTGCCATCTGATTATTTGGTACGTCCGCCTTCCTTTTGTGAGATGAAAAGTTTTTTTTTTTTTTTAATGCAAAATCAAAACATTAAACCTTATATTACAGGCCTGACCTGGCCTGAGCCCATAATTTTTTACTAGACTGATGAAAAACACCCAGCCCAAGTGTTGGGTCGGGCTTAAACCTCTATTGTTGATGCTGTGAAAGCTTATTTTGAGAGTACAAGTTTGTTGATGACTGCTTCAGGATTATCTCCCACACTAGTTGTCAGTATATGAACATGCTGTAATAAACAAATATATCATAATTGCGTATAAATTTAGTAAGTAAAATACCCACCTTCTACACCACAATACCTGCAAACATTTCTAACACATGTTATGTTGGCTTCTCGAAAGATGCTCATGTTTGGTCCACGAACAAAAACAAATGGTACCTGTACAACCCGACAATATGAATATGACAATTCACCAACACTTAATCCAAAACTTATGCAAACATTAATACTGAACTAAAAGGGCTATTTACACATAATTAAAAACAGACAGGCAAGACTACCTGTGCTCCAAACATTCACAGAAACTGCAGACGACTGTACGAACAACAAAATGCTAAAAACAAATTCTTTCACCAATAGATCAAAAACCATACTACAAGACAATTTAGTGCAGTTCACTATCATATAAGACATTAGGAAATTCATGTAACAGAAGTTCAAACTGAATACGAATAAAATTTCATAGTCAGCACACATAAATACGAATTATACCTAAAGCTAAAGTCCATTAAAATCCTACTCATGACATACTACAACAAGAAAGATGATACCGAATTTTTGGGTGTAATAAGCACGTCTTTTGAATCTGTTCTGACCCAAATTAAATTTATCAAAGCTATTCAAAGGCAATGGAATCGGTATGGAGAACAATAGTATCTGACGGAAGAAAGAAGTTTTTCAATCGGGTCTTTAATCCCTCAGATATTGCTGTAAATGGAATCTTGAGCTTACAAACTCTTAGAAACAGAGTTATCGACAAAAAGAAGATGTGACCTTACGTTCCCTGGTGAGAAAACCATGCATTATTTTAGGAAGAAAGTATTCGCAAAAGGTTTATCCATATGAGCGGTATCGGCCCACGAAAAAAAAAAAAAAAATTTAGTCGAGTTTTCAGGAGCCCAGATTTTGCTACAAATACATCAGAAGCAGAAATTAACACTTATGACCCCTGGTTACCAAACCATTCTTTACAAAACATTAGAAATTACGTGAAAAATATTTTCCATGAGGTCTTGTACGCGATACAGGAAGAATTTTTCAAATCAGAGTTTTAGGAGCAGAAAACGCAATTTACCTTTACTAGCGGAAAGTCTTAAATGATTTATGTGAAAATTTTGAATTTATAGGGAAAACATTTCGCATCGAAAACACTATCCAACAACGAAGGAATTTTTCAAATTGGACTTTTAGAAGTAAAGATATTGACAAAAATAAGATATACATCTACGCCACCTGGCATAGAAACCATACATTATTTCAAGAAGAAAATGTTCCTAAAAGGTTTGTCGACATGAGTAGCATCAATCAACATAAGACTTTTCTTTTTCAATCGAAATTTTAGAAGCTCATATTTTGCTGCAAATACATCAGAAGCGGAAATTAAGACTTACGCCACCTGGTGGCCATACCATTTTTTTACAAAAATTAGAAATTATGTACAAACGATTTCCCATCAGGAGCTGTATCCGGTGCAGAAATAATTTTTCAAATCGGAGGTTTAGAAGCAGAGAAATAGTGGGAAACGCAATTTACCTTTACGCCTCTAGCGGAAAGTCTATGAATTACTTGAAAATTTTGAATTTATAGGAAAAACATGTCACACTAGAAACACTATCCAACAAAGAAGGAATTTTTTAAATCGGACTCCTAGAAGTTGAGATATTGACAAAAATAAGATACGTCTACGCCCCTGGTGCAGAAACCATGCACTATTTTAAGAAGAAAATGTTTCTAAAAGGTTTGTCGACACGAGAAGTATCGGTCTACAAACGACGTTTTTTTCAATCCATAATTTAGAAGCTTATATTTTGCTGCAAATGCAGCGGAAGCGGAAATTAAGATTTACGCCCCTGGTGGCCGAACCATTTTTTTTTTTTTTACAAAAATTAGAAGTTATGTGCAAAGGATTTCCCATCAGGAGCTGTATCCGGTGCAGAAAGAATTTTTCAAATCGGAGATTTAGAAGCAGAGAGAGAGAGAGAGAGAGAGAGAGAGAGAGAGAGAAACGCAATTTACCTTTATGCCCCCTAACGGAAAGTCTTTGAATTACTTAAAAATTTTTAAATTATATGAAGCACATGTCGCACTGGAAACACTATCCAACAAAGAAGGAATTTTTCAAATCGAACCCCTAGAAGTAGAGATATTGAAAAAAATAAGATATACATCTACGTCCCCTGGCGTAGAAACCATGCACTATTTTAAGAAGAAAATGTTCCTAAAAGGTTTGTTGACATGAGTAGTATCGGTCTACAAACGACGTTTTTTTTTTCAATCGAGAATTTAGAATCTCATATTTTGCTGCAAATACATCAGAAGCGAAAATTAAGATTTTTTACGCACCCTGGTAGCCAAACAGTTTTTCTACAAAAATTAGAAATTATGTGCAAACAATTTCCCATCAGGAGCTGTATCCGGTGCAGAAATAATTTTTCAAATCTGAGATTTAGCAGCAGAGATATAGGGAAAAACACAATTTACCTTTTTACCTTTTTTTTTCAATCGGATGCGGAAAGTCTATGAATTACTTGAAAATTTTGAAATTATATTAAAAACATGTCACATGGAAAACACTATCCAACAAAGAAGGAATTTTTCAAATCGGACTCCTAGAAGTAGAGATATTGACAAAAATAAGATTGCATCTACGCCTCACTGGCGGAGAAACTGTGGGATATTTTAGGAAGAAAATATTCCGAAAATGTTTATTGATGTGAGTGGCATCAGTTCACGAAAGAATTTTTTTCAATCAATATTATAGAAGCTCAGATTTTATGGCAAATACATCAGAAGCAAAAATTAACACTTACGCCCCCTGGTGGCCAAAGTATTCTTTACCAAAAATTTGAAATTATATGCAAAAGGTTTTCTATCAGGAGATGTATCTGTTAAAAAAAAAAAATTCAATTCAGAGTTTTAGGAGAAGAGTTATCGGGGAAAATGTCATTTACTTTTACGCCCCTTAGCGGAAAATCTATGCATAATTTGAAAAGGAAACTATATCTAAAACACTCTTTGTCATAAATGGAATCAAAAGATAAAAGAATTTTTTCAATCGGATGTTTAGAAGCAAATATGTGGATTAAAACATAATTTTGAATTCAACATCATCTGCATTTATGCCCTCTAGCGGCAAAATTGTACATCGTAAAAAAAAACGAAATGAAGGATCATCATTCGCATATTTCAAGCTTCCGAATGCAAAAAGAATTTTTCAAATCGTACTAATATTTGCAGAGATACTGTGTGTACAGACAGATGGACGGACAGACTGACAAACCGATAACAGAAGCACTATCTTTTTTTACAAAAGACGTGCTAAAAACCCGACTTTAAACAGTTCATGAAACATCACTTAGAAATAAGGCTCGAACGAACCACCAGTCATTCTCATCCTAAGCAAGTACAAAATCTTCACATACCCTGTGACAACAATCTCTCATTTACACCAATTCACCAGCCCAATTGTTGTCACGGGGTATGCGAAGATTTTGGACTTGCTTAGGATGAGAATGACTGGTGGTTTGTCCGAGCCTTATTTCTAAGTGGTGTTTCATGAACTGTTCAAAGTCGGGTTTTTGTGGTATGGCATGAGTAGGATTTTAATAGATTTTAGCTTTAGGTATAATTCGTATTTATGTATGCTGACTATGAAATTTTATTTGTATTCAGTTTGAACTTATGTTACACGAATTTCCTAATGTCTTATGATAGTGAACTGCACTAAATTGTCTTGTAGTATGTTTTTTTGATCTATTGGTGGAAGAATTCGTTTTTAGCATTTTGTTGTTCGTACGGTGGTATGCAGTTTCTGTGAACATTTGGAGCACAGGTAGTCTTGCCTGTCTGTTTTTAATTATGTGTAAATAGCCCTTTTAGTTCAGTATTAATGTTTGCATAAGTTTTGGATTAAGTGTTGGTGAATTGTCATATTCATATTGCCGGGTTGTACAGGTTCGGTTTGTTTTTTGTTCGTGGACCAAACGTGAGCATCTCTCAAGAAGCCAACATAACACGTGCTAGAAATGTTATAAGATATTGTGGTGCAAAAGGTGGGTATTTTACTTTCTATATTTGTGCGCAATTATGATATACACTGCTGGACAATTGCTAAGGACGGATCATAAACGGCTATATAGCTCATAAAAAAGTAAGTGTGGTTGGATGCCAAGTGAAATAAAATAATGTCAGAATGCCAGGACATTACAAGAAAGACAATTTATTGTGCTCTGAAATCCAGAAGGCTTTGGAACGTGTTCAAGGGACAAACAGGCCATTTTGTGCAGAATACGTAAACGTGAAAAAAATGCAATTACCGTCCACAGGCGTTCCGGCGTAAGATGTCAATACGGGATATGGCCACCATGGAGGGCGATGCAAGATTCCACACGTCGTGTCATGCTTTGCACAACATTATCAAGCAGCTGTTGGGGTAATTTATCCCATTCCTCTGTCAGTGCACGGATGAGGGTGTCCTTGTTTATTGGAGGGCATTGGCGACCAGCAAGACTCCTCCCCAAAGCATCCCACACATTTTCAATGGGATTCAGATCTGGAGAACGTGCTGGCCATACGAGGCGTTGAATATCCTCGCTCTCAAGACACTCCTGGACAGCGACTGTACGATGACATGTTGCGTTGTCGTCCATGAAAATGAATCTATCACCGACAGCACCACGGAACATGCGAACATGAGGTAGCAGAACATCATTAATGTATCGTTGGCCAGTCATAGTCCCAGTTGGAAGCACATAGAGGGACGTACGGCCATTGATCATGATGCCAGCCCATACCATGACACTACATGTCGAATATCGGTCCCTTTCCTGTATGTTTGCTGGACAATATGCAGTACCACTATCACGCCAGATCAGTTGTCGTCGACAATCAGACGACAGACTGTATCTACTCTCATCTGAGAAGAGGACAGCAGACCAGTCGTTATCAGTCCAATTGCGATGTTGATGG
The DNA here is from genome assembly GCA_039090855.1 of Macrothele yani. Lineage (NCBI taxonomy): Eukaryota > Metazoa > Arthropoda > Arachnida > Araneae > Macrothelidae > Macrothele > Macrothele yani. The sequence goes on from CM077024.1 coordinate 103,061,893, forward strand.
CACCATTGCAAACGGGCGGTACGGTGACGTCTGGACAATGGGATGCACACAACAGGACGGCGGACGTATAGTTCTCCTTCATGCAAACGTCTGGCGACAGTTTTTCGAGAGATCCGCTTGCCAGTAGCAGCCATAAACTGATTTGCTACCTCACTAGCTGTGATGCGCCGGTGTCTTTTTGTTGATAGCACTATGTACCGATCTTCTGCAGGTGTCGTACTGCAAACACGACCTCCCCCGTGACGTTTGCTACACTCTCCATTTGTTTGAAATGATTTCCAAAGCCTTGAAACAACACTGTGGCTGACGTCGAACTCCCTGGCAACATCTGTTATTTTTTGCCCTTCTTCAAACTTGCCAATAATACGGCCAAGCGTAAAATCATCTACGTGATGTCGGGAAGACATACTGAAAATTGCAAGTTCGTCAATTGATTCTTTCCCTTTCAACTTTGCGCTTGAACAACAACGGTCAATACGCGTCAAATCCTTTATATCTCTTATCAGGCCTATGACGTCACGAACAAGTTCGACAATCCAAAATTTGCATACGCACAACACGTCTTACTGTATCCCGCACTTATGCTAATATCCACATTTTCCTGCCTTCCATTTTATGGTTGCTATCGTTGCTATTGTCATCCGTCCTTAGCAATTGTCCGGCAGTGTATTATTTTGAGAACCTTGACAAATCATTTTATTTGGAGAGCATAAGAAACTTTGAGAGTATAGCCGGAAAAGGCGCTTGTACCTTCAAGGGAACTATGTAGAAAAATAGACCTACCTTTTTTTTTCCATGACCTTTCCTTTCTGGTTGGACCGAGAAATATACCTACCTTATATTTTACAAGAACTTTTGGGACACCCCTCATATGTCTTACCAAAATGTAATATTACTTTATGAATTTTATAAATGCATCTCTTGTTTCTTTGCTGTCTTGTGAACTCACATGAGTAGACATTTGTGTTATAACGTTGCTTTTATCTGCATGTTTTATATTTCTATAGGGAACCAGAACTAATGTTTTATGAACCAGTCATCGCCCAAATGAATGCATACAGGTAAAGATAACTTACTGTGTTACTAGTGACATTGCCATTTTTGTCTCTTAAATAATTACATTCAGTTATGGTCTCATAAAAATTTTGGTTTAATTAAGTTTTTTTGTTTTGTGTGTGTGTGGGGGGGATTAAGGGATTACTTAATTATAAAGCATCTCCTATTTTTAAGACCCCCCCCCCTTTCAGCCTGTATATTTCTTCCTCCAAAAGAGTTTTTTTATTTATTTATTTTTCTTATATAGGGTTTGCACAGCCCCTGGAATCCTGGAAAAGTCCTGGAATCCCCCCCTCCTTTTTTTTTCAGGCATGGGAGGTCCTTGTTTTTTTAACATTTTTGTGAAAAATCGCATCTCCTATTTTTAAGACCCCCCCCCCCTTTCAGCCTGTATATTTCTTCCTCCAAAAGAGTTTTTTTATTTATTTATTTTTCTTATATAGGGTTTGCACAGCCCCTGGAATCCTGGAAAAGTCCTGGAATCCTGGAAAAGTCCTGGAATCTCCCCCCTCCTTTTTTTCAGGCATGGGAGGTCCTTGTTTTTTTAACATTTTTGTGAAAAATCCTGGAATAATCCTGAAAATTTTCTTGCAGTCAAAAAAATAATATTGCCAAAATGTCTGGATTGATTACATGTTCTTAGTGGCTGCTCACAATGATATCACTTCCTCCCACTGAGTGTGGAGATGTGATGTAGGCTCTTACATCTCACATATTGCTGCAGTGCAAGATGTTTGAGTGCCATATTTCCAGCAACTTTTGTTTGTGATATATCAGTTGTGTGCAGTTGGAGTCACAACAGCATGTGGAAACCTTCCAGCGAGTCCAAGACTTCTCTTCCTTATAGCATGTGCCTTACTCACTGAAGGAGATTGATATTTGGCCTCCCTGCCTTAAATGTGTGTGAGAATAGATGACTACAGAATAGCAAGTCTTCAGTGCCATGACAAAAATTGTTTTGTATTATTATCATTGTACTTAGTTCCAGATTACTCTTATAAATTTTATATAGAGCAATTTGTATACGGGGAAATCTTTCTACTTCATCGAAGATGTAATGCACACTGAAGAACACTCTAACAGCAGAACCCATAGGATTTCATAAGAATTCTAAATGCATCGTAAATCACACCCCAATTTTCAAAATATGAAGCAAAGCATTTATTTTAGCAAAAATGTATACTCCGGGAATTTTTTGATGAACTCCTGAAAAAGTCCTGGGATATACAATATTTTCTGTAAATGTGTAAAAACCTTGCTTAAGCATGATCATTTAGTGATGAGTGTAATTAATCAATGGCAGCACCCAGGTGGCACAGTGGTCTAAGCACTGGCTTATGACCATTCATCCGAGACTGGTCTATGTTCGAATCCTAGTGAGGCATGCATGTTGTATTTGTCTTACAACACTGGATCTTTCACTTCGCTGGAACCAGTAGTCTTAAATTAGGAATGAGCGACTGCTTATAGTCCACTGAGTTGCTCATAGTGGTCTTTTAAACCTCCAACCAAATAATAATAATAATAATAATTAATCAATGGAAACATGACATGTGTGTGCTTAGTTTTATCCAGATATTTTACAAGAAATGGTCATGCTTCAGAGAGATGCTTTGCTTTTCAGGCGAGGGGCATTTTATGTAAAATAAAGACGCATTCATAGATGCAGATTTTTTAAATGTTACTTGGGTTATCCTGTAATTTAAGCGAAACAGTGTAACTCTCAAGCTCATTATTTTTTGCATAGAAATGCCTCAATCAACTAGATATAACTATCTGTTGTTTTTTATGATTTGTTTGCCCCTTTTCCTCATTTTCTCAGAAAGTATGAAAACTATATTGCCATGAAACAGAAAGCAAACCAGCATCTCCTTTCTGCCCAATTATGTTACTCTTATGCAGGAGTGTATTTAGAAGGGTGCCTCCCCCCCCAGTTTCATTTTTGTTAAAATGTGAGTTACATTTAAAAAAATGCTTTAATTTAATAAAAATGCATCAACTTACATTAGAAAATAATGCTTTAATTTTTTTTCTATTTCTCATTAACATTTATTTTGCCCTGAGGGATTTCAAAAACTTCCATCATTTTTTGTTGCCCCCCTCCGACCCCCCCGACCCCCAAGAAAAATTCAATATACACCCCTGCTTTTATGCCACCCAGGGCAAAAAGTTTGCAAGTTAAGCAAGATCTGTAAGAACCAGATATGCCACAAAGACTTTTTGCACAAACTCTCACTAATATAATGAAGAACAAGTTTCTTCTCAGTGGCTGGTTTTCTGATGAATGTGGCATTCAGATCCAGATGTGGTCTTAATGGAACTTACACCAATCAGCCAAAACATTAAGACCACTTTCCTAATATGGTGCAAGTCCTTCTTTCCCTGCCAAAGGAGTTCTCACCTGATGATGCATTGATTCAAAAAGATGTTGGTAGGTGTCTCTTGATATTTGGTTCCATGACTGCAAGAGAAGAACCAAGAGTTCTCGTAAATTACGTGGCTGAGGGGAGATGCTGCTCGCACCCGTTTCTCCTACTGAAACCACAAAGGCTGATAGGATTGCCGTCCGACAAATGTGGGGGCAATCGCAATAAATGGAATTCCTCTTCATGTTCTTGGAACCATTCCTCAACCTTCTTCGCAGTCTGGCATGGGCCATTGTCTTGTTGAAAGATGCCATCTCATCCAGAGAATACAGTCACCATAAAGAGGTATACTTGGTCAGCCACGACGTTCAGGTACATAACAGCTGTCCGGGTTCACTGTACAGGGATAATGGGTCCAAGCTTTCCCCAAGAAAATATTGCCCAGATCCCAGATCACTCCCACCAACTACCTGGATCCATCCCACAGTGCATTCAGGTGAACGGGCTTCCTTGGGTAAACGTCGCACATGAGCTCGTCCGTCAACATGGTGTGACAGAAAATAGGATTTGTCTGACCATGATACCCTCTTCCAGTCTTATATGGTGTAATGTCGATGGAATACGTACCCACTGCAAGTGTTGTCAATGGTGAATGGCTATGAGCATAGGCACATGAATGGGTCTGTGGCTGCATAGACCCATATCCAAGAGCGTACAATGAGATGTTTGTTTGGACACATGGGACCCTTCACCACAATTGAAATTGTAGGTAATGTCAGCCGCAGTAGCCCTCCTGTTGCTGCAGACAAGACGAAATAGGCTGCACTGACATCTGGCATCAGTGAGACATTGCCTTCCACTCCTTGTCAATGGCTCAAATTGTCACCTGTTTCGGACCATCTTTGATAGGTATTAACTATTGCATAGCATGAGCAGCCTACAATCATCATTGTTTCAGAGATGCTCTTACCAAGATGTCTTGCTATAATGACCTGGCCTTTGTCAAAACCGCATAAATCCTTCGCTTTTCCCATGTTGAGACGAAACGAAATACTGAGAGAGCTCCAACCCAGGTATTATATATATCATTTGCGACCTTGGCGCATGACACTGATTGGCTGCATGCGTGCTTATTTGCATAATGCAGAGGTGGTTTTAATGTTTTGGCTGATCAGTGTATGTCATTGAAAATAATTGTGGGAAGTTTGTCATGGTGAATCAAACACATTATGTGCACAGTGAATCACACATATTATGCTAATGGATGTTGGAATTAAGTTGGTTAAATACTGCTGTGTTGCTATCATGTGAAACAGAAAATATAAACAAATAAAAATTAAATAAAAAAAACTGTTGTTTTCAGAAAATGTAAGAGTTATTCATTATTATCATATTTGCCAAGTTTTATGGTTCTCATGTAAAATTTATAGAAATTGTATTTGTTTTGCAGTTATTTTATGGAGCAACATACTTAATGGATTTCTTCTTCCAAATAGGTTAGGGTCAATATATATAATACATATTTCTGTTATTAACTTAAACAATTTTTGAAGAGGTAATAATTATTCCAAGAGAATTTGACACTGTATGTTTTTTGACTCCCCTGATTACAATTTCATCTATTTCTGTTTCCCATACCCTCTCTGATCTCAGCCAATCTGGAAATATTTGGAAATGAACTTTGTAGGATTAAAATTGGCAACAACTGCAAAAAAAAAAAAAAAAAAAGAGGAGAAATTGCTGTTTTAAAATATATTTTATCATGCTAATACAAAAATTTAAGTCAAAACCACTGGTAACTTAAAGTAACAAGTCACTGGACTGTATTGCTTATCGCAATAATTAAGCAGTTACAAATGAAAATTTTTTCTGCATTATATACTAATGACTTAACTATGTATCGATTGCATTGTAATTGTTAAATAAGCATGAAGTACTACAAAATGTCTTTCTTATATAGCATATGAAATTGATATATCATTTGCATAATGAATTAGTTTCAATAGATATGTTCAATACATTCATCAATTTAACATACTAATTAAACTTTCACTTAACTTTTTTTTATGGATTTCAATTCTTGAAAGTTGGCATGCCTGATTATAACATATTTCCTTTTACTTTCCAGCATGTGCATTTTGCAGTGTTCAACTATTTGTTTCATCCTTTGTGGGAATTTTATAACTGTTACCTTACTTTTTTTCACTGGTACTTTTAGGTGCCCCATCCCCTAATATATATATATAAAAAAAAAAAGAGAGAGAGAGAGAGAACTTTTTGTTCTTACTTCAGGAATTAGGTTTCGAAGTCACAACTGGTCAGAACTGTTTTGCTTGACAAGTTGTTGCTTCCTGCAAAATAATTATGGAATTTTCATTGTCATTAATAATTTTGTATTAGTTTATTAGAAATAACTTAAAAGATGTAATGAAATAAAGTTTGAATAATGATCCAAATATATTTTTGTGATGCTGTCTGCCAGAGCTCAGGCATCAATGTTTGACAGATTGCATAACTTTGAGATGTGGCCCTTAGAATACGTTCATTTCTTTAATAGTTTCTTTTTTATTTTCCTCCTCCCTTCCCACCACATGTGACTGTCATGACATTTGTCTCTTAGACCAAAAATTGAGGTAGGTTGAATTTTACTCTAATTAATATGATCTGTAATTCATTTGAAAGCAGTGATTCCCAGCCATACTTGCTTGTATCGGTATGTAAAGAGTAACTCCACCTATTAAATTTAAGAATAACAAATAACTCTTCTTGGAACTTATCTATGAGGATAAACTAAAATGTGTCTGCTAATATTATTGCTAATATTATTTCTTTAATATGTTGTACCATTCTGAGATTTCAAAATTTGCCTGGATTATAGATAAATGTCTTTGTCTTTCAACTTTTCTGATAGATGACAACACCACATCTGCTGTTACAGTATTGCAAACATAGCCTTTCTGCTTTCCATGTGTACCCTACTGGAACCATGAAGCACAGGTTGCCATTGTTTAATATGGAGGGTTTCTTGTTAATCAATGTTTGTCAGGGTTACTGTATGTGGATATCTGTGAAGAAGGGTACTTTGAAGCTCAAAATAAATAAATAGCATATTATTACTGTGACATGTTTTAGTACACAAAACTTGTTTGTAAGTTCAAATGGCACATCACAACCATACTTTATGTCTCAAATTCTTATGAAATTGTTTCTAAACAATAAATAAATGAAAAGAAAATTGGACTTTCCCTTCTCTAGACCACACTCAGGGTTGGTATGCCACATGTTAGGACAACTCTTGCAGTTTTTCATTAGTAAAGTGCTTATACTATAAAAAGCTTCCAAACTCCATAACATCACTTATGTCTCGCATCTTGTGTAAGAAGAGAAAGAAAGAAGAAAGAAAACAGTTGCATGTGTGGGGAGACAGTCAGAGTGTAACATAGCAGCATTGCAAGATAGAACTGCCAATATAAACAATTTGCTGCCTGTGAGTTTTCCAGTAAAAGAATCTCGAAAAAGAATACATTTATGGCTGGCCCTATGTCTATACTTCCACTATTCGTATGAATTTAAATATAAAAAGGAGCTTGGGACTGATGGAAACCCTCATTAAATCCGATCACTCAATGAATCTGTTTTTGAGTAAAAATTTCCACCATGTGTAAAATATGCATGCCTGATGATATGCATATACTTTCATATATATATATATATATATCCATAGATGTTATTAATATTAATGTATGCATTTTCAATACCACAGGATTTTTAAAGCCATCGTAACTGCTGATGGTTTCACCGAATCAAAGGCCTTTTCTCAAATCGATAAAAGCCATGCATAATGGAAGTTCATATTCCCTCGCTCTTTCAATTAGTTCTCTCGGTACATGAATATGATCTATAGTGTTGTAGCCACTCCTGAATCCAACTTGTTCTCTCGGTTGACCCATGTCCAGTGTCACCTTCAAGCGGTGTGAAAGAACTTTAGTGAAGATTTTATAAACCACTGATAGGAGGCTGATAGGTCTGTACTTCCTGACATCCTCAATGTCACATTTTTTATGTAGCAGGCTCATTGTAGCATTGTTCCAATCCCCAGGAATCTTCCCTTCATTAAGGCATTGAGTGAAAACTTGGGCGAGTACTGTTTCGATTTCTCCACTTGCTTCACGTATGATGTCTACAGTAATTCCATCTTCTCCTGGAGCTTTTCCCCGCTTTATGTTCTTGATTGCATGTGCAACTTCTGCTGGGAGGACTGGAAGAACTCTGTTACTGTTTTTTTTTTTTTTTTTGTAATGTCTGGAGTACATGTATCATCCCTTTCATATAGTTTTGAGAAGAAATCTTTCACTCTTGTCAAAATTTCACCTCTATTTCTTGTTACAGAACCATCTTCTTTTCTCAGAGCCATAATCTGTTTTCTTCCCTTACTCAGATGTCCCTTTGCTCTCTTCAGGCTTTGGTTGTTTTCAGTTGCTTTCCTCACTAGTTCACAGTTGAATTTCCTTACATCTTCAGTGATACTTTTTCGTACTGTCTTGCATAGCTCTATATATTCCACTTTGGAAGTCACATCTCCTTTAGTTGCCCTCATCTCCTTCTTTTTTTGCATCAAAATTTTGGTGTTTCCTGATAATTTGTTCACATGCAACTTGTTCTTAGTACCAGCTATTTTTGTTGCTGTTTCCATAAGAGCCTTGGTTAGTTTTCTGTTAACTTCAGAGATGTCCACTTTTTCCGACATTAGACCTTCTAGAGCAGAAAATCTGTTCTTCAGTTCCAATTTGAAGGTATTACGATGTTTTTTAAGGTTGGTCATGTCAATACACTTTTTTTGTTTTATGAGCTTGCTACGCTCGAGTTTAGCGTTGAGGTGCATCTTACATCATACCATTCTATGGTCACTACCTGTGTTAAACTTGTTTAGCACACTGCAGTCTTCCATGACAAATTTCTTGTTACACATAATAAAATCAATTTCACTCGTCAATCCATTGGGATGCCTCCATGTCCATTTCCTTTGCGGCTTTTTCTTGAAAAAGGAGTTCATGATGAAAAACCCTTCTGCTTCTGCAAACTCTACGAGAGTATTTCCACACTTGTTTCTGTTGCAGTGACCGAATTTACCTACTGCAGTTTCGTTCTGTTGCTGTTGCCCTATTTTGGCATTGAAATCTCCCATAATGATCTTCAAGTGCTGCTTGCCTTTATTATTTAGATGACGAATTTCCTCATAAAATTCTTCAATCTCTTTTTCAGGATGATTTGTGGTGGGTGCATAAGCTTGAATAATCTGAGCCTAGTATCTTCTCGAGAGTTGGATAACAAGTCGTGCAGCTATTTCAGAGAAACTTTCAATTTCTACAATTTTATCCTTCAGTTTCTTGTTATTATAAATCCAACACCACTAGTTCTGCCAGTATCTGTCCCACGATAGTAGAAGAGATGTCCACTTTTCAGTTCAATGAGATATTCTCCTTTTCTCCTTACCTCACTTAGCCCGACGATGTCCCACTTGATCCTTTGTAGTAGTTCTTCCAATTCAAGGAGCCTTGAATCAGAAGATGCAAGGTGACACCATATCTCCCAAGCTCTTTAACGCCACATTGCAAAATATCTTTCAATCACTGAACTGTGAAAATAAAGGGATAAAGATTAATGAAGGTTATCTAATTCACCTTCATTTTGCTGATGACGTAGTCATTTTTGCAACTACCCCATCAGAGCTGCAGAGTATGATCCAGGAACTTGCTGACAGGAGTAAAGAAGTGGGATTAAAAATGAACTTTCAGAAGACAAAAGTGATGTACAATGCTTTTACAAAAAATGAAGATTTATTCGATTGATGGAGAAAAGCTGGAGATAACTGACACGTACATTTATCTTGGACAGCAGATATCAAGTGAGGGTCACATTGATGAAGAAATTAATCGACGTATAAAACTTGTCTGGAGAGCTTTTGGAAGAAACAGTATAATTTTCAAGAGCAATATGCCATTATGTCTTAAAAGAAAAGTGTTTGATCAATGCATCTTTCCAGTGCTTACATATGGTGCAGAGATGTGGACCTTAACTAAAAGAGACATACAGAGACTGCAGACAACTCAAAACAGCATGGAGAGGTGCAAGCTTGGTGTAACCAAGAGAGATAAGAAGAGGAACTCGTGGATCAGAAAAATGACAAGAGTGGAAGACATCATGATCAGAGTAAAATCCCTGAAATGGGAATGAGCTGGACTTATTGCCAGAAGGATAGACCATTGATGGACAGCTGAAATTTTTGACTGGATTCCAAGGGACAGGAAACGACCCAGAAGAAGACCATATGTGAGATAGGTGGATGAAATTCGAAAGTATGCAGGAGTAACATGGAGGAGACTGGCGCAAGACAGACTGTTGTGGAAGAAACTTGGGAAGACCTTCGTCCAGCAGTGGATTGATAATGGTTGACAATGATGATGATGATATATCCATAACAATTGGATATATGTGAAAGATTTAATTATCTACATTAGTACCTTATAGTTAATTAATTAAATCTTTTAAGTATATATTCAGATTGAAATAGTTGAACTACAGACATTGCATAGTTATATTTTTCATTTAATAAAGAAAACAGCATTGTTAAATGCAATATTTATAACTTAAGTTCTACTATAGTTTTGCTGGAAACTATGGTCCAGCTTCATCAGGAGCAAGCATGTTGATTTCTTGCTTGTTACAATGTTACTAGATTCACATGCCAAATGCCTCATGGTGGTCGTTGGTTTTGATGAGTGTTTTCCGTGCACTTGATAAATATGGAGATCAAGATAAATCATTTACCAGGTGATTATGGTTTTGAAAACTGTGAAATGCTTCTAAAAAGTCAAGGTCAGACACTGATTTAGGTCTCTCCAATAGTTTTGCATCATTGAACAAAAATTGATGGCTACTTTCCTAACAGTGCTGAGCTATGGAAGAATTTTTAAGCTCACACTTTTTTTAATATATGACTGCTGTTCTTCAACCTGAACTCTTGGGGAATTTATAACATCCAGTGTCAGTGTTGCCTATCATACATTGGTCAGGCATGGAGATCACTTAAGTTTAGGTTGAGAGAACACTAGTTATATATTAAAAAGTGTGAGCTTAAAAAATATTTCATAGCCCAGAATTGCTGAGAAAATAACCACCAATTTCTGTTTGATGACACTAAACTGTTGGATAGACCTGAATGAGTGTCCAATCTTGACTTTTTAGAAGCATTTCACATTTTTCAAACCTGTAATCACCTGGTAAATAATTTTTCTTCATCTCCATATCTATCGACTGCATGAAAAGCACTCTTTAAAATCGATGGCTACCATGAGACATATTTGGCACATGAATCTGGTAACATTGTTACAATGAAGAAATCAACACACTTAGTCCTGATGAAGGTGGACCATAGTTTCCAGTAAAACTGTAGTAGACTTTAAGTTATAAATATTGTATTTATAAATGTTGTTTTCTTTATTAAATGAAAAACATATTCAAATTGATGGACTGACTGTTGTTTATTAAAAGCATGTTCAAATCATGAGACTAACCACTGTCTAATTACACGACGCACAAGAAGCAAAAGCAGCACCTATTCTCCCAATGCAATTCTCATTTGGTATGTGAAAGGGGCAGAGAACACAATTCTAGGAATTGCAATTTTCTGTTTCCCCTCCAGCAACTTTCTTATTCCATTACTCCCTATCCTTCTCTGCAACAGTTGCCCAGAAATCCACTTACATCTGCATGAGCCCCACCCATCCTCTTGTTTTCTAGGAGTAGGTCACCTGTTTTCAACTCTGCTGACACCATACTCCCAGAGTGTAGCCCCTTGGAGTGGGTGGTGAACAGTCACTTGCAAAAAAGCACGCAATGATTGCTACTAACACACACAAGGATTCCCCTACATAGCTGCAATTTCATCCTGTATGCCACCATTCCTATTTCTCTATTCCAGGAAATTACACAGCAGATTTTCTCTGTCTTGCTAAATATTGGATTTTATTAAATTTTGTTACTTTGCTTGTTAAAAGTGATCATTTCAGTGTTTCCCTCTCTCATTAAATCCTATTATATTATATTCATATCACATCGCTAAGCTGTTCTCTCATGTTTAGAGGTTAGCTCCTCACAGAAAGAACTCACTATTGCTGTATCAGACGTCTCCATTTACAGTGAATCTCAGCACACAGCTCGAGCTTCATTAACATCCATCACACGCCGCACACAAGACATTTTGTACTTCATACTCATTATCTTTTTCTCATTCAGACATTCCTGAATCTGGTCCTCCCATGATTTCCTTGGCCTTCCTCTACCTTTCCTTCCTGCCACTTAGGCTGAATAAATTCTATTAGTAAGCATCTCATCGCTCATTCTTTCAACATGGCCAAACTACCTAAGAATATTAGTCTCCACCGTACTGACAACATTTGCTCTCACATTACACATCTGCAACACACATTATATCTTCACTAAAAATAAATTCATAAAAATGATCAAATTTGCTTTGAATTAACTTTATACCAAACTGAAGTTCTTGTTTTGCACACTAAATCCAAAATCTCGCTAAATATGGGCTCATCATAAGTGGATTCTACTGTACTATCCAAATAAGTAAGCAGGCAATGTGTCTGTGGCAGACATTCAATAAGCAAGCGGGTAATACTTTTGGCTAACATTCAGTAAGTATCAGGTAATGTCTGTGGCACACAAATGTAATAAGTAAACAGGTAATGAATGCGTTTACTGTTCTGCTGTCATTGCTTTATTGTATGTTGTACCACTGAATCTTTTCTAAAAGGAAAAGTACTTTTTTTATAGACAGGAAAAACTATCCATTTTAATGTAGCTTTATTGGGCAAGGAGCACATTAAGCTGAGATCACCAGTATTAATGATCATCAACAGTAGCTTTGATATTCACTAGGCTGTTGCTTTCCAAGAACAATGTTTTTATGCCTGTTTGATTTATTTGGAAACAGAAAGCCATATGTTATGTTGGGATGCTAAAACAGTAAGCACAATGTCACCATCTGCAAAAAAAAAAAAGTATTAAAAACACTTTGGAAATTTTGCTTCCTTATACATGTGCTGAAATAATAGTAACTCAACATGTCTATTAAATGTTGTTTTAAACTTAGACTTTAATAATATTTGTGAGCATAATATTATGTGACAAACATACATTTACCCTTCTTTCTTTTTTGGTAGACCACTATATGCAACAGCATGTTGTTGTCAACTCACAGTACATACCTCAGATTTTTTTTATTTACAATCAAACCTGAATATGTCAAATTTCGATATGAATTTTTCGATATCTCAAAAAAACAAAAAAACTGTTTTCTTTATGCATTTTCTATTCCACTAAATTAAAAAATACCTCATTTAGACAAAAAATTTTCCTCCCTTACTCTCGTTAACTCGAATTTTTTTTCCCAAGCTTAATTCTTTCATTTTCGAAGACTTTGAAATGCTACTTCAAAATCCCATTTTGACTGCCCTTTGGCGCTAAAAATGGATCCCCACCTGTATCCCGCCTTCTTCTCTCCACCTCTTCACACCACCGAACCTCACATGACCAACCTTCAGTCGCCCTTCCTTGCTCAGTGCAGGAAGAGGGTTGACCCTTCCCATCATTTCATCTCGCCGGCAGGGCTTGGCCATCGTCCTTGCTTGCTACACTGACTTTCAATGCACTGAGCAAGTTGCATTTTTAGGTCTTGCGTTCATAAACACCTAATGTCTACCAAACGCAAATTAAAAGTTCTCTCAGTCGATGAGAAGAAGCGAGTAATAGAAGAAGTAGAGAAAGGAGGAAAGAAGAAATATGAGATTGCAAAGGAGTTCGGAATTCTGACCAGCACTTATCCACAATTTTAAAAAATAAGCAAAGTATCCTATAAAACTGCGCTCACCAAGGAAAAAGAAAAAAATAGAAGTGCTGAGTATCATGACCTAGAGAGATGTTTTATGATGTGGATTACTGAGTGTAGAACCCAGAACTTACCTCTTAGTGGAAATATCATAAAAGAAATGGCAAATAATTTTGCTAAAGAATTGGGACACGCAGACATCAAATGAAGCAATGTTTAGTTTAAAAAAATTTAAAAAAGAAATAACATAAATTTTCTTAATATGTGCGGTGAGAGTGCAAGCATTGGAGAAGTTTTTGCCGATTTCGTAAAGACATTAGATCCTATTCTCAAAAATTATGACCCAAAAAATGTATTCAATGCAGATGAAACTGACCTATTTTTTTAAATGCCTGACCGAAAAAATGATGGCCATTAAAGGTGAACCCTGTCATGGAGGTAAAAGAAGCAAAGAACAGATAACTGTTATTTTGTTTAAACATGGATAGTTCTAAAAAATTGAAACCGCTGATGATAGGGAAATCCGCAAAGCCAAGATGCTTTTCTGGTGTTAAATCATTTCCAATGAATTTATTGACAATTGTAAAGGCCATAATGTTATACCAAAAATGAAATCTATGAGAGTTGAGTTCATGCCCACAAACACTATGTCCAAATTACAGCCATTGGACCAGGGTGTCATCCTGAGTTTTAAAGTTGAATATCGACATTAAATTGTGAAAAAAATGCTTATCCAACATTTAAGAAGGGAAAGAAACCGAATGTGAACATTTTGCAAGCAATGAGAATGGCTGACAAAGTATGAAATAATGTGAATCCTTTAATGATTTCCAATGGTTTTAAAAAAGTGGGATTCATTAAGAAAAGAAAAAGTGACCAAGCAAACAATACTGATGATTGTGTCACTGAAAACCCTTCATTACATAAAGACTGGAGTAATCTTGTGAAATCACTGAACTTTAACGCAAAAGACACATTTCAGGATTTTGTTGCTGTCGACAAGAAAGTTGCAATATGTGGTCATTGGTTGGACAAAGAAATCATATCTCAAGTGACAGCTTCCGGTGTGATTTCCGAAGAGAAAGATGATGTCACATTCGAAAACTGTAATTGAGCTTGAAAAGGAGAAAAACATGCAACAAACTGTATTGGATTATTTCTTTAAATGTTAGCAGCTGTTACAATAAAAAATAAAATTGGAACCCTAGTGTTCTGTTTTTGGGATAAGTGCAAGCTCAAAATTTCTGATAATTTATTGATTTTCAATATCAAATTTTTTTATAGCTCCCTTCACGTTCAAAATATTGGGATTTGACTGTATTACATAATTATTCTTTAGAGGGATTGTTATATAACAAGTTACTATACTGTAATTAAATAATATATATGCTTATGGAAAATTATGCTATTGTTGACAATTTTTTTACTTAAACCACATGGTCAGGGTAGAAAATTTTCAATAATAGTATTATTTTCCATATGCATATATATTTAAATAAGATATTATAAAAAATCATTATTATTAGTGCAATCATTATTTAATAAGTTATTGTACTGTAATTAAATACTACAGTATAATAACTTGTTAAATAATGATTGCACTAATAATAATGATTTTTTATATCTTATTTAAATAAAAAATCTGAGATATACAATATTCATATTGTAAGTTGACAGCAACATGTCAGATATAGTGGTCTACCTACAAAGAAAGTAGAGTAACTCTATGTTTATCACATAATCTTATGCTTACAAATATTATTAAATCCTTTAAGCTTGTTAAGTTTACCTAAAAAAGGCTTTTTTAGGTGTTTTTGACTTTGTGTCATTGAGTCAAAAACAATTGTTACTAACATAGATTTATTCTTGTACACAATCAGGTTTTACTGTGAGAGTGAAACATCCAATTTTACCATAGTTCATTGCATTTAAGTGCATTTTATGCTCTTATTGAGGTAATCTGGACAGTGCATAAAGTAAATGTATCAAGCTTTGTTTGTCTTGAACAGCCACTTCTGTGGAAGGTCTTGAAAAATTATTTAAAAATAGGAATTTATGTGAAAGTTATTCATGTTAGCAATAGAGCATGTGTATGCCAAAATAATGTTCTTGTTTTTTCTCCCAAAATATTTTTCCATTGATGCTGAAGTCAGACAAAGTAGTGTAATGTCACTATGACTGTTCAATATATTTATGGATGTATGCTTGGCACCAAAATAGATAGGGCTGGTTTATGTCTTAGGAATTTCTTTGTGTGCAAGTTGCTGATGACACTGTCCTGTTGTCTGAGGACAAAAGTGAGCTGCAGAGTATGTTGTCCAGGATGAACAAATTTTTCATGAAATTCAAATTGAATATGAATAAGTAAAAAAATCAATGTCATGGATTTGGAGCTTGGAAGTCTTAGTATTGAGTAATTCAAATCTTAGATTTTAAGACCGAGTGAATCAGGTTTTATACTTAGGGAGCATGTTTGACAGGTATAAAGGGATTAGAGGGTGAAATTAGTAAGCAAGTAAATTTAGTTCTGAAAGTCACAGCTGTTTTAGGAAGATTTAACAGGATTGATGAGTTGCCAAAAAAGGTCTCAACTGGCTGTATATAAAAGCATAATTGTTCCAGCTTTGATGTACAATAGTGAAACCTGAGTACTGCAAAAGAGACACTAGTTGTTTGTGTGCTAAAAAGAAAAATTAGTTATGGAGGACGGGGTTATAACAAGACTCATTATAATCATGTGAGGAATGAAGGTGTGTTGCAGATGTGTAATTGTGAAGCAAGATGTTGTTAATAGGGTGGAGACAAATATTCTGAGGTGGTTTGGCCATGTTGAAAGAATGAGTGCCAAGATGCTGACTAAAAGTGTTTATTCATCCTAAGTGGTATGAAGATAAGGTAGAGGAAGGCTAAGAAAATCACGAGGGCCAGATTCAGGAATGTCTGCAAGAGAAAAAGATTATGAGTATATATTACGAAAGATCTTGTGTGATGGATGAGAGTAAGGATCGAGTTGTGTACCAAGATCACTGTAAATGGAGACTTTAGATAATTCAGCAGTAAATAAAATATGACACTATGTGTGACTTTGATTTGGTAGATGATCTTGTTTCGAGGGCCTAACTTCTGTATCTCAGAGAACATGGGTGGCCATAGCATAGTTTTCAGGAGGGGGAAATTAGAAATTGTGTGTAGCTAAAACTAACATACACAAACACCATTTACTAATCTCCACTGTGCCTTATTGTTATCTAATGATTTTTACCTCACACAGATTTAATTAAAAATCAGAAGACACCCCAAACTACATAAAATAGATGAAAAATAAATTTAGACTGCTTTGTTGGGACAATAAAAACATTTTGTTGCTTGTTTGAGTCATGTCTTTTCCTTCCCACAGAACCACGGTGATCACTCAATCAGTTATGAAGAAGAAAAAAATATCTTCAAGATAAAGTTCTGAAAAAAATCTTTTGAGAGACCTTAGTTACATTTTACGTATTTACTTTGAACTGTAAATTTTCAGTTTTTTCCTATTTTTACTATATACACAAGCATGCAAATTTTCAATAGAAAAATTGGCAGTCAGAATGAGTGTTTTTATTAAAAATTTGTAATACCTTTCAAGAACAGGAATTGCATAATCAGGGTTCCCACTCAACCTGGAAAACAGGGAAAACCTGGAATTCTCAGGGAATTTGAAAATGGTTCCAGAAATCAGGGAAAACTCAGGGGAATCACCCTTTTTTGTAAAAATCAGGGAAAACTCAGGGAAAATTACCCCCCCCCCTTTTTTTGTAAAAATCAGTGGATATTTTATTTTGCCAAAGAAAAACTTATTTTTTCAAGATTTTAAACTTACTTGCAATTACTGCCTGCCTAGAATTTGGTAGATCTTACTTTCAGTTATATTAAGTATTTCCTCTATTTTCTAAAAAAAGATGCAAATTGAATTTTTAAAATTGCCAGTTATTAAGCTTTTGTTCAATTTCTGCAGTTAGGCACAATGGCTCCTGCTTGAAGAAATACTTCACAAGAGAACCAACCAAATGATGGAACATGGCCCTTTCTCTGTTGGTTCTCTTGAAACATGTTTCTTTGAACAGAGCCATTCCATCATTAAGTTTAGCTGCATTGTGTTATAGAAAAACTGAAACTATTCAACTGGCAGATTTTTTCTTACATATGACCTGTTTCTATGGGAATGTATTTACAAATTCCGTGTGGCTGGTATTCACAAAAGTTCACGGAACTTTGGTACAGAAAATAATGTGCACAGTTAGTTGTTATTAATGAAAAGCAGGTAATTTTATAAAGACAAATTATGTAAAGAATTTACAAGTGTGTGCTTTGGTGTGAAAAATGAATGGAATGAAATGAAATGTAACAATTCTTTGCAACATGCCACTCCGGAAAACTTTTTAAACCACCTGGAGAACCTGGAAAATTCAGGGAATTTTTTTATTACTTTTGAGTGGGAACCCTGATAATCAGATTTCCAAGGAAGGACAAGTGTCCCCTGCCTTCCCCATATGGGTGCCCATGTCATTTAACAGCTTACTGATTAATGTAAGTTTTTGTAATGCCAATCTAGTGGAAACTATTGTAGTCTACTAAAAAATATATTAACTTGCATGTTTGTTCATTTTGTGTCTACATCATCCAATCTCCTACTGTTTGCAAAAATATAAATTCTCCTCTACATCTTCCACTCTTATTATTTTATCACTTCCTTAAGGCAGAAGGTGAAAGGGTAGTTTAAAATCAAGATTAGAAGAGCCTGTGATATTTCTTTTTGAGTTTGGAATGGAAAAATACTGGCTGCTGTCAGGCTGATTTTTTGTTAATAGTTGATGACTCCTTGTTTGCTGTGGAGATCTCTCACCTTTCTCCTCTCCTCTCTGAATGTGTGACTGCTTATGTCTTTCAGATTATATGTATATGTTCATAACAGGTCAGGCTATGGCCACAATAGCACTGTTATGTAAGTCAGGTTGTGCTCCCTAAACATTTCTGTTAACTCTGTAACACGTCACATTACGGAGGAATAGGAAAGAAATAGTTATCATCAGACAAAGGCATTTATGAGGCAATGAATGAAATCTAAAGGCCTTAAAGCACTTCATTTTCTTTGGCACCTCTTCTTTTTTACATCATCTCAGTGTGTATTTGCATAATCTTGGATGCACATTCCTTTGTGATTATTTAAAATGAGATAAAAGAGCATGTAACGAAGATTTTGTTGCTTTTTTGTGTGACTGCTGCTGCATTTTTTTCTTTGTCTTCATCATGAGGAAACAAATGCCGAATAGGTTAACCATGACTGTGTGTAGAGCTTGATGCTGAACTCCCATTCTTGTCTTTTCTACCGATAATGTTGTCTGAAGAGGATAAACACTTGAGCCGAGTTGACTGCTTCTTGCCAAACCCCTGTTCTCATCTTTCCTGCTGATGATTGTGTCTACTGAGAAGGACGCATAGAACGAGTTTGACTATTAATTGTCGAACTCTTGTTCTTATTTTCCTGTCGACTGTGGTGTCTACCGAGGCACACAGGCCGACCGTGACTACTTATGGAACTGTCATTCTCACTTGTTCTTGCTGATGTCTGGTGTGCCGAGGAGTGGCGTACAGGCCGATCAGGACTACTAATGGAACAGTTGTTTTCACTTGTTCCTGTTTACATCGTGTGTGCCAAGGAATGGTGTACAGACCGACCAGGACTACTTATGGAACTGTCATTCTCACTTGTTCCTGCTGATGTCGTGTATACTGAGGAGTGTCATACAGGCCGACCATGACCACTGGCTGAACTGCTGTTCTCACTTGTTCCTGCTGATGTTGAGTCTGCCAAGGAGTGGAATGCAGCTTCATGTGACTAACTACCGGCTGAGTGTGATGAGGTGATCAGTCATTTCTATAGTGTTTTGGCCGATTCGCTTTGATGGAAATGATTATTATTTTGAATTCTTCTGATTCTGTGCAAGGCTAAATGATTGTTCTCTGATTAAGTGCTAATGTCTTAGAGATACATTAAACAGTTGAGTTGAAAATTTGTGTTGTTAAGATTATTATTTTTTTTTTTTTTTTTGCACTGTCAGTAACTTTAATGTATATGTCAACTTTGCTTAGACAGTCCTTCCTGTGGGGCTGAGCTAGTTGCGCTGGGTAAAAGAGCTGTGCAGGTTGGACCATCGCACACATACGTAGTAGCAGCACATTTTCATGAGATACATGTGACAGATTCTAGCAAAACTTTTGTTTCATGAACTGTGCCTGATGCTGAAAAACATTGTGACTTGTTGACTTGTGACCAACAAATAGTTAAAATGCAGACCAGAAATACCTGGCAATGGAACAATCTGTAAACATGCTCACTCTTGCAGCAAAGTGTCATCAGAACATTCTCATCAATATTATGTCTGAATGTACAGTGAAACCTCCATTAACAGAATCTCCAAACACCAATGACTTATAAACAGTCACAAATTTTGGTCGGTACAAAACTGCTGAGGTAGATTTAACATTAGCAATAATCTCTGAACAACGGAACTTCTTAACAGAAGTCAGTGGACACCGTGATCAGTTTTGAATGGGGACTAATCGACATCTTGTGTCCTACAGTATGTCAGCAGATGAATAAAATGGAAAAGATTGTTGTTTAAGGAACTGTGGCTCCAGTAGGATAGGCTACATTACAGCAGGCACAGTGCCGTGCTTAAGTGAAAAGAAAGGAGTTAAAAGTTTAGTGTGACATATGTGATGGTAATCACTTGAGGCAAGCTCCAGGTCCCATGTATGTCTCAGTTCCGCACATAGACTGGTGAGTGCTACTGCCTGGAATATGGCCCATTCACTGCAGTGTCTCTTACTTTGGTCCCCATGGATTGGGTTTCTGCTTTGCCACATGCAACTCTTTAACTGTGTTCATACACTTCACTGTCTGTAAAATTGTTCTGTTTTTCTTTTGTATAGGGTACTCTAACAGTAATCTCCAAGCATGCCATATCTAAGGGCTGTTTAAGACCAGGGGTCAGACACTGCCTTTCTAAAATCCACTACACCATAATCAATTGTTAAGGTTTAGCGGTAGGTCATCTTATGCTAGTAAACAATAGTTGTAGCTAACAAGAAAAACTCTTTTAAACTGCTATTTGCTGGTACAAAAATTCAGCTGCTAACCATGAGTTGTATTTACTGTTCTAAATCTGCACTTTTCACTCTTGAACTAAGCTCAGGTTTCCTGTAGGCTAATGTTATGCATTCTGATCTTTGCATCGCTACAATTGTTGACCACATCTTTTTTCTAATTACACATTGACTTCCAGGATTAGCTCAAACACAACTAACAAATACAGTCAGCCCTTAATGTACTGCCACCGTTTGTTCCATTACATTGTGGTGCTACATCAAACTTGCCAATTATTTGTAAGTAACCCAAATTTTATCACGATTCCTTGAAAACTATAATTAGCATTAAATCAAAAACATGTTAATTAGGGAAAATGCAGTTATACACTGAAGAGCAATTAAATTAGAGACAGCTGGCATTATGCAAATGTGGCGCTGTGGGCGGCCCTGTAAACGGAAACAATATGACATATGCAGCGATCCGACAATATAAAGAGTAATGCGACAGGAATCAGTAAGAGTCAGACACAGTATGGGTAAGACGAAGGATCTAAGTGCATTTGATCGTGGGCAAATTGTCGGGGCCCGACGAATGGGTCACTCCATCTCGGAAGTCGTGCAAGCACTGGGATTTTCATGACCCACTGTGTCACTGGTGCACTGTGAGAACATCAAATCCAGTAAAACCATTCCTGCAAGGGCCAACTGCCGTAGACAACAGCGTGTGGATGAGCGGGGTCATCGTCTGCTAGCTCGCATTGTAACAGCGGATAGACAGGCCCCAGTGCAAGAAATCACTCAGCAATTTAACGCTAGTGCACAAAAAACGTGTAAGCAGCGACACCATCCAGAACCATCTCCTCGCTACGGGGAACAGAAGCCATTCGTCCCAAGAGAGTACCACTGCTGACCGCACATCACAGGGTGCAAAGATTAGCATGGGCACAGGAACATCACCACTGGACCCTAGACATGTGGGAAAATGTTGCCTGGACTGATGAGCCAAGATTCACATTGGTACATGTGGATGGCAGGATACGAGTACGGTGCAAACCACGTGAAGCGATGGATCCTTCTTGCCAGCAAGGTACTCTTCAAGCTGGTGGGGGTGGCATTCTCGTCTGGGGACTGTTTACGTGGACTGAAATGGGACCTCTGGTATGTGTGATATTGTCCCTCACAGGTCAACATTACCGGGTTATCCTGGACGACCATTTGCTCCTTCATGTGCGTCTTCAACATCCCAGTGGGGACCTCATCCTGCAACAAGACAATGCACCATGCCATCACTCCCGAATTGTATCCAAATGGTTGGATGAATACTCCATTGACGTGACCTTGCTTCCTTGGCCAGCTAGGTCACCTGACCTCAATCCCATTGAGCACATCTAGGATGCCATCGAGAGAGATGTTCGAGGCTTTGACCCCCTCCATCAAATCTTCGTGAACCGTGGGAGCTTGTTCAGGGGTTGTGAATCCGTATGGCTTCCCAACACTTCCGGTGTCTTGTCGAGTCCATGCTGACACGAATCGCCGCTGTCATC
Organism: Macrothele yani; assembly: GCA_039090855.1. NCBI lineage: Eukaryota > Metazoa > Arthropoda > Arachnida > Araneae > Macrothelidae > Macrothele > Macrothele yani. The sequence goes on from CM077024.1 coordinate 103,083,888, forward strand.
AGGGCAAAAGGTGGTGCTACACGTTACTAGACAGGTATCTCTAATTCAATTGCTCTTCAGTGTATGTTGTGTACTTAATGCGTAGTGTAGTTCGGAATATCCGCTTTGATGTTGGAAGTTTCTGGTAAGTATCAAAAGCAGAAATTTACTTTGCATAGTAGAAAGACAAAATTAACATTTTAATTATGAGAAAATGAATTAAAAAATTGTGCTACATTACTTAAACTTTATCCAGTGAAAATTAATAGCATTACACAAAATCATTTTACATACCGTAGTTTCTTTTTAAAAAATCATCTATTTTCATTTGTGTTTTAAATTTCAATATTTTCATTGTGATGTTCATAAATTTCAGTCTTTTGCTTTATTGTAAGGATTATTCTTTTCAACATCGAAAAAAAAAGAACCTTTTCCATTTCTGATGTTGATGCTTGTAAACAGCCGCAGACTGATTTGCAGAGCCAAGAAAATAAACTAAAGATAGCAAACATCATGTGGGGTAAAAGAAGCATTATGTCCCTGAAATCATCTACATTGGCCGTTGGTAGAGGAGTGTAAAGAATGCAAGCACTTCTCTTCCACCAAAGAGGACATGGCATGGGTGAGAAGACAACACCCCTAACTCACAAGACAGCCACTTGAATCAAAGGTAACAGTTCCCCCACAGACACTCTTCGCTATTGCACCTCTGTATGCAAATTAAGGGCATGGTTAAGGGGTAAATGGTCCTCAGATATCCATTAAGTCCTAATAAGTAGAAATAGATTACCCCCCCCCCCAAAAAAAATCACATTAAATCCAGGCCATAATGATATCCCAAACTGATAAAGCCCTGTGGCTTCTTCTTTTGACTCCTAAGTCACTTTACAAAAGTTTTTCAGAAGGAGCACCAGACTTCTGCCCTAGGCAACGTCAGCCATTTTCTCCACCAAAAGGTTCGCTATAATAATTGAATCATTGTATGAAAAGATGGGAAAGCAATTCACACACAATTTGCAAGTGGTGGTACATCAAGTATGTGTTGTGTTGGAAAAGGCATGTTAGTGCAGTAATATATGTTGGCAGATGCTGAGAGTGTGGTGATATATCAAGGGAAGTTTTACACAGAACACGTTTGTTCAGACCCAAGGGGTGGTGACAAATTGAGGGGCAGTACATCAAGGGTTGACTGTAATATTAATTTAGGCATAGCCTCTGAAAAAACTCCACTTTCCAATAACTGTCATTTTTTCCCGATCCAATTTGCAACCATTACTCAGAAGTTTTACTGTGGTATGGCTCAATAAAGATATATATTCAGCCTCGTGGTTTTCTGATTAACTGTCATATTCATTATGTAACTTTCCATACTTCCACAATTACAAAGTACTTTTCAGTTTCAAGTGCTTATTACACATTATTTCAGTTCATGGTTATTTAACTATCAGTGCTCTTATTTATATGTTGTTTTTTAATCCAGAGTGAAGCCTGCAGTGTTTGACTTGTTCTTAGCTGTCATCATTGGTTCATACCTTGGACTGGTGTACCTCATAATAACAGTGAGTTATTTATTTTGATTTTCAAATCAGATTGCAGTTGCCTTGTAGTGCTTAATAGAATAGTAAATGTTTTATAAATCTTTAAATTCCATTTCCTCACTAGACCCACCACTTGTTTCTTCTAGGTGTTCCTCTTGCCACTTTCATGTCTGGACCTTTTAATTTCCTACAGGTCTCTTTACCTTACATATAAATGTTACTGGCATAAGAGAGTGTCTTAAGACTGCATTTTTATACAGCTAGTTTTTGGGGGGAGGGGGGTGAAAATATTCTTAAATAGCTGACTTTCCCTGCTTTGCCAATTTTATTGTTTAACTCCTTAAAGCTTTTTTGTCTCATGAATGATTCCACCAAGATAATTAAAAACTGTTACTTATTCTAAACTCTTTTCCTGTACTACAAAATTGTATGAGGATGGGTCAATAAGTGTGCAATGCATTAATGAAATACACTGTATGATCAAAAGTATCTGGACACTCCTTTTTGAGTAGTGGATTTCCCCATATACATCACATCCATGGCCTATACAAGTATAAAAATGATGAACATGGCTTAATAAACATTATAGACAAGCATGAACGGTAAAATGGAACATACAACAGAGTTCAGTTACTTTCAACCTGACACAGTCATAGGATGCCATCTTAGCAACAAGTCAGTTTGGGAAATTTCTGCCCTGATCAACTGTAAGTAATGTTATTGTGAAGTGAAAACAGCTAGGAGTGACAACAATGCATTCGTTATAATATAATTGTCTTTCTGCTGTAACTGTAGAACTTAGTCCTTAATGTCAGTGATTGCATTGTGTGTGCTAAAGTCAGTGTAATAGTAGAAGGTACCCATAGGCATTCAAGAAAGAGATCAATATTGGTATTTACAAATAAGTTTATTCTTCTTGCATGTCGTTTATGCCACACTCATAGTTTGGTACTGGCCAACTATATCGTAATCCAGTTCTCTAGAGCACTCAATACAATAGCAGCAATTTAACATAAAATCATAGTGTAACAGCAATCAACAGCACATCTATTATCTCTACCATCAATAACATCAATCCCCCAAAGCAACTACTGCATCGCATTTTATCTAACGTTCGTATCAGTCCACACATACGTCACTCTTGTTCTGACCTCAGATTGTTGTTAACATCATTCTCGGCATAACGATATTATGTTAAGGTTTGAAAATGTCTAAGAGAGCGAACTCAAATTTACATAGAAAAAGAAAGTTAAAATAGAATATACGTTACATCGTGACCTGGTAGGACATGCAGAATAGCAGAGCAGTATGTGCAAGTGCTGATGTGAGTGGTGCGACAAAATTGCCTGTCCCTGGTTGTAGAATTCACCACTGAGCTCCAAAATGCCTCTGGAAACAATGTCAGCATCATAATGATTTGTCAAGAGTTGAAGAGAATGGGTTTCCATGGCCGAGCAGCAGAACACAAGCCTAACGTGAACAAGGTCAATGCCATGCATCAGTTTGAGTGGTACAAAGCTTGGTGTCAGTAGAAGTGTGCTCTCTGGGGTAATGAATTATTTCTCACCATCTGGCAGTCCGACAGATGAGTCTGGGTGTGGAGGAGGCATCATTGTTTGGACTGGGTCAACTAGTTCCAGTGCTTGGTAATCTTAACACTGTGGCCTATGATGACATTTTCTACAACTATATGCTCCCAACCTTAGGGCAACAGTATGGTGAATGACGGCCCTTTCCTTTACCAACAGCACAATGCTCCCATCCACATAGTGTGGTTTCTGCAGGAATGGTGTTTGGTGAGATAGATGTGGAAGAACTTGACTCCCCGATTTCAACTCCATACAGCACCTTTGGGATGAATTAAAATGCCAGCTGGAAGCCAGTTCGAATTTTCCAACATTGACGATTGACCTAATGCTCTTGTGGCAGAACAGAAGGCAATTCCAGCAACAACACACCAAAATTTAGTGAAAAACCTTCCCAGCAGAGTGGAGGCTGTGAAAGCAGCAAAGGGAGGAACCAACTCGATATTAATTACTTTCTTATTACAGGGAGTTTGTGGACATGCAGGTTTCTGGTTGATCAGATAGTGTATATTACAGCAGCAATTGAGAACTTACAGCGACATCATTTTTCAACATTGTCCGTTTGCATTTCATTAACAATTGGTCCAGCATAGCACAAATGTCTTTATACTATCAGAAAAATGTTTTTTTACTGAGAGACAGCTGGTGCTTGCACTACTTCCTTCACTCCTTGGTCCAATACAAATTTACAGTCTTATTGTGCCATCTTTGAAGGACCAAAGAGGTGATATCTAAATGGGATGAGATTAGAAGTATATGGAGGATGCTAAGAGTATCTCAAGATTCATTTACTGCATTTTTTTGGAGTGGGGGATATCAAATTTTTTATGCAACAAAATGTAGTATTGTGTGCATTTTTAAAATGTATGCAACATCCACATAGAAATATTCAAATAAATATTGCTGGAAATTATTATTAATATTCTTACTACCTAGATTTTTATTACCACATAATGGTTGACCACTTATATTTTGCCATTTATCTGTGCAGAAAACAAGAATAGTACACTACTTAATGTGTTAAATGGTTAAAAGATACAAGTAATTCTAGAACAAAATGAAAATTGCCTTCTAGTTAAACATTATTCCTTATGTATAATGGCACTTTTTTTCGTTGTACATATTAAAACTAACAATCTCTAACGCTGATGACACTGATTTCAACAAATATATATATTTTTTTTTTTATTCAACTATATTACTTACTATTACTTGTGTTGTATTTCCAGCCTTCTGGGGTTTTTTTTTTTTTTTTGGTTTTTTCTATTTCATCTAAAACTTCTTCCGCTTTCATTATGTATTCTGTATGAACATGAAGTAATGCTAACTCATTGAGTCTCAGTTCTGATAAGATATTACGTAGATATGATTTCAAGAGATGCAGTGTTGAAACTGAAAGCTTCCTTTCTGAAGTTTTCACTGGTAGAGTACCTAGTATGTCAAACAATGTTTTTATATTGGGTAACACCTCACTGTTGCACAGTTTTAAAGCACTTAATGCATCTTTTGGCCAGTGCTCCTTTTCTTTGAGGGCAAACCTATGATACCACAGTTTCAATTTAGTTCTTGTGAGGCAGTCACCTGTATAAAATTCAGTGAATGTTTTAAAAACCATCAGTATCTATATACACCATCTTCTCATTAGTGAAAGACTTAAAACTGCTTTTGACACATTATATCCTGGAGGGCCGAAGAAATTGTGTGCATTCTCAAAGAAATACTATTGTACAATAAAAATAAAACAGTATTCACAAGTTATTGCTGGTTCTATGTTCTTCTCAAAGTTCATGTATTTAGTCATGAAAAATGCTGTCAGAAGATTCGCTCTGTTGCTCATGACACATTATACATCCACTGGAGAATATTTAAATTTCTTCATGGTGCATATGTACTTGACTTGACTGCCAACCCACCTGAGGACTTTTATTGCTTGTCACCAGGTAAGTAAGTAGGGATTTAAAATAAAAAATGATTCATTGGTTAAAAACATGGTAAGGCACGAAAAGTCTAAAAAAATCCTGAAATGGCGAATCTTCAAACCTGTAGCTATAAAACAATAAGAACCTTCGGCCATCCCCTGGACTCGCATGTTGTGTCCAAGGGCACTTGCACTCAAATGCAACTGACACATGTTTGGGTCTCGTATGCTCCATCTTCAAAGTTCGGAAATAACTGATGTAGTTTGTTATTTGCAATTAGCTATGTGGGGTTTTCTTCAATCGGCCCCTCACCTCTTCATGCTGATTCGTTGGTGCTATTACATAATGCTCTCATGTTTGTATTATTTTTGGTGGTGACATCTGGTGTCACTCTCAGATATCCCAATTTGATTCTTAATTTCTTTTTTCATTGGTAATTAATTTTTTTATGTTGTAATGGAGAAAATTACAGATGACAAAAGAAATTAAGGATCAAATTGGGATATCCAATAGTGACACAGGCAAATGTGTCAATGCAGGCTTTCAACACATTTTGCCTTTTGAGCTTGTGGAAAAAATCATAAATTCTTCTTCCAGCTGCTAAGCAATTTTGTACTGGTGTTATTTGGCAAGAGCTGGAAACAGCTAAATTTAAAGTGTAGGAAGCATAGTGAATATTTTATTTATTTTTTATTTATTTTTGTCATTACATGCTCTTAGAACAAAAGAAAGAAAAAAGAAAAAAAAAGTGGGAAAAAAAATTGACAGTGCGTAAATGATGAACATAGACTGTAACAACAGGGACGACAAGGGAAAAGGCCAAAATGGCCTGACATAGCCTTATACTCCCCATAGAAGAAACAGATGAAACAACAGATAGACACATCAAGTCAGACAATCAGAAGACGTTTTGCCAATCTTTTCCTTTTTTTTTTTTTTAATTATTGAAGAAGATAGTCTGAATTTTTTTTTTTAAATAAATTAAAATTGTTTAAGTTAGTCAGGTTGCTAGGTAAAGAATTCCGGTATTAAGGGCCTCTGTAATTTAGAGTAAGTTTAGTTGATTCCGTTTTGGGAAAAATAGGTTGTAATTGTAGTTTATTTGTTGTTTCATACAAATGTGCATGTGTATTAAGAAATAGGAGATCTGAATATAAATTACATTTAATTCGTTTGAACATAATTTTACCAAGATTAAAATAGTATAGTTGAGTAATAGTAAGTATATTATATTTATTAGGATATACTTTTGTTCTAAAATTTATTAAAGGTTGAGTATTAGATGCTGACCTTGGCTACGTATAATGGACGCTCCCTACCTTCTGATTCAAGGCTTCTTGAATTAGAAGAGGAACTACAAAGGATCAAGTGGGACATCGTCGGGCTAAGTGAGGTAAGGAGAAAAGGAGAAGATCTCATTGAACTGAAAAGTGGACATCTCTTCTACTGCCGTATGCCAGATACTGGCAGAACTAGTGGTGTTGGATTTATAACAAACAAGAAACTGAAGGATAAAGTTTTAGAAGTTGAAAGTTCTTCCGACAGAGTTGCACGACTCGTTATCCAACTCTCGAGAAGATACCAGGCTCAGATTATTCAAACTTATGTACCCACCACAAGCCATCCGGAAGAAGAAATTGAAGAATTTTATGAGGAAATTCGTCATCTAAATAATAAAGGCAAGCAGCACTTGAAGGTAATTATGAGAGATTTCAATGCAAAAATAGGGCAACAGCAGCAGAACGAAACTTCAGTAGGTAAATTCGGTCACGGCAACAGAAACCAGCGTGGAAATACTCTCGTAGAGTTTGCAGAGGCAGAAGGGTTTTTCATCATGAACTCCTTTTTCAAGAAAAAGCCACACAGGAAATGGAAATGGAGACATCCAAATGGGACGACAAGTGAAATTGATTTTATTATATGTAACAAAAAATGCGTCATAGAAGACTGCAGTGTGCTAAACAAGTTCAACACAGGTAGTGACCATAGATTGGTGAGATGTAAGATGCACCTCAACACTAAACTCGAACGTGACAAGCTCATAAGACAAACAAAATCTATTGACATAACCAACCTTAAAAAACACCATAATACATTCAAGTTGGAACTGAAGAACAGATTCTCTGCTTTAGAAGACCTAACATCGGAAGAAGTGGATATTTCTGAAGTTAACAGAAAAGTAACCAAAGCTCTTATGGAAACAGCAACAGAATTAGCTGGGTCTAAGAACAAGTTGCATGTGAACAAATTATCAGGAAAACCAAAATGTTGATGCAAAAAAGAAGAGATATGAGGACAACTAAAGAAGATGTGACTTCCAAAGTGGAATATATAGAGCTATGCAAGACAGTACGAAAAAGTATCACTGAAGACGTAAGGAAATTCAACTGTGAACTAGTGAGGAAAGCAATTGAAAACAACCAAAGCCTAAAGATAGCAAAGGGACATCTCAGTAAGGGAAGAAAACAGATTATGGCTCTGAGAAAAGAAGATGGTTCTGTAACAAGAAATAAAGGCGAAATTTTGACAAGAGTGAAATATTTCTACTTCAAATTATATGAAAGGGATGATACATGTACTCCAGACATCATGAAAGGTACCAGTACCAGAGTTCTTCCAGTCCTCCCAGCAGAAGTTGCACATGCAATCAAGAGTATGAAGTGGGGAAAAGCTCCAGGAGAAGATGGAATTACTGTAGACATCATACAAGAAGCAAGTGGAGAAATTGAAACAGTACTCGTCCAAATTTTTACTCGATGCCTTAATGAAGGGAAGATTCCTGAGGATTGGAACAATGCTACAATGATCTTGTTACATGAAAAAGGTGACATTGAGGATCTCGGGAACTACAGACCTATCAGCCTTCTATCAGTGGTTTATAAAATCTTCACTAAAGTTCTTTCACGCCGCTTGAAGGTAACACTGGACATGGCTCAACCGAGAGAACAAGCTGGATTCAGGAGTGGCTACAGCACTATAGATCATATCCACGTACTGAGAGAACTAATTGAAAGAGCGAGGGAATATGAACTTCCATTGTGCATGGTTTTTATCGATTATGAAAAGGCCTTTGATTCGGTGAAACCATCAGCAAGTTACAATGGCTTTGAAATCCTGTGGTATTGAAGATGCATACATTAATATTATTAATAACATCTATGAAAATGCAAGTGCAAAGATTCGGCTGTTTGAAAATACAACACACATAAAAATTGGAAAGGGAGTGAGACAAAGTGTATTAAACAATAAAGGGCCGAGGACAGAACCCTTGAGGTACTCCTGATCTCATAATTTGAAATGAGAAGTGATAATGCTCAATTTGTGTATATTGTTGTCTGTTAGTCAAGTAATTTTTGAAAAGTGAATAAGTATTACCCCTGATTTCTATATTTTGTATTTTAGAAAGAAGAAAATCATGACTTAAAGTATCAAATGCCTTTGATAAATCCAAAAATAAACCTATTGTTGTATATTTTTGAGTAAAATTATTTTGTATAGCATTTTGAAGGTATAGCAATGCTAATTCTGTAGATTTATCTGCTAAATATCCAAATTGATACTGACTGAGTATCTTATATTTTTGAAGGTAGGAAATTAGTCGAGTATAGATTAATTTTTCAAGGATCTTGGCAAAAATTGAAAGATTTTCTATAGGACGATAATTATTTGCTTCATTTTTTGAACCATTTTATAATTGAGGAGTGAATTTGGTTACTTTTAAAGCATCTGGAAAAATTCCTGAATAAAGTATGGAGTTGTAAATTGTTAGTAATGGCTCAACAATGACATCTGCAGAGATGCCGCCTAACAACTGAAGTTATCAGTAGTGCACAAGGTGAAAATCAGTAGTTTCGACAATTTTTCCGTAGTCAAATAAAGAAATTAAAATATTTGGATTTAGGTACTTAAAAAACAAGTGCTTTGTGTAAACTAAATAATGTATGACAAAATTAACATTTAACTTACCTATTTACTTGTTGATATTTAACAAAATAAATAATCTTCATAAAAAGGTAGACAAAAAATAATCTCAGAATTTCTTGAAATGAGCACATCTTGCTAGACATTTAGTTATCTACTAGTTGATAATTGAAACAGCAAAGAAAATTTTAATAACTATTGAACGTAGAGTAAAAAAAAAAAAAAAAGAAACTTTATATGCAATGACACTTCATTTGAAAATTTTTTGATCAAAGCATACTTCACCATACATAGACATTTTAACTTTTTCTATCAAAAGAGCTTCTAATGTTTGGGTCCCTAGATTTGGTCTGAAATTAGTGCGATTCTTTCTCACAATGCTGAATATTCTTTCGCTTGCGGCATTTGAGTGTGGTATAACAAGAATACCCAGCATAACCTGGGAGAGTATTTTGTACTTATATTCCCCATTATAGTCTTTCAAATTGGATATTTGAAACCAAGCTTCAACAGCGTGAGAAATTTCAGAAATTTCTTTTAGACTGTCACTTTGATATTTTGCAAATTGAATCTCAAGTTTTTCCATATCATTTTCACAAACTAGTGATGGGAAACACTGTACAATGTAGAGCAGAGAGTTAAAAGAGGCTTTGGCCCTTTTTTCAATATCAGCAACCTGGGCATGTTTTAGAAATTCATCCTCGAGTGGCAGCTTCTTAAGAATGTAATTGCAGTCTTCAACAAAAAATTCTGACACACCTATAAAACTCGTCAATATCCTGCTGTGTCATTTTTATTTTGGAAGAATTGAGGTGCATTCTTGTTTTGACACCTATAACCAAATTTTCATTGTCCTTTTGCTTGCTTCTCTTCTTGTAATCTACATGTGACAAATTTAATTCACCTACATTGTCAATGGCTGTAGGTAAAATGAACCTCACTATGAGATCCATAAAAAGCTGCCGAAGCAAAGGACGCAACTTGTGGATAAATGGTGCATCTTGTTGCAAGGTGACATTTACCTTATTAAAGATAGGTAAAGTGCTGCTTAAAAACAGAATGTAAAGTTTTGTTTTGTTAAGCACTAACATCTTTAAATCTCTTATTTTGAATGTCATCCATATTTCTTGCTTCACAAAAAACAGTTTTCAGCAGGTCCCACTGTTCCCAAATAAGGTCTAGACAGTCAACTAAGGATAACCATCTTGCACTGGTGTATTTCAAAATTTTATGTTGTTTCCCTTCTTGACCACAAAGTTGCTGACATAATTTGAAGCTATGTTTTCTTTGGGAACTTTTATCAAGAAAGAAATAAATATCTACCAACAGCATCTCTATGTTTATCACATTGCTAAATTCAGATGCAACTTTTTTGGCTGCAATGTGTATTAAATGATAGGGGCAGCCCCTCATGACTGTTGACAGATTTTTTTCCTGTATAAACGCAGAAACACCTTTTACTTTGCCTACCATTGTGCTTTCATTATCCGAACTAAAGGCAATGAATTTTCCTAAAACGCACTCTTTTCTTCAAATTTACTGCATATGGCATTGAAAATGCCTTCACTTGTATTGTCAGTGCAAGTGAGTAATGACATTAGCATGGTAACAATTTTCCCCTTCTTTTTCTTGAAAAATGTTGTTAGGAGGGGATATAATTTATATTCATAACAGTCATTGCTTCCATCTATGCTAATGGAAAATAGCTATGTCAGTGAAGAAACGACGTCTTCAGTAGTTCGTTTAGTCATTGACTTCACTATTTCAGTAGTTTTTGTACGGCCACTGCAGAAAATCTTGGCAATCTTCGAGTCAGAAAACATCGCGGAGAAGAGAGATTTAGTGTGATCTGCAGTCGAGATCGGGAGATTGTGCTCTATCAGAAATCTTACGAACAAAGTTTCAGCCTTTACACTGCTGGAAGAATCTCCACTTTTGAAGAAAACAGATAATTTTTCAGTCTGTTCAACGGCCTTGGCATATTCCATATGCTTTTTTGACGAAACATGGCGACGACAGTCATTGCAACCTCCGTGAGCGATATTGAAATCTTTCGAGCATGTGCTACAGAAAGCCATATTAGGGGATAATTTTGACTGCTTCAGGGATGGAAATTCATTTGAAGGAGAATCCTTGAATCTTTGGTAATTCATCTTTTTAGCTGGTGGCTAGAAATTACAGTTATCCATAATTAGTAATTATAACTGTTCACGTCCATACAAAAAAATTACAATCGAGTCGAGATGTGACTGTGCACCGCACGTGTCGTTCAAAGCTAAAGCGTTTTCCCTGTTTTCCTGATCTTAAGGTTATCACATTCTTACGCGCAGGCGCAGTAAGTGGAGAGCTCCATGAGGAGCAAATCTGATGGTTACATAATGCTGTCATGTGGGTCAGCATGCTTTCGGTGCACACAGATGGTGGCTCAGTTATCTGAACGGGTAAGCGAGGGACCGCGACACTGCAGGCGAATTAAGCCTTACGGGAGCGTCTGCTTCTCTGCTCTGAGCCCAGCCTCAAAGCTTTTATTGCTGCTGTTCATAGTAATCGGTAATGAAAAGAAATTGTATTATACTACATTCTCCATTCTCCGTAGAAAAACTGAATAAATGCATAGTCCGTAGTATGTGGTTGTTAACCGTAGAAACTACGGAAAATCCGTAGTAAATGGCATCTCTGCATCTGCAACATACTTAATAACCCTGGGGTGAAAATCATCATAAACCTGGTCCTGAGTTAATGTTAATTTGTTTAGGTATATGTAAGAGATCAGTTCTTGTAATTTCCTGCATATAAAATGTATTAGATCTGTATGTACCAGATAAATATTGAGTAAAGTGGGTGCTAGACATATTCAAATTTTGTTTGATAACTTGTGGGATGGAGATAAAATAATCATTTAAAATAGTGGCCAATTTTATCCTTGTTTGTAATTTTTTGGTCATCTGAGTTTGTTAAATGTTCAGGCATTATTGGAGTATTATTTTTTCAGAGTAACACATTTAGGTGTTTCCACATTAATTTTGGTACATTAAGAGAGAAAATTTTTAAATAGTAATTACGTTTGAGTATTCGTATATCTGAATTTAATTTACTTTTATAAGTTTTGAAGTTATTAAAATCTATTGCTGATTTGCTTTTCAGAAATTTGTTGTACAACTTATTTTTTTTATTTATACGATTCAGAAGCTGATTCATTATCCAGGGCTTATGACAGTTTTTTCTCGCTTTATTACTCCTGCAGGAAATAAAGTTTGATCATATAATTCCTTTAATAATTTGGAAAATGCATTGTATACAGTATTTGGGTTATCGTGTGAGAGTATTTCGTTCCAGTTAATGGTATACAATATATTACGGAATATTTCTAAATTAATGTTGTTAATTTGTCTTGTTATAAAGTATTTCTTTTTGTTGGGAAATTACGGTAATAGAATGTAAAAATAGGTGGGTGGTCACTAATGTTATAGTATATAACACCCGAGGTTATCATATCAGGAGATGCATTAGTAAGTGATAGGTCAAGGGTGGTTTCCAACTGCATAGTGATTCTAGTTGGGGTTAGTATAGTGTTGGTAAATATAGACCTATTTAAAGTTTGATTTAATTGTTTAGATGCTGGATTGTCACAAGAAATATCGATATTTAAGTCTCCAAGTAAAAATATTTTCTTATTAGTTAAGTTTGCATAGTTAAAAACTTCATTTAGGGTGGAAAAAAATTCATTGATATTAGATTTAGGCAGATGATAGCAAACAATAATAATATGAAATTGATTTTCATTTGTTAAAATTTCTATTTTATAGTTAAGTAAAGTGAAATAATCGTTTACAGAGAGATCATAGAATATGATCTATTAAGAAAAAAATGTATTATAATGGTTTAGATGTATATAATAGTCAGGCATCGGTAACCAAGTTTCAGTTACACATATTATACATACACGAGATTCTTCTGCAGGTTTGCGGAATTCCGCTTTTTTTGTCATAACTCGGGTTATTCTCGAGATCGATGTAAAAGTGAAGAGAAATTTTGGAAGATTAGTTTGGAGGGGAGGTGGTTTTATGGTCTTGGGATGGTATTTTGTTGTTGAAAACTTTCGAAAACAGAAGTTAAACAGAGTGAAAAATTTCAACGTACTCGTGATTTCTTTTTCTCGCGATGTTTCTTCTGCGCAGTATTGTTGTTAAATATAATTTTATTCCATAAATATTTGCATATCAACTTGAAAATAGAAGAAAAAATTCTGAAAACGGAAGTTAGACTGCGCGAAAATTTCCCTGAAATCTTTAGGCACGAGATTCTTCCATGGATTCGAAGAATTCTGCTTTTTCCACCATCATTTCTACGGTTATCGAAATCGATGCAGAACTGAACAGAAATTGGGAGGGGTTGGTGATGGTAGGGGGAGGGAATCATTTTACATCAGAGGACGGAACTTTCAAAATTTCGAAAAAGGAAGTTAGACGGAAGGAAGGTTTCTCCCATAATCGTAATTGTTTTTTCCTCACGATATTTCTTCTACCCTTTAGTGTTGTTAAATATCATTTTACTCCATAAGTATTTGTATTGCAGCTTGAAAATGGAGGAAAACTTTCCTAAAACGGAAGTGGAACAGAGCGAAGGTTTCGCCCATAATCGTAATTTTTTTTCTCCGCAACATTCCATTTATATTGTGTTGTTGTTAAATGTAAAAAAGATTATCTTTTGAATACAGTGACAGTGGTTGCTCTGGCTTTTGTAAAGATTTAGCCAAGCCATTCACCAAATTCAATTTTTTTTTTTTTCCCTCCAAATGTAATCCTTTGTCGCCACTTTTTTTTCACTCTCCATTGGAAATATAAAAACCATAAAAACGAAGTGTTAAAGTAGTATAAAAACAATAGCTTATATATTCTTTACATATTAAGGAGCAAAAACTTTATTAAAAAGGTAATATTTTTTAAAAAAGGTGATCCCGCTCGTGTGCACTAATGTTTTCACCAAAACTTTTTATCCATCGCCAAAACGAATTTTCTTTCGTAAATTATGAAGAATTTGTTTGGCAGCATGACCCCTGCAGTGATGTGCTCCAGTTTAATATTTACATAACTAAACTTCAATGAACAATTCTGTCTTGCACATGCTGCGTTATATTCATACTTTCTCGCAGCACGTTCTGATTTTTTCACCCGGTGAAAAAGTTCAGCTTTTTCTTTCTTCATCAGTCTCATGTATGATTATATCAATTTTAGAGTTAATTGATTGAATTAATGAGTCCACTAAAGTTATTTTATTGTAAAGTGACTTAGCATTAATATGTAAAAGCTTTAATGAATTACCTGGGTTAGTAGATAAGATGTGGTTAATTTGTTGAAGTGAATAAGAATTTAGTTGCATTGAGATTAAGAAAAAGAAAAAAAGGTCAGATTATGTGTATATATATCTTCTGTTGTAAGTCAGTCCCCCCCCTCTTTGTTGCCCCTCTATAGCATTAAGTCACACGCTGCCCCCACTGTCCATTTTAATTAAGTAAGTACAGTTTTTTTTTCTTTGCCACATTGTTGTTTCATATGTTGTACAGAACAAGTAACTTATATTGTGATAAACACAATATTACAAATTTATATTGAGTCAAGCAGTATGCTGAGCCTCAAAACCATATTTTATCAAGTCTTCTAACATAATAACTTTTTTTTAACTTCATGTTCATTTCGCCTGATAAACACATTACCATTACTCACCCAGGCAAATTGAATTTTCCCCTGCTGAAGAAGCTTCCTTGCTTGCCAAAATAACTGCTTATAGGCAGGAATGAGGTTTTCCTTCAGGTATATTTTAGTACCAGGTAGATTAGAATCTACCTGGTAGTAAATATACATGTATATTTATATTATAAATATACAACACCATTGGGTATAGGTTTTTTTATGCGTGGTTGCACCCCGTTCACTTTCCCACTCATAGCATCAGTGCCATCATATCCTTGGCCTTAGATTTTAATTCTGTATGATTTCAGTTTCGCAAGAATTGTGTAAGCAATTCCTTTTCGTGTCATGTCTTCAATTGAAATGAACTGAAGGAACAACTCTTCAGTTATACATGCATCTACATTCACGCATCGAACACACAAAGATAACTGCTCTGCTGTAGCAATATCAGTCATTTCATCAGCTAGGATCGAAAAAAATTGTGTGAATTAATTTTTGATACCAGCTTGTTCAGTATGATAGTGTTGCAGGCATTGATAATCTGATTTTGCATTTTGGCACTTGTATACAAAGCATTTCCTTTGCTACATTTTAAAGTGTTTGTCAACAAATCATCTGCTTTTGCTCAGTGTGAGAGTTTCCATCATTTTCTATCGATTCTTCCTCTGTAGCTTTACCCGAATCCCTATGCCCTCTCAGTAAGATGCCTTGCCTTCCACATACAGGAACGGCTTCTATTATAGGAACAAGATTACACCTATTTTCATCAACTTGATGTTTTGCCTCTTTGTTTAACTGAATATCAATGGAGTCCTGTACACCATTGACCATATCTAACAGAGTGTCCACTGTTTCCACGCTGTTATGGGGATATTTACAATTTTCACATCCAGTGAAGCATTCACTCGCTTTTTCCCAATTATTGAGTTTTACACTACACAGTTGCTCTAATAACTCATGATGTCCTTGTCCAACTACAGAAGTGCTGGAACACTAAAGTGCAATATTTACATATGCACCATGTTGTTAATATGACAACCATTTCCATTTATTCAGCCATTTAAACTGAAAATGCAAATTTCTTGGACCAGACTTTGGAAATATGAATGTCAGGTCTGGAGCCCATAATTTTTTCAAAGTTTCCAACTGCTGTGCATTATCTAAACTGGTACGTGGGCAGTGGATGGCTGAGGACAATGACATGACGCAAGGATTGAGTGATTGTGAGAGCCACATGAATAGAACCGAATTCGTCGTTCTGAACCATCCATGGCCATTCGGACTGTTGCCAGACGACTTGCGGCACGTAGACTACATGCGAGGAGGTCACTTTGCCGCCTGCCACTGATCAGCGAGCATCACTGGTACCAATTGCAGTGGTGTCGGACCCGATCAACCATACATGAGATTCTTCCATGGAAGTCCGTTTTTTTTTTTTTTTTTTTTTTTCATTGTTTGGGCCATTTGCGAGATCGATGCTGAACTGAAGTGAAATTGGGAAGGGGGGGCCTAGGTAAGGGTCATTTTCTGTCTGGGGACAGAGTATTTCATCTTTCAAAACGGAGTGAAGATTTTTCCCGTAATCGTAAGTTCTTTTTAATCATGATGTTGCTTGTGTTCTATTATTGTTGTTAAATATCATTTTATTGCATAAATGTTTGTATTTCCTCATGAAACTGTGGACAACATTTACCGAAAACAGAAGTTAAGACAGGGTGAAAATTTCCTCATTGTCTTCAGGCACGAGACTCTTCCGTGGATTCGAAAAAGTCCACCATTTCTGTTATTATTTTTGGGGATTCGAAAAAGTCCACCATTTCTGTTATTATTTTTTCTGTTATCATTTTTGGGCATTCACGAGATCAATGCACAACCGAACCAAAATTTTGGGGGAAATGATTGGGGAGGGGGATTCATTTTCCGTTTGAGGACGGAATTCTGTCTTTCGAAAACAGAAGTTAGATGCAGTGAAGATTTCTCTCGTAATTGTTTTCTTTTTTTTTCTCGCGATGTTCCTTCTGCCCTGTATTGTTCATAAATATCCTTTTATTCCACAAGCACTACATTTCAGCTTAAAAATGGTGGGAAAAGTTTCAAAAAATGGAAGTCTGTTGAACCGAAAATTTCTCTCATAATCGTATCATTTTCTTTCTGTGATGTTTTCACTATCCTATGTTGTTGTTAAGCGGTACTTTTTCCCATAAATGTTTGCACTTAGGCTTGATAAGGGAGGAGAAATTTTCCAAAAACAGAAGTGACGAAGTTTGAAAATTTGTTAGAATATATTCATGGTGTTAAAAAGAATCCATATTCTCAAAGTTATTTAAAGTAGTGAAACTTTGGATATCATGCATTCATGGTCCTCATGCTGAAAGAACTTTCAGCATGATTGATAAATTATTGCCATCTGAGGGAATAAAAGGGAAAAAAAAGAAAAGTGACAAAAAATGGGAAGAGAATAATGATATTAACAGAAAGAAAAACTAAGCAAAGATTATTGTGCAACAAAAGGCAATTATGGCCATGAAACTTGCTGAGTAGAAAGCAACACAAGAAAATTGAGCTAATGTTCTAGCAAGCACAAAAAAAAAAAAAAAAAAAAAAAGAAGAAGAAAGAAAAAGAAAAAAGCTGTGTTTGAAGCAATGTCTTTTAAAACCATTTTATTTTGTTTTGAATTCAGTAATTTTATATTGTGAATACAGTGGTGTGCTCTGAACATTTGTATAAATAAATTACAGTGAACAATTCCATCTCGCTTGTGCTGTGTTATATTCACACTTTCTTGTCTCATGTTCTGATTTTTCTCCTGGTTAGAGTTCAACTATTTTGTTCCTTGGTCATTCTCATATATGATCAATGTGCGATAGTATTCAGTGGCGTTGTGTTGTCTTTAATGATGATTGACAGTCTGCACTTGGTTCTGATGACCAGCGCATACATGATGAATGTCTGGAGGCAAGCTAGCCAGCGCGCTGATCCTGCCTTTAGTGTGGAATGGCTCACTCACCGCAAGTGACCGTCTGAGGAGCCATTTCCTACGATAGCCGGACACCCTAGGTAGTCTTCCATACCACCCTCACCACACAATGGTATACATCAATGACATTCTATGATCTGTTGTGTTGCCATTCCTGTCGCATTGCAACATCACCAAGCAATTTTTCAACAGCATAATGCCTATGGCCTCACATGACACAGCTCTCCCAGGTCTGCCTCCGTAATATCAACACCCTTCCATGGTCAGCTTGATCGCCTGACCTCTCAATGATCGAATGTGGTTTGGGACATGATGGGACGTCACGTATGCCCTTCCTGGAATGTCGGCAAACTGGCCCAAAACTTGGACACCATCTGGCATGTTATAACTCGGTATAGTATCCATGAACTGTGATTACCTGGTGTGTCTATGCCATACCAGGTAATCACTTGTATTCAAGCAGAGGTAGTGCTATCGTACAACATCCTGATTTATTCCACTTATATAGCTGTTTTATCCGAATAAATGGCCCAACTGCTCTGGAATTGCAATCATTTCCTTTCCTATACATGTACATTGTACATACCAATTTTCATCTCGATTGAAGATTCCTCCTGGATGCTTCATTTTTTGTTCTTGTTTCTGTTTTATTATTTATTTATTTATACTAAACTAATAAACTGAATTGTTCTTGTTTCTGTTTTGTTATTTATTTATTTATACTAAACTAAAAAACTGAATGCCGTCTGTGCATGATGTAAACCAGGGCTCACCGTGGAACACTCCGGTTACATTTAATTAAAATACACTGAGTATAAAAGAAACATATAAGATCTTTCGGACACCCCGCACCGGGATCCATCATCAGATACATAAAAAAGAGGTAGTATGGGCTGGATACAGACAATTTATAATTTCACATGTGACGCAATTTGCAAACTGCCATCTGGTGTGTAAACCAAACAAATTTATTACAATACAATAATGATTAAATCAAGCAGCAACATATTAAATTAAACGGTCATGTGTACTGTAATCAGTAAACAAAAATTTCCACAGTCTAGGTATGACATATGGAAGAGAGCCATTACAACACATATGCCCCTTCCATACAATAAATAGACTTTCAGTAAATGTTAATTGAGACTTCTTACTTGGTGTGGCAAGGATCTCCGCTTCTGTCCAGATTGGTACATGGGTTCCAGAGTCAACTAATCGGGAGAGAGTAATTGTTTTGGCACCCACTCGGACATTGTACATGTGTTCCTTCACTCTGATATTCAAAGATCTTGAAGTGGAACCAATGTACTCTTGGTCAACCCCAGACGGGTCTTATTTATTTATTTATTCATTTATTTATTTTGGCAATGAGTGTATATTAACAATGCTAGTTAAATCAAGAAAACAGGGCCCATACTACATAATGTTAAAAAGCAGATGTAGGTATTTTAATGTACATCCCTTCATGTAAAAATCAGCCTGTAATGATTCCAGAATTATGTTCAGGTCAGACCTTTCAGGAACTTGATTTGTATAAACATAGTGTGAGTGGCCAATAACCTACAACAGACATAATTTCAAGTATTGAAAGGTTTCAGCAGTCTCTGAAAAACGCAATTATGAATTTGAATTACTCAAGAAATGCATATAGCGTATTAAATCCGTTTATTTTTATGTCGTAATAAGCACAAAGATTTGCTTGGCTTTTGCACTTCACTTGGAGGCTTTTTCAAGGCAGTAGTAGACATAAAAATGCAGGGAATTGGAACACATAAGGAACAAAGATGATTTTTGAAAATAACGTGGGTGACATCACGAGTACATTTCATGAAATTTTTTTAGCACGTAATTAGACGGCACGCTGCGACGTTTTCCCGTCTTTTAATAACTCATGCCAAACCATTGGTAGTTCAGTAGAGATCATATCATTGCATGCTACTTTGCTGGAGAGCATTTTGACAGTTGCCCATGTGTACTGTAATCAGTTTCATGTGTACTGTAATCAGTAAACAAAAATTTCCACAGTCTAGGTATGACATATGGAAGAGAGCCAATTACAACACATATGCCCCTTCCATACAATAAATAGACTTTCAGTAAATGTTAATTGAGACTTCTTACTTGGTGTGGCGAGGATCTCCGCTTCTGTCCAGATTGGTACATGGGTTCCAGAGTCAACTAATCGGGAGAGATCATGCACAGACGGCATTCAGCCCTGATGGCAGTCTCTTTAAAGGTTGAATTTTAAAGTGAATTTAAATTTGTTTGTTAATATCATATGTTCTGTCATTGTTGATGGGAAAAATTGTGTCAAGACATGTGGAAGCTGTTTCAAGTAAACTTGGAACAATCTCCACTTTTGTACATAAAGGAGGTATTTTAAATAAGTGATCAGTTTCTGTTGTTGTTCACATGTAATTGTTTTATTTCTTCATAAGTATTTTTGTCATTAGTGAAGATACATTCTATCATGGTTTTTTTTTTTTTTTTTTTTTTTGTTCATCATGGTATTTTTGTTCAAAATAACTTTAAATCATTCAATACTATTTATTCACTTGAAAATTATGATAGAATTATAGAAAGTTATGAAAACAAAAGTTTTTTTGTCACTTCTGGTATTATATGTTTCCTTGTTTGTCCTATATTTTAATAAACAGTTCTTTTGTCTGTGAGATATTGTTTTGTAAATTAGTAATATTGAAGAAAACTGCTGGTTAATTATATCAACCAGTGAAAACAATGAATGAAACTGACTTGTGTGTTTTTATTTTTCTAGAATTTCTTCAGGGTGGAAAACCTTATGAAGCAGTTTGCTGGCACAATGAAAGTAAAGGCAAATTAAAATTACTGTCATAGATAATTATTGAAATAACTTATTTATTCTAACATGCCATTTTGCCCAATGTGACCAATTCATCTTTTTGCAATGAGATTAAGTGCAATTTACTGCTCATGTTCTTTACTTCGAATATCATGTAACATCGTTCATGTCATTTACCACAGAATCATGATTTAGCAGCAGCATTTTGTTCTGTTGTGATTGAAGTTCAAAAATACTTGTTGATTCCAGTTATGCAAATATGTGATTCGAAAAATTATGAGCAATAAAGAGTGGAATTTGATTTTACTACTATTATTTTAGAAGTAATTATTGCTGTCTTTTACACTTTGAAGGACATCTCACTCATTGCAGTAAAGATTTTAAGAAGAAAAGTCTCATTTTTTTAATAATCAGATTGCATTTTGAAAGACACCTCACTCATTGTAAAGTAGATTTACAAACACAATCCCTTTACATCAATGGTAAAATCAGAGGTCATTTATGATCTATTTTGTGGCTTTATTCATTAACTACTTTTTATTTCCATGCGGGTTTGAATCAGTAAAGTGGCTGCAACAGATAGAAAATGGTTTCTTTCAATTATAATTCCAATAAAGCAAGTACTGCAAAATATATTTCAGTTATTTGAAAACAATGTAATTTATAAATCTTTAATGAACTATGTATGAGATAAAGCCAAATTATTCTGTAGTTGTCCAAAGTTTATTATATTCCATATAAAATCAGTTGTTGAAAATGTTTCATTGGGATCATTATGAATATCTACTGGTTATAGTTAACTAGGTGGAACCATACTTCCAATAGTGGAAAATCTCTGCTGTCATTTTTGACAAAGTCCTTCTTTTATTTTTTATTTTATGATGTCTTGGAGATCTCCAATAATTTTAAGTGAATCCTGGTCCATATTATGACCTGTTTCTCTTCTATACCTACATAATCAAATTTCATGTTTGGCAATTGTTTTATTGCTGCTTTCTTCTGTGCCATGAATTTTCATTTGATAGTCTGTCTGATGTAAGAAAGTCCACAGTTGAACTCCACATTACAAGAATAATTCCTTTTTCAAATTGTTTAATTTGTTGGGATTTTTTATTTTGTTATTAAGGTATGATGCAGGTCTTATGTTGTATTATTTAAAAAAATTGAAGTAATTCAAATGGACCTTTGTCATAGGTAATTGTTTTGGTGGATTTCATTTTTTATCAGATAAGATTTTCATTTTTATTAAATATTTTCTTTATAACCTCTCCCTTTTTATTTTTCTGCAAGTATTTTTTGTAATTCTGCTTTGTGCACTTTTTTACATTCTTTGATTGGATCAAAATTATTTTTTAGTGACCTGACTTGCAATATTTCTTTTTGTGAGTGAAGGACAGTATAGTTTGAAATACAATATTTTGTTGGTATTCATGAGCATTTTCTATGAAAAAGGGAAAATGTCACTTTGTTTTAATATTTAATTCTTAAAAATTAAGTCTTCCTTCAAGGTGAATTCCAAAAATTCTTTGTTTACAAATTTTGAAGATGACAATCCGATTTTTGGCGTAAATGTGACAAAGATGGTAAGTCAGATAATCCCGTATTTCTTCCATAATTCTTTGTTTGTGGATTTGGTTTGTTGCTATTAATTACAAAGAAAATGCTGTCAATGTAATTTTCATATAAGCAAAAATGTTTAGGATTTATTAAGATTTTCTCTTCAGTGTTGTATAGTGGAATAATTTAGCCCTCCTCAGCACTGTGTATTTTCATTCTGACATTTCTAGCCTATTTTGATTACAAAAAAATATTGGATTTCCCAAATTCAATTTCTATTCCATATGAGTTCATACTGCAGTTCCATTACTTAACAATGTGCTGACAAAAGAAAGTATTGTCTTATAGGACAGCAATTTCACCATATCATGAAAGAAATACAGGATTACACCATGTAATACAAATTTTGAAGATGACAATCTGATTTTTGGTGTAAATGTGACAAGGATGGTAAGTCGTAGATAATATCCAAAAACTTTAAAATTTCATTGTCCTAGAGCGGGACTTGAACCTGCGTCTCCCACATAGTGCCCTGGTATGATAACCACTACGCCACCCAGAACAACCAAGTCTCAAGTTTTCTTGGACGTTCTGGGTGGTGTAGTGGTTAGCATACCTGGCCGCTATCTAGGAGACGCGAATTCGAGTCCCGCTCCAGGACGATGACATTTTCAAGTTTTCGGATATTATCTGACTATCATCCTTGTCACATTTACACCAAAAATCTGATTGTCATCTTCAAAATTTGTATTTCATCATAATTAATAGAATTTTATGTATTCAACTTGGAGAGACAAATTAGCACAGAAAATAAAATACATGTGGAACTGTATATAAGAAACACATTGCCCATATTCATATTGGATATATAAATAAGTTTTAAGGGATTTCCGTTCGGTGTCGTACTTATTACTGCTCGCATGTATTTTAAGGTGGCAACACTGCGATATCGCAGTACGAGATACCAGCTGTCAGAGTCAGTATACGACGTTCGATTGAGGTGTGAAGACATATTTGTTTTACTCGATGGAAAATGACAACTTTCGTCCCGGCAAAACAGCATTTGTGGGAAGTGTTAGTGCATTACTTTATTGTCAAGAGAAGTGCTGCCGACAGCTATCGCTTAATGTCAGAAATCTATGGTGAACATTCCCCATCTATAAAAACATGTGAGTATTGGTTTAGATGATTCAAAAAAAAAAACAATTTCGATGTCAGTAATAAAGAACGTTCTGGACCACCCAAAAAAATTGCTGATGCCGAATTGGAAGCTTTACTCAAAGAGGATCCGTTCCAGACCCAAAAAGGCCGCCCCGATGGCGCAGTGGTCTAAGCGATGGCCTCTGATCATTCATCTGAACGGGGTCCGGGTTCCAATCCCGGTGAGGCATGGATGTTGTGTTTGTCTTACGGCACTGGCTCTCTCCCTTCCCTGGAACCAGTGGCCCTAAATTAGGGACGGGCAACTGCTTATAGCCCAATGAGTTGCTCACGGTGGCCGTTAAACCTCCAATAAAAAATAATAAAAATAAAAAAAGACCCAAAAAGAACTTGCAGCAGCATTAAATGTTAGTCAACCATGCATTTCACAACGTTTAGCTGCCATGGGTAGGGTGCAAACAGAAGGGAATTGGGTTCCACATGCTTTGCAGGAAAGAGACCTTGAACATCGAAAAACCATTTGCAAATTGCTGTTTCAAAGGCAAAACAGAAAGGGTTTTTTGCATCGTATTATTACTGCCGACGAGAAATGGATATGGTACGATAACCCTAAACGGCAGAAAGCATGAGTAAAGCCAGATGAACCAGGTCCTTCAACGCCAAAACGCAATGTCCATGGTTCAAAGGTAATGCTGTGTATCTGGTGGGATCAGAAGGGTGTGATCCACTATGAACTGCTGAAACCGTCAGAAACTATTACTGGTGATCGGTATCAAACCCAATTAATGTGTTTAAAACGAGCTCTCACGCAAAAACGTTCGGAATGGTAGAATAGACACAACAAAGTCATCTTAAAGCATGACAACGCAAGACCACATGTTTCTCGACCTGTGAAAAAGTACTTAGAAGGATCCAACTGGGAAGTTCTACCCCATCCGCCATATTCGCCAGATATTGGGCCATCGGATTACCATTTGTTCCGGTCGATGCAGTCAGCACTTTTTGGAGAACGGCTTAGTTCTTATGAAGACATCAAAAATTGGCTGGACAACTGGATCTCTCCCAAGGAACCGGAATTCTTCCTTCGGGGCATAATTTCACTGCCCAAAAGATAGGGTAAAGTTGTAGCTTCAGAGGGAGCATACTTCGATTAATATTAAAATATTGTTTCTGTTCTCCAACAACATGTTTTGTTCACCTCAAATCCCTCAAAACTTATTTATATACCCAATATTTTTTTATTACAAGTAATGTTTGAGTACAATGGATTAAATGAAAATGTAGAGTATACCTGCATTGCCATATCAATTAATATCAGGATCCATTGATAGCAAATTTGGTCCTATTCAGGATCTATTGATTGCTGTTTTCTCTTATGCAAGCACCGCAACACAGACTCAACTATAAATATGCTCATAAGGCTATAAGATTAGAACAATGTAAATGTAAGATGCCTCAATCAACCGTGTTAACTGATTTCCAGCATAAATTAATAATTGGGTGCCAAATTAGCAATCACACTGTATGTAACATTTCAGCAGTATTGAAGCTTCCATAACATGTTGGCACAGAAATTTAAGGTTCAGACCTCTGTAAAATTAAAGTTAAAAGTTGCTGCAATATTGTTATAATTTCACAATAACAAATGGAATGTTTGTCTATGTAGCCTACATACATGAGATTCTTCCGCGAATTCGCGGAATTCGCTTTTTTCGGCATCATTTTGGTCATTCTCGAGGTCATTGCAAAAATGAAGAGAAATTTTTCAGGATTTTTTAGGGGGGGGTCGTCGTTCTATAGAAAAATTTAAAAAAAGCGGAATTCCGCGATTCCGCTTTTTTGTGGAGTAAAAGAACTAAGCGCTTTCTAGCTGAAAGCGTTGCTTTTGGAGCAGACGCGGGGGCAAGAAGAAATGTTGGAGGGTGGAGTCAGGAGCTCAATTCGTTTAATGCTGTCAACAATGGATGGGTTGTCAGTCACTTGCGCATCGCAGCGCAAAGGGTGGAAGCTCCGCCTACTTCGTGCGTTAGGGAAACTCCCGCAGCCCTTCCCGTGTCTTGCGGGAAATCGCCACTCTGCATTCTATCAGGGCCAAACTATCCGCTTGATTCTATCCGTGACGTCATCGCCAGAAACTCTCTCTTGTAATTTGCAAATGTACCCGAATGCGTTCCCGCTTTTCTGAGATCGTTCGAGAATCGAAGCTCTCGTGAATCCTCTTCCTACGGAGGATGCCAAAAAATACGGAATCTTCGTAATTATTACGGATTTCCCCCGGGATTACGGGTGACTAACAAAAAAATTATGGATATTCAGATTTTCGCTGTTATTAAGAAAGTTTTACTGATTTTGTAAATAATCGACGTAAAAGCCTCTGAACAAAGTTCGTAACACAGCCCTTTGTCTTTTTTTTTTTTTTTCCTCAGGTGGTGGAATTTGTTTTGCTTGTTTCAAAGTGTGAACAAAAAAAAAAAATGCCCGTCGTGCTTCTTTCGCCGTGGCCCGGGATTAACGTCGGCCTGAAGCGTCTAAATAAAGTTCGTGACGCAGCTTTCTTTTCTTAAATTCGTTCTACCGCCCCCCCCCGAAGAGAAGGAATTTGTTTTGCTTGTTTGAAAGCTAAGTGGAAAGGAAGAATGGCGCGACGCCGCGGGATTATGTAGGCCTGGTGGTCTTCTTTTGCCGTGATCCGGAATTACGTTAGTTCGGATGTGCTTCTTTTGCCGTGATCCGGAATTACGTTAGTTCGCATGTGCTTCTTTTGCCGTGATCCGGAATTACGTTGGTTCGGACGTGCTTTCGCTGTTGCCCGGAATTACGTTGGTTCGGACGTGCTTTCGCTGTTGCTCGGAATTGCTTCTGCCCGATGCCTCTGAACCATGTTCGTGACGAACCTTTTTTATTTTTTTTCTAAGGAGGAGGAATGTGTTCTGCTAGTTTGAAAACTTAGTGGAAAGAAAGCACGGCGCCCGGCTAGGATAACGTCGGCCCGAAGCCGCTGAACAAAGTTCGTGACACAACTCTGTTTCTTTCCTTTTTTTTTTTTTTTCTAAGGAAGAATGTGTTTTGCATGTTTGAAAGCTAAGTGGGGGGAGGCACGGCTTTGGGCCAGTATTACGTCGGGCCGAAGCCTCTAAAAAGTTCGTGACGCAGCTTTTTCCGTTTTTTTTTTTTTGTTTTTTTTTCCATTCTTTCTCTCTAAGAAGGAATTTGTTTTGCTTGTTTGAAAGCTAAGTGGAAAGAATGTGTCATGAGAGGCTCAAAAACAGGGTTAAAAACAAGAATTCGGCAGAGAAAATCTCCCCACTTGCTTGACGTTGATGGAGATTCATGTCACCATATTCACAAGCAAGCAAAAAATTTTGCAAGCCATTTTATAAGGTTACATTGAAAAATACTTTATTGACTTCTTCAATGACTAAAAACTAAGCTGTGGATATATGTTTCTAATTCTTGCAAGTTTCTAATTGTTTGACTAAATTCACAAACTTTCCTAGACAAATACTTTTCACCTCAGGATTTAGCTAGTAAAGATTCACATGTAAGTTTTAAATCTGATTTTTTTAAATATTTCATTTTATTTTGTTCTTAAATCCCTACTTGTCTATTGTGAATATAATAATGTGCTTCACTTTAATATTTACTTACATAATTTACAGAAAATAATTCCATATGGCTAGCGTACTCTTAAATATTGTATATATGCTGTATTTGAATTTGCTCACCGCGCATTCGCGTGTCCCAATTTTCCACCCAGTTAAAAAGTTCAGCTTTTTTTGTCATCGGCCGGTCTCATGTATGAGCCTAATGATAACGTACTAATGAGGTAATGACTATATCGAGCACATTGTAATCACAATCCAGCACATATGGGATTTAGGTCCTATTGATTCTTCTAATTTTATTTATGCAGTAGAACCCGCTTATACTGAGGAGCTCGCGACCGACGAAAATCCTCACTAAATCCGTTTTGGACTGAAAAATTCCACTATGCAAAAACATGCATATGGGACATGAACATATGATGTTATTATACACTGCTGGACAATTGCTAAGGACGGATCATAAACGGCTATATAGCGATTAAAAAATAAGTGTGGTTGGATGCCAAGTGAAATAAAATAATGTCAGAATGCCAGGACATTACAAGAAAGACAATTTATTGTGCTCTGAAATCCAGAAGGCTTTGGAATGTGTTCAAGGGACAAACAGGCCATTTTGTGCAGAATACGTAAACGTGAAAAAAATGCAATTACTGTCCGCAGGCGTTCCTGCGTAAGATGTCAATATGGGATATGGCCACCATGGAGGGCGATGCAAGATTCCACACGTCGTGTCATGCTTTGCACAACATTATCAAGCAGCTGTTGGGGTAATTTATCCCATTCCTCTGTCAGTGCACGGATGAGCGTGTCCTTGTTTATTGGAGGGCATTGGCGACCAGCAAGACTCCTCCCCAAAGCATCCCACACATTTTCAATGGGATTCAGATCTGGAGAACGTGCTGGCCATACAAGGCGTTGAATATCCTCGCTCTCAAGACACTCCTAGACAGCGACTGTTCGATGACATGTTGCGTTGTCGTCCATGAAAATGAATCTATCACCGACAGCACCACGGAACATGCGAACATGAGGTAGCAGAACATCATTAATGTATCGTTGGCCAGTCATAGTCCCAGTTGGAAGCACATAGAGGGACGTACGGCCATTGATCATGATGCCAGCCCATAACATGACACTACATGTCGGATATCGGTCCCTTTCCTGTATGTTTGCTGGACAAAATGCAGTACCACTATCACGCCAGATCAGTTGTCGTCGACAATCAGACGATAGACTGTATCTACTCTCATCTGAGAAGAGGACAGCAGACCAGTCGTTATCAGTCCAATTGCGATGTTGATGGCACCATTGCAAACGGGCGGTACGGTGACGTCTGGACAATGGTATGCACACAACAGGACGGCGGGCGTATAGTCCTCCTTCATGCAAACGTCTGGCAACAGTTTTTCAGGAGATCCGCTTGCCAGTAGCAGCCATAAACTGATTTTCTACCTCACTAGCTGTGCTGCGTTGGTGTCTTTTTGTTGATAGCACTATGTACCGATCTTCTGCAGGTGTCGTACTGCGAACACGACCTCCCCGTGACGTTTGCTATACTCTCCATTTGTTTGAAATGATTTCCAAAGCCTTGAAACAACACTGTGGCTGACGTCGAACTCCCTGGCAACATCTGTTATTTTTCGCCCTTCTTCAATCTTGCCAATAATACGGCCACGCGTAAAATCATCTAGGTGATGTTGGGAAGACATACTGAAAATTGCAAGTTCGTCAATTGATTGTTTCCCTTTCAACTTTGCGTTTGAACAACAACGGTCAATATGCGTCAAATCCTTTATGTCTCTTATCAGCGCTATGACGTCATGAACAAGTTCGGCAGTCCAAAATTTGCATACGCACAACACGTCTTACTGTATCCCGCACTTATGCTAATTTCCACATTTTCCTGCCTTCCATTTTATGGTTGCTATCGTTGCTATTGTCATCCGTCCTTAGCAATTGTCTGGCAGTGTATATTTATGACAACTGGATATACACTGATGAGCCATTGCATTATGACCACCCCCAGCCTAAAGAAATGAAAGCACCTGGAGACCGAACAGTAGTGCAGTTGAAGTTCACAGAGTAGTATATATATAACTTGAGGACCGGCTTTCGGTTAGTAGAGTGTTCGGAGTCAGGATGGGAAAAGCTGCCGATTTATTAGAATTTGATAAAGGACAAATTGTGATGGCACGGTGCCTCAAAACTACAATCTCGGAAACGGTGTGGCTTGTGGGTTGTTCACATGTCACTGTAGTGAGTACATATTAAAAGTGGTGCACAGATGGCCAAACGACAAACTGTCATCCAGCTGTGTGTCGTTCTCAGCTCATTGATGCCATTGTTCACAGCGACCGCAGTGTCACAATGTGACAAATCACCCTCAGTTACAACAGTGGTGATCAGGGCAATGTGTCGCAGCACACAGTTCACTGCAGCCTTCTGTGCATCAGCCTGCTTAACCAAAGATCCAGCCTGGGTCCCCCATGCTCACTGCACGTCATCACCAACAATGCATAAAATAGGCCCAAGATCATCAAGTTGGACCGTGGATGACTAGAAGAAAGTCGCCTGGTCTGATGAATCAAGATTCCTGGTGCATCACGTAGATAGCCAAGCACTGATACGCCGATTACCAGTGGATGCTATGGCACCTGGAAACACTGTTGGGCGGAAATATGCCGGCGATGGTGGTGTTATGCTGTGAGCGATGTTTTCTTGGGACACTTTAGGCCCCATTATCCCAATAGTACAATCCCTGACAGCTGTTAGTATCTGAACATTGTTGTGGACCAAGTTCACCCATTCATGGCAACTGTGTTCCCTGCTGGTGATGGCCATTACCAAGAGGACAGTGCACCATGCCTCACTGCCAGAATCATCAGGGAGTGGTTCGAGGAACATGCTGGTGACTTTCTCTTAATGCCCTGGCTTCCAAATTCACCTGACATGAACCCAATCGAACATTTGTGGTCTGGTTTGGAAAAGCGGGTTCATGTTAAATCCCCACCACCCCGAAATGTTCGGAAACTGAAGGACCTGCTTTGACATTATAATACCAGATACCACAGGATAGGTATTGCCACCTCATCGAATCGATGCCCCGCCTAGTGGCCACTGTTTTGTGTGCTAAAGGGGGTCCTACAGCTTATTAGATAGGTGGTCATAATGTAATGACTCGTCAGCTTTTTTTTTTTTTTTTTGATTGGAGGTTTAATGACCACCGTGAGCAACTCATTGGGCTATAGGCAGTCATGCTGATCAGTTTAATACTTGTAACATTTAATTTCCTACAGTCATATAAAATTAAAATAAAATAAGCACTGAATACATATAAGCAGCAAATCCTGAAACAGACATGTAGAAACATTTTAAAAAAAAAAGACTTTTCTTTGTTTTGTTTCGTGTGCCCTGAAGTTTTGCCGAACAACTCGTTCATTACTTGTGTATACCTCTGTAACATTCCATTACTTCCCTATCTGTCTTTACATTCCATTACTCTCCTATTTCTCTTTGCAATCTTTGCCCAGAAATCTGCTTAATACATGTGTGTGCCCCCCCCCCCCACAAACACACACACCCAGTCCTCATTTTGCCAAGGAGTAGAAGTATTGTGTCAACTCTGCTGATGCAGTACTCCCAAGGCATAATCCTTGGAGTAGGTGGTGGAGAAAATCTGTTGCCCAACTCACTTGTTCAGCATTTGATGTACTCCTTCCCTATCCGTTTTCTTTCTTAACTACATTCTTCCACTAGCACACCAAGAGTCCCATGTGCTTTAACAATTTCATCCTGTATGCCACCATTTTTATTCATCCATTCCAGGACAGTGAACATCAGATTTTCTTCATCTCATAAATTAAGAAATTTATTTTTTTTTATTTTTTTTTTTGCATGTTAAAAGTGATTACTTTAGCTTTTTTCTCAATTGTTAAATCTCGAGACTTCATTCAATTTTGTCTGTGAAAAATGATCAAGTTAGCTTTGAATTAGCATTATACCAAACAAAAGTTCCTGTTTTGCTCGTTAACTCCAAGGTATCCCTAAAAATGGGCTCGTTACAAGTGAGTTTTACTGTATTAATGTTGTTCTTCACATTAATACAGTACAACCCACATGATGATCTTCACTTGTTTGTTTACATATATTCAGAAGAAAAAAATATTTTCTTTTTTCATTGTCTTGTAGGAATGCATGTTTCTTTCTTTCTTGTTTTTTGATACGGCATATTAGCAATTAGTTGGCTGCATTGCATGTTATTAAGG
Source organism: Macrothele yani (assembly GCA_039090855.1). Taxonomy (NCBI): domain Eukaryota; kingdom Metazoa; phylum Arthropoda; class Arachnida; order Araneae; family Macrothelidae; genus Macrothele; species Macrothele yani. Next base: position 103,114,908 of record CM077024.1, read on the forward strand.
AGAGCAAAAACTCCAACAGTTCCTAGTTGTTCTACACTAAAAAGTATGTTCGATTAGGGCACATGTTATGGTTGTTAGATCATACTCAATAAAATGAGTGTAAACTGTAAAAAAATTAGATGTGTTTCTAAGAAGATCATCTTTAGTACTGTAAGAGCTTAGTCTTTTCTGTTAGGCCATGTTTTATTCTAAAGTAAATTCACCAGTAATCAAACTACCTTAAGTAACTTTTGCAACTAGTAGTAAGATATAAAAACTTAAGTTATTAGATTCTGGGCAAATGACAGAATTCAATTATTTCATATAATTGGTGAGACTGTTCCCTCAAAAAAACATCAAAAACTTAATTTTCGATAGAAATAAAGAACTTGGCATTGCATTAACTGTCGGTTTTAGTGCCATCCAGTGCTCGAAATGGAAATTTTGAAGTGCAGGTATGCTCATAGTTAGCTAAAATTATCTGAAAAAATTACCTTCTCCAGAAAATCCCAAAACTGAAAAAGTAATAAAAAAAAATCCCCTGAAAAAAAAAAACCCTCCTTTGTTTGACAATTCCGTAGAATACTATTACAGCATAAGTCAGAAGTGATGGCAGTCGATTTCGTTTGGTTGCTTTTGTAGCTGGTATTTTTTTTTTCTTTCATGTAGGACTTCCGTCCACATGTAGTAGAGTTTAGGTCCCAGCCACCTACAGCGAGATCGCCTTTTGGGCAGGACACAGAAACGGAAGGAATGAGAGCAAGTCTAGCGACTTTTGACAGAAAAGTTTGTAGTGAGATTAGAGTACAGTAGATGGCGCCACCGTACAAGTACGATATTGCACATAGATGGGTGAGAGAATTTCAGGAGGACATAGGAAAGGATACCCATTTAACCAGTGGGTCCAGCTTGGGGGCCGTCACTTTACGTGCTCGTCCGATGCACGGCGGATATTCAGCGATTGTTAGTAAATCACACCATCTCTGAAAGATCAGCTCAGGCTAGAACCTGGGGACCCAGCATCAATAGTCTGAAACACTAACCACTAAGCCATCCGCGGCTCTGGTTGCTTTTTGGATCCAGCGGGCACTACTTATACTACACTGATGACTGGGGTTACTTATTTTTTAACGAGGAGTCTCTACCCCGGGGCCAACAGATTAACGAGACTTCCAAATCTCAGTTAATTATTAGTGATTCAGCTGGACTTAAACCCAGAACTTTAAGGTCCGGAGCCGAGAAGGCAACCCCCTTCCAATACGGACTTTCATGAAGTAGAAAGTCGGGCAATTAGAATGTCCACAATCAGAATGAACATTCAATTTTAAATTTAATAGCAATCTCACCACCTTTGGGGGGGGGGTCTTAAAGTGGGAAAAGCTTATACTTATTTCTGCAAAACAAAAATTTGTGTTTAATCTATCACTCCCAATTCTTCATTCTATGAAGAAACTGTACAAACTGAATATATTAAATTAATGATATAATAAAAATTACAGACATCTTTAGTGTGATAATCTGGGGCGCTTGGGCAAGATGTGATCATGCGCTGTGGGTAGCTTCATTTCCATCCTTTGAAAGATTGAACTTTTAGCTCATGTGCACGCCACTCTCAAAGGCATGAAACACATAAGGTTTCTATGTTTAAGAATCTGCACTCGTGAGTCAGGGACAAAAAAAAATCATTTCTGAAGTTTTCCCTTCTAAAATTAGTGCCGGTATGAAGTACCAGGAAAAAGAAGTGCCAGTATGGCACACCGGCCCATTTCAAGCACTGATGCCATCTGTTTGTTAGACTTGCATAACTCCAAGAAAAAAGGGACATGCTTCTATGTGTATTATCATAAGATCAATAAATAACTTTTATCAGCATAATACATGAATGGATTGGAACAACCAAACCAACCTGAGAATTTTAGCCTTGTGCTTCATTATAAAACAAACCCACAGGGGAACACTGTGTAAATTCCCTCATGAAAAACATTCTATTCTGTCAGAACTTGAATGAAAGAGAACTGTTGAAATTTGCATTATAAAAGGAATTATGTCATAAACAAATTTGAACAATTTAGCAGTGAAAGAATTTTAAAAACCCACTCATTACTGAACGTAGCATCAAACCATGCTGTAATAGGATGTTGTATCAGAAAATTATTTCCCTTTGAAAAATTTGGTTTTGGCAAATGAAAAAAGTTATGAGTCTCTTGAAGACCTTGTTTCCAACAAAAACAATGTAAAGGTCATTCTGAAAGTTTAAATGTGCACATGCTAAATAGCAATTTTACTGTGCAATTAATTTCTATATTTATTTGGTCACTTATTGTCCCCTGCACAATGGTGTTGGTATCTCCTCCTTAAGCAGAGGCTTTTTTAGGGTCTACCCATTATTTTGACCCATGTGAAAACCAGTACTAGTTAATGGTTAATTGTTATTTCTTTTAAAATAAATGTGGGTGGGACACAGATTTTGGAATACCTGTGTGCGAGAATCAATCACTTTGTGCACTGTGTCAGTCTGTGGATAAGGGGTGAGGATGATTAGCCATGACAATGGGTACAAGTACTTCAATATTACGAGAGGAGGGTAGAGCCCACCTATGACTCTGGGCTCCAAATCAAGTAATTTATGTCTCTAGCTGTAGTTAGCTTTAGATAAATTAATTTATAACTGTGCTTCCCCCCTCCTCCCCGAGCAGCACATAAGCACTGTACAGAGAATTTTGATATGCCATTTCAGAGCAAATGTCCATCGTGAAGATAGTAGGAAATTTTTCATTTTTTTCTTTTTCATTTTGAGGAAATAACTTTTCAGACAGATGTAAAGCCCAAATGAAGTTACCAGTTATTATTCATAAGTACCAGAATAATTATTCTTTCGTTCCAAAAGATCCAGACAAAAAGAATATAAGTGTGCCATTTCTTGAGTGGTCACTAGGAAATGTCCCAATCCACCCCTGCCTGTATCTTTATGCTCTATCGTATCAAAATTTTGATGGGACATAGGTAGTTAGAAGGCACAAAAACATGTGAGAGCTATAGAGTGTCAGCTGCAATATTTATTCAAATGCAAATATTAAAATATTTTGAACAATGTAGAAGAAATACACAAACTGTTCGTTCTATTGTTGCATTAAATGCAAGCTCTCTTGTTATTGAGTGGTCCAAAAGGCTTCCATGTCTGTGTACTTCTGAAACATTCTAGAAGGAGGAATACGGCCAGGTTTTCAGTGCACACCCATTCACCATCCTGACTGCACCCAGTTAAACCATGCGGAGGTACTCGCAAAGTTCATGCATGCTGAGTACTTGTGAGTGTCCATTCTTCCTTGGTTTTTCTTGCTTTTCTCTTTTTATTTCATTTCGTGTTCCACTGTTAATTGGAACCATGATGGTTACTGTCCAAGTGTTGATATAATACAACTGCACTCATTGTATTCTGTGGTGTACTAGTGTCCCCAAGAAATGGAGTAAATTCTCTCGTGAGAAACATTCTTGTGGCCATCTGACACACTGCAAGTGAGAAATTATGGTGTGTTTAAGGCCGACGTGGTTGGAAATATTGCATGAAATGGGGTTGATATTCTTGTCTACTCCTAGTGCCAGTTGCTAAAGTCACCATGCCTATGCTGTTGCATGTAGTAACCGTACATTTCTCACTGCATGTGTTTCTCGCTGTCCCTTTTGTTATCTGGTACAGGATCTGGACATGAGCATTGCGTATCTAGAATGTGGATCAAGCTGCCTTCACCTATTCTCTTAGTTTGTTTTAGTGCCCATCATCTTTCATAGTGCAGTGTCAACTGTGATACAAGGGGTCATAGGGTAGAGTCCCTTCTGTTAACATCCTATTTGTATGTTGTTAATACAGTATTGACATTTGCTTTCACTAACCCATTTATCAAATTGACCTTGGATTCATTGTTGATGTATCTCTATTCCAACTTATCCTGAACAGCGTGTAATAACCTCCATTGCAGTAATAATCTTCCTGTCCTCTCATTTATAGAAAGCTTGCCATACACCCCCTTATACCATGTTTGATGGAGAATGGATCTTGCCAGGTGGGATGTTTTTTTTTTTTTTGTTTTTTGTTGTTTTTTTCTTCTACATCATCCATTGTTCTGTCTTCCCACATGATAATCCAGGAATTGACTAACATGGCTGTTGAGGCAACTATAGAGTTCATTACTCAAGTAACTGGCCCAGTTGTTCCCAAGATTCACAGAGCTTCCAACCAGCCCTGGAACATTGGAGGTAATGTGTGTGCAGCTGTAGCATAAGTCCTGAAATACATCCTGGCATTATCCAACTGATTCGAACCTTCTTGCTTTTAAATGTGTGAAGTCATACATCGATGATCCATTACATTATGACCACCTACTTAATAAGCTGTAAGACCCCCTTTAGCCCATAAAACAGCAGCCACTTGGCAAGGCATCGATTTGACGAGGTGGCGATAGGTATCCTGGGGTATCTGGTACTATAATGTCAACAGCAGGTCCTCCAGTTTCTATACATTTTGGGGTGGTGGTGATTTAGCACGAACCGGCTTTTCCAAGTCGAACCACAAATGTATGATTAGGTTCATGTCAGGTGAATTTGGTGGCTAGGGCATTAAGAGAAAGTTACCAGCATGTTCCTCGAACCACTCTTTGGCGATTCTGGCAATGTGGCATGGCACATTATCCTGTTGGTAATGAGTGAACTTGGTCCACAATGATGTTCATACACCCGACAGCTGTCGGGGATTGTGCTATTGGGGTAATGGGGCCTAAAGTGTCCCAAGAAAGCATCCCCCACAGCATAACACCGCCGCCTGCCTGTTTCCGCCCAACAGTGCATCCAGGTGCCATAGCCTCCGCTGGTAATTGGTGTATCTGTGCTCAGCCGTCTACGTGATGCACCAGAAATCTTGATTCGTTAGCCCAGGCTACTTTCTTTTAATCATCCTTGGTCCAATCTCGATCTTGAGACCATTTCATGCGTTGTTGGCTGTGACGTGCAGTGAGCATGGGGAACCGGCTGGGTCTTCTGCTTCGCAGGCCCATGCGCAGAACGCTGTGATGAACTGTGTGCTATGACACATTGCCCTGATCAAAACTGTTGTAGCCGCGGGTGATTTGTGGCCCTGTGGTGGTTGTGAATAATGCTGGACAGTCTCCGCTCCCCTCTGGCATCAATGAGCTGCGGACGACATACGGCTGGATGACCGTTCGTCATTTGGCCATCTGTGCACCACTTTTGATACGTACTCACTACAGTGGCATGTGAACATCCCACAAGCCGCGCCGTTTCCGAGATTGAAGTTTTGAGGCGGCGTGCCATCACAATTTGTCCTTTATCAAACTCCGATAAATCGGCAGCTTTTCCCATTCTGACTCCGAACACTCTACTAACCGAAAGCCGGTCCTCGGTGTATATATACTGCTCTGTGAACTTCAGCTGGCTGCCCCAGTGGCGCAGTGGTCTAAGTGATGGCCTCTGACCATTCGTCCAAGATAGGTCCGGGTTCGAATCCCGGTGAGGCATGGATGTTGTGTTTGTCTTACGGCACTGTCTCTCTTCCCTAGAACCAGTGGCCCTAAATTAAGGACGGGCGACTGCTTATAGCTCATGAAGTTGCTCACGGTGGTCGTTAAACCTGAGCCCAAAAAATTCAGCTGCGCCACCGTTTGGTCTCCAGGCGCGCTCTCATTTCTCTAGGCTGGGGGTGGTCATAATGTAATGGGTCATCGGTGTATGTTTTTATGATGTGATCACAGCCAGAGGAAATCCTAGATCCAGTACATATCCTCAATCAATATCCATACAGTCAAGTCATGACATTGTATTTGTGCTGCTCCTCACCGTTAAAATGTTCTTGTTTATTAGTTATTCAGTACCTGTTTCCTTTGTTTGTCAAGCCTCCAGTATCAGGAGTACCATTGTGAAAATGTAAATTGGTTCATTAATATTTGCCTTAGCTGAATTGAAGTAAAAACTAAAATTTTTGGTGCCCATTTTACCAGTTTTGAACATGGGTGAGCAAAAATTTATATATAGTGTGGCATTTCTACACTTGTGCTAAACAAAAGACGTTTACATTGAATATTATATTGGCATGAACCTGCTGAGTACTTTTGTTGACTATTTCGCAGTTCACTCTTTTTGAATATATGGTAATTGAGCTGAACTACATCTTGGGTTGTAATATACTCGATGGTGTTTAGTGGGCTCTGTGCTGCCATCTACTGACCACTCCACTAATTACTTACTAAAAATCTATTTGTTTGCTCAGCGAGTGTATTCTGAAATAAGATTAAGATATTCTGTTATTTGTCTTACATGGCTACCAGAAAAGGAACCACAAGAAACAATAGATCAGTAGTAGCGACGCCGTCTTCCAGTGTTGTGTCGAATTCAAATATGGATCTTATTATGAAATCTCTTAATGAAATAAATTCAGCATTCTCATTCTGGAATTCCGTTGGACCTAAAGCAATCGCTAGATGAAATTAACGCAAAACTTGACTCCATTCCTGCTTTAAAACAGGAACTGTATGAATATAAGCAAACACTTGACTTTGTTGCTGTTAAATATGATGAAATATTAAAAAGATGCACAGAACTTGAACTTGATAATGCTGCATTAAAAAAGACTCTTGATAATGTTATGAGACAATATGTCATTAAGTAACAAAACATCCAGACCTTGATCTGTGAAATTAATGAATTAAAGCAGTACTAATTTAGAGATTCATGGTATGAACTTAATGTCAGTAGGCAATGTTACTGAACTCAGAAACCAAATAGACAGACTTGCAACTAAGATACAAATTCCCAACTTTCAGCCCTTGGATATTGATGTTGTTCATCAACTAAAATCTAACTCATATAATACTCAGAATTCCACTGTGATTGTACACTTTAAATCCAGATCCACAAGAGATAATTGGTTGGCAAGGGAAAAATCTACAGTGCTCAATTAACTGAGATCTGATTTTAATCTACCTGGTACTGAAATATACCTGAATGAAAACCTTATTTTTCCCTATAAACAGTTATTTTGGCAAGCAAGGAAGCTTCTTCAGCAAGGGAAAATTCAATTTGCGTGGGTGTGTAATGGGAATGTGTTTATCAGGCGAAATAAACATGAAGTTAAAAAAAGTTATTATGTTAGAAGACTTGATAGGATATGTTTTTGAGGCTCAACATCCCAGCAAAAACACAAGTGCTGGGAAACTGCTGGCCACCAGCTGGCAGTGATGGGTCACTACTGGCTGAAATCTGCCGCTCACGGCCCGGTAGTGGTCCGTTGGTGGCAGTGCTATCAGTTGGCGAGCCATTGATGGCCCTGCAGCATCGCCGTGAATTGTGGGCCTCCAAGCAAGTGCCACTAGTGGCCCGTTGCTGGCAACCAATGCAACCCCCCAACAGCAGGTGGAAGCATCAGACTGCGCATGCGCAAAAGCAACACTTGCTGTGTCTCTCATGGTACCAGTTAGTTGAAGACGACGCTATCGCCATCGTGTTATTTTAGTGGATGTTAAGAAAAAATCCATATGTGGAGAGGCGAATTAATTTCCTAATGAAATTTTACGTCGACGAAGATATCAGATTAAGCTGTGAAATACTAGATTACAGCCATGAAATACACCCACTCCATTCCTATGACTAACAATTCATGGAATAGAGTGGATGAATAACAAGAAAAAATTTGAAACCGTTTGAAACACATATCCTGGAAAACCATTGAAACAGCGTTTGTTGGGGAAAAAAAAGAATTATACGCATACAAAATTTATTAATTATTTGAAAGAAAAAAAAAAGCAACGCTATGTGGTGTACTCATCCATGGGTTGAATACACAAGACTGGGAGGAATTCGCTTCTAAAAATAACGAGAAGTAAAATAAAATATCTTTTACTCTTTAAAACAAATGTAGCTTCGGACAACGGAAAGGAAAGACACAACGTTAAAAATGTAACAGAATGCGACATGAACCCGGGTAAATATATATTTATTCAACAATCTCTTTTCAAGACGGTAAGGACAGTACAAAACTTTGGAAAGCGACTCTAAGTATGTACACGCCTTGAAAATGAGTGAAGTTCCCTTAAGGTAAAAGAAAAAAAAAACTATTGTTACGTTGAAAAAATTAATTTATGAATTATATGAAACTGACTTTTATGAAAAATACCTCTCAATATTGTAAAATGAAAGAGGGAAGCATTCGATTACAAATGGCATACCAAACAGATAGCTTCCAGCACATGTCCGAGCGCAGTGAATTAGTCCAGTCAGTAGCGAGCGTGGCTTGCACGCAAACGGCCCAGGATCGAATCTAGTCAAATGCAAACGGTCATTTTTCGGTCTGTTGAGAAAATTTCCCCATCGCAGTGCGTTAATTCACAAGCTTCGTAAGGCTAGAAAAAAAAATTGTAGCTTTAGGAAACTGCTGTTATCCTTTTTTTTTTTTTTTTATTATGGCTACTACTGGGAAATTGGCGGACAAGATTCGGCTAGCCATCATTTCTGGCACGTGCTTGCAGGGCCACTTGTGGCAGCTACTGCCTGTGATGGACCACTGATAGCCCTGTTGTGGCATATGCCAACTGATGGGGTGCCAACTGTTGGCCTGAACTGCTGGCCCTTCTGTTGGCCGCCTGGACATTTTATTAACGGTTCGGCAGCGGCAACATAGTGCTGGGCCAGCAAGACTGCTTTTGCTGGGATACTGCTTGACTCAATATAATTTTGTAATATTGCGTTTATCCTAATATATAATTTGCTAGATTTCTCCTCCGTGCCACTTTTTAAGTCGTCATAGCAACAGCCGAGAAACAAATGTTTGTGACGTCACGCTTAGCTTTTCGTGTAGGTGACGTCATCAACTACACGCGCACAGATTAAGAGGGAAATCACTTTGTTTTGTTATCATAGCAACAAAGAACACAGCTGCTGGTGTGACGTCATCTAATCCAAATCATTCTCACATGACGTCAGAGATTCTTTACGTCACACGGTCAACTCTTTAGCAAGGAGGTTAGAATAATACTTCTGGAGATGCCCTGAGTCTCTTAACCATGAAGCCGCAAATTGTGAGAATTTGACGTTGTTTACATTACACCTATGGAATTTCAACTGTGTGTATTTTGAAATAGGCGTGGTTTGGGGTTGCAGAAACCATGTTAATATAAAACCGGAAAGAATTATACTTCTTATATGAGTGAAGTTTTCAATTTTAAAGTTATGTTTTGTTTAGAATTCGCTCTAATGTTCATGTATTTTGGTTTAAAATAAAAATGGGAAGAAGCCTCAAAATAACTAAGGATTTTATAAATTCAGCATTTTCTCACGCATTGGCAGCAAGTTTCGATGCGAAATTGGAAACATTTGCGACGAAAGAAGGCGATTCGGCCAACACAAAGTGCATTGCAATAGCCTTGAAAACCATCAGCTTTCCCACACTTTGACGACCGTCTCTCGTGGTTATAGGCTTCATGCAGAGGTTTATCCAGGAATTTCAAATTCAGGGTGTGCTGAAAATGTTTGGGAGTGTTGCATGAAAGCAAATTTTTCCGAGTCTGAAAATTTTTGTAGTGAAATACGTATTTGTTTTTTGACTTAGGATAAAAACTGGGGAACACTTCAAGTTCAAAAATGACTACTGTTTATATTTTATAGTTAAGAATGGTTACAAATGAAAACCCTTTTACAAAGCTTCACATGGTTATTATTTTTTTCATTAACATGGATTGCTGAAACAGTAGACACTGATGTTTTCTCAAATCTTGTGCGTGCTGATATGATTCAAAAGTATAATTGCAAAACCTGTAGCAGGCTAAAATGAAGAGATACGTACATATGTTTTATGGTTGCAATGACTGACTTAAACAATAAAACTAAAAAAGAAACATTTGACTGCTATATACATGTACATATATATATATATATTTTTTTTTTTTTTAATTGCTTCCTAATAAGGGGTACCACATTCCATAGTGGGAGGAATTATATCCCCTGTCTGGAAATAGAAGCGAGGAGTGCGACAGCCAAAACATCTCCCAAGATCGATCAGAATGAGAAGCGAAGAAGTTTATAAAATAGGTTACAGTCAAGCATCGGTTAACCCTCACTGTGTATAACCACGCTGGTCGTTCCTCGCTCTCGCAGTTTTCTGAAGGGAACTGCTGGTATACGTAGACTTCGAATTTAAAAAAAAGTAAAATTATTACATTATGATAGAAAATACTGAATGTGAAGCGGATGATTCATGTAACTGCTACTGACCACTGTGCTTTATGATAACAAAATGGCGTTAATGCGTAAATATTAAAAAGGAAACTTTTGCACTTATATAAAGTAGTAAAGTAAAAACACTTACCCTTTAGTACCTTGTCAGTTTTTATGAGTAATACACTGCTTGACAGAGAAACTGCCACACCATGAAAGGATGCTCGAAAATATACCAAACTGCAACCACAGATAGCCAAGTAGGTCCAGAACAAATGACTTAATTGTCAGTGCCCGAATATACAGGATGATCAATAAGGAGTGTGGCCCCCATTTTGGGCAATACAGCGTTCAATCCAACGTGGCATCGAGGCAATGAGAGTCCGAATACAGTCCTGGGGCCGTATCATGAACCATGTGGTGTTGATCAGGGTCTACAGTTCATCTTCATTTTGCGGGAGTGGGAAGGTATTCAACCGATGTCCAATCCTGTCCCACAGATGCTCGATGGGCGAGAGGTCGGGGGATCGAGCTAGCCACGAAAGCATCCGCACACCATGTAAAGCATTCAGGCTGATCCGAGCGATATGTGGCCGGGCGTTATCCTGTTAAAAAATGGCGTTTGGGATGCCCTGTAGATACGGTAGTGCCACAGGCCGCAGGACCTCGTTAACATAGCGGCGTGCTGTCAATGTGCCCGTAATGCGTACCAGCGGTGAGCGGCTGTTGGCGCTGATAGCACCCACATCATGATTCCCTGTCGCCGGGCCGTGTGGCGCTCCATAATTGCAGAGGAATCCGCCCGTTGGCCACATCGCCTCCAGACTCTCACAAGGGATCATCCGTGGCGAGGCAGAACCGCGATTCGTCGCTGAACACCACAGTGTTCCATTCGGCATCCCACGCAGCTCTGGAGCGACACCACGCCAAGCGGTGATGACGATGGCCTGCTGTTAAGGGTAGCCTTCACAACGGACGGCTGGACAGCAAACCAGGCACAGCCAATCAGCGCAACACTGTCCGCGTCGATATTGAAGTATCCAAGCCTCCCCGTACACTCCGCAAAATGGCACCCGTTGTGGTATGTGGGTACGCTACGGCATGACATCGGATGCGACAATCTGTACGCTCAGACGTTAGTCTTCGTGCTCCTATCCCCCTACGACGTTGCACGAATCCTTCCTAGGACCACTGTCTCCAAATGCGACCGATGGCTGTGGCATAACGTTGCGTTTCTTCCGCAATACGACGCAAGGGCCATCCGTCGGTACGAGGGCGTACGATGACACCTCTCATGAACTCATCCGTTCGATGAAATCGCGTACGGCGGCGTCTTAACTGAATTAGCACCCCTTGTTTGTTCTCCAGAAACGGTTACAGCAGAACCACTCACTTCTCGAAAACGTGACAACGTCTCGACTGATGGCCTCATGGGCTGGCTGTCCGCTTATATCTCGCGCGCCGTTCGAGTGATTGATCTGCAAATGTCATTATTTGCATAATATGCACGTGTTCACCCACCCTGCAATTTGCATGGCGCTGCGTTTACGTCATCGTGGTGTGGCATTTTCTGTGTCAGGCAGGGTATTATTTACTATTGATCGTTTTTGCAGTTGTTAGGAAGTTAAATTCGTAGCCTGTACCTTGTCGTATTGATTGTCACGGTAAATGCCAAATTTGAAACATAACTATGATACAGCATTTTGTATAATAAATGCCATTTTTCCATTTTAAATGAGGTTAGCTTCTGCTTAATAATTTTGCCGCGTACATTCACTTAATAATTTAAAAATAACAATGAAAGTATTTCTTAAAAAGATAAATGAATTCTTTGGTTGTATAGCATTCTTAACATTTTTATCTTTTAAATATTTCGTCGTCGCTTTTGAAGCCATTTGTGATAAGCTTGTTCAATGAACTGATTCTACACTTTACCATCTTCATGGGTTGGGCTGCTAAGATCGGACATTTTCAGGCCTTCAATTGAAATTTTCATTAAGGCGTCTACGTGTGCTTGAAACATGTATTTCCTCTCAGATGACAGAGTACGGTTCATTGTCGAAAATGCCCTTTCTATACACGAACTTTTAACAGGAAGCAGTAAAAGGCGCATAGCTGCAGCTGCCAGCGAAGGGAACATGGATTTTCTTTCTGCGCCACATGTAAGCATTAGAAGATTGTGTTGAGTTTCAATATTCCCAAGGTTTCTCCTGTAAATGTTAAACCCGTTCTTTATGTCATTTTCATGTCATGTTCCTGAGCCTTTTTGTAAACTTCCATTGCTCCTAACATCAAATCATTGATTTCAATATCCTCGATGTGGTTTTGCACCGAATTTATCAGTACCATTGCCTCCCTTAAGTTTTCTTGGGATGACTGCAAGGATTTACTGAGACGAACCAGTAATGATAAAAGAGTAGAAAGTTGCACGAGGATGAAAATCGTCGATTTCTTTTGAAACAGAAGCAAAAGTCCCCCTGCATCAAACGAATAGTCACCAGCTTCAATGTACACTGCTGACCACCAAAAATGCAACACCAAGAAAGACACGAGATAGCAAAGCCAGATTTATTGGACACATAACAACAAATACAAAGATGAAACGATTGAGCTTACAAGCCCGTGTGATTTGCGGAACACGCAGATAGCAATAGTTCGTGTGGCCCCCAAGGCTGGCAATAACGGCCACTACACGCCGCAGCATCAAACGAAAGAGGCTTTGGATGTGGGCTTGGGGTATGTCGGTCTAGGCTGCTTCCACACGTTACCACAGTTCATCAGGCGTAGCCGCGGGTGGTGCTTGCCGGGCCACTCGGTTGCCGATCAACGACCAGACGTGTTCGATGGGCGACATATTGGAAGAACAGGCGGGCCACGGCAGCAGTGACACCTGTTGGGCCATGAAGAATTGTTGCACGATGTATGCCATGTGCGGGCACGCATTGTTCTGTTGAAGCGTGGCCGCTGGCAGGTCCTGCAGGTAAGGGAGGACTACAGGCTCCAAAACGTCGGAGATGTAGTGGTGGCTGTTGAGTGTACCGGCGATGCGTGCCAGAAGGGTGCGAGTTTCATGTCCAATTGCGCCCCAAACCATAACGTCAGGCGACGGACCGGTATGGCGATGCATCATGCAGGCGTCATAAAGTCTCTCGCTGCAGTGCCGCCACACGCGGATCCGACCATCGTAGTGTTGCAGGCAGAAGCGGGATTCGTCGGAGAAGACAATGTCGTGCCATTCCGTAGTCAAGGTACGGCGTTCAACTGCCCACTGCCGCCGCACTCGCCGGTGGTGTAGCGTTAATGGTAATCGGAGCAATGGGCGCCGTGCGACAAGTCCCTGCTCCTGCAGACGACGTCGAACGGTACGTGCTGACACAGGTAGTTGCGCAACACACCCTAATTCCTGCGCTAACGTTCATGATGTAGCGGTGCGAGCCGTCAATGCCCGCCGCACAACATGCTAGTCCTCTCGTTCGGTGGTGTGCCGCGGCTGGGGTAATCTCTCGTGTCGGTCCGTCCGTCCCTCCTGCACCCACCGAATCCATACTCGCCTCACTGTGGCTGGATGTCGTCCCACACGGGCTCCGATGTCTCAGTACGATAAACCGCTGTCGCGATAAGCCACTATTCGTCCTTTGTCGAACTCCGAAACGTGCTGGAATGACTGCCGTATTCTGCGACGAGGCATCAGGAAGCTTCCCACGCACAGGTGCGGCAGCACAACACACTTCCACACTTACTCCCCGCCTTTTGTGCACCCTTCTGATAGTGCTTCTCTGTGGCGTGCCGGGCGCACAGGATTTGCATATGCCCTGCAATGCTAATCGTTTTTGCATGTCCTCTCGCGGGCGACGCATGCTGCGAATTTCAGGCCAATCGGGTGCTTCCTTCTTAGTGTTGCATTTTGGGTGGCCAGCAGTATATATTGATTTGTTTCTTTTTCTGCATCTTGATCGTAGTAATAATGTTCACTACGGGTTTTGAGATCTGTGTTTGTGCTCTCATTTGTAAATATAGTGTTTTGACCTATCTTGAATTTATGACTCTAGCTACTCAGGTTCGGGGTAACCTTGCGGTTTTTTTTTCTTCATTATTAATTACTGCGTTAAAGTTACCTACTTTTTTTGTTTCGATTTTGTGGCTAAGAGCTATGTTGTGTGCACTGTTACCAAAATGCCCCTGTTACTTAGTATTTGTACAGATGTTTCAATTCCCGTTCCTGCATGGGTACTTGGTTTTCACAGCTATTTGCTTTAAGCTGTTGTTAAAGCATTGTTGTTAGTTTATAATTTCAGTCGTTGTCATATTAATGTATTTCATGTTGAAATACCTCTGGCATCGAGATTTCAGTGTTCGTAAAATTTAACCAGTCTGTCACATCACTCAGAACCGTATTTGGTTGTAAGTTATCGGTTTCACCAAGGGCGTGTTTCTTTTTGTCTGCAGGGTTTGAATACCCTGTTATTTGTTACAACTGTCACAGCTATGTTCCTTGATTTTTGTCTTGTGTTGTTTGCTTGTATAGGCTCTTTTAGTTTTTAATTTTTAGTGTATTCTGAGCCACATGTTTTTTTCAATAAACTAGACATAGAAACATGCCTACAGTTTTCACCAAGGGGATCACTGAGAGCGAACATTATTGAAAATGGGCGAAATGGGATCAAAAGTCAGGACATGGGAGCAGGATCCATTCCATTGCCCTTATGCATCATAACTTGCGTAAAAATGGTTCGATTTCAAAGAAATTTCAGTATGTGGTAAGGGACCACCTGAGGACGAACCCTGTAGAAAATGAGCAAAATGGGGTCAAAGGTCAGGATATAGCTGCGGGATCCATTCCATTCCACTTATGCGTCATAACTTGCGTAAAAATGGTTCGATTTCGGTGACATTTTAGTATGTAGTGGGATACCACCTGGGGACGAACCCTATTGAAAACGGGAGAAATGGGGTCAAAGATCAGGACACAGAAGAGGAATCCATTCAATTGCCCTTATGCGTCATAACTTGCGTAAAAATGGTTCGATTTCAATGAAAGTTTAGTATGTGGTAGGGGACTACCTGGGGACAAACCCTGTTGAAAATGGACGAAATGGGTCAAAGGCCAGGACGTAGGAGAGGGATCCATTTAATTGCCCTTATGCGTCATAACTTGGGTAAAAACGATTTGGGCGAAATGGGATCAAAAGTCGGCACATAGGAGCGGGATCCATTCCATCGCCCTTATGCGATATATCTTACGTAAAAATGCTTCGATTGAGACAAAACTTTATCGTGTTGTTCCGGAAGTATACTTAACCGGTTGTGTTGAATATCATCGAAATGGAGTCAAAGGTCAGGGCGGGGTCAAAGGTCAGCGAGATTTATTCCACAGCCATTATCCTAATAACTTGAGTAATGATTTCTAGTATCTTGGAAAGCGTATCATAATCAATACATTGCATGATTTTACTAACTTGTTAGGTATGCTCTGCGGCAGCAACCCTGTTTAAAGCTTTTTGTCTGGAAGTTGCCAGTCAGACAGTACATTTGCGTGCACGAATGTCTTTGTTTACGCCAGTTGCATCGTGCACTTCGCTCTCTACCACCAGTAACGATCGCTTTCTGATTTAGTTCGGCGCTTCCGAAGTTACACACAAAAATTAATTGGTGATGTGTGTTTAATATTTCACGTAAGCAGTCCAATATTATTAGAAGGAAGATGTCAGAGATACAGGAAGAAGAACACAGCAATATTTCAGAGATCGTTTTGGACACTATAAATTTGCTTGAGCCCTGGTCGCTTGCGGCTACGCCTCCGGCAATTCTATAGCCGGAGCCGTAGCTCAGGGAAATTCCCGGTTTCTTCACTTCCGCGACTTCATGTACTTGACGGAATATTTTATAAGTACTTATCTTAAGAGTCTACATGCAATAAAATTGTTGTTTTATGTATGAAATGCTCACCAAATGCTAAGTAAAGTAAAGGGACGATATAATAACTGTACGTCTAACTTCTTAAGGAAACATGGGCAAGATTGCGTCGAAGAATACAAATCATATATAAGAAAAAAGAAAACAGAAAAGGAAACAAATGGAAATGACATTACAATTATGACAACAAATACTCTGAAAAAAAAATCCTAACAAAGCAGAAGACACTGACACAGGAACAATTTGATGAAAACATAGTCAAATACTTTATTCACTTTATGATACCATTAAGAATTGTGGAAGATCCATATTTTATGACAATTTTCTCGGACTTTGATATATCAAATATGGGCCTCAAGCTAATAAGTCGACGAACCTTAGGACGTCGTATAGAAGGGTATTACATGAAACAAATGTCTAACATAAAGTCTGAGCTACAAGAGGTTGATTATGTGTGTACAACAATTGATATCTGATCAGGTAAGAAGAGGAGTTTCGTAGGGGTGAAATGGCACTGGATTACAAAGGACCTACGTAGAATGTCACTGGTATATTTGTTCAGATCTCTGCAGCACTTTCTTAATGGGAAAAGATTCCACAATACTGATAATGTCAAAACGGAGCTCTCAGACTTATTTGCATCACAGCCAACGGTTTTTTAATATGAAGACGACATTGAAAGTTTGGTTTCACGATGGGCAAGTGGGATCGATAATGATGGCGATTATATAATCGATTAAGAAATAAATTTCTTCTGTTACAAACAGTATTTCTCTTCTTTTCCGGAAACAGAAATTAGCTGGAGTGCGTTTTCGCTTCCACATTTTGTCAATGGCTGGCGCTAGTGTACAGGCGATTTAAAGGCTATGCAATTACATTGCAGCTTGTTTGTTACGGAAGCCGTGTAACATGCCGGACTAATTTTATTGCTCTCCCGTAGGAGATGGATACGTCCAAAGTTGCCCAACGTGTTGCAATTCAGTTTTTGAAAGCGGAGGAAACGCCACCAAGCGAATTTCACAGACAAATGAAGGCGATGCACCGGCCTGCTTGTCTTCCACGCAGTACCGTAATGCGATGGTGCCAGCTCTTTAGTGGTGAAAGAACAATCACTGCTCACGGTGGTCGTTAAACCTCTAATCAAAAAAAAAAAAAAACAATCGCTGCAGACCAGCCAAGATCAGAAACACCACGTCGTACTGTTTCAGTGACGACAATTGGACATGTGGATGCTGCAGTAAAGGCCAGCCGAAGAATCACTATCCGAGAACTGGCGAACAGTGCGAGTGTGAGCATTGGAACTATCAATACAATCGTACATTAGCACCTTGAATATCGTAAACACTGCGCTACGAGGGTATCGAAACATCTTTCAGATTAACAGATGAGACAACGAGTGGGACTATCATTAGAGCATCTATTCCGCTACCATGAAGAAGGTAAAGATTTCCTGCTGCGCATTATTGCAGGAGGCAAAAGCTGGTGTCATCATTTCGAGCCAGAGCCACATACGGCAGTTACCAAGCAAAGGACATTGCATCACTTTTTCTGGGAAGTCCTTCAACATCCAGTGTATTGTAATTAATTGTAATTGTAATTGTGCCAGTGAGGGAGGGGTACATTGACCCAGTACCGCGACCTAAGGTCTATTGTGCATTCCCAGCCCTAACCTCGAAAGAGACCAGATGCACGAGCAAAAGCAAGAATGTTCTTGACTGGTACTAAAGAGAGATCACTTGGTCTCAAGTTATGACTACCAAAGTTTCCGAGCCTAAGTGCTGCAAAAGTCATAGTCACAAAGAAAATACAAGGAACTCTCTTCTTCAAGATGGCATCCTCTGCGAAGGGAATCCTCTTTCACCCCAATCAAATTAATGTGCCTATTAAGACGACAGACCAACAATCAGTTCAATATCCTTTTTTGGCAATTTAAGGAGTTCCTTAGCTCTATGAGGCAAGGGTCCTTGATTAAGTTTCTTTGCCTGCCTCTGTCCCTTGGTAGCATGCCAGAGGTCAAGCTGCTTAATCCTCAGCAGCCTTTTAGTTAGTCCTCCAGCCACACCAGAGGTGAGCCCTAATGCAGGCTCTGGACCATGAAAAGCCTGCTCTGCCCCTCTTTAGCAAGAAGGTTAGCTTTCTCATTGCCTATAAAGCCCCTATGTCCTGGCTCCTGGCACCCAGAACAGTTGCACTTTGTTCCGGTTTGTCAGTTCAGTTGGGATCTGGAGGCAGTTCCAAACAATTTTGGATAAAATGCGGCACTGACAAAGTGCCAGTAAAGCCGCCTGGCTGTCTGAACAAAGCTGGATACGCACATTGTGATACCCTTTGATCAGCCATTCTGAGGCACATGCCAAAATAGCATATACCTCAGCTCGGAACACGGTAGCATGCCTTCCAAGGTTTTGACATGAACCATAACCTCTGGATAGGCAATATTCCCCTGCTCCAACTCCTACATTTTCCCTGGAACCGTCAGTGAACCAAACAGTTTCACCGCTGCACCCAGGTACAAAGGATGTTTCCCATTCACTGCAACTAGGAAAGTTCACACTGAATGCTTTATCAAAATGAAATTTTACTAGCATGTTGTCGGTTCCCATTTGAAAGATGGGCTCCTTACAAACATACTCCTGAATATTCTTGGTATGTTTGCCAACCCACAACGAGGGTCTCCGCATGCCATTGAAGCATAATCTATATGCCCCCATAATGGCCTCACCCTCAATATAAAGGTGAAGTGGCAGAATATCAAGAAGAAACTCCAATGCAGCTGTTGGAGTAGTGCTCATTGCTCCTGATATATCTATGCAGGCCAGCCTTTGTAACTTGTTAAGTTCAGCCTGCACCGTGCAGAGGTTAACTCTGCGCCACCACACCGTTGAGCCATAAGCTACCATAGGTCTGGTGACCATAGTATATATATCCAGTGCAAGATCCTCGGGTTAAGACACCAGAATTTGACAATAGCATCTCTAGATGACCAGAACGCTTTCTTGGCTCTGGCAATACAGTAATCTAGGTGCTTTTTCCAGGTTAAGCCTCCATCCAGAATGACTTTCAAGTACTTAACCTGTGTCATGAGAGTAATTGTTTTCCCAAAGAGAGTAATACCTCCAACGTCTCCAAAATTCCTCTTTCTAGTGAAAGGCACAAGGGTGGTTTTGTCAGGGTTTACTGATAGACCAACCTTCCTGCCCCAATCCTCAACAAGTCCCAGTGTTCTTTGCATTACGCTCGAGACTGTTTTAGGATATTTTCCCTTGACAATTATGGCCACGTCATCTGCATAGCCAAAACAGTCGCAACCAGACCCCTCCAAGATCCTTAGCAGTTCATCCACCACCAGGCACCACAACAGGGGAGAGAAAACTCCTCCCTGAGGGCAGCCGCGGCAGGTTGAGACCGACAGTCTCCCCGAGTATTAGGCCACGACCGTTCTGCTTGTGAGCATGGCTTTAATCCATTGACAACAGGTCTATCAACACCATGTCTTTCCACATCTCCCACAATGATCTGTGTAGAGACCCTGTCGAAGGCACCTTCAATATCAAGGAAAGTGGCTAATGCCACCTCCTTAACTTCTAGTGCCTTCCCCAGGCAACAGATTATGCCATGAAGAGATGCTTCTGTTGGTTTGCCTTGCTGATAGGCAAACTGAAATTTTGAGAGGGGTTTAGGGAGTAAAACCACCTCTCTAATATGCCTATCCACCATCTTCTCAAGAGCCTTGAGAAAGAAAGATGTTAGACTAATAGATCTAAAGGTCTTTGCCTCTTGGTAATTTGACTTACCGGGCTTGGGAATAAATATTGCCTTAGCCTTCTCCAAGCACTTGGTATATAACCAAGCGCAAAGGCAGGCGCGGTAAATTTTACATAAGAGTGGAGTAATTATCTCCAGTCCTTGCTGGATCAAGATGAGAATAATTCCATCACAGCCAGGTGGTTTATATGATTCAAAAGAATTAATGACCACTTAATCTTAGAATAATTGACCACCTCCCTGGCAACCCTCCAGTCCTCCTTTTTTCCATGTCGATGCTCAAGGCTACCTGTGCGTACGCCAGAGGGTCAATTATGCTTGAATCTGGAAAGTGTACACCTAGCATTTTTGTTAGTGTTTCTTTACCAGTTTGATGGTGTTCAGGCAACTTGCATTGCCCTTAGCCATGATTTTCATAAATCTGGCAGTACTGGGAGTATCTGAAATACTTCCACAGAAATCTCTCCAAGAGGCTCTTTTTGCCTTTCTAATTGCTTTGTTGTACTGTGTGAGGGTAGTCTTATATACCGTCTCCTCACCAGTACGTTTGGCTTTATTGAAAAGCCTTCTAGTTTTGCTCCTAAGACTGCTAAGCTGTTTATTCCACCAAGGAACTTGCCTTGGTAGGCTAGCAGTCTTGGCCTGACAGTTTTGGTGATAAGATTCGGGTATACATCTTTGCAAATGGTCAACGGCTAACTCGATATATAACACCGAGCTCTTGTTAAAATCCATGCCTCCAATATGTGCCGCCAGATCATTCCTGAGGCCAACCCAATTGGTCCTTCTGTGATTTCTGACCAGCACCAGCAGTTGTCTACTTCGGCAACTGAAAAGCAAATATATCTGTGATCAGACAATGAAGGTTCACTAGATACATGCCATTTAATAATGCGATCAAACATGTTAGCACTACAGAGAGTGAGGTCAATGACTTTACTTCTATTAGAAACAATAAAAGTGGGCTCATTGCATCGATTAAGAATATAAAGTTTAGTACTTACCAAATATTCCAAAAGGTTGTTCCCTCGTCTGTAGCAGTCGCTGCTCCCCCACATGATATGGTGAGCATTGTCATCACAGTAGATGATGAGGCGTCTTCCACCTGACTCAGAGAAGTGGACAATATCTTTTACCTCCTGAGAAGGAGGTGGTTCAGGTTCATCAAATGGTAAGTATGCAGAGACGGCAAACAGCTCTTTTCTGCCACTCTCAGATGACATAAAAAGTTTAATCACGGTTGTGTCACCTGTGGTAAACTCAGGAAGTGGCATAGTATGATGTCTTTTGCTCACCAGTACACAGGTCCTTGGTCTTCTGCTTGATGTATTGTAGAAGACGGCAAAACCTGCTCCTTGTAAGCTCAGGATCTTCCCATTATGTATCCATGGCTCTTAAATAAAAGCCAGATCAACATCATCCGCAGCCAGTCTGCAACACCAAGCAGCAGATGCAGACCGACTATGGTGGTGATTAATCTGGATACATTTCATGCAGTTCTCCATTGTGAGATAGGCACGGAGACTAAGTGGTAGAAGGATCAGCCGGGACAGAATCCACCCGGTGGGTGCTGGAAGCCAGCCCGCACCTTCATGGACACCACCCAGGTCGATCACATCTACCTCTGCAGCCTCCCGCCCCTCCCCCCACACTCGCAGCTGGACCTGAGTCCTTCGCTGCTTCCAGACAATGGCCAGGGAAAGACAATGCAGCTGTTTCCGACTCCACAACTGCAGAATGAGGCTCTTCCATTTCTGTGTCCTCCTTTGAAGTGCTAGGGGCCCTGAGAGTCATATAGTACTTTAAATTGACCCTCATCGACCCCAGTGTAGGCAGTGAACTTAACTTCAGCAATGGATTTAGCCGATTCCATGCCCACCTGAAAATTCCACCTGACGGCCTTAGGATCTTGAACCCGATCCAACACCCTCCAGTGGTTTGTATGCAAACTCCTGTTGTAAGCACGCAACCTTCTGCAGAAGACGTTTGGATCTTTGGTCCAAATATCCCTTGTCCTGAAGGCAACCTTGATCGATTTTGGAAATTCACTGGTCTTCATCACCTTGAGCCCAGTGCCCTTCAAAACCTTATCATTTTTGTCGAAGGCTGATGTTAGACATTGCCCTGTTCCCTCGTTCTCACAAAGGTAAACAAGGGCTCCAGAGTTCAGGGATAATCTCTTGATGCGCGGTAGAGGCTCTCCTACTTGAGAACCATCCACACACCTCAAAAGCTCTTCCTGAATAGTCCCAACCTCCCTGCCATCAAGCCACTCGTTAGGGAAATTTTCCTTCACGATGGCCATCCTGACAGTGGAGACAGCCTCACCATGAGTGCTGGGACGAGACTCGTCCTGACTCCTTTTGGTTTGCTTTCTTACGGCTGGAGAAGGGGTAGAGAGAACAGAACTCTGCCTCTTGCCTTTCTTGTCCATCACAGATGGAGAATTGTCTATAGATGTGGGTCCCACTGAACTCGATTCCTTATCAGTTTGACCCTTAATCTGCCTTGCCAGTTTCCTCCTGATGTTGCGCTTAGCAGTCTTACTAAGTCGCAAACCTTCCTGGCTGTTACCAGCCTCACTAGCAACCACAGACTCTTTTGGCAACCCGGTATTACCTGCTGCCTCCAGATGTCTTGGTTGCTTGTGTGAAATAACTTCCCCCACCATAGCCTGAGAGGTGATCCCAGAGCAACTGGGCCTCACCTCAGGATCAACAGATCCCGGCCTTGGCTGGGAAGATGCTGCTTTATAGGCTGGGTACTGACTGAGTCAGACCCTAACCAAGGGTTTGTTGTTGTTAAAGAAGAATCCATTTCTAGTCCCCACGGAACTGGAGAAAAATAAAAGGTCACCACCCGGTAAACCTCCTGTCCCGGGTGGTAGGCTAATTACCACAGGGTTCGCATGGCACCTTGAAGGGATCGTTAACGATACTGATATTTTACTACTGCAGTACCATTCAGCCCTCAGCAAGATACCTCACACCTTGGCTTAGGTAGACCAGAGCCTCAGTTACCCAGCATGTTTCGGACGCTCCAAAACGAGGAGCTACTGTGAGCACAGCACCTAATCCATCTGTTTCCACCACCCCACGACGAGGACGTTGAGGTTGGATTTCTGGGGGCACATCCAGTGTATAGTCCGGACCTATCGCCCACGATTTTCATATCTTTGGACCTATGAAAAATTTCTGAAAGGCAAACATTTCACTTAGGAAGCGAGCAAGTTCGACAGTTCGACCACGCACCACGGATTACCAGACTACACTTCCCTACTTCACCCAGTTTCCGGTATTCGGTGCGCGGGCCTGTAGCTATAAGGGGGTGATGGCACAACTGTCTCCATCATTTGGCACCGAATGATATGCTCATATGGAGGAAACAGAAAAATCCGTAAAGTCCAGGGCTATAGCCAGATTCTACAGCACCACGACTATATAGTAAGGTTATCCCAAATAATATAACCCCGAAAATGAACTAACAGTTATGACGGAATAAATTTTGAAAGTCGCTTGATACAGCAAAAATCCACGCAAGGCAGATACTAGCTAGCTACCATCTTCTGACCATTGGTTATTCGCTAACCCAAAGGACTACCCAAATGTTTCGACATGATACATGTCGGAAAACCTAAAAGTTCAAAAATAAAAACAAGAGAACTTCAAAATTCGGGGTCTAAAACTGCGTTTAGAGAAGCAAAAACGAAATATCAGAAGTTTTCCAGAAAGTATGAGAGAAAATAACATTTTCAGAAAAGATGGTAGAACTAAACGTTTGGAGTATAGAACAAGATAGATACTAGAAAAACTGTAGAAGTTGCCAATAAGCTAATATGAAGTTAAGAAGTTAAGCTGATATTGTGTTTGAAACAAGAGAATTCATCACTTGCCACAAACAAGAAAGTGAACGAAGAAGATGACCGTTTCAAAAACTTTCAAACCCTTTTGCTTGATTTAAATGTACAGTACATGCATATTATTAATTTGATGTCGCAGTTATGATGCCGACTCCGTATCACAAAAGTTGGATTGGGTAAGAAAGTATTATCATGAAGGCTTTCAAACCACAGTATAGCTAGGCTTAAATTTTTAGAACGTCTTTTCAAAAAAAAAAAAAGAAAAAGATTGTCCTCATGTTATCACTTTGTACGTCCGTCCATCCGCCTGAGGACACCATATCTCTGCAACTAATAGTCCGATTTGAAAAAAATTCTTTTTGCGTTGGGAAGCTTGAAATACGCGAATGATGATCCTTCATTTCGCTGTTGTTTTTTTACGATGTACAATTTCGCAGTTAGAGGGCGTAAATGCAGATGATATCGAATTCAAGATACATTTTATTCCATATACACAGTGGAGTCGCATTGATGTGACCACTTCCTACTTTTGACGTCAACAGCGCGTAGCCAATGAAAGAAGGTACGTGTCATGAGCTGGCTTGGGGGTATATAAGGTGTGCTGTAGGCATTCTGAAAACATATGGGCCGCGGGTGGCCTAGTGGTCACCGTTTGTGACTGCGACGGAAAAGACCTCAGGTTCGATCCTGGGCAGGTACGAACGCTCGAACCACTAAATATCCGCCGTGCGTCGGATAGGCACGTTAAGCCGTCGGACCCCTGGTACAGGCCCTCCGGTAATAAATAAGGGTGTCTTCCTCCCCCTTTCTACCTCGCTCCCGTGTCACTTTCCTATCGGGCACTCTAGCCCAAATCTCCTAGCTTCCTATTTCTAAGGGTTGTTTAAGACATGGGGTCAGACACTCCCTTCCTAAAATCCTCTACACATGATCATTTGATCTGAAAACATATAACTCTTTGGTGTCATGGTTAAAGGAGCGATTTATCAGATTTGCAAAAAGGGATGATTATCAGCTTTCGGGCCAAGGGTGACAGTATTTCTGAAACATCGCAGTTTGTAAACTGTTCGCGTGCTGCTGTGGTTAAGGTGTATCGTGATTGGAGAAGGACACCATTGCGAATAAGCGATGTGGAAACTTCGAAGCACCACGTGCCATTTATGTGAGAGGTGAACGTCGGCTGCGAAGGTGCTTGAGGGCCGATCGACATGCAACAGTGGAACAATTCACTGGCTGAATAAACCAGGGGCTACCGGAAGTGTGCCTAAAACGACAGTTCAGCGAACCCTGCTGCGTATGGGGCTCCGATGCAGACGGATGGTCACTGCACCTATGCTAACGAAGGTGCATCGGCAGAAAAATCTTACATTTGCACGGCAGTACCGGAATTGGACCTCCGCTGATTGGCAAAGGATTGTCTTCTCCGATGAGTCACGTTTTCTGCTTCATCGAACGGATGGACTTTGGCGTATAAGGCGAGAAACATCGGAGAACAAACGCTCTTCAACTATTGCTGGAAGAACCCAAGCTGGTGGTGATAGCGTTATGGTCTGGGGAATGTTTTCGCTGTATTTCCTGTGTTCACTCATACCTGTGCAAGGCACTTTGAACCGAATTCGTTATGAATCCATCCTTGCAGACCTCTCACACCCATACACGCTGATTGTCTTCCCTGTGGCGGATGGGATCTTCCAGCACGACGATGCGACGTATGACACAGCTAGAAATGTCAGAGTGGTTGGAAGAGCACGATGAAGACTTCAAAGTACTTTCGTGGCCCCCTAATTCCAAAGACTTAAACCCAATTGAGCATCTGTGGGATCACCTCGATCGTGTTGTTCGCTCTATGGATCCTCCACCACGCACCCTCCAGCAGTTATCAGATGCACTGCTGTCAGCATGGCTCCACATGCCTGTGAACCCCTTCCAGCACCTTATTGAGTCATTCTCACCCCGTCTAGCTGTTGTCCGCGCTGAACACGGCGGTTACTCTGGATATTAGCTGGTGGTCACAATAGTGTGACTCGACCGTGTATTTGCTTCTAAACATCCGATTGAAAAAATTATTTTACCTTTCGATTCCATTTATTTCGAAGAGTGTTTTTGGTATGGTCACTTTTTCAAGTTTCAAATTAATTTTCAGATAGAGGGGTAACAGCAAGTGCGTTTTCACCGGTATCTCTACTTCTAAAGCTCCAATTTCAAAAATGTCTTCTTTAATGGATACAGCTTCTGGTAGGAAATGTTTTGAAAATAATTTTTAATTTTTAGTAAGCAATAGTTTGGCCACCAGGGAGCGTAAGTGCTAATTTCAGCTTTTGATGTATTTGCCACAAAATCTGAGCTTCTAAAATCTCGACTGAAAAAATTCGTCGATGAACCTTTTCGCAATATTTTTTTCATAAAATTTTGCATGGTTTCTCCGCTAAGAGGCGTAGATGTATATCCTATTTTTGTCAATATCTCTGCTTCTAATGGTCCTATTTGAAAAATTCCTTTTTTATTGCATAGAGTTTCCGGTGCGACAGGTTTTTCAAATAATTTAAAATTTTTCAAGTAAATCATAGACTTTCCGCTAGGGGGCGCTAAGATAAATTGCGATTTCCCCGATATTTCTGCTTCTAAAACTCCGATTTGAAAAAAACTTCCTGTGTCGCATACAGCTCCTGATGGGAAATGTTTTTCATATAATTTACAATATTTGGTAAAGAATGATTTGGCCATAAGGAGGCATAAGTATTAATTTCTGCTTCTGATGTATTGGCTGCAAAATCTGAGCTTCTAAAAACTCGACTGAAAAAATACTTATAACGAAGTGAATTTCTCCGTCATTTTTATCCGCGCCAGGATTCGAACCCGGGTCCACTCATTCCGGAATAAGTTAATCGACCAATTAAGCTACGCGGACATTTGTTCTGACTACTATCTGCCTTTATGTCGTGTGCGTCCTGCTGGCAGGTACGTCACATCTCCTGGTACGTTACATCATCTCCCCCTTATTTATTTATTTTTTTTTTTCGAAGTGCTGCTCTTATTTTTCCTATCTCGCGGTGTGGAAATAACATCACACCATTGCGAGATTTTGAACGGTCGGGTCATCCGGATAGTTCGGGCGCCATTATAACGAAGTGAATTTCTCCGTCATTTTTATCCGCGCCAGGATTCGAACCCGGGTCCACTCATTCCGGAATAAGTTGCTCTACCAATTAAGCTACGCGGACATTTGTTCTGACTACTATCTGCCTTTATGTCGTGTGCGTCCTGCTGGCAGGTACGTCACATCTCCTGGTACGTTACATACTTTCCTGACCGATACTGCTCACATCGAAAAACCTTTTGAGAATATTTTCTTCTTAAAATAGTGCATATTTTTCCCGCCAAGGGGCGTAGATGCGTATCTTATATTTATCGATATTTCTGCTTCTAAGTGTCCGATTTAAAAAATTCTTTCTTTTTTGGAGAACGTTTTCACTGCGAAATGTTTCTCATATAATTTCAAATTTTTCTGAACGCACAAGTATTCAACCATAGGGCGTAAGTTCACGTTTCAGTTTACATCAATATCTGCGCAGTTAAAAACCTGATAGAGAAACTTCTTTCTTCGGTCACGTACTACTGTTTTCCGTACCGGTTCTATTGACTTTGAGTAGCTTTGATAAATTTAATTCGCGTCAGATCGGATTCAAAAGATGTGCTCATTATACCCGAAAATTCTATGTCATCTTTCTTGTTTAACTATTAGAACGATGTGCTATGTAAAGTCTACCTGGTCAGCAGTTATACCATATAAGTAGAATAAAGATGTTATATATATATATATATATATATATCATCATCATCATCATCATTGTCAACCATTATCAATCCACTGCTGGACGAAGGTCTCCCCAAGTTTCCTCCACAACGGTCTGTCTTGTGCCAGTCTCCTCCATGTCACCCCTGCATACTTTCGAATTTCATCCACCCATCTCCTATGTGGTCTTCTTCTGGGTCTTTTCCTGTCCCTTGGAATCCAATCTAAAATTTCGGCTGTCCATCGATGATCTGTCCTTCTGGCAGTATGTCCAGCCCATTGCCATTTCAGGGATTTAACTCTGATCATGATGTCTTCCACTCTTGTCATTTTTCGGATCCACGAGTTCCTCTTTTTATCTCTCCTGGTTACACCAAGCATGCACCTCTCCATGCTGCTTTGAGTTGTCTGCAGCCTTTGTATGTCTCTTTTAGTTAAGGTCCACGTCTCTGCACCATACGTAAGCACTGGAAGGATGCATTGATCAAACACTTTTCTTTTAAGACATAATGGCATATTGCTCTTGAAAATTATGCTGTTTCTTCCAAAAGCTCTCCAGGCAAGTTTTGTACGCCGATTAATTTCTTCATCAATGTGACCCTCACTTGATATCTGCTGTCCAAGATAAACGTACGTGTCTGTTATCTCCAGCTTTTCTCCATCAATCGATAAATCTTCATTTCTTGTAAAAGCATTGAACATCACTTTTGTCTTCTGAAAGTTCATTTTTAATCCCACTTCTTTACTCTTGTCAGCAAGTTCCTGGATCATACTCTGCAGCTCTGATGGGGTAGTTGCAAAAATGACTACGTCATCAGCAAAACGAAGATGGGTTAGATAATCTCCATTAATCTTTATCCCCTTGTTTTCCCAGCTCAGTGACTGAAAAACACCCTCCAATGTGGCATTAAAGAGCTTCGGAGATATGGTGTCACCTTGTCTCACTCCCTTTCCAATTTTTACGTGTGTTGTATTTTCAAACAGCCTAATCTTTGCACTTGCATTTTCATAGATGTTATTAATAATATTAATGTATGCATCTTCAATACCGCAGGTTTTCAGAGCCATTGTAACTGCTGATGGTTTCACCGAATCAAAGGCTTTTTCATAATCGATAAAAGCCATGCACAATGGAAGTTCATATTCCCTCGCTCTTTCAATTAGTTCTCTCAGCACGTGGATATGATCTATTGTGCTGTAGCCACTCCTGAATCCAGCTTGTTCTCTCGGTTGAGCCATGTCTAGTGCTACCTTCAAGCGGTGTGAAAGAACTTTAGTGAAGATTTTATAAACTACTGATAGGAGGCTGATAGGTCTGTAGTTTCCGAGATCCTCAATGTCACCTTTCTTATGTAGCAGGATCATTGTAGCGGTGTTCCAATCCTCAGGAATCTTTCCTTCATTAAGGCATCGAGTGAAAATTTGGGCGAGTACTGTTTCGATTTCTCCACTTGCTTCTTTTATGATGTCTACAGTAATTCCATCTTCTCCTGGAGCTTTTCCTCGCTTCATGTTCTTGATTGCATGTGCAACTTCTGCTGGAAGGACTGGAGGAACTCTGGTACTGGTATCTTTCATGATGTCTGGAGTGCATATATCATCCCTTTCATATAATTTGGAGTAGAAATCTTTCACTCTTGTCAAAATTTCGCCTCTATTTCTTGTTACAGAACCATCTTCTTTTCTCAGTGCCATAATCTGTTTTCTTCCCTTACTGAGATGTCCCTTTGCTATCTTTAGGCTTTGGTTGTTTTCAATTGCTTTCCTCACTAGTTCACAGTTGAATTTCCTTACGTCTTCAGTGATACTTTTTCTTACTGTCTTGCATAGCTCTATATATTCCACTTTGGAAGTCACATCTTCTTTAGTTGTCCTCATCTCTCTTCTTTTTTGCATCAACATTTTGGTTTTTCCTGATAATTTGTTCACATGCAACTTGTTCTTAGACCCAGCTAATTTTGTTGCTGTTTCCATAAGAGCTTTGGTTACTTTTCTGTTAACTTCAGAGATGTCCACTTCTTCCGATGTTAGGCCTTTTAAAGCAGAGAACCTGTTCTTCAGTTCTAACTTGAAGGTATTATGGTGTTTTTTAAGGTTGGTTATGTCAATAGATTTTGTTTGTCTTATGAGCTTGCCACGTTCAAGTTTAGTGTTGAGGTGCATCTTACATCTCACCAATCTATGGTCACTACCTGTGTTGAACTTGTTTAGCACACTGCAGTCTTCTATGACGAATTTTTTGTTACACATAATAAAATCAATTTCACTTGTCGTCCCATTTGGATGTCTCCATGTCCATTTCCTGTGTGGCTTTTTCTTGAAGAAGGAGTTCAAGATGAAAAACCCTTCTGCCTCTGCAAACTCAACGAGAGTATTTCCACGCTGGTTTCTGTTGCCATGACCGAATTTACCTACTGAAGTTTCATTCTGTTGCCGTTGCCCTATTTTTGCATTGAAATCTCCCATAATTATTTTCAAGTGCTGCTTACCTTTATTATTTAGATGACAAATTTCCTCATAAAATTCTTCAATTTCTTCTTCAGGATGACTTGTGGTGGGTGCATAAGTTTGAATAATCTGAGCCTGGTATCTTTTCGAGAGTTGGATAACAAGTCGTGCAGCTCTGTCAGAGGAACTTTCAACTTCTACAACTTTATCCTTCAGTTTCTTGTTTATTATAAATCCAACACCACTAGTTCTGCCAGTATCTGTCCCACGATAGTAGAAGAGATGTCCACTTTTCAGTTCGATGAGATCTTCTCCTTTTCTCCTTACCTCACTTAGCCCCACGATGTCCCACTTGATCCTTTGTAGTTCCTCTTCCAATTCAAGAAGCCTTGAATCAGAAGATAGGGAGCGTCCATTGTAAGTAGCCAAGGTCAGCATCAGATGGCAGCCTAGTCCGGTCCTCCGGGGATTCTTAGCACCCTCTGCCTTCATGTCGCACTGGCCGCTGCCTTGGCCAGGTACATTCCAGCTGCCGGAGACTGAGGGCCAAGATTTAAGTTGTGGAATCATTTTGGAGGGGTTTGGCCATAACTCACCACGCTGGCCAAGCGGGTTGGTGAGTGTGGGATAGAATTTCCTCTGATCCCGATGGTATAGTTATACCGCTATGGGCGGTCGTCAGAGCCCCTTTAGTGGGAACAGGATGCACCACGAGAAGGCGGGGTTGACATTTGTCAAGGAGAGGCTGTGATGTTACGCATCACCTGACCTTGCATATATATATATATATATATATATATATATATACTTCTGCGTTCAGA
Source organism: Macrothele yani (assembly GCA_039090855.1). Taxonomy (NCBI): domain Eukaryota; kingdom Metazoa; phylum Arthropoda; class Arachnida; order Araneae; family Macrothelidae; genus Macrothele; species Macrothele yani. The sequence continues at coordinate 103,145,701 of CM077024.1, forward strand.
AAATTTGAAATTATATGAGAAACATTTCGCAGCGAAAACGTTCTTCAAAAAAGAAAGAATTTTTTTAAATCGGACTCTTGGAAGCAGAAATATCGATAAATATAAGATACGCATCTACGCCCCTTGGCGGGAAAAATATGCACTATTTTAAGAAGAAAATATTCTCAAAAGGTTTTTCGATGTGAGCAGTATCGATCAGGAAAGAATTTTTTCAATCGAGTTTTCAGAAGCTCAGATTTTGCTGCCAATACATCAGAAGCAGAAATTAACACTTATGCCTCCTTATGGCCAAATCATTCTTTACCAAATATTGTAAATTATATGAAAAACATTTCCCATCAGGAGCTGTATGCGACACAGGAAGTTTTTTTCAAATCGGAGTTTTAGAAGCAGAAATATCGGGGAAATCAAAATTTATCTTAGCGCCTCCTAGCGGAAAGTCTATGATTTACTTGAAAAATTTTAAATTATTTGAAAAACTTGTCGCACCGGAAACTCTATGCAATAAAAAGGAATTTTTCTAATAGGACCATTAGAAGCAGAGATATTGACAAAAATAGGATATACATGTACGCCTCTTGGCGGAGAAACCATGCAAAATTTTATGAAAGAAATATTACGAAAAGGTTCATCGACGAATTTTTTCAGTCGAGATTAATCGCGCAGATATTGCTGTAAACGTTTCATCTTTGTATCTGTTGTTATGTGTCCAGTAAATCTGGCTTTGCTATCTCGTGTCCTTCTTGGTGTTGCATTTTGGGTGGCCAGCAGTGTAGAATAAAGAAGTTTATATATATATATATGTATATAGTTTTAAATTTAAATCATATTGGCATCTGAGTTCTTACTACAGTAAATTTCATAAGGGCTCGTGTAAAGCACAACGCACACATGTCCAAACATGAGACTGTGTTGCCAGAATGAAGGAAATCCACCATCATCGTTTGACACTATATATATATACTGTAGTTGTTGATCTACATTAAATGAAAACTTATGCACAAATTTTCTCGCGGGATTTGGCAGTTATAGAAGCGTGCAATGAACACACTGTTCGTTGGCTCAGTTTTGAGGGTATTTTTTATTCAAAAGAATTTTGACGTGTTACTTCAAATCAAATTTTATGATGCCTTCGTTGTGGAAGGGGAAGAATACTCAGAGACAATTTGTGATGTCAAAAGCTAAAATAAAAAAGATACTTTAAGTTCGCCCAAAGAATTTTTATTTTTTACGATTGGTCATGTCCAACAATCTGTACAGTTTGCAACAATTTCTAATTAAAAGAATTGGATAAATAATAACACAAATAATAACACAAGGAACTGTACACCAACTGTATATAAGATAGTACAACTATACTAGTTATCCGAATTTATTGGCGTATATAAAATCAAGGTTTCCAAGCTTTCGCACATCAACCAGTTGGCTTTCTCAAGGAAGGTAGACAGCAAACTGCAAACTGGATAATAGAACGTTTCAACAATTTGAACGCGGTGAGTTGACTTGACAATAAACGAAGAGATGCGAACGTAATTATTCAATAAAAACACGAGACATCATGTTCGTATTGCACGCGGAATCCTTGGAGGAAAACAAAAGGCATTCATTATTTGAAGAATTGGTTCCAAATTCGTGGTAATTCTAGCGAGACGCTATTATTGCAGGCCTCATCGTTGGTAATGATCTCCAATATTTCCCGAATGGCAGTGGATTTAGGAGTAGATTAGGCAGCTAATTTCTTTAGGTTATCCCACATAGGATCGGCGGACTTGAACTGGACTTCTCTGAATAGGGCCGTGGTTAATTTGTCGTTCTTTATGTCCCTCTTATGCTCGTTGACTCTAATTCTAAATGAACATTTAGTCATCCCAATGTATCGGACTTTATAATATCCCTAAATCGGACTTTATAATAACTTCCACTCGAGATTTTATCACGAAAATCAAGCAACTCTCTGTCCAACAGCATGACATTATCGGTAGTTTCGACGTGGTTTCTCTTTATCCTTCGGTTCCCGTGCCGGAAGCCATCAGAACGTTAAAAGAAGCTATACATAATTCAGCACTTTATTCGCAAGAATCTTGCCACAGCATCTTCAAATTAATTGATTTAGTTTCAAATTCTAGTTACTATAGTTTCCGAGGAAAAATCTATAAACAAACAAATGGCGCTCCGATGGGATCTTCACTTTCAGCAATTCTCGCGGAAGCCATCCTTCGCCCAATCGAGCAGCACATATTCACCATCATTACCCCAAGACCTACCACTTGGCTCCGATATGCTGACGACGTATTTTTCATATGGCCTCATATGAAAAAAGGAGACTCTCCCGCTCTTTTTGGATAAAATCAGTGATAAAATCACCCTACGATCAATTTCACTATGGAGTTAGAACACAATAATGCATTGCCTTATCTGGATGTTTTACTGAGTAAATCGCCTGAAAATCGCTTCCGTTCCCAACCTGATGCTCCGTAGCTCATTCTGCCCGGCTGATTACAAGACAGCTTTATTCCGTTATCAAATCAGAAGAGCATTCGACATCTCCTCCGATGTTCCTTCTAGACTAAGCGAATTAAAAAGCGTTATCGATTTGGCAACCTAGGCAGGATACGATCCGAACATGGTACATAGATATATCGAAAGAAACAAAAAGAGGCATACCGATCTTTCTATGTAGCGGCTACGCTATCTGGGCTCTTTTCCTTACGTACCAAATCTTTCCTATAAACTCAAGAACGCGCTCAGAAAGATGAACCTCGGTGTCGGCATAAGATCTCCGACACCTTTATATGCTATGCTTAAGCGAAATACTGACGAGCTCCCACTTTCCAACGAAGCAGGTGTTTATGCCGTCCCACTACAATATCCGGATGGCTCCAAGCGATACTACATTGGGATGACTAAACGTTCATTTAGAATTAGAGTCAACGAGCATAAGAGGGACATAAAGAACGGCAAATTAACCACGGCCCTATTCAGAGAAGTCCAGTTCAAGTCCGCCGATCCTATGTGGGATAACATAAAGAAATTAGCTGCCTACTCTACTCCTAAATCCATTGCCATTCAGGAAACATTGGAGATCATTACCAACGATGAGGCCTGCAATAATAGCGTCTCGCTAGAATTACCACGATATTGGAACCAATTCTTCCAAAAATGAATGCCTTTTGTTTTCCTCCAAGGATTCCGCGTGCAATACGAACATGATGTCTCGTGTTTTTATTGAATAATTACGTTCGCATCTCTTCGTTTATTGTCAAGTCAACTCACCGCGTTCAAATTGTTGAAACGTTCTATTATGCAGTTTGCTGTCTACCTTCCTTGAGAAAGCCATCTGGTTGATGTGCGAAAGCTTGGAAACCTTGATTTTATATACGCCAATAAATTCGGATAACTAGTATAGTTGTACTATCTTATAAAAGAATTGGAGCTCATTTTTAAACAATCAGACTTGTTTAAGAATGAACTCGAATTCATTGTTGAGAAGCAAATGAAAGCAGCTAACCTTCAACATTAGGTAACCATTTGATTTTTAACCCACTGCAGTATAAGCAATCATTCGTCTCTACATCAACGCCACAGATTCCAGCAAAAGGCGTACTTTAAGACAAAATACACCATCCATCCCACACAAGGATTCGAATCATACCCATGGCGAGCGAATGATAAAAAGCCTGAGATACACACCATTGCAATCTACTGTAATTTTTCTTTTTTTTTTTTTTTTTTTTTTTTTCGTACTGTGGTTTCGACATGTTTATAGTTTCACTACTAAAAGCCGCGCGCGGAATTTCCGCATTTTCGGAGACAAACTAATGGTACAAGAAAGCTAACGACTAAGAACAAAATACAGTGTCCTATCAAAAAGCAACTCCTCTGTCAGTTTATACCGTATCTGTCAGTTTATATCATCTCTAGACACTATTTTAAACAATTGAAGACTATGTTTCTTATTCCTTGGCATTTTTAAAAAAACTAATGCTTGTACTGAGAAAGGTATCCATTCCGGAAATTTACACAGGATATAAGCTGTCGAAATAACATTACCGAGCTCGAACAGGGCTGCTCCATGTCTAAAGCAAGACACTGGAAATCTGATATTCAGCAATAAACCTACTTTCTAAATTATAAGTTAAATATCGTAAAATTTAATTCTGTTTTTCAAATTTTCTTTTGTGATAATGATCTCACTACTGAACAATAAATAGTTGTGGTCTGATCCAGAAATAGAACGAAAGGAATTTTAGCACAGTTAGGCAACATCAAACTTCACTGTGTTTCCTATCTGAATTTGTATTTGAAGAAAAAAAAATTTTTTTTTTTTAAGCTGAACATTTGGGTTCCACCAATACTAGTAAGGAAGTCCGGGGAAAAAATGAGGTGATAGCGTTTCATTCTTACAAATTTCAGAGCGTTTTTCGTCTCCAGCTCTCGAATGTGACTGCTTTATCTTTATAGATGTAAAATTGAATTTGGCCGAAATCTATTTTGATAAAGTTATTCAACTGAAGAGCTAGCAATATTTGATAAACAGAACAGGGAAAGAAGTTATAGCAATTGCAATTTTTTTCATGTTCTGTTTACTATTTTTTTCTCCAGTACTGAGAACAACGTACTTGGGATTGCTGTTTTCGAATTCTTCAATGGGTGAGAAAGCTTTGTTCTTGTTTCATAGTTACGAAACAAGATCAAATCTTGTAACTAGACGCAGATGTGTTCAATTAACACTAACGTTTGGGTTATGAAAATTAGTAGTCCGATACGTGCATTGTTCGAGAATGATGCCCAGAGCTTCTTAGCTTGCATTTTCAAACTCTTACTTCCTCCAGAAAAAAATCTGTGTGTTCGGTTAGATTGTACGTTATGTATCGGAGAAAGAACATGGTTGCAGTTTTTATGAAAGCAGATAATATTAAAGTATTGAGGCCAATCTTTCTAGATGATATTGAATAGTAAGACGACCAAAAATCATCTTACGAAAGAAATTTTACTTACGATAGATAGATAATATATATATATATATATATATATCATCATCATCATCATCATCATCATTGTCAACCATTATCAATCCACTGCTGGATGAAGGTCTCCCCAAGTTTCCTCCACAACGGTCTGTCTTGTGCCAGTCTCCTCCATGTCACTCCCGCATATTTACGAATTTCATCCACCCATCTCCCATGTGGTCTTTTTCTGGGTCTTTTCCTGTCCCTTGGAATCCAATCTAAAATTTCGGCTGTCCATCTATGGTCTGTCCTTCTGGCAGTATGTCCAGCCCATTGCCATTTCAGGGATTTAACTCTGATCATGATGTCTTCCACTCTCGTCATTTTTCGGATCCACGAGTTCCTCTTCTTATCTCTCTTGGTTATACCAAGCATGCACCTCTCCATACTTCTTTGAGTTGTCTGCAGCCTTTGTATGTCTCTTTTAGTTAAGGTCCACGTCTCTGCACCATACGTAAGCACTGGAAGGATGCATTGATCAAACACTTTTCTTTTAAGACATAATGGCATATTGCTCTTGAAAATTATGCTGTTTCTTCCAAAAGCTCTCCAGGCAAGTTTTGTACGCCGATTAATTTCTTCAATGTGACCCTCACTTGATATCTGCTGTATATATATATTCTGTGGTGCCAGGAACACAAGAACTGGACACATATATATATATATATATATATATATATATATATATATATATATATACTAAAGAGCAAAGCCGAAAACATAAGAACATTTTTTAAATTTAAAACGAAAGTTGCCAAATTAACCTGAAGATCAAAACGCGCAACGCAGCAGTTATGAAAATTCAGAATTCACACTCTATTAAGAAGAGACAAGCAAAAATTTTTTTTGACTCATACCAAGTACAACATAGAAAAAGTTACGTATTGACCGGTGTGAGTAAAAAGAGAAAAAAAGAAAAACTGAATGCAGAAAGTGTCCAGAATACTGAGCCTTGTCTTTTTCAAGGACCAGCAAAAACTCTGCATTCTCTCACTTCCACAAAGACCTATTTGGAAAAATAAGTCTTTGTGGAAGTGAGAGAATGCAGTTTCCTCTCAAAATTAATAATTTTGAGAGGAAACTGCATTCTCAGTATCTTCACAAATTAAATTTCTGGAACATTTTTAAATAAAACGTATAGAACTTCATTTCACACAATCAGCATTTGTAGATCATTGATTTATTTTAATTACGTATCATTAGTTTTTTTCTTAAAATGTTTTAAAAAGTATTCTGGACACTTTCTGCATTCAGTTTTTCTTTTTTCTCTTTTTACTCGAACATCACACCAATGCGAGATAGACGTTTCTGTCTTCTGTCCAGTTGGCATCTTCGAACACAACTGGACAGAAGACAGAAACGTCTATGTGACAGGCGGCTGCCAAGAAAAATCCAGTCTTTAGTAGGAGATATGATCACCCCTGACTGCGTTGCGGGATTTACAACGTCTGTCCATGCTGAGGACGAGGTTGTCAAGGAGCTGTTGAGGCATCGCGGCCCATTCCTCTTGTCGCGCCAATCGCAGCTGCGGAATCGTTGCTGGTGGCTGGTGACGTGCTGCCAAGCGTCTCCCGAGAAGGTCCCACACGTGTTCGATTGGATTTATGTCCGGGGACCTTGCGGGCCAATCCATGCGTTGAATATCTTCACTCTCCAACAGCTCTGCGGCAGCCACTGTACGATGAGGTGTAGCGTTATCGTCCATAAAGAGAAACTCAGGACCCACAGCACCTCTAAACAGACGCACGTGAGGCAGGAGAACCTCGGTACAATAGCGGACACCAGTGACTGAACCTCCTTGCAAGATGTGGAGGTTTGTATGGCTACCAAACATGATACCGCCCTAAACGAGAACTCAGCCACCTCCAAACCGGTCCCTTTCGATGATGTTGAAGCTGTGATTGCGTGTTCCCTGCTCTCTCCAGATATGTATACGTACATAATCGCTCGTCAGACTAAATTGGCTCTCATTCGTAAAGAGAACTCGACCCCATTGCTGATGTGTCCAGTTCTTGTGTTCCTGGCACCACAGAAACCGCCGTCTCCGATGAGCAGGTGTTAATGGCACACACCGTACTGGTCGTCGTGCAAATAGACCACCTTTGTGCAGCCTCATGGCCACGGTAAAACGCGATAACGGACGTCCAGTTGTCTGTTGCATGAGCCTTACAATTTCTTCCGCTGTCTGCCGTCTGTCTCTTCTCGCCTGTAGGACAATATACCGGGCGTTCGCCACCGTGGTTGCTCGTGGACGACCACTGCTACACTCTCGGACAGCTGTTCCTGTCGTTTGAAATGCTCTCCAAGCTCGTGAAACGATGCTGTGAGCGATCCCGGACTCCTCGGCCACACTAGTCACACTTCGACCTTCTTCCAACTTCCCAATGACGCGACCTCAGGTAAAGTCATCCAGATGTCGTCTGCTGGATTGCCTGTTGGCCATATCACACGGTGGCAGCAACTCGACGTCGTTCAAACCGATGTACACCGTGCAATAGCTTTCACCGAATTGCTGAGCGTACACCGCCCATGTGCTTTATACCCTAAACCGGTCCCTTTCGATGATGTTGGAACATATATGCAGCATGACTGTTCACATATATAATTACTCAGATTTTGAGACGAAGAGCTAGATTGAATCCTCGCTATTTTCCAAATTACAAGTAGTCTAAGTCCAAATATCAATGCATTACTGTAATGAATAATTACAGTAATGGATTGATATTTGGTAAGAACATACCTTCATCCATGGAAACAGGACAATATCATAAGAGACGTTGAGAGTGTTTGTCCAGTGCATCAGACAGGCTTGGACACGATACTCCGTATTTTGGAAAGTCCGTGCCAATTGTTCCTGCGTAATCGCTACCACTGCCTCAAAGACGTTGTTCTTCAATGCCTCAAGGGTTGTCGGCTTGTTCTGAAACACCACTGATTTGAGATACCCCCAGAGAAATAAATCACGGAGTGTTAGATCGGGAGATCAAGGTGGCCACATTTCTTTAGAAATCACGCGATATCATAAGAAAGACTCAATTTCAACCACACTCATATGTGATGCATGGCAAGTTGCCCCATCTTATTGAAAATATCCAGTGGTTTGCTCTTCAAAGTGCAGTTAGTTAACGAATGTCTGAAAATTTTCCATGTAGAGGGCCGTTGTGACCGCATAATGAAAGAAGATGTGCCCAATGATCTGGTGTCACCTTGTCTCACTGCCTTTTTCAATTTTTATTGGTGCTATATCCCCAAATAACCGAACCTTTGCACTTGCAGTTTCATAGATATTACCAATAATATTAATGTACGCATCTTCAGTATCGCAGGATTTCAAAACCATTGTAACAACTGATGGTTTCATGGAATCAAAGGCCTTTTCATTATCGATAAATACCATACTTAACGGGAGTTCCTATTCCCTCGTGCTTTCAATCAGTTCTCTCAGCACATGGATAGGATCTACGTGTATGTGTGTGTGACCTCGGTTATAAGTTTTTCAGTTACATATTTTTCACATTTAATTGCAATTCTGTATTAGCCCCGATGTCATAGTTTCTATCACTCTTTCAGTTCGTTTATATGTAATTCATTTATACGTTTCTTAGTGATTATACGTTTAGTACTGATTTTTAAGTTATCAAAAATTCATGGTTCTTTCATTCTTTTATAGGTAACCCGGTAGGTTACATAGGTAACCCGTAGGTAACCCGGTAGGTCCCAGCAAAATTATTACTTGCCCACCCATTCCCCACTCTGATTTTGAAGTTTAGCGACATCCCTGGTAGTTGAAAAGCAACGGAGAATATAAACACGAAATTTTATTAGAAGTAAAATAGAAATGAACGGGAGGCATGAATTATTCACATTATTGTTTAGCTTCTTACAGCTTTTTAGAGTAAAACTGACTTCACCAAATGACTATAATTTCCAAACAGATGTCTTTCTCCATTGTTGTTTAAGGGCGGCAAACTTGCATAAGGGTGACTGGCTTTAAAAACAACAAATAACAATCACGCATACGAAGGGGGCGTGCCAAGTGCACATGACGCCCGAGTGGCAGCCCAGGTTTGTCACCCCTATATAAAACAACTTTTTTTTTTAATTTTATTCGTTTTTCATTATTACCGCTTCCTGTCGGGTATCAGCGAACCACTGTTACGTCTTATTCGCCGTAGTGGGTAAAAGTTAAAAAGGTCAAAATTCAATACTAATCAATTCACTTCAAAATTTCGCCTAGTGGTGTCAACGATGAATTTGGATTCCCTAACTAAGGGTCTCCAAGCTCAGGGTCGACAAATGCATCGCGTTGTGTTTCATATGAATCAGCATGGGGTTTCCATGCTCATTCATATGCCGCAAAGAAGTTAAAATAAAAAGTTGCATGAATAACAATAATAAAATCACAATTTTAACTCTAATGAGATTTGGAGAAATGATCTGAGTGACACGTGAATTAAAATTTAACTGTTTATTTCTTTCTAGAATATGGTCTTAAAGCTAGGTACAATGTACCAGTGAGGTTGCTTGCTTTAGCTAAACAATTTAGTTTTAATTTCAGACGGGTATAATGCACTTAACATTATATAACTGACCTTAAACTTTAGTTACTGGTTTAAACTAGGCGCGGTGCGCCAGAGGAAAAAAAAATTGTTAATGCACTATGTGAGAGACTTTCGGGTAACTGGTCCTGCATAGCGCATGCAAAGCTATGAGGCACGAATCAGAAATGCGTAAGACAAATGTCATCATACCCTCTTTTCCTTGAGAAGCCCCGATCGCAAATCTGGGTTGCCGGCTGGTCGTAGAGTCAACTCTCCATCTTAGTTGGTGGTATATATATATTAAACTCTAAAATATTTACTACCTCATTTCTCTATCTTGGAAACATCTCTCCTCCGAAACCGCTGAGACCTCTCTTCTGCTCAGACTGCAATTCTCCAGTGTTCCCTCTGTTAAGTTATTTTTGAATCTGTGTGTAGTCGTCTCTCCTCTTAGTCTTCATTCAGTTCCTAATTCTCTTTTTCCCGTGTCCGGTGTCCATCTTGGGGCGTGACGGCCCGGCCGTCCGAATCACGTCGGGTTATGTCATTGGCCCTCACAGATAGCCCTGCTATGCGTTCGCTGGCTATCCGTTCAGTTCGGGTCACTTTCCCAAAAATTATGTCTTCTTTCAGCTGTCAACTTGTCCTCGCACCTTTTTGGTTAATTGACCTCGCCTAGCTACTTGGAAGCGAAGATTGTCACGTAGGTATTTCCGGCGACGTGACTTATCTCAAATTTGGTCGCTACTCTGGACAATGCAGAGACGCTCGCAACAGTTGCTTGAGAAAAGGGGTGACGCCCCCAAAAGGATTTATTGCGCTCCTGCTATTCTCTTCAGTTTCTTTGAGTTTCGTGAGAAAAAAAACCGTGAATGTCTTCCTTTTTCTTCCTTCCCATCTGGGATTATCATCAAGTTTCCGTGAAAAAATATATATATAATTTTCCCTTTTCATTTGGCTTGAGTGCAATTAGGACTGATCTAATTATCAACCTAAACTTTCGGGTAGCCTGGCTCAGCTTCACCGGAAAGTAATTTTTAATCATTGATATTCTATTTTGGTAATTTAAATATTTATTTCCTACCGCCTTAAAGTAAAAAAAAAAAATTATCAAAATTATACGGATGAAATTTAAATGTTACGGGGATATAGAAAATTCCGCGGTAACATCATATTAAAGGAGTAAATACCTTTGGAAATGTCGTATTCTATTTCCCTTACATTAATAATTTTTATAAAACGCAAATGCCTCATTCACATATTTGCATCTCATTAAATGCAAACGCCTGATTTGGGAGACACGACCATATGATAAAAAAATTGCTGCACCGGTGGCGTAGTGGTATAAGCGAGTTGACTAAGCTTGGACGAGCGCTAATAAATTTTCTGCTTGAAATGCATGTTAATGAATTTCGCTGGGTTACATAATTGCCTCCTAAGCGATGGCTTCTGATCTTTCGTCCGAGATGGCTCCAGTGAGGCATGGATGTTGTGTTTGTCTTAGGACACTGGCTCTCTCCTTTTCCTGGAACCAGTGATCCTAAATTAGGGACGAGCAACTGCTTATAGCCTACTGAGTTGCTCACGGTGGTCGTTAAACCCCCAATAAAAAAAGGGGGGGGGGAGGGCTCCACGCTGTTGATTTACAGCAAAGTCCGTTTCTCTAGTAAAAAATGTTTTGTCATGTTCGATGTTATTCATATTAAAGCAACCCCCATAAGGAAAGGGTGCAGTTGTGCATACGTGCAGAACCGGTGACGCACGGATGGCACGTACGCTTAACTTTAGAAAACCTAATGCGATTGAAAGCCTATGATGGGGAGGCAAATACCAGAGAGGGGCTTAGTGGAGTCGCTAAGAAGTTCAGAAAGCGAAAACCACGGGTTTTATAAACACACACACACATACAGTGTTGCATTCCGAGAGTTTTTTCCGGGGGGTTGGGGGGATTACAAATTTTGAGGGGGGCTAAAACTTATTGACTGATTATATACCCATAATCACCATTTTGTTATTTATATTAATATATATACAAATTTTAAATAGAGTACAAAAATTTTCATATGCTCTTATATCGCAAATGCAAGTTCCAAGGAGTCTACGCATATACAAGTGATCAAAAATGTACAAATGTTATACCTTTGCGTTAATTCAGTAATGAACCACGGATTTCACCATGGGGTGGTGTAAAATATTGAATACGTTTGTAAAGGTAAGGCTGTGCTGGAGAAAATCCCCCAAGATATTAAGAGTGGTAAAAAGGTCCTCGACTTACTACAAGCGTGTTTGTGATTATTAAGGAATCATTACAGTGTTTCCTGAAAACGTACTCTGCCATTTTTTTTTCAGCCGCTTTAGATTAATTAGATTAGCAAATAGCAATGAAAAAACAAACTAACTAACCGTTTGGATGCCAGTGAGGTGCCGCGACATTTTTTTTTTTTTTTTTTGTCACGGAGTGTAAATAAACCACCACCACCAGAAAAAAAACCTAATTATGGGAACAATTTCTAACAACTTGCTATTGTTAAAAATTAAGTAGCAAATATTTTGTTGTATTGGAAGCACTAACGTCACGTGAGGTACACTGAGGCTTAACCGTATACATGGAAAATCGGCATCTAGAATACTGATATAAAACTGAATGCCAGCTTCCAAAATATGATGTTGTATTGCAGTGCAAACATCTCTACTCTGTGGAATTAGGATTTTATTGCGGAAGTAGTCTGAGTTGTCAGTGCTTGAAAAATTTCCCCTTCAGCGAGGACTGTTTCGTGTTTTGTTGATGGATGCTAGAAATTTCAGACTGAAGTGCACGTGTGGATGTTTCTTTTATTATTATCATAAGGTTTTCTCTCATTTTCTTAGTTTTTTTAAATTAATCACTCCAAATATTCAGCTATAAGCGAACACAATCAAACTAAATATAAGGAGGAGATCGCACAAAAACCTACGGAGGGGCGTTCAGGGATTTCGGGGGAGGGGATATGCACCCCCGAAAAGATGCCTGAATACATCACTGCACACATATACTTAAACTCAGATATGACTGTCATTCGTTTCTGTGAGGAAGTAAAACTAAAGCAAATTGCTGTCAATGAAAATATCTCATTACATAACATTATTAATGTATCAGTAAAAAGTTTATGCGTAACAAAAGAGTTTGTTATGCACTAAAAAGATTCCAATGTTTTAATGTTTAAGGAGAAATTGTTTCAAGGAGAAAGAGAAAACATCAGTTTATAATATAAACATAAATCAAGCTGTTCTTTCTATGTAACGTAGCCACAGAAATTTGAAAGTCCTGGAAAGGAAATCGAACCCGCATCTCCAGATTTGCGCTCGAGTATGCTAACCATTATACCACTCAGAACAATGAAATTCAAACAACTCATGTATTTAATGGGAGATGGGGGTTCGGTTCATGTTCCATGACGATTAAATTTTCAACTTTTTGTGGTTTTGTTGCGTGGAAAGAACAGCTTGATTTATGTCTATATTAATTATTCCATGTGTTTTCCACTTGATATCAGTTTATAAATTGAAAAGGAAAACATCACTTTATACTAAATCGTGCCCCCCCCCCCTCCGAATGTTTTGATCACGCTACGATCATGTAGTTGTAAAATATTTTTATATAACACCGAATATCAATCTTCGAAACACAGACACCAATGTAATGGTTCCCGCGCGTCTCATAAACTATTCTAACCTAAAAGACTTGTGAATACATACGTATATAAATAAATTCCACAAAACTAGTGGCATAGTTACCATAGGGCGAAGTGGTGCAGTTGCACTACGGCTCAGCAGCTTGAGGGGGCCCATTCAATGGCGTACCACAAAAACTTGCAGGGGCCAGCAAAATGTATCTTCCAGGCCCTTTCGCGAAAATCTATTAGCTTTCAATTACTGAACATTTTAACTTCCATTTTATTAACTAGGTTTTACGGGTGTTTTAATAAATCAAATTCTTTGGAACCTACAAGTATTTTTCGTAGAACCAAAATTATTACACTTTATTGCGCGAAACGCAAACGTGCACGTTGTAATCGAAATAACAGTCGCAGATTTATACCAAATTTTATTCTTTTAAAGAACTAAGGCCAGCCTCTTCGAAATGCTTCACGATGAGACCCAGAAAACGAGTAACTGCCGTATGACACTGTCTATTTAGCTTTTTGGTTTATACGACAATACAGAACTAAACAGACAAATAAATAAGTAATAATCCAGAATTGTGACACAAAAGGAGAAAAACTACTTAGAAGATTTACTCTTGGGACTTTACTAAGAAATGATCGTAAAGCAGTACACACCATAGTACAGAGCCATCGTTTCCGCAGATGGATTACAGCAAAGAGGTGGTCGTCAGTAAGGAATATGTCTCCTAACCGCAATGGCTGCGCTGCAACGTCTGGCCCATACTAAACACGAGGCTGTCGATCAGTTCATGAGGCAGCTTTGCCCATTCCTGTCATAGTGCACGCTTCAACTGATGGACATTTTTCAGCGGATGTGGGCGTGCCGTAAGACGTCTCCCCAGAGGGCCCACACATGTTCTATCGAATTTAGATCCAGGGAGTTCGCAGGCCAATCCATACGAGTGATATCCTTACTTTCCAACATCTCATCTACTGCACGTGTACGATGGGATCTCGCGTTATCGTCCTTAAAAACGAACTCGGAATCAATGGCACCTCGGAATAGGCGTACATGGGGAAGAAAAACCTCATCGCAGTAGCGGTTTGCAGTTAGGGAACCTTCTTCGAAAATGTGTACTACCATTCAACGCATTGCCTCCCCAGACGAGCACACCAGCACCGCCATACCGATTACTTTCGGTAATGTTACCCGGTCGATAACGTGTTCCCACCTCTCACCAGATCAACTGAGGTCTAGAATCGCTCGTGGTACTGAAACAACTCTCATCCGTGAAGTGTACCGTACCCCATTGCTCTATGGTCTGATCCTTGTGATCCTTGCACCATTGTAATCGATGTCTCCGATGGGTAGCTTTAATGGGATGCAACGTTCAGGCCGTCGGGAAAATAGTCCATCTTTATGTAGACGGCTGGCAACGGTGAACCGCGATACGGTGCGTCCTGTGGTTATCTGCAGTTGCTTCGTGATATTGCCCGCTGTCTGGCGTCGATCACGTTTGGCCTGTAGGACCATATATGGGTCATCTGTTTCTGTTGTTTTCCGTGGCCGACCACTTCCGACCTATCTAACAGCAGTTCCTGTCATTTGGGAGGTCTTCCACGCACGTGAAACAATATTATGGGTCACATAGAATAATAATAACAACGTTTCGCACAATTAAAGGTTTATTATACATCGACTATAGTTTCGCAGAGCTTTGGCTCGGCTTCCTCAGGAAGCCGAGCCAAAGCTCTGAGGAAGCCGAGCCAAAGCTCCTGAGGAAGCCGAGCCAAAGCTCTGCGAAACTATAGTCGATGTATAATAAACATTTTATTGTGCGAAACGTTGTTATTATTATTCTATCTTAACACCGCAAGCTTCGTAGTCATAAATTATATATTATGGGTCACGCCGAATTCGTGGGAGACACTCATTACGGTTCGCCCCTACTCCAGCTTTCCAATTATCCGACCACGTGTAAAGTCGTCTAATAAACGCCGCGTCGGCATTTTCCCGTCTGCGACACACTAACAAACCACTCGAACCTCTTTACAGCGCCGCACACTTTCGCTTTCCGTTTCCTGCTTGGCTGCGAGATGCTCCTTATATCCATTTCAGCGCTGTCATGTGACCTGTGACATCACATTTCGGAAATTTAAATACGCATAGTCTTTCTACTGATCCGCTTGCTTTATGCAAATAGCCTGAAGCCTGTTTGTTCTACTGTGCGGCTATAATTTACGGCACTAGTGTCCGTTCTTAAGTTTTGCACGCCAGTGTACATATGAAAAAATGACACAGGTCGTTGTTTCTCCGTTCCCAAGAAGAACACCTTTTAGTTCATTATATTCTGAAGGGTACGTAGTTATGTGAAAAACACTGTAGTACATAACGCTTTATCATCATTGATATAACAATTCCATTTATTAAACTGATATTTCTTTCACATTCTCTTGTTAATGTACTAAGAACTTCCAGAAAGTAAGCACTGTTTGAAGATAAAACAAACAAACAAACAAAAATATTGGTAACTAATTTTTAGTAAAAAATTAGTTACAATATTTTAAAAAATTAGTTAACAAAAGTTTTAACAAAAATATTGGTGACTAGTTTTTAATGTGCGATGAATGCTACATACCTTAATCTACTTTCCAACATATTCCCTGCGGTTGTTATGACATTTGTGATACCATGGCACAAGTTTCTGGATACCATCCTCATAGAAGTTTGCCGCCTGGGTTTTCAGACGTTCCTCATCCGTTGTCTTCCCCTTATCGTCGAACGAATGATGTGCTTTCATTGCGGAGACTGCTGTTTCGATTCAGGTGTGATGTGAGACACCCAAATTTCATCTTTCGTCATTAATGGCTTAAAAATCATCGTCTTCCTCTGCCACCCCCCCCCCCAATTTCTAAATCAGATCTCATACGCTTCGTTTTGTGCTCTTCCGTGAAAATCCTTGGCACCCACCGTGCACACACCTTGCGGTACTGAACCTTTTCTGTAATGATATCGAAACTTCATGAAAAAAGCTTTTTAATCAATTGTCGCTCACTGAAAGTGATGCCAAAGTTTCTTAGAATCAGATGTTTCGCAATATCTCAAAGAGATGCCTGGGTCATCGCCAATGCACAACAAAAAAGATTAACAGCTGAAATAAGGAGGAAACGAAGCTATGTGGACATGCTCAACCGTAAGTCATATAATGCATGTGCCTACCTGACGAGACATGCTCACCAAATTATCTTGGGTAAGCGTTTAATGATTTTCTTTTCTAATTTACAAAAAGAGGTGAATGTGGTTAATCAACGACATATACGGAAACTCTGTGACCTGGTTCTAGTATCAAACCGACCCTTACAAATTCATCTGCGAAGTCGAAATGTTGAACACGCTGATGAATACTCGCTACAAGAACCATTCCTTAACTACAGTTCTGTAGAACTCTCGGACAGCCAACGTTCAGCCCTAAGTCGAGGATTTAAATTTAGCTTTCCAGTGTCTTCCTTTCGACCTCTAAATACCATCCCACAGGTTGAAAACATTATCAGTGCACTTCCCGAAGAAGTACGTAATTCTACTCGTTATACTTTGGCCAAGACTCTTGCAGAGCCTAATAAAACATCACCAGCTCTGAAATACGAATGAGAACAGTTACTACAGCTAGCAAAAAAAAAAAAACTTGTCAATCATTTGTGCAGATAAAACACAACAAATCATTATTCTGGACCGTGACGACTATCACGCTAGGATGAAACAGACCATCAATTTAGTTCCCCACCGTGCTCTCAGGTCTGACCCAACTTCAGCTACTATTGCAGAATTAAGTAAACTAAGAAACCAAGGTTTCCTACCTAAATCTATTTCTACAAAAATGAGACCTCCAATTGGACCTAGGGTTCCCGAGGTCTTTGGAAAAATGAAAATTCACAAACCGGATCAACCTCTTAGGTTGCTTGTTTCAGGATATGCTAACCCAACTCGCACACTCGAGACGGCGTTGGCTTCATTTTTAAAACCTCTCACCTCAAATTCCTCTGTATCCATTAAAAGTTCTATGCTGGCTATATCTTGTATCAAAACCTTTGACTATGGGGGAACTGAGTTCATAATGGCTTCGCTGGATGTAGTATCACTATTTCCAAGTGTACCACTGAACACCGTTCACTCAATTATTGAGGACAAATTGCAAGAAGACAATTCCATCTCTCCACTTGAAGCTAATGCAATAATTTCTGGTCTCAAACTCGTAGCTAAGAGAACTTACTTTAAATTTGATGGTAAGTTCTATCAACAAAAGGAAGGGGCACCAATGGTTTCCCCCTCTCCCCCGTTTTAGCCGAGATCCTCATGCAGTATCTAGAAAACAAGGTCTTGTTGGACTTCCCTTATCAACCGTCACTGTTGATTAGGTACGTTGATGACATGTTGGTTTTTTGGCCCCATGCTTTACCTTTACTGGACGAATTTGTAGATTGTCTTTCTACCCAGTTTCCAACTATAAAGTTTACCAAAGACCTTGAGAAAGAGGGAAAATTGCCATTCCTAGACATTCTACTGTCTCGAGATTTGAATTCCAATAAAATCAAGCATTGTGTTTTCCGTAAACCGACGTTCATACCTTGTATGATCCCATTCACTTCTTCTCGCCCTCCCGAACATAAAGCTTCAGCTTTACGCTTCTTAATAAGACGTGCCTTCACCCATTCTTCGACAAGTAAAACTCGACGTGATGAACTTTCTAGAGTTCAAAATTTGGCCTTATTGTTTGGGTTCTCCGTCAACCTCTTTCAAGGACTATTACAACAATTTCAAAGACTGAGATTCACGACTTTGTCCACAGAGAAAAAACCTACTAAGTACATCGGCAAAGTTGATTTCATTCCACCTCTTGTGTCTATCTTAAGAAAAGCCTGTTACAAACACCATCTAACGTTTGGAATGTCCACCAGAAACTTTTTTTCCATAATAAGAAATGATAGAGATAGAGTCCCAGCACTTAACAAACCAGGCGTCTACTGCATACCATTAATTCATGAAGATTCAGATACTGCAGTTAAATACTATATAGGTTCTGCCCTAAGAACCGTTAATGTCAGAATGGGTGAACATAAATACACTCTTCGTTCTGGAACGGTTTCCACAGCTTTCACTCAAGCTGTTAACCAGGGAGGTTACTCCCCAGATTGGACAAATGTTAGGGTACTTAACTCAAGTGTTAATAAACGTACTGTCTTCCTTACGGAAAGCCTTTTCATTCTTGCATATGGGGAAACATGCTGTAAAATTGAACTCCCAACATTTTTTCCAAGACTGTGGAGAAAGATGGTTGCCCCCTCCTTACACAACTCTGAAGAAGATGACTTTATATGATAAGAGATTAAGACTTGATTTTTTTGGACTTTAACGATTTGTTGATGGCATCACCGGTGATTGAGAAGACCGAGTGAATTGTGGGTTGTGTTGACAGTATATAATGTCTGCTGCTGTGTTTCGTGGCGCTTGAGCCTGATGATGGGTGCTATGTTCAGCCCCGAAAGATCTCGCGTGTAAATATTAATTTTTAATTGTAAATAAAGTGTTTTTACACTTGACTTGCAATTTGAAAATTATGTTTGTGAATGACCGTACGTGTGACAGCATCGGTGAATTACTTTATACTTCATGAAAATGTTTTTGAAAATCAGAAATTGTGAAGCGTCGGTTCTCCCTAATGTTTTCATTCACACTCTCCGCCAAATCATGCGTGACTAGAGAAGACCTATCACTTCTCAATTCGTCATGAACGCCTATCATCCTTCATTAAACATTCGAACCACTTCCGCATCATTCGTGCACACGATGCGTTTTGACTGTAAATTTCAGAAATTTGCTGACACATCTCCCTTGGTCTGACATATCGCAGACAGGATTTCGCAGTCGGCGATTCGTTCTATTAACTTAAACATTATTAACGCACAGCACAAACCTTTAACATAAGCACAACTTCACAAAATGATGTCAGAGCATGGCTAATGGATAAGGCAACACAATTGCGCATGCGCGACTCTGAGGAGAATACTTGCACAGGAATGATACGCGAACGGCATTTACTTTTTGGATGTCCATAGTACATGCATGGGAACTACTGCTATGGCTATGAAAAGGGGACTCAAGTCCTCTGGAATAGCTGCTTTCCCGTCAACCAGTTTTTATAATTATAACAGCAAAAATGATTTCAAAATACACTGTGCGCAAAAAAAAGCCGCCTTGTGGCTCAGTGGTCTAAAGCCATGGCTACTGGCCATTCGTCCGTGATGGGTCCAAGTTCGAATACCGGTGAGGCATGGCTGTTGTCTATGTCTTACGGCACTGTCTCTCTCCCTTCCCTAGAGTCAGTGACCCTAAATTAGAGACCAGCGACTACTTATAGCCTATTGAGTTGCTCACGGTGGTCGTTAATCCTCCAATCTAAAAAGAGAAAAGAAAACGAAGCACCCGAGGAAGTTGTTCGATCCTGATGAAAGTCCCCATGCAAGTACCCCAGGGCGGAATATGCAAAGATTTAAAAAATAACGACCAATGACTAAATAGGGGCCCGCCACAGCGCATGCGAACTGCACATCGAGGAGGATATATCAAAACTAAAGCTCGCACGCGGGGACAATTGTGACAGCGAATTGCGTTGCATTATCCTCCACGAACTGTGAGGATGCCTCGACGTCGGATTCGTGCAGAATACGAGCAGTTGAGTGAGTTTGAGAGAGGACGTATAATTGGGTTGAGAGAGGCTGGTTAGTCAAGTCGCCGTATTGCCAGGTATTTGGATGGGAGCGACGCAGCAAACAGACGATGTTGGCGACAATGGGTCGAGAAAGGCACAACCCAGCTGGATGCGGTGACTGGAGGACGCCCGAGGGCAACGACAGGACGCGAGGATCAAGCGATTACGAGACCCGCACGGACAGAACCGAATTCGTCGATCTCAACCATCCGCGGCCATTTTGCATTGTCTGCAGGTATGAATGTGGCCATCCGAACCGTTGCCAGACGACTTGCGGCACGGGGTCTATATTCGGAGATGCAACTCCGACGCGTACCATTGACCAGCAAGCATCACAGGCGCCGGTTGCAGTGCTGACGGGCCTGATGAACGTGGATAGAGTCAATTAGCATCGTGTTGTTTTTAGTGCAGAGTCAAACTTTGCACTTGGCGCCAAGCACCAACGCATGCGTGTCTGGAGACGAGCCGGCCAGGCATATTTGTCTGGAGACGAGCCGGCCAGGCATATGTGTCTGGAGACGAGCCGGCCAGGCATATGTGTCTGGAGACGAGCCGGCCAGGTATATGTGTCTGGAGACGAGCCGGCTAGCTCACGGAATCTGCCCTTACCGTAGAACGGCAAAACGTCTCGCACACCTGGAGTGACTGTCTGGGGAGCCATTTTCTACAATAATTGGACACTCCTGGTAGTCCAATTATCGTAGGAATAGCTCCCCAGACAGTCACACCAGGGCACACTAGATTAGGTCATGTATAATTGGACACTTTTCGTAGTTCTCCGTACTGACCTGATGGCTCATAGGTACGTCAACGACAATCTACGTGTGGCCATTCCTGTAGCAGCATCACCGAGCAATTTTTCAACAGGATAACGCCGGGCCCCACATGGCACTGTTCCCCTAGGCCTGCCTGCGTAATGTCGACACCCGGCCATTGTCATCTCTGTCGTCCGACGTCTCACCGATCGAACATGTTTAGGACATGATAGGAAACTACCTTGCCGCCCCGGTGGCGCAGTGGTCTAAGCGATGGTTACTAACCATTCGTCCGCGTTGGGTCCGGGTTCGAATCCCAGTGAGGCATGGATGTTGTGTTTGTCTTACGGCGGTAGCTCCCTCTCTTCCGTGGAACCAGTGGGCGTTCAACCCCAAATTAAAGAAAAACAAAACGCCCATGCCCATTCCAGAATGTCGGTGAACTGGCCAGCAATTTGGAAACATTCTGGCATGCTGTATCTCAGGCCAGTATCCATGAACTGTATGTGTCTATGCTCTCCGGGTAACTCCTTGTATCCGAGTCGGAGGTGGCGCTACAGCATAGTTTGCTATTCAAGGCAAATGTGTGTATCGGTTATCCCCAGTTTTTTCCCATTAATCGATAAATCTTCATTTCTTGTAGCAGCATTGTACATCAGTTTCGTTTTCTGAAAGTTCATTTTTAATCCTACTTCATTACTCTTGTCAGTAAGTTCCTGGATCATACTATGCAGCTCTGACGGGGCAGTTGCAAAGATCTTTATCCGTTGTTTTCCCAGTTCAATGATTGAAAGACATTTTGCAATGGGGCATTAAAGTGTTTGGGAAATATGGTGTCACCTTGTCTCACTGCCTTTTCAATTTTTATTGGTGCTATATCCTCAAATAAGCGAACCTTTGCACTTGCAGTTTCATAGATATTACCAATAATATTGATGCGAAAATTGAGTCTAAATTAATAACTATTAAAAAAGGGGGGACGGACTTAATAGGCGTGGTTAAATTACAAGGAGTGTTCAAATGAAAAGGTACGAAACGACACTGTGGGTATAAATGAAGACTTTATTCAAAGTATACACCATAGGCCGTAGCACAACGATCCTATTGATTAACGAGCCGAAGGATTCCTTGTTCCCAGAATTACTGTGGCCGTGACGAGACCCAGTCCTGCACAGCGTCCTTGAGTTCGTCGTCCGAGTGGAAGTGCTTCCCTTTCAGATGTTTTTTCAGGGGACCAAACACATGGAAATCGCAGGGCGACATGTCCGGGCTGTAGGGCTGATGGTCAAGCTACTCCCACTGGAACTTGGCCAGTTCCACGTGTGTGACCCTGGAGACGTGTGTACGCGCGTTATCATGGAGCAAAACCACACCCTCCGTGGGCAGCCCCGGTCTTTTGTTCTTGATGGACCTGCGTATGCTTCGGAGTGTCTCACAGTACACATCGGAATTAATGGTTCGTCTGTGCTGGAGGAATTCAACAAGTAGTGGACCTTGGACGGCGCTCTTTATAAGAGCCTCTGCTCTCTCCTGCGCATGCGGGCGCCCGCGCATGCTCCGATCCACGCCGGCGACTCCAATCGCATCCCTAGATGTGTCGCTACGTTCTCCCATAGCGGCATAGGCAAATATGTTAATGGTTACGTTCTTAGGACGTTTCGTACCTTTTCATTTGAACACCCCTAGTATGTTGATAATTAAATTCAATATTTGGCCTATTGCAAATTAAATGGGAAAATTAACTTATTTTAATTGGGGAAGTCTTGTAATTCTCTTTGTCGGGGTGGAAACAAAGGAATTAGTGGATCATCTCTGGGGGTCTGTGAGCAACAAGGGATCACACCAGACTGCACTTGAGAAGCACTCAGACTCTCATAAAGACGTTTTCAATTGCGCCATTAGTGTCGAAAATCGGTAGGAAACACTGGGAATTACGATTATGAGGGAGCGAGGGTCAGCGGCTGAACAATTCTTGCAAGGGTGAAAGCGCTCCGTGCGAAAGGGCATGAGAGAAAATCTCAAGTGGCGAGTGAAGAGAAGCATATGAGGCCCACGTGACAGGGAATGGCTGTAGGAAAGGAAGAAAACAGTTAGTTATCTCGGTTACACTGATGTAGGACGGACAGAGGAGAACGACGCTATGCGGCTTTACGCAGCGGTCAGCCGTAATGAGCCTGCGAGATGCGAAACCTGACGTCCAACGCTTACCTAGAATAGCACGGTATTTTGAGCGCAGCGGTAAGCCGCTTAATACCATGAAAAAGGTAGAGCTTTAAAATAATTAGGCGGCAGCATAAAAAACCCCAAAGATGCTAAAGTGAGAATGCCAACTAACAAGTATTAGTAAAACATGACTAGCGAACCAGCCTTACTAAATAGCCGTCTCTAGCCCCAGTGAGGAGGTCGTTAGCCTCAGTGAGGAGTAAACGTCGCTTCCTCGTCGTCGACAGAATTCTTTGACGGAGTGCGAAAGAAATACCCCTGTTCATCCGACAGCCCCCCCCCCCCCCGCCTGCTGGGCAAAGAGGAGTCAGCGCCGATTGTCATCTTTCACCCTCCCACGAGCAGTGGGGAGAAACAGGGAGAAATACTCTATCTGCTGCACCGCAGAAAGGAAGAGTGTTATAGCAAGAATTCAGTGGACCCTGTGTTACACCCAAGTGAAATCGCCGTGGTTTCAGTATTCATCGAAAGAAGTGAAAAGATTCCTCCCGCGCTTAAGACACAGGTGAGAAAGATCATCCAATCAAAAATATAGCGCGACAGTGTGTGCAGTGTCGACAGATCCTACTAATAGTTCGAATAAGTGATTTCTATAACACGGATTTATGCAACAAACAGTCAACAGTACGTGAGTACCTTTTGTTTTTGTCTATTGTTATTCTGTAACTGAGAGGAGGAACTGCGAACTTGAACTAATACCTGACTCTAAATTAGAACTTGGATTCGCCCTTTGTGAGGCGGAAGTTTTATTCCTAAATCATTAGGCAAATGATATTTGCTCCGATATGGAGCGAAACATGTGTTTGTATCACCGTGGGCAATGCCCCGGGATAGAGTTTCCTCCTACAATAAAGCTGTTTAATTGTTAATCTTGCTCTATTCGTTCCATAGGCTCTGGTGTTGTGGATAATTCTTGCTATAAAATTCCTGTTTCAGCAAACCTCCCTCCCGTTCTCGCCCATTTATGCCAGCTCCCGAACTAAAAGAACCTATAAGCCTCGTTCGTCTCGATTGGTGACGAGTAGTAATAAATTATACCGCTCGGCACATTCTGATCAATTGGTGGTCAACGGTGGGATAACTACCCACGGCAAAATTCTTTTCAATTGGTGGCAGCGGTTCGTTCTTTTCAACTGGTTGCGAGCGGTGGATGATTAACCCAGCTCGGTCCGGTATCTTTTCAATATCAATGTACGCATCTTCAGTACCGCAGATTTTCAAAACCATTGTAACAACTGATGGTTTCATGGAATCAAAGGCCTTTTCATTATCGATAAAAACCATACATAACGGTAGTTCATATTCCCTAGTGCTTTCAATCAGTTCTCTCAGCACATGGATAGGATGTACGTGTATGTGTGTGTGACCTCGGTTATTCGTTTTCAGTTACATATTTTTCACATTTAATTCCAATTCTGTGTTAGCCCCGATTTCATAGTTTCTATCACTCTTTCAGTTCGTTTATATGTAATTCATTTATACGTTTCTTAGTGATTATACGTTTAGTACTGATTTTTAAATTATCAAAAATACATGGTTCTTTCATGCTTTTATAGGTAACCCGGTAGGTTACAACTTTGAAAGATACGAGACGATGTTGCTGTGTTCCTTCTTGATGTAGATAAAGTTGAACCTTGATCTCATCAGAGAAGCATGAAAAATTGTTTTCGCATTCTATGTTGTGGGCAAAAGTGCCGCTTGCTTTTAGGAAAGCTATAGCTCCTTTTGACATGGTGCGACTTTTTCCGTTTTTCCTTTTTTTTTTTTTTTTTTTTTTTTATGGAGCCATGAAATCAACGATGCAACTGGTAATTTGCCAAATTACGCCAAGTTTCCTTGTTTTCTCTGGATTTGAAACAAGCAGAGGCTAGTGAGTACTTCATTGGCCTTAATGCTAAATCAATTAGTGAGCAAATTGCTTTGAAAAGAGCGATGATTGTAAGCAAAGCATGTGTAATAGGAGTATTTAATATAAAACAATAACTCTATTCATATTTACAACCAAGTTTTGTTTTCAAAAGTAATTGTGAGAGCGAAAGTACTAGTCACGTGTGGTAGCGCCGCCTCCTACTTATGGATCTGGGGCGTCCACGCTATATGGTCTCTCACAACCACAAGGAAGTGTTTGTGCTTCTCAGAAACACTCCCTCCTACTCTGTTCGAGCGTACAAACGAAGCCGTCCCCACTTTAATATTAGATCTGTGGGTACTAGTTTGGTTGAACCAAAGATATTGAGTAAGAAAACTGTAGAAGAAACCTCAAAACTTTTTTTGTTATTCGATAACACTTTTCTCGTGAAAGTAAATAAATGCATGTGAATATTGTCTGATGTCGAAAAGCTTTTTTTGAGAACATGTAAATATTCATTTAAACAAAATTCTTTCATATAATGATTTTTGTAAAAATAAATAAATAATAAAAAAATGCGTCCAGGAAAAAAATCCGAAACGCAAAAGAATTAAATTATGAATGTAACTATTAAAGGGCACTGTGCCGTCATAGGAGTTGATTTGCTCTTTGCCACACTCGCAAACAAAACAAACTTTATTTAACACAAAAAGACAAAAGCAACATAATAATCGGAAAAATGTTCACTGCTAACATTTTTTTCACGGAGCAGCACAAAAAACTCATCTTTCTTTTTACCCTTCCTATCCAACTCTCTCTAAAGCACAGTCATCATCTCAACTTTCATTGGTCAGTCATTTCCTCCGCAGTTTCCATAGCAACACTTCGTCGTGGAAAAATGTTCTCTTCGTAGCCAGCTTCATTTGTTTCTCTTTTTCAGTTAAAACAACGCGCTACGTTACAGCATGGTAAGTGGGCCTCGACTGTGAATTTTATAGTTTCCTACTGTAAACAAACTTAATGCCGTTTTTAACACGATAAAAAATATGTCGATGATAGTGACAATTGAAACTACAATTAAAAAGTTAAAAATTAAAATACATTAGTACTTTCGGGACTACTATATTTCATCAGATGTAAATGAAACCGTACGTCGAGACTACACAGGGCTACATACCGTGACCGATGCCAAATTACAACTTCGAAAAATTTACAAATAAAGACACAATAGTGACTTAGCTAATCACAAAACCTGTACACAAAAGTTAACGTTTTATGGGAGGGGAATAACGTTTGTTCAAAAAATGAGTCTTCCTGATCTCAGGAATGAAAGCAGGAAAACCATCATTGAAACCACAAATCAAAATTTTTAAGTATAAAAACTTTCAGGGAGTAACAACGCTGGCTTACATGAAGGAGATACCAGCATCGACACACTGTCCCAGTCTGGAAAAAACTTACCATCTCTAACTGTTATTGCTAAAGCAGTTGCTTGGGACCCATTCCGAACATTGTATTAATGTTCCATAAGTCTGATTTGTATCTTTCTAAAAGTCAAGCCGACGTATACACGATCTTGAATTCCTGGATCCTTCGATCGTAACGGTATACTATCAACACCACATTTATCATGGATTGACACAGGATCACGGTTGCTGCGGATAGATGACAAAATATTCTTCGTCTTGACTCCAAAGTCAACATGATATATAGAGCAGGCATTCTTCAGAGCATGAACAATTGCTGGAACATATTGCACTGACCCCACAAATCTAATCGTCCAGTTCTCTTTACACAAAGAAAGTAATGTCCTATTCGCAACCTACTTGAACTATTCTTAGCCTTTCTAAGACCTTTTTCTTGTTCGTGACCCTGTTTTGCACTCTGTCAGTTTTTCTGTTTACAGAAAACCTTCCTCTTATTCTTCGATAATTCCTTTTGCTCCTGCTCATCCCCTTAATCAAAAACTGTCAGCCTTTTATTTCTTAGTTAATCGAGCTTTTTCACACTCTTGTTCGCTATTTCTTTTTAGTCAGGAGCTCAAGAAAGTTATTAATCTAGCTCGAACATATGGGTATCCTAAAAACACAGTTCAACGTACAATCAAGAAGGTTGCGAATATGTCATTAACTTCTTTGTCTAAAGAGAATTGGACGACTAGATTTTTGGGCTCAGTTCCATATGTTCCAGCAATTGTTCATGCTCTGAAGAATGCCTGCCATAAATATCATGTTGACTTTGGAGTCAAGACGAAGAATATTTTGTCATCTATCCGTAGTGACCGTGATCCTGTGTTAATCTATGATAAATGGGGTGTTGATAGTATACCGTTACGATCGAATGATCCAGGAACCCAAGATCGTGTATACATCGGCTCGACTTTTAGAAAGATACAAATCAGACTTATGGGACATAAATGCAATGTTCGGAATGGGTCCCAAGCAACTGCTTTAGCAAGAACAGTTAGCAATGGTAAGTTTTTTCCAGACTAGGACAGTGTGTCGATGCTGGCATCTCCTTCACGTAACCCAGCTTTGTAACTCACAAAATGTTTTATCATACTTAAAAATTTTGATTTGTGGTGCAATGATGGTTTTTCCGCTTTCATTCCTGAGATCTGGAAGACTCATTTTTTGAACAAACGTTATTCCCCTCCCATAAAACGTTAACTTTTGTGTACAGGTTTTGTGATTAGCTAAGTTACTATTGTGTCTTTATTTGTAAATTTTTCGAAGTTGTAATCTGGCATCGGTCATGCTATATAGCCCTGTGTAATATCGACATACGGTTTCATTCACATCTGATAATGGGTCTATAGTAGACCAGAAAGCATTAATGCACTTCAATTTTTAACTTTTTAATTAAAGTTTCAATTGTCACTATCATCGACATATTTTTATCGTGTAACAAATGGGATAAAGTTTGTTTATAGTGACTTCAACACGATTAATGACTCTCTTAGCAGTTTCCCACTGATTACCCTAAATATTTACTCATTACAATATCACAAAGGATATGCTGCTCAAAATGTGAATTTCTTTTGTCGTTTTGGTTGAACAACCATTTGTTAAGCTCGAAGGTCAAAAGGTGGAGAGGGAGACCTGTAAGTTCAAAGATTAAAATGTGTACAGGGGATTAACGCACAAAGAATGCTGTCTGACAATCTTCATGAAAAAGTGCTACACCCCTTGTTGCCGACCGTCAAAAAGTTTCTTCATCAACCTCTATGAAAAAAATGCCACACCTCTGTTGCCACCACCAAAAAGTTTCTTCATCAACGTCAGATCCCAGCAAAAACACAAGTGTTGGGAAACTGCTGGTCACCAACTGGCAGTGATGGGTCACTGATGGCTGAAATCTGACGCTCACGGCCCGGTAACGGTCCGTTGGCGGCAGCGCCATCAGTTGCCAGCCATTGATGTCCCTGCAGCATCACCATGAATTGCGGGCCTCCAAGCAAGTGCCACTAATGGCCCATAGCTGGTGGCAACAGATGCAACCCCAACACGAGGTGCAAGCAACGGGAATGCGCATGCGCAGAAGCAACTCGTGTTGTCTCTCTCGTGGTACCAGTTAGTAGAAGATGATGCCATCGCTATAGTGTTATTTTAGTGGATGTTAAGAAAAAGAAAAAACATCCCAGCAAAAACACAAGTGCTGGGAAACTGCTGGCCACCAGCTGGCAGTGATGGGTCACTGCTGGCTGAAATCGGCCGCTCACGGCCCGGTAGTGGTCCGTTGATGGCAGCGCTATCAGTTGGCGAGCCATTGATGGCCCTGCAGCATCGCCGTGAATTGTGGGCCTCCAAGCAAGTGCCACTAGTGGCCCGTTGCTGGCAACCAATGCAACCCCCAACAGCAGGTGGAAGCATCAGACTGCGCATGCGCAAAAGCAACACTTGCTGTGTCTCTCATGGTACCAGTTAGTTGAAGACGACGCTATCGCCATCGTGTTATTTTAGTGGATGTTAAGAAAAAAATCCATATGTGGAGAGGCGAATTAATTTCCTAATGAAATTTTACGTCGACGAAGATATCAGATTAAGCCGTGAAATACTAGATTACAGCCATGAAATACACCCACTCCATTCCTATGAATAACAATTCATGGAATGGAGTGGATGAATAACAAGAAAAAATTTTAAACCGCTTGAAACGAATATCCTGGAAAACCATTAAAATAGCGTTTGTTGGAAAAAAAAAAAAGAATTATACGCGTACAAAATTTATTAATTATTTGAAAGAAAAAAAAGCAACGCTATGTGGTGTACTCATCCATGGGTTGAATACACAAGACTGGGAGGAATTCGCTTCTAAAAATAGCAAGTAAAATAAAATATCTTTTACTCTTTAAAACAAATGTAGCTTCGGACAACGGAAAGGAAAGACATAACGTTAAAAATGTAACAGAATGTGGCATGAACCCGGGTAATGCCGCCCCGATGGCGCAGTGGTCTAAGGCGTTGGCCTCTGATCATTCGTCCGTAAGGGGTCCGGGTTCGAATCCCGGTCAGGCATGGATGTTGTGTTTGTCTTACGGCACTGGCTCTCTCCCTTCCCTGGAACCAGTGACCCTAAATTAGGGACGGGCGACTGCTTATAGCCCATTTGAGTTGCTCACGGTGGTCGTTAAACCTCCAATCAAAAAAAAAAAACCCGGGTAAATATATATTTATTCAACAATCTCTTTTCAAGACGGCAAGGACAGTACAAAACTTTGGAAAGCGACTCTAAGTATGTACACGCCTTGAAAATGAGTGAAAAAAAAACTATCGTTACGTTGAAAAAATTAATTTATCAATTATATGAAACTGACTTTTATGAAAAATACCTCGCAATATTGTAAAATGAAAGAGGGAAGCATTCGATTACAAATTGCATACCAAACAGATAGCTTCCAGCACGTACCCGAGCGTCGTGAAAGAGTCCGGTCGGTAGCGACCCGTTACCTTCGAGATTCTTGAAGGCTCTCGCAGTGGTTTGTGACGACACCGGCGGTGGATCTACGAATATCATGAGAGAGCGAGCCTGGGAGCATCGGAGCATATTTCCGATGGTCACGATCGTTGTTTTAGAATTTCGGTATTACAGTGAAAAATTGCATCACAAATGTCACATCGCTGCAAATGCTTAACGTAGTCTTTTATTAAAAAGAATGAGAAATAAAAATTGTTACGAGGTTGTAGCACTTGTCTTTTAAATCTCAAAATCAATCTGCGGATTCTGTATGTTTCTTTTTTATCAGTCAATAACTTTAGTAACAGGAATGAACGATCGTGGAAAAATGTTTCTGAGTCGGGGAATTTTTCCGATGGTCACGATCGTTGTTTTAGAATTTTGATATTACAGTAAAAATTTGAACCACAAATGTGACATATCGCTTTATTTCTCATTCTTTTTATTAAAATAATGAGAAATAAAAATGATTAGGAAGTTGTAGCTTCCGTTTGTTAAATCTCAAAATCAATCTGCGGATTCCGCAAGTTTTTTTGTTTTTTTTCAGTCAATAACTTTAAGTAACTGGAATGAACGATCGTGGGAGAATGTTTCGGAATCAAGAGCATTTTTCCGATGGTCACGATCGTTGTTTTAGAATTACGGTATTACAGTGAAAAATTACATCACAAATGTGACATACTCCCTGCTTTTGGTAAGAAAATGCTTAACATATTCTTCTAACAAATGCTTAACATATTCTTTTTATTGAAAGAATGAGAAATAAAATGATTACGGGGTTGTAGCTCCCGTTTTTTTAAATCTGAAAATCAATCTACGGATTCCATATGTTTTTCAGTCAATAACTTTAATAACAGGAATGAACGATCGTGAGAGAATGTTTTCAAAGACTACGTCATTGTCTTTAACTATTATAAAAAAATATCTGAACTAATTGTAGTGAAAACTATATATATATATATATATATATATATTATTCCTCCAGAAGATGAATATGAAACAAGTGTTCACTGTTACCATAATGGGCAGCACCGCAGTAGGCATGTAAAAAATTCTTTCTTTTAAAGTAGCCCCGAGCATGAAAATGGTGATGGCAGAAAAAGATTGAACTTTTCCCACATAGGAATATGCAAAAATAATTAATCTCTCAGCATTTATTAACCACCCTAAGCACCATATTATAAAAGCCACAAAATTTTTGTCTAACATTTCTTTAGGAATGAATAAGAATTTTTATTTTAGTCAATGTGCTTACACCAAACCAATAATGTGAATCCCATATTTATCTAATCTGTTTTCCTTTCTAGATTTGAATAATTAGTTTACCGACACAAAAATTTACATGATGCAGGCACAAGTTCGAGATGCCTGATACCTAGGCATATATGTACACAACATATGCTCTATTTTTTTTATAAACAGCTATTTTTTATCTCAATCTCAGGAACTCCCCAGATGACTTCCAAAAAGGAGGAATTCCACCTTTTGGCAGAACTCTTTCACCCCAACAATATCATTGCTAAAATGACATTATTGGGGTAAAATATCGATTGCTAAAATGATATTTTCACCAACAATATTTGTTAAATGCCATTTCAGCAATATCCATTTGCTAAAATGCTTTTCTTTTCTTTTTTTCCAAATGCTTGACCAAATTATTTAAGGTCTTGTGTATTTTCTAGAGGAAGATCGCATTGCATGAATTAAAAAGGGAAAATTTGGTTGGAGTATAAAAAGTGGTGTATTATCCAGGTATTTTTAACAATTTTTAAGTAAAACGCATCACTGCGGGGGGGGGGGGATACACACATATGTAACTTGCCAAAACTTAGTTTTCCGTTTTCCATCACTACCACTCTCTCTCTCATATATATCCTACACTAATTTATTTAAACCAGGACACAACACTAAAATTTCCCAAATGATTTTTGAGTGTGGTTTGCTAAGTTCTACAAAATATATACTTTAATAGCAGTTATGTAAGTAGTGAAGGTAAAGCAGGCTACAATAAGCTGCAATAAACGAAATCCATTACACAATTTACTATAAACAATTTATTCATTTTACTGTATGCCAAAAATGCGCCATTTATGCAATTACATTTGACACGAAAAAAAGCATAAGCACACCAATATCTTTGTAGCAAACAAAGTATTAATTACCACATAATATTATGGACGAATGACGTTAGGCTCATTGCCTTGCGTGCATTAAGAAATCTGAAATCTTTATTGTAAATAATGTTCTCCATACAAAATTGATTTGAGAAACTTAAAATGATTCTGTTAACATAGTAATTAACAGCACACAAAGAATAACTTACGTAATACACCATATGTCATATCACAAGTAGCTGGTAGGGTTAACATTAATCAGAATTTTATGATCTCTCTATACCCATTAGGCATTACAACTCATTACACATATTATACAACCCCTGGCCAAAATTATGGAATCACGCCACATGAATACGGATGCGCATAGTAGGAGTGATAATTTAACTCATGGACAGGATTAAATAGTTACCTTAAATGTCATGTTCTGAATCATCCTGCAATTTAACTTTCTGAAAATACTCACCCCAGAACCTCACACATTTATGAGCTGTATGGGGCCTGGCGTTGTGATGGAGAAACCATGTTACAACTGACAGTTCGGGATATTTTCACGAATGGCATGTCAAAGTTTGGTTCAGAGAACCGGTGAATAGGCCTCCTTGTTCAACTACGAACAACCAACCTTTTTTGCGATGACTTGTCGATATCCTTCTTGAAGACGCTTCATAATTCTGTCCCTCGTTACCATTGATAACTCCCTCCTAGGAGCCATGCTGGTACTGCAGCAACAGAGTAATACTGCTACACCTCTTTATCCCCACACTTATTTGTATATTCCGAACGCACAATATTGCCAGATTTCAATTGCAACCTATACTTTGATTCCATAATTTTTCCTGCAATGTTGGAGAGTCTACAATTATTTTCCACACATGTTGCTACACATCATGTATTTCCATCAGATACAGTGCATACATATATCTGAGTCCTGCTGTCTGTAGCTCAGTTGTGCAGCTTTCATTAAACTATGTTTTCGTTTTGCATTCTTCTTTTGTGTCGTTTCTACGTACTTCCTACTATGCACCTCCATGTTCATGTAGCGCCAATTCCATAATATTTGCCAGGGGTTGTACACTGAGTGAAACTTTTGCATTATGTGTCAGTGTTAGGAACATAGGTTTTTGGCATTTGGAAGATGCCTTAAAAACTTTTTTTATTCATGTTGTGGTTATAGTACATAGGTACATTTGCTTTCAAACTAGTAAAAACTGCTCTAACCATACTACAACACCGATTCACTTTCTACTGTTGTTAAAAGCTCAAAAACAAGAACTACACTTAAGATCTATAGTGACTTATGACAAATCAAAATTCTTCTTATGTACACATCAACTGATTTAGCTGAACCTTTTATTACAGATGCATTAGATACCATTCAAAAGTAAATTTTCTTTCAGGAAAGATTTTAAACTACGAAAATATATAACATGAACCTATTATAAAAATGTCCTACTTCTGCTTTAAATTTCATTGAACTACCCTTCACTACTTTGCGGGTAACACTAACAGGGGTTGATCCAGGTTTTTGAAAATTGATACCCATTTTTGTGAAATTCTGTCTACTTTTGTGAAATTTTGCCTATTTTTGTGGAATTTGCTTATTTTCTCTGTTTGTAGCAATTTTGCCAAAAACTTTCAAAACTACACAAAAGTTTGCAGTGGTGTGAATTCATAGATAGAATCATTATCAGATCAAGACTTGCAAGATGCCATTGTCCAGATGCAATGGTCAACAAAATGATTGGTCTGGGCATGTGAACAAAAAATCTAGTTGCCTGGCCGGGTAGGTGGAAAATATTAATGTACACCAACTATGGTTTCACAGCAAAATGAAGAGTCTGAATTCTCATCGACAAAGAGTCTGAATGGCGCATCGACAATTTTCATGCCACTTATGTTAAAATGTTTTTATTAAAATTAAATTTTATTCAAAATATTTTGTGAAGATATCATTACAGTCCAAAATATTTTTGTAAAAATGCCGTTTGAGCTAAAAAAAAAATTTGTGAATCTACCGTCCAATGGGTGTCAAATGCCACCTATATCGACCCCTGGTTAATAATTACTTTGTCAAAGTTGCTAATTTTCTTTTTTTGTCATTAAAACTATTTTTTTTAATAGCTGCAGCATCCTGTATTGATTTGTCATTTTTAACCTTACAATAATTATTTAAAAACACATTTGTGGAAGCCCAAAGAATTCCTTTGTGTGCTTTTTCAATATAATGACCAGAGCAACAAATGCTATTGTCGAGCAATTCTGCCTGATCAAGAGCATTACTTGTGATCAACATTAATACATTTCTTTGATTAGACATTTCCCAAAACTCCTTCTCATATTTACAACATGTTTTTTGAAAAATAATGTAATTATACAAAACAATATTAATTACAACATCAGTAGGACAGCTAAGACTACCTCTGTCTAATTTTTGAAGGAAATTAAACCTTGCATCTAATTCTGTCTTTGTCTTTCAATAACAGTTGTTTGCAAAAATCACACTTCAAACGCTTTAATACTGAAAATGCACAATACCCTGCTATGTATGCAATGACTGGAATATAATCATTACAATCAGATATATCAGAAGAAAGAACAGAAACATCAAATTTTAAATTGCAAGTCAATTTCAAATTCACTTCCTGAAAGTCATCCTTAAAATTTAAATCAGTTATTTCAATTTCCCCACGTGACATAGTTTGAAATTTCAACAGTGATTGGACTCTCAACTTGCTTTCACATTCAAACAACTGCCGAGCACTTATATTGTACTGGCTTCCAGCCAATTGCCTATAAAGACCAAACCTACTTTCCAAATCATCAGTTTGGAACTTTCCAGGAAGTACATACTTAAATTTTAGTTCCGTAATACAATATGAAGCAATTTCAAGTAATGAATGTGTACTTAATTTTAATGCAGTGTGGGTTTCTTTTGTTAGCCTACCAGTTGTGAAACACATCCTCTCCCAACTATCCAACCACTCCAAAAATTTATTAAGAAACACATTATTTTCATCAGATTCTGAAGACGTTAAAGGAGCTTGGTATTTATTATTCAGACGGATACCTTTATAAGGTGACTTCACATTCACAATTTGCCACCAAGTTAAAATTATTCCAATGTAACGTGATATACCTTGGTACTCACACAATTTTTTTCCCCAATTTCTAGCAGACCTTTTATTACAAAATCATTAAATATTTGGAGAACTAATTTTACATTTTGTCTTTCCAGATTGCTGGGATTAAGAGCTTTATATGATAAGTTATACCCATATTTTGTTATCGAGTTGGCTTCAATTTTATGCAATTTCTGGAGTGTTGACAAAGATGCTGTTTGAAATGATGCAATTTCAGCTTCAAATTCAGGATAATACATACATTTCCCCCCATTTTTCTGGTTTAGCCAGTTATTACGTATACATTTTAATAAGTGAACTGTATCAACAACAAAAAATAATGGTCTGGATTTATCAATTGGATGAGGATAAACAATTTGGACTTTAGGGGTGGGGGAACAAATAATGACATACACTTACGATTGATGGAATTGTTATCAGTGACATCACAAATGACAGTAAAACCTATATTTTCTAAGCCAATGATTATTTTCTTTAAAACATCAAAAAGTGTTTCAGCAGTCATGGTTTTGGCAGGCAGTACATGAACAACATCTTTGTACTTTGAAAGTAAACTTTTAATCATGAAGACATGGGCACTTGTTGCCATGCTTTCGGAATTAAATGACAGACCACAAATGTTACCACCTTTGTAATCGAAATATTGTTTCAAATGAATTTCGTCCAGCATTAATATTACCTTTTTATCAACATCATTTAAAAAGGATATTTTTCTTTGAATATAAGATAGAAAATTTGAATCAATTTTTTTCAGCTTCAGTTTTCACACTAAACTGCTGGCAAACATGTCGAATAGTACTGACATGTTTGAGGAACTCAATGGGCTATGAGCAGTCGCCCGTTCCTAATTTAGGGCCAGTGGCTCCAGGGAAACGAGAGAGCCAGTAACGTAAGACAAATGCAATATCCATGCCACACGGGGTACGAACCTTGACCCATTTGGACGAATGGTCATAAGCCAGCGCTTATACCACTGCGCCACCGGGCGGCACGCGAAGTAATCAAGCGTGTCGTGCCTGATGCGGTCAAGACGCTTATGGAGCAGTAGCGACAGTAGGAGTCCCCCGCGTTCAAGGGGTTTTAGGTAAGGGAGACCTTAAACTAAGGTGACCAGATTTTTGAGAACAAAATTGAGGAAAAAATGACACATTGTCCTTAATTTCAATTTCAATGCACATTGAGGACAATTTCATTTTCAAAATGATTCAAGACAACGTCTGACACATTCGCTAAAGCCGATGATTAGCAAAGAATGTTATGAACTGTATCATGTCCAGTTTCATGGGAAAACATACTGTGAATCTGAAGTATGACTTTCATGTGAAAAAAAGGATATAGCAATAAAATACGATCATTCAGAATATTAATTTTGATAAATTTTAAATGTTAGTCAAAGAGGGCAGCACATGCGAATAAAGTTACATTTCGTTTTTGTGCTGAAATTTCATTGTAATTCTGTACAAAATAAAACATCTCAAGGCTCGAAATGATAATTTTGAAGTGCCGGTATGCTCATACTTAGTTTAAAAAATCATCCGAAAAAGAATATCTTCACCAGAAAATCTCAAACAGAAAAAGTAGAAAAAAATCCCTGGAAAAAAAAAACTCATTTCTTTGAAAATGTAATTGACAATTCCGTGGGTTACTATTGCACTATAAGTTAAAAACGATGGCGTTCAATTTCAGTTGTTGGTTGGTGGATCCAGCGAGCACTATTTATGCTACACCAAGGACTGGGGTTAGACTTGTTTATAACAAGGAATCTCTACCCCGGGACCAAAGGAATAACGAGACTTCCTAACCTCGGCTAAACATTAGTGATTTAGCTGGACTTGAAACCAGAACTTTAAGAAGACAGTCCCCTTCTTAAATGAAGTAGAAAGTCGGGCAATTAGAATCTCCGCAATCAAAATAAATATTCAGTTGTAAATTAATAGCAATTTCACTGCCCTCAAAAAAAAGTACGAAATGTAAAAACTATATACTCATTGCTGCAAAACTAAAATCTCTGTGCAATCTGTTACACCCAATTCTTCGTTCTACACTGCTGGCCACCCAAAATGCAACACCAAGAAGGACAAGAGATAGCAAAGCCAGATTTACTGGACACATAACAACAGATACAAAGATGAAACGATTGAGCTTACACGCCCGTGCGACTTGCGGAACACACAGACATCAATAGTTCGTGTGGCCCCCATGGCTGGAAATAACGGCCGCTACACGCCGCGGCATCGAACGAAAGAGACTTTGGATGTAGGCTTGGGGTATGTCGGTCAAGGCTGTTTCCACACGTTGCCACAGTTCATCAGGCGTAGCCGAGGGTGGTGCTTGCCGGGCCACTCGGTTGCCGATCAGCAGCGACCAGACGTTTTCGATGGGCGACATATTAGGAGAACAGGCGGGCCACGGCAGCAGTGACACCTGGTGGGCCGTAAAAAATTGTTGCACGATGCGTGCCACGTACGGGCGTGCGTTGTCCTGTTGAAACGTGGCCGCTGGCAGGTCCTGCATTTAAGGGAGGACTACAGGCTCCAAAACGTCGGAGATGTTGCTGCGGCTGTTGAGTGTACCGGCGATGCGTACTAGAGAGGTGTCGGTGTCATATCCAGTAACGCCCCGAACCATAAGCGACGGACCGGTTGGCGATGCTTAATGCAGGCGTCATACAGTCCCTCGCCGCGGTGCCGCCACACGCGGATCTGACCATCGTGGTGTTGCAGGCAGAAGCGGGATTAGTCGGAGAAGACAATGTCGTACCATTCCGTAGTTCAGGTGCGGCGTTCGACGGCCCACTGCCGCCGCACTCGCCGGTGGTGTAACGTCAATGGTAATCGGAGCTCCTGCAGACGACGTCGAACGGTACGTGCTGACACATGTTGTTGCGCAACACCCCCTAATTCCTGCGCTAACGTTCGTGATGTGGCGGTGCGAGCCTTCAATGCCCGCCGCACAACATGCCGGTCCTCTCGTTCGGCGGTGTGCCGAGGCTGCGGCAATCGCTCACGTCGGTCCGTCCGTTCCTCCAGCATCCACCGAATCCATACTCGCCTCACTGTGGCTGGATGTCGTCCCACACGGGCGCCGATGTCTCGGTATGGCAAACTGCTGTCGCGATCAGACACTATTCGTCCTATGCCGAACTCCGAAACGTTCTGGAATGACTGCCGTATTCTGCGACGAGGCATCAGGAAGCGTCCCACGCACAGGTCCGGCAGCACAACACACTTGCACTACTTGCACCCCGCCTTCTGTGCAGCCTTCTTATAGTGCTTCTCGGTGGCGTGCCGGGCGCACATGATTTGCATATGCCCTGCAATGCTAATCGTTTGCATGTCCTCTCGCGGGCGACGCATGCTGCGAATTTCAGGCCAATCGGATGCTTCCTTCTTGGTGTTGCATTTTGGGTGGCCAGCATTGTATTTGTATCTTTCCTGGTAACATCAAGCATGCATCTCTACATGCTTCTTTAAGTTGTCTGCAACATCTGTATGTCTATTTTAGTTCAGGTATATGGCTGTGCTCCATGCGTAAAAACTGGAAAGATGCACTGATTAATCAGTTTCTTTTTAAGAAATAATGCATATGAAAAAGTTTTATAGTTCGATTATTTTCTTCATAAATGTGGCAATGTAGCCATCGCTTAATATCTGTTGCTTAATTTAGGTATCGGTACCTATACATTTTCCCTATTCCTTATCAATTGCTAAATATAAAATCTAAATATTTATTTCTTGTAAAAAAACACACTTTCGATCAATATATATCATCATCATCATCATCATTGTCAACCATTATCAATCCACTGCTGGACGAAGGTCTCCCCAAGTTTCCTCCACAACGGTCTGTCTTGTGCCAGTCTCCTCCATGTCACTCCTGCATACTTTCGAATTTCATCCACCCATCTCCCATGTGGTCTTCTTCTGGGTCTTTTCCTGTCCCTTGGAATCCAATCTAAAATTTCGGCTGTCCATCGATGATCTGTCCTTCTGGCAGTATGTCCAGCCCATTGCCATTTCAGGGATTTAACTCTGATCATGATGTCTTCCACTCTTGTCATTTTTCGGATCCACGAGTTCCTCTTCTTATCTCTCCTGGTTACACCAAGTATGCACCTCTCCATGCTTCTTTGAGTTGTCTGCAGCCTTTGTATGTCTCTTTTAGTTAAGGTCCACGTCTCTGCACCATACGTAAGCACTGGAAGGATGCATTGATCAAACACTTTTCTTTTAAGACATAATGGCATATTGCTCTTGAAAATTATGCTGTTTCTTCCAAAAGCTCTCCAGGCAAGTTTTGTACGCCGATTAATTTCTTCTTCAATGTGACCCTCACTTGATATCTGCTGTCCAAGATAAACGTACGTGTCTGTTATCTCCAGCTTTTCTCCATCAATCGATAAATCTTCATTTCTTGTAAAAGCATTGAACATCACTTTTGTCTTCTGAAAGTTCATTTTTAATCCCACTTCTTTACTCTTGTCAGCAAGTTCCTGGATCATACTCTGCAGCTCTGATGGGGTAGTTGCAAAAATGACTACGTCATCAGCAAAACGAAGGTGGGTTAGATAATCTCCATTAATCTTTATCCCTTTGTTTTCCCAGTTCAGTGATTGAAAGACATTTTCCAATGTGGCATTAAAGAGTTTGAGAGATATAGTGTCACTTTGTCTCCTCCCTTTCCAATCTTTATGAGTGCCGTATTCTCACAAAGCCGAATCTTTGCACTTGCATTTTCATAGATGTTATTAATAATATTAATGTATGCATCTTCAATACCGCAGGTTTTCAGAGCCATTGTAACTGCTGATGGTTTCACCGAATCAAAGGCTTTTTCATAATCGATAAAAGCCATGCACAATGGAAGTTCATATTCCCTCGCTCTTTCAATTAGTTCTCTCAGCACGTGGATATGATCTATTGTGCTGTAGCCACTCCTGAATCCAGCTTGTTCTCTCGGTTGAGCCATGTCCAGTGTTGCCTTCAAGCGGTGTGAAAGAACTTTAGTGAAGATTTTATAAACTACTGATAGGAGGCTGATAGGTCTGTAGTTTCCGAGATCCTCAATGTCACCTTTCTTATGTAGCAGGATCATTGTAGCGGTGTTCCAATCCTCAGGAATCTTTCCTTCATTAAGGCATCGAGTGAAAATTTGGGCGAGTACTGTTTCGATTTCTCCACTTGCTTCTTGTATGATGTCTACAGTAATTCCATCTTCTCCTGGAGCTTTTCCTCGCTTCATGTTCTTGATTGCA
This sequence comes from Macrothele yani, assembly GCA_039090855.1. Classification (NCBI taxonomy): domain Eukaryota; kingdom Metazoa; phylum Arthropoda; class Arachnida; order Araneae; family Macrothelidae; genus Macrothele; species Macrothele yani. Next base: position 103,185,953 of record CM077024.1, read on the forward strand.
TGTGCAACTTCTGCTGGAAGGACTGGAGGAACTCTGGTACTGGTATCTTTCATGATGTCTGGAGTGCATATATCATCCCTTTCATATAATTTGGAGTAGAAATCTTTCACTCTTGTCAAAATGTCGCCTCTATTTCTTGTTACAGAACCATCTTCTTTTCTCAGTGCCATAATCTGTTTTCTTCCTTTACTGAGATGTCCCTTTGCTATCTTTAGGCTTTGGTTGTTTTCAATTGCTTTCCTCACTAGTTCACAGTTGAATTTTCTTACGTCTTCAGTGATACTTTTTCTTACTGTCTTGCATAGCTCTATATATTCCACTTTGGAAGTCATATCTTCTTTAGTTGTCCTCATCTCTCTTCTTTTTTGCATCAACATTTTGGTTTTTCCTGATAATTTGTTCACATGCAACTTGTTCTTAGACCCAGCTAATTTTGTTGCTGTTTCCATAAGAGCTTTGGTTACTTTTCTGTTAACTTCAGAGATGTCCACTTCTTCCGATGTTAGGCCTTCTAAAGCAGAGAACCTGTTCTTCAGTTCTAACTTGAAGATATTATGGTGTTTTTTAAGGTTGGTTATGTCAATAGATTTCGTTTGTCTTATGAGCTTGCCACGTTCAAGTTTAGTGTTGAGGTGCATCTTACATCTCACCAATCTATGGTCACTACCTGTGTTGAACTTGTTCAGCACACTGCAGTCTTCTACGACGAATTTTTTGTTACACATAATAAAATCAATTTCACTTGTCGTCCCATTTGGATGTCTCCATGTCCATTTCCTGTGTGGCTTTTTCTTGAAGAAAGAGTTCAAGATGAAAAACCCTTCTGCCTCTGCAAACTCAACGAGAGTATTTCCACGTTGGTTTCTGTTGCCGTGACCGAATTTACCTACTGAAGTTTCATTCTGTTGCCGTTGCCCTATTTTTGCATTGAAATCTCCCATAATTATTTTCAAGTGCTGCTTACCTTTATTATTTAGATGACAAATTTCCTCATAAAATTCTTCAATTTCTTCTTCAGGATGACTTGTGGTGGGTGCATAAGTTTGAATAATCTGAGCCTGGTATCTTTTCGAGAGTTGGATAACAAGTCGTGCAGCTCTGTCAGAGGAACTTTCAACTTCTACAACTTTATCCTTCAGTTTCTTGTTTATAATAAATCCAACACCACTAGTTCTGCCAGTATCTGTCCCACGATAGTAGAAGAGATGTCCACTTTTCAGTTCGATGAGATCTTCTTCTTTTCTCCTTACCTCACTTAGCCCCACGATGTCCCACTTGATCCTTTGTAGTTCCTCTTCCAATTCAAGAAGCCTTGAATCAGAAGACAGGGAGCGTCCATTGTAAGTAGCCAAGGTCAGCATCAGATGGCAGCCTAGTCCGGTCCTCCGGGGATTCTTAGCACCCTCTGCCTTCATGTCGCACTGGCCGCTGCCTTGGCCAGGTACATTCCAGCTGCCGGAGACTGAGGGCCAAGATTTAAGTTGTGGAATCATTTTGGAGGGGTTTGGCCATAACTCACCACGCTGGCCAAGCGGGTTGGTGAGTGTGGGATAGAATTTCCTCTAATCCCGATGGTATAGTTATACCGCTATTGGCGGTCGTCAGAGCCCCTTTAGTGGGAACAGGATGCACCACGAGAAGGCGGGGTTGACATTTGTCAAGGAGAGGCTGTGATGTTACGCATCACCTGACCTTACATCCCGATCAATATATATATATATATATATATTATTATTATTATTAAACGGACAGCATCAGTACAGGCTCAGTAACTTAGCTTTTTCGAAGTTATATCTACAAAATTGAGATGCTGCGCCCCCCCCCCCATCTCAGCTTATCACGAGCCGCCACTGGTCGTCAGTTATACAATAGTTTCTAAAATTCTTCGTAAACATTGTTAAATGATTTTCAATAGTTGCAAATAAAACTTTGATGTGTTGCTGTTCTGCCTTGTAGGTTTTAACAAATTCATTCACATTTTTCAACATTTTTATTTATTTATTATTATTATTAATTTTTTTTTTTGCTTTACGTTTGTGTTCCATAACTTTAGTTTTCTACAAAAAAGCATTTACTTTGTCACTCATCGTTAAGATATGTGTATATTGTTCCTTAGAGTTGAAGGTTTAATATATTTAGTTCCTCGAATATGTCTACCAAGTAGCTCAATTTTATCACAAATAAGCGGTTTCGAAACTTCTCTGTTACCTTACGATTTTCCTCTTCCAAGAATATTGCTATTTCGTCTCTTAATTCGTAAACACGTTGTAAAAATTTACGCTGTGATAACCATCTTGTGTCACAGTAAAATAGTAATACTGAATGTTTCGCTCCCATGTCTTTGCAAAATCAAGAAAATAGTCTTGATTTTGGGGTCTCATTTTTATATATTTCACCACGGTTACAACTATTGTTAACACAATATTTAGACCAAGACTCATTTTCTTTGCTGCAAGAGCTTCTCTGTGAATCATTCAATGTGTCCAGATACATTATGGAGATTTTTCCTTTACAAGAGCTTGTAAACTTTTGAACATTCCAGACATTGCTCTAGCACCATCTGTGCAAATTCCGACACAATTTTTCCACTGTGTGTTTACTTTGCATATAAAATCGTCCAATATTTTAAACAATTAAGATGCTGTGGCTCTTTTTTCTATTGGTTTACAAAACAATAAATCTTCAACCGATGATAATCCATCGCAAAATCAAACATAAGTAAGTAAATGACAATCCTTGTTGCTATCTGTTGCCTCGTCAAGCTGAATTGAGAAAAATTTGTCACAAAGCTTGGACAAGATCTGCTGCTGCATGTCTTCAGAAATATCGCCAATTCGAAGAGCAACAGTATCATTTAATACAGGTATGCACTGCAGTTGTTTGCCAAAAATTTCTCCGAGCATAGTTTCCACAATCTCAATCGCAGCTGGCAGAATAAGTCCTTCTCCAACTGTGTGAGGCTTTTTGCACCTTGCTATTTTATAGGCAACTTTGTAAGAAGCTAGGAAAGCCTTTTCATTTACAGACAAAGCTTTTTTAATATTAGATTTTCTGCTTTTCATAAGATTTTAGTTTAGCAATAAAGTACTCACGAGGTTTGTTAACATACTCTTTATGAAGCGTTTCCAAATGCCGTTTTAGTTTGTTAGGTTTCATGCTATCAGCCGCCAAAATTTTCGAACAAATAACACACAGAGGCCTTTCTTTGTCATTTACTTCAGTCTTAGTAAATGCAAAATATAAATATTCTTCAGAATATTTTCCTGATTTTAATTTCTGAACTACGCTCTTCGGTGCACTTGTTGATGTTTCACAATCGTTTTAATTTCTAAACTACGCTCTTCAGTGCACTTGTTGATGTTTCACAATCGTCAGATGCAAGCTTACGTGTAATTAAAAAATTTATCAATGTTTCGGTTGGAGTAATCCATAGCAGCCTCAGTACGCGAGATAAAAGCGATTTTAAACACCTCTTCAATATTCATCTAAAGAAATAGATTTGCTAATTCACCTTTCTTCAAACGTAGGTTGTCTGACACACATTTAAACGAAAAAAAACATTTAATGATAAAGAAGTAGTTACACATTTCTCACAATTATTTTGGTAGTTCATATTTGCGGTTCAAAGCTCGCAATTATAAAGCGTTTCATAAAAATCCCACATAAACTTTACATACGATGAAAAAACACACACGGCACACCCACGAATCATCTTAGCGAACCAAGATCTGCTTCTCCTGTGGTCCTGATGCATCATGGGACGGTTCTCACGGGAGGCTGGGGACCTTGACCGAATCAGTTATCTCAGCGCTATCTTTTAATTCCTTTTCACAGCTAAATTTTTTCTGTTCTCTCAACAGTTTCTACACTCGAAAATTGTTTTCTTTTACACCGTGTACCAGACTTGTTGGGGATATTTAGCTATATTAGAGACTTAATTATGTGTGAATTGGCTTCTCAAAAACTGTGAAAATTACGCCAAAAGAACAAATCTGGAAACCGATTTTTAATGCTTTCCAACCGTAGGTTGAAGAAGCGTATATGCTCCAGCTTTGTCCGTCTGTCTGTCTGTCAGCACGATAACTCGCGTTAAAATGGTTCGATTTCCATTAAATTTTAGTATGTGGTAGGGAACAACTTGGGGGCGAACCCTTTTGAAAATGGACGAAATTGGGTCAAAGGTCAGGACATAGGAGCGGGATATATTCCATGCGTCATAACTTATACAAAAATGCTTCGATTGCGACAAAACCTTATCGTGTTGTTCCGGAGGTATACTGAACCGATTCTGTCAAACATAATCGAAATGGGGTCAAAGGTCAGGGCAGAGGAGCGAGATTTACTCCACAGCCATTATCCTCCTAACTTGACTAAAAATGTTTCTATTGCGACAAAACTTTGGCATGTTGTTCCGGAGGTATACTGAACTATATCTGTTTAATATCATCGAAATGGGGTTAAAGGTCAGGGCACAGGAGCGAGATTTATTCCACAGCTATTATCCTCATAACTTGGGTAATCACTTGAGTAATGATTTCTGGTATGTTGGAAAGCGTATCATAATCAATGCATTGCATGATTTTACTAACTAGTTAAATCATTTCTAATGTCATGTGTGGAGCATTTTTTATTTTTTACACATAATCTCCGTCGAGTAGTCTAACAAAATTTCAACTCGTGTGTCCTTATTACTCAAACCCATCTGTCCTTACTTCCAAATTCCTGTGTCCTTACTTCATAATTAACTTCTACAGATATCTTAGTTAGCTACGTCCGATTCGTGTCTGTTACCAATCACGGGATAAATTTTAACTTTCCCTCCCGTTCTCGTTCCTGAAAGGATATTACTGCATTTAACCAGAGAAATGTATCTCTCATTAAATGCAGTAATGTCCTTCACTATAACACGTAATGTTCAATATAGCTTCTCCTAAATAAGGTCCGAAACTGTATTCTGCTGTTGCAAATACAAATCTTGTGGTTGGACATAACTATAGGAGATTTTTCTCGTAGTGAGTTGAAACTTTACTTACTTGTTAACGCTTTGGCTTTTACAATGCTTTTACAATGTCGCTACCTTGCGGTTTATCTGCTACTACTCTATCTATATTCTCTTCACATGTAAAGGGAATAATAAAAAGCATCTAATTTTTGTGTTCATTCATGAAGTATCAGCTATACCAGGAACCTGTTTCCCAACTGTAAAACCTGTTACCTTTTCTCTTGATTAAAAAATCTCTTCTTAATCAAGAGAAAAGGTAACAGGTTTTAGAGACTGTTTTCCCAAGCCAAACATACCTATCAGCTAGCCTTATTGCTTCGTCGAAAGTTTCTGGTTCATTGTCCTTAATATAAATCTTAACAGACTTTTCCACAGAGTATAATTGTTTTAGCAATAATTCACTTTTAATCTTTCATAGCTACATTACTGTTTGTGAAAATTGCAGCACCATGAAGGACTGTGCTGGTATTAACTTGGAACTTACAGGATATGTACAATAGGTTGAGATATGTAAATTATCAAAATGTCAGTGAAAATGCGCATGCGGGTTTGGAGCAGCGCCATCTGAACTGTCAATTGTTGGGTATAAATAGCTGGCTCAAACGAGATGTTGCAATCAGGGCCGCGGGTGGCCTCGTGGTCAGCGTTCGTGACTGGCACGGAGAAGACCTCGGGTTCGATTCCAGGCAGGTACGAACGCTCGAACCACTAAATATCCGCCGTGCATCGGGTGGGCACGTTAAACCGTCGGACCCCGGGTGCTGGTCCCCCGGTAATAAATAAGGACGTCTTCCTCCCCCTTTCTACCTCGCTTCCTTATCACTTTCCTATCGGGCACTCTAGTCCAAATCTCCTAGCTTTCTATTTCTAAGGGTTGTTTAAGATCTGGGATCAGACACTCCCCTCCTAAAATCTTCTACATATGATTTGATCTGATGTTGCAATCAGTGAAGAGCCGACGGCGAGTCGAATGGGTGTTTCTTGTGTCTCACTATGCCCCGTCGCCGGAGGAGGTCGCATTGTGAACACCTGACGGACTTTGAGCGAGGAAGAATTCTTGGGATGAGAGAAGCTGGACTTTCCTACCTGGAAATTGCCACTCGTATGCGGCGAAGCGCCAGTACAGTAAGAGATGCGAACACGGCATCAGTGGACAGATGACGCCCTGACGCTCTGAAATTCTGGAAATGGACAGCAAAATAGCACTACTTCACAGGATGACAGACACCTTTAACGCATGGCAGTGATCGATCGCACAGCGACATCGATGGTGTTAGCGCAGCAGAGGAGCACTGTCACAGGTTAGGCTTTGTTCGCCAGCGCAGTTCGACGTCATCTGCTTAACAGAGGGCTGCTCGCTAACAGCCTATTGCTGCGCATTCCTTTGACCTTCAACCACAGATGCCGCGGGTTTCAATGGGGTTTCCAGCACAGACATTGTCTCTCTGATTGACAACAGATCGTGTTTTCTGATGAGTCACGATTCAGCTTGATGGACCATGACGGTCGCATACATGTTCGAAGGCATCGTGGTGAATGGCAGCGTGCACTATGCGGCGTTATTTATGCCTGTCAAACGTCATGGTTCGGGGCGTTCATTTCGCGATCTCGCCTGATATGAATTGAGGAAACCCTCAATAGCTAGAGATGCATCATGGATGTTTTAGAAGCAAAGGTGATACACTTTCATCAGAATTTTTCTGGCGCTATATTCCAGCAGGACAATAATCGTCCACATGTGGCCCGGAATGTCCAAGACCTCTTCCATGCACCGCAGATACCGCTTCTTCCTTATTACACGTTCGCCGGATATGTCTCCGATCGAATATGTCTGGAACATGGTAGATAAATGACTAGTCCGTCAAGCGCCTCCACCAGTCACCACACATAAACTCAGATCTCGCGTAGAAGCAGCCTGGCAGGCTATTTCCCAAGACGATATCAAAAACCTCTTCCATGTGGTTTCAGACAATACTCAGTTTTGAAGAGAAAAAATGTTGTATAACTTTACAAATAAACGCAGTTATCTCCCGTAATTATGGGAATCTGTTATATAAATTTCATTTGAATAGCGCAATTTTTTCTTGCTTTTGCTATTTTCATAAACAGTAGCGTACCTTCAACTTGAGCTCCCATTAAAAAAATTTCCGCACACCATACTGGTAGTACGTCAAAATTTTCCTTCTGCTAAAATTTCTGAACATTATCCTATATTTCTCTAAAGTGATCCTATGCTCTTTCAATTTATTTTCTTGTAATTTATCAACATTCTGCACCTCATCCTCTCCCATTGAATGAATGACACTGGTTCCGCTTGAGGACAATCTAGGGATCAAAAGTGCTGCCCATTTCTATCTCCCTCTATTTCGTTCGCCTCTAGCAACCAACCACACTTCTGTATCACGCATGCGTCGGTAGTGAAAAATTAATAAGCATTGTTTCGTGAACCCCTGACAAGTTTTTTTCGCGCTGTGATTTTTCAAAAAATTGGATATGAAAGAGGAGCAAAGATGCACCAATAAATTTTGCTGTCGACTTAAAAAGTCTGTCGGAGAGACTTTCCGTCTTTTGCAAGGGGCTTATGAAAGTGAATGTCTTGGAAAATCGACAATTTACAGATGGCATAAAGAATTTATCGATGGTAGTAGATCGGTGGCATTAATCCCGCATGGGCGAAGATCTTCAACTAGTGTTACAGAAGTAAAGATCAATACAATAAGTGTTTTTATTCAGGAAGACAAACACTTATCAATTAAAGATATAGATTATACGGTTCATATTCCAAATTCATCAGTTCACAGAATTTTAACTAAGCATTTGTGCATGAAACGAACTTGTTCAACTTAGGTTCACCATTTCTTTTCGTCTGCAGCCCAATGCAAGCCCGCATATAGCCAGTTCTGTCGTTTCTTATTTGGAGAAAAGGAATAGTAAGTTGATGTCCCAACCTGCATGTAGTCCAGACTTGTCACCATGTGAATACTGGTTGTTCCTTATTTAAAAAAGACGTTACGAGAACGATAATTTGAGACTGATTAATAAGTTATTACTGATGCTCAGGGGTGCTTCAACAACATTTCAGAAGAATTCCAGAATACATTCAAAAAGTGGGAGTCCCAGACCCACGTAATATAGACATCGCATTATTCAAGAAACGGGTACTGATTTGAACTTCGTAAGTGAAACTGAGATATGACTATTAAAGAGATCGGAAGACATGTGCTTGCCTGAATCCTATCAAGTTCAAGAAAGTTGTAAAACTACTAAGTAAAAATCATGATTTTTGTAAAACTTCAGTTATTAATAATAAGGAACTATACCCCAATCAACTATACACTGAAGTGCCAAAACTCATGGGATATGTACCTAGTATCGTGAAAGACCTCTTGTAGCCCAGAGAAGTGCAGCAACTCGAAGTGGCATCGATTCCACTAGTGGCCGGAAGACTTATGAAGATATGTTCAGTCATGCTGTCTGAACGGCCGCTCACAGTTCCCTGGTATTTGTAAGTGCAGGATCTTTCCACCACGTCTCATAAGTGCTCTATTGGGTTCATGTCGGGCGAATGTGGTGGCTACACAATCTGTAGGAACTGCCCAGAATGCTCCTTGAACCAATTTTGGACCACTTCGGCTCGATGACATGGTGCATTGTCCGCCTGGAAAATCCCATCGTTGTTGGGGTACATAAAGTCCATGAAGGGCTGCAGATAGTTACCCAGCAGAGCAACAAAGCGATTGCCGGTTAATGACGTGCCTACGTGGACCAGAGGACCCAAACCGTGCTACGTAAAGACACCCCACATATGTATGGAAACACCACCAGCTTGCACATTGCCTTGTTGATAGGTTGAGTACATGGCCTGATTGGGTCTGCGCCAAACCCGAACCCTACCATCAACTCGTAACAACTGGTAGCGTGGATCATCGGACCACGTCACGTGTTGCCAGTCTTCCAGTCCAACTACTGTGTTCACGAGCCCAGGTAAGGCGTTGTGCCTGATGTCGTGGTGTTAACAAAGACACTCTGGCAGGCCTTCTGCTCCTATACCCCATGGATGCTAAATTACGCTGCACTGACCTGATGGATATGTCTCAGGTACCACCTGCATCGAATGTGGATGTTATTTGAGCCAGTGCCGCTTTTCTGTTAGTATGGACAATCCTGGTCAGACGCCGCTGGTCACGGGTCATTCAACACTCGTGGTCGGCCACTCCTCTGTCCACGGTGGGTGGTAATGCCTTCCACGAAGCATTCTTGGTACACACGTGACACCGTGAATCGAGGAATGTTGAATGTTTGCAAAAGTTCGGAAATTGCATATCCCATCCTTTTGGCTCACACTACCATGCCCAGTTCAAACTCGGCTTTCCATAATCCTACTGGCGGTCGTTCAACCTGACTTACGAAATTGCAACTTGCAACTATTAAAATTCGTGGTGTGCGTCGAAGCCTTTACACAACGGTGGCGTCAGTTAAAAATTTGCGTACTGCTATCCCATGATTTTTGGCACTTCAGTGAAGTTATACTGTACAAATTTGAAGCTGTGATTCTGTCAATTGGTGTAAATTATGACAAGAGTGGTCCCAATACTTGAAAATTTCATCGTCCTGGAGAGAGAATTGAGCTCGCGTCTGCAGTTTTGCGCCCTAGTGTGCTAACCACTACACCACCTAGAACGACCAAGTCTCAAGTTTCCGAGTAATTTTCATTTTCATTTTCATGGGATTCATGGTCTTAGTTATACCATTTTGAAAACTTCACCTGTTCGAAGCAAAAATGGAACTGCTTCCGATGCATCACATTTGACAAGAAATTTCTTTCGTCCATCGTTTAACAATGCAAAATTTGTGGTTCAACAATATTGTTTACTTTGTTGAATCAAGAAAAACATTCTTCCCGCCCCTTTTTTTATGTAGGGTTTTAAAGACCACGTGGCCATTTAATGCCACTGAGAGCAGCCCGTTCTTAATTTAGGATAATTGACTCCATGAAAGAGATAAACATAGGACCGCGGAAGAAACATACTAACCCATGACTCCTCCATAACTCGAATGACTGGTCAGAAACCTGAGCCTCTGACCACTCAGCCACGAGAGCGGCTTAACTATTTTTCGACAATATTAACACTCACCATCTAACAGTCACCATTTAACAATCTCCATTTAACAATCTCCAGTTAACAATCGTTTTCACTCATTGTTGACACAACCTTAAAAGCAACCGTTCATGTGACTTCTTATTCAATTTCTAGCCGACTGGGAGAAATAAAGGGTCTTTAGGATTTGTAGATTTAAGTCTGAGAACGTGTTTAGAAAAGCTGTATAATTCAAACTGGGAGACATTTTATGTTGTTAGAACCATGAAAAAAAGACAGAAGTCATAATAACAGACACCGCGGTCACTAAGGTTTAAATACACTGAGGAATATTCTAAATATGTGTTTGGCGTAGCATTAAGAAACTCCCCAGTTTAGCTCTGATTTTATGCAGTTGTTACATAATTTTGCGTTGCGTGTTTTTGCCGAAAGGCGCTGACACACGAGCGAATACAGACTCACTGAACGCATATGCACGAACATGTAAAAGCGACCCCTACCCCACCCTCACCTGATGAAGCAGGAGTCTAAGAGCTGGTTCCTGACCATTCGTCCGAGATGGGTCCGGTTTCGAATCCCCGTAAGGCATGAATGTTGTATTATTCTTACGGCACTTTCTCTCACCCTTACCTGAAACCAGTGGCCCTAAATTAGGGATCGGCGAATGCTTATTGCCCATTGAGTTGTTCACGGTAATCGTTACACCTACAAAAAAAAAAAAAAAAAAAAAAAAAAAAGAAAAAAAAAACTTGCAACAGTAAAAGCAAGTTGCTGCGAAAATTGTTATGCCAGTTCATACAAATACATTTTCTATCTATCTCATTTTTTTTCCAGGAAAAAACATAGTTATTTTTAGGTTCCGAGAATTAGCACGATATTATGTCAAACCTACGCTGTGAGGAAAATTGATATTCGTATTTTAATTATGACTTTGGCATTCAGTCGCATGCCAGTACAATTCCTTAACACGAAGTAAAAAAGTTTTTAGTTTCTACAAAGAGCTTTCTTCGCATAGTAGATATGGTTAAGAGTGGCCAGAGATCTACAGTAAGGTGAAGATTTGAGTTTCAAAAGCGAACGATCTTGCACTTGCACCGCGCAAGACACAAGTGCTATATGGTGGTCTTTTCTTGATTTTCTTTTCCTTTCTCTCCCATCCGGAAGAAACGGTGGTGCGTAGGGTACATTTGTGGTATAATTGGATATCAGATATTTTTTCCTTGTTTCACATGCACAGGAATAAGGTTAAAATTAATAACCAAACGTGATATCTAGAATACATTTCAAAATACTGCATTATCAAGCACTGATTGCTCTGGAATTTAACATTTGGTAAAGAATTGTGCTGTTCTTAAACCAACAGGAAGAAATGACCAAGACGCGCGGTGGGCATTTCTTACTTGTAGGTTTAATAACAGCATTTTCATGAGCCACTCTGCTAATTAGTTTTTAATAAGTTGGTCATGGGAATTCAGTAATTTTGAAAAGCACTTCAGATCTCGTTAGGTTATACAGAATGTATTTCGAACTATTAACCGCAGTTGCGACTATATAAAAAGAAATTTGCAAGTAGTACGTCGATCACATTTAAGTGTTGGGAGGAAACTCTTCAGAATTTTCACATTTTACTAAATCTTTTTTTTTCGTTTTCAACCAGATTGAATAGACGGACGCGCCAGAAGTTCCGTGGTGTCATTGGACACCCAATATTTGCTCTTATTTCACATGCATTGGAATGAGATCAAATTTGTGATCAAACGTCAATGGGTACAGTGCACTGGTTTTGGTAACACAGACATTTCGAGAAGTACTCCAAAGATCGTTGGGTTATACGGAGTGGACCTGAGCTGTCGAACGGTCAAAAGAAAGTATCTGACAGCGTGTCGTTGCTCTGTAGGTGCTAAAGGGGGAAATGCACTTTCACATTTCACTATCTTTCTTCTACACTTATTTTCATTTTCTTACCAGATTGAGTAAACGGTGTGTAAGAATGCATTCCGTGGTAGCATTAGGTAGCCAATATTTCGCTCTTATTTGAAATGCATAGAAATAAGAGCAAATTTTAATAATCAAATGTGAGTGTGCATTACTAAAATTCTGCATTACCATGTTATGTTCTGCATCTGGTATTCAGTGCACATACCATAGTAACAGACGTTTTGAAAAATACTCCAACGATCGTTGGGTTATTACGAAATGCATTTTGAGCTGCAAAAACAAAGTTTATGAAAGCTCACTGATCACCTGTAGATTTTAAGGGAGAAAATACACTTCCACATCCTACGAACTCCTTTCTAATTTTTGTTTTTTTTTTTGTTCGTTTTCTACCAGATTGAATAGACTGTTTCGCGCCAAGGAAAGTTCTGTGGTTTTGTAGAGACCCTGCATGCCTAATATTTCTCTTATTTCTCATGCATAGGAATAAGAACAAATTTGTAATTAAATGCGAGTGAGTATTATCAAAAGTCTGTATTACTGTACTCTTTTTTTTTTTCAGTGCACTGGTATTGGTAGCACAGACATTTCGAGAAATACTCCAAAGAGCATTGGGTTATACTGAATGGAACGGAGCTGTTGAACGGATAAAAAAAAGTATCGGACAGAGCGTCGTGGAACTTGTAGGTGCTAAAGGGGAAAACTCTTTCACATTTTTGCTAATTCCTTTCCTCATATGTCTTGTTCCGAGCAAAGCGTGCATACAAGTAAATATCTACTTTTAAATATCTACCAAAAAGCTTGAAACGTCATTTGCGAATAGTTTCCTTTTCCTCTGTAGTTTTGCTTTAATGGGTGAGCAAAGATCGACATTAAAGCATATTTGGCCAAATCTTCTGTGATAGTAACTCAAATAAAAGCCGAGACTATCCAACACGGGAGGAAATTTATATCCACTTACGAGATCTCAAAGTGAAAAGATATACACAACCACATACTATGTAGGTTGAGTGTGATCGAGTACTTCAATATTGTCATCATCATCATCATTGTCAGCCATTATCAATCCACTGCTGGACGAAGGTCTTCCCAAGTTTCTTCCACAACGGTCTGTCTTGTGCCAGTTTCCTCCATATTACTCCTGCATACTTTCGAATTTCACCTCACCCATCTCACATGTGGTCGTCTTCTGGGTCTTTTCCCGTTCCTTGGAATTCAGTCTAAAATTTCAGCTGTCCATCGGTGGTCTGTCCCTTTGGCAATATGTCCAGCCCATTGCCATTTCAGGAATGTTACTCTGTTCATGATGTCTTCCACTCTTGTCATTTTTCTGATCCACGAGTTCCTCTTCTTATCTCTCCTTGTTACACCAAGCATGCATCTCTCCATGCTGCTTTGAGTTGTCTGCCGTCCTACTTAATTTTCTTGCCATTATACACTGAAGAACCAAAACATCATAGCACGTGAGGACCAGCATCATATTATCACCAGATACCACTTGCCTAATATGATGCTGGTCTTCCACGTGCCGCCAGAAGAGCTCTTACCCGAAGAGCCGTGGACGCTGCAAGATTTCTAAAGGTGTCTTGTGGTATCTGGTGTCGATACGTTACCAGAAAATCCTTAATTTCTTGTAAGTTACTTGGTTGAGCCGCAGCAGATCGAATTTTCCGTTACAACCCAAGCCACAGATGCTTGATTAGATTAATGCCAGGAAATTCGGAGGCCAGGGTGTCTTCCTCATGTTTCGCAAACCATTCTCGAACAATTCGGGCAGTGTGGCGTAGTACATTATTCTGGCTGCTCCGGTGGCGCATTGGTCTAAGTTCTTACTTATGAACATTTGTTCGAGAAGGGCCCGGGTTCAAATCCCGTGAGGCATGGGCGTTTGTCTTTCCACAATGGCTGTCCGTGTGTTCTTTGATCAACACTGGGTCTCTGTGCACATTATTCATTTGACATACTGTGTTCCATATTTGATATGTACTAGTTCTCTATGTGTTACTTGATATGCACTGGCTCTCTCTGTGCCTGTACATTGATCATTTGACATACTGTGTTCCATGTTTGATATGTACTAGTTCTCTATGTGTTACTTGACCAACACTGGCTCTCTGTGTACATTAATCATTTGACATACTGTGTTCCATATTTGATATGTACTAGTTCTCTATGCGTTACTTGATCTACACTGGCTCTCTCTATGTATATTGATCATTTGACATACTGTGTTCCATGTTTGATATATACTAGTTCTCTATGTGTTACTTGACCAACACTGACTCTCTGGGTACATAGATCATTTGACATACTGTGTTCCATGTTTGATATGTACTAGTTCTCTATGTGTTACTTGATATACACTGGCTCTCTCTGTGTATATTGATCATTTGTCATACTGTGTTCCATGTTTGATATGTACTAGTTCTCTATGTGTTACTTGACCAACACTAACTCTCTGGGTACATAGATCATTTGACATACTGTGTTCCATGTTTGATATGTACTAGTTCTCTATGTGTTACTTGATATACACTGGCTTTCTCTGTGTATATTGATCGTTTGACATACTGTGTACCATGTTTGATTTGGACTTGTTGATGAAAAACTGTTCCTGTCTCTGTACAAAAAATGTCAATAATGTACATGTCAATGTATTTGTCAAACAAGTCCAGTAAATAATTTTTATAGGCCATTCAGTTGCTCATGGTGGTCGTTAAATCTAAAAAAGAAAAAAGAAACATTATTCTACTGAAAGAAGGTACTGTTAAAGAGGGATACCGCTGCAAATGTGCCTTGTCTGAAATGACTTCGGTAATTGGTAGATGTCATAGTTTTCTGCACATGAATGACTGAACCCAGGGTTTCCCTGCTGAATATTACCCAAAGCATTACATTTTCTTCACCAGCTTGATTTCGTACCACGTTGCATTCTTCTATCAACACTTCCGCACGTAAACAATGCACATGTACCCGACCATACACGTGATGCAACAGGAAATGAGATTCGTCAAACCAGACGACCTGCTTCCAATCATTCAAAGTTCAGTTTTGATAGTGGCGTGCCCGTTGTATGCCCTTTCGACGATGAACCAAGGCTTCAATGGGCACTCAAAGCGTTGTATGCGCTTCCGACGGGGAACCAAGGTTTGCATGGGCACTCAAGGGGTTGTATGCGCTTTCGACGGGGAACCAAAGTTTGCATGGGAACTATAACGAAGTAAATTTCTCCGTCATTTTTGTCCACGCCGGGCATCGAACTCGGGTCCCCTTGTTCCGGAATAAGTCGCTCTCCCAACTGAGCTACGCAGACGTATGCTCTCGCTGCTTTCTACCTTTATCTCACGTGCGTCCTGCGGTGCAGGCACGTCACAGCTCCCCCTCCTTCCCGAAAGAGGGCCGGGGGCATGGTTCACGGGTCAGCAGGTACAATGTGTCCCTGTAGGTAGTCATCCGCTGAAGAACGTGCATTTGAGAAATCCCAGTCAATTTGGTGTGTGGATCGTAACATCACACATATTTATTTTTCGAAGCGCTGAAGAAGGGATTCTCTTATTTTTCCTGTCTAGCGGGGTGGAAAGAACATCACACCATTGCAAGAACTTTAACAGCCAGGTCAATCTTGAAGTTCGGACGCCAATATAACGAAGTAAATTTCTCCATCATGTTCGTCCAAGCCTGGCATCGAACCCGGCTCCTCTCATTCCGGAATAAGTCACTCTCCAAACTGAGCTACGCGGACGTGTGCTCTCGCTGCTATCTGCCTTTATTTCATGTGCAACCTATGGTGCAGGCACGTACGTCACAGCACTCAAAGCGTTGTATGCGCTTTCGACTGTGAAGTTTTGCATGGGCACTCAAAGCGTCCTACGGCTACGCAGCTGCATTTTCAGGAGGGTTCGATGCGCTGTGTGTTGTGACACATTACTTGTGTCACCGGCATTCAAATTTCCGGCGAGTTGCTCCACAGTGTTCCTTCTGCTGGCTCGTAAAACACAGGGAAGCAGTCGCTCACCTCTACCACCGATGAGTCGTTGTCGGCCCACACTTTGCTGGCGGTTCGTGGTTTCCCCTCCTAACACCAGCTTTTGAAGGTACTAAACATGGCAGACGGTGAGTACCCCAAAAGCCTTGCCGTCTGTCAAATACCCTGACCCAGATGTCCTTCTATTACAATTTAACTTCCATAAGTCCACTGCTTTTGCCTTCTGAAGAATAAAAATAACACTGATTGACAAAGCTCAGTATCAGGCACGGCCGGATTAGGTAGGGGAAGGGGCATAACAGGGCTATATACCCTAGGGGCCCACCATCAGCAAAAGCTCAGGAGCAAAGCCGCTACACAAATAGTGTAATATACACAGCACATCTCTCTCATTCTCTCTTTTTCTTTCTCGCTCATAACCATCACTGTGTATGCACGGTCGAATCACATTATTGTGACCACCAGCTAATATCCAGAGTAACAGCCGTGTGCCGCACGAACAGCAGCTAGACGGGCTGGGAGTGACTCAATAAGATGCAGGAAGGTATTCATAGGTATGTGGAGCCATGCTGACTACAGTGCATCTGAAAGCTGCTGGAGGATCCACAGAGCGAACAACGCGATCGAGGTGCCCCCAGAGATGCTCAACTGGGTTTAAGTCTGGGGAATTAAGGATACAGTAAAGTACTTTGAAGTCTTCATCGTGCTCTTCCAACCCCTCTCGGACATTTCTAGCTGTGTGGCACGTCGCATTGACGTTCTGGAAGATCCCATCCTCCCCAGGGAAAACAACCAGCATGTATAGATGTACATGGTCTGCAAGGATGAATTTATAACGAATTCGGTTCATAGTGTCTTCCACAAGCATGAGTGGACCCAGATAATACCACGAAAACATTTCCCAGACCATAACACTGCCCCACCAGCTTGTGTTCTTCCAGCAATGGTTGAAGAGTGTTTGTTCTCCGGTGTTTCTCGCCTTATACGACAACGTCCATCCGTTCGATGAAGCAGAAAACGCGACTCATCGGAGGAGGCAATCCTTTGCCAATCAACGGAGATCCAATTCCGATACTGCCGTGCAAATAAGTCTTTTTCACCGATGCACCTTCGTTAGCATACGTGCAGTGACTATCCGTCTGTATCGGAACCACATACGCAGCAGGGTTCACTGAACTATCGTTTTAGACACACTTCCGGTAGCGCCCTGGTTCATTCGGCCAGTGAGTTGCTCCACTGTAGCTTATCGATCGGCCCTCACGCACCTTCACCGCCGACGTTCACCTCTCACATCAATGGCACGTGATGCTCCGCAGTTTCCACGTCACTCATTCACAATAGTGCCATTTCTCCAATCACGATACACTTTATATAGATGTACGTGGTCTGCAAGGATGAATTTATAACGAATTCGGTCCATAGTGTCTTCCACAAGCATGAGTGGACCCAGATAATACCACGAAAACATTTCCCAGACCATAACACTGCCCCACCAGCTTGTGTTCTTCCAGCAATGGTTGAAGAGTGTTTGATCTCCGGTGTTTCTCGCCTCATACGACAACGTCCATCCGTTCGATGAAGCAGAAAACGTGACTCATCGGAGGAGTCAATCCTTTGCCAATCAGCGGAGATCCAATTCCGGTAGCGCCCTGGTTCATTCGGCCAGTGAGTTGCTCCACTGTAGCGTGTCGATCGGCCTTCACGTACCTTCACCGCCGACGTTCACCTCTCACATCAATGGCACGTGGTGCTCCGCAGTTTCCACATCACTTATTCACAATAGTGCCATTTCTCCAATCACGATACACTTTAACCACAGTAGCACACGAACAGTTAACAAACTGTGCTGTTTCAGAAATACTGCCACGCTTGGCCCGAAAGCCGATAATCTTCCTTTTTCGCAAATCTGATAAACCGCTTCTTTTATCCATGACTGCAACGAGTGACATGTTTTCAGATTGCTTACAGCACACCTTATATACCCTCTAAGCCAGCTCACGACATGTGCCTTCTTTCATTGGCTACTCGCTGTTGACGTCAAAAGTAGGAGGTGATCTCAATAATGTGACTCGACTGTGTATATTACAACTGTACAACAAACCAGTAGAGGTATAGAAACTACACTGGCCGAAGCTTTCCCTTAATGCTTCAATAAAATTAAGGTGGCTGTGCTGATGACCAAAGCAATTTCACCATCACCCTGCTATGTAAAAAAGACTTTAAAAGATCTCAGGAACTACAGACCCCTATGGGATCCTCGTATCAGTTGTTTACAAAATCTTCACTAAGTTACTCTTGTAATATTAAATCGTGTTTTGTTCAAACTGAAAAAATAGAGAACAAGGATTCAGTTCTTATGAAAACGGTGCTGCCGACCGTAAAATGTATGGTTAGCTGGATCTGTTGTTCTATTGAATCAGAAGTAGCAAATGGATATGCGTGTTAAAAGATAAGCAATAACATAACGTAAGTAAAAAATCATATAATAAACAATATTACATTTCCAAAATATCTTCATCCGACAAAGACCACTCACACACTTCATTTTGTGAATATTTGTATGACTAGACTTCGTTACTTCTGCTAATATGGTTTACATACTAATGTACTAAATATGTTTCTCAGAAAACTGAAACATTTTAATGTTTTTTTCATCATTTTAGACTTTAATCATCACGTAAATCAACCAAAAAATTTACAGGATTTTTTTTTTGTAATTTGCATGTCAGAAAAGATGCACCAAAAAAATAAACAATCCTAAGTCGATAAAAAATCAAAGACAAATCTAAGAATATTAAGCTTTTAACTCATACTAGACGAAACCCGTCGGAATAGACGGTAAATCGTTTTTTTTTTTAAATAATAAACTCATATGAAACAACAAATGTAAACTTTATTTGATTGACAAATTCATTCAACCACTTCAGTAAAGACAATAGTTCAGGTTCGTGATTTTTTTTTTCTGTGTCTAAAGATTATTTTTTTCTGTGTCTGTCGTGAGCAACGCAATGAGCTATAAGCAGTCGCCCGTCCCTAAATTAGGGTCACTGATTCCAGGGAAGGGAGAGAGCCAGTGGCGTAAGACAACCACAACATCCATGCCTCACCGGGATTCGAACCCGGACCCTTCACGAACGAATGATCATAAGCCAACGCTTGGACTATGAGCAGTCACCCGTCCCTAATTTAGGGTGACTGTTTTCAGGGAAGGGAGAGAGCCAGTGCCATAAGACAAACACAACATATCCATGCCTTACCGGGATTCGAACCCGGTAGATGAAACCCGTCGGAATTGAAGAATAATTTTTTTCCCCGGTAGACAAAACCCGTAGGAATCGACGATTACTTTTTTTTTTTTTTAAAGGATAAACTCATATGAAACGTTTATTTACATCTTTACATAATCGGAAACGTCTCCTACGCGAATAAACTGGATTGAATGAATGTTAAATTTTAAATATTCATGACACAGTCCAATGGCACAACGTAATCAGGTCTTTGAGTGTTCGCTGTTCCGATAAGAACTTTCAAACAAATTCCTGCTAGCGTTGTTTGGCACAACGGTTCAGTGAGAAGAGAGACTTCGGACTTTGGACTATCTGAGTCCCTCCATACTCAGCCTTCAACAGCGCGTGAGTCAACCGCAGGAGATCGGATGTCAACCGCACGCTTCTCCCATTGACTTTACATGTGAACTCTGGGACCGTACAACGCTCAAACCGGTGCCTCAATCTCATTTTTCTCTTCGACTACATGGTAAGACCTTTATTTTGATACCTCAACCATATGTTTACGTACAGCCGTTCTCTCACCACTAGTCTTACAGTAAAAAACCTTATGGAATTAGTACACTGGCGTGCAAAAATTAAGGACGAGACGGTTTTTCGAATGTAACGTCGTGCAGAAGTACTCCACATCGACTCAAATCGTACCATAAGATCCCCAAGATGTAAGAATATGGGACAAGTGAGCAAAACCGTCCAAACAAGGAATCCAAAGGATACAAAGGCACTTTATTGAAAAAGGTAGCTTCGAGCACAACTGGACAGAAGACAGAAACGTCCATGTGACAGGCGGCTGCCAAGAAAAATCCAGTCTTTAGTAGAGGATACGATCACCCCTGACTGCGTTGCAGGATTTACAACGTCTGTCCATGCTGAGGACGAGGTTGTCAAGGAGCTGTTGAGGCATCGCGGCCCATTCCTCTTGTAGCGTCAATCGCAGCTGCGGAACCGTTGCTGGCGGCTGGTGACGTGCTGCCAAGTGTCTCCCGAGAAGGTCCCACACGTGTTCGATTGGATTTAGGTTTGAGGACCTTACGGGCCAATCCATGCGTTGAATATCCTTATTCTCCAACAGCTCTGCGACAGCTACTGTACGATGAGGTGTAGCGTCGTCGTCCATGAAGAGGAACTCAGGACACACAACACCTCTAAACAGACGCACGTGAGGCAAGAGAACCTCGGTACAATAGCGGGCACCAGTGACTGAACCTCCTTGGAAGATGTGGAGGTCAGTACGGCTACCAAGCATGATACCGCCACAAACGAGAACTGCGCCACCTCCAAACCGGTCCCTTTCGATGATGTTGGAAGTGTGATTGCGTGTTTCCTGCTCTCTCCAGATGTGTATACGTCCAGAATCGCTCGTCAGACTAAATCGGCTCTCATCCGTAAAGAGAACTCGACCCCATTGCTGATGTGTCCAGTTCTTGTGTTCCTGGCACCACAGAAACCACCGTCTCCGATGAGCAGGCGTTAATGTCACACACCGTACTGGTCGTCGTGCAAATAGACCACCTTTGTGCAGCCTCCTGGACATTGTAAAACGCGATAACGGACGTCCAGTTGTCTGTTGCATGTGCCTTGCGATTTCTCCCGCTGTCTGCCGTTTGTCTCTTCTTGCCTGTAGGACAATATACCGGTCGTCCGCCGCCATGGTTTCTCGTGGACGACCACTGCTAAACTCTCGGACAGCTGTTCCTGTCGTTTGAAATGCTCTCCAAGCTCGTGAAATGATGCTGTGAGCGATCCCGAACTCCTCGGCCTTACTAGTCACACTTCAACCTTCTTCCAACTTCCCAATGACGCGACCTCGGGTAAAGTCATCCAGATGTCGTCTACTGGATTGCCTGTTGTGCATATCACACGGTGGCAGCAACTCGACGTCGTTCAAACCGATGTACACCGTGCAATAGCTTTCACCGAATTGCTGAGCGTACACCGCCCGTGTTCTTTATACCCTTCCGACACCCCCCCTCCTCCCTCCTACGTCATGCTGCATATATGCGCATGCCCTAACGTACCGGACCCTAGTCTATCTCCTGAGTGGTCTTTCGGTCCGTTCTGCCTGCTCGTTCTGCTGTTACGCTAATTTCTCCTCATCGTCCTTAATTTTTGCACACCAGTGTATATAGATTATCGCTAAAACAGTTGGAAATGAAGTGACTTTCTATTAAATCTGTGATGATAATTTATTAGTTTGAAAAATGCACAAAGCATTAATTATCCCAAATTCAATGCATATTGCTGGAGTTTCATGTTTTGATGAACTTTATGAAGTTTCTCCGTCATCTATATCGTCAGTCTATGAGACGCCCACGTAAATATCTTAGCATACGGCCCCACTCAGGTGTCTTAGCTTAAAGCATTCTCTGGCCTTAATCCGGCACTGGTATCAGGTGTTATATCAGGAGATGTTATGTGGTATCAGGAGGATGATCACACATTTTTAGAATGTTTTTTGATAAAAAATTACAGAAAATAAAAGAAGTTCAGAGAATTGAAACTAGCAACAGCGTAGTTTCAATTCTATGTTTTTATATAAACACAAAAGATACATCTGCTGCAGTTAAATGTCGTCTGCGAAGAAATGGCGCAACTAAAAAGCTGTGGATGGAAGATTATGTTTTTATTCTTTACGAAGAGAAATATTCATATTCTGTAATTTAAAAAAAACCGCTCTGAAAATCATGAAATTGGCATTTCTAAATGTAAAATAAGCAATATTATTAATAATAGAGTAAAAAATCGTCATGCATTGATTTTAACAGGAAGAAGAACACCAAACGAATATCCAAAGAACGTAAGTACTTTTTGCGATAATTTCGAAGGTATAAGGTCTCTGGTCCTAAAAGAAAATTCATCGCCCCAAAGAGCAGTCGCTAAGTCGTTAAAAACATCTGTATAAATGGTAAACAAAGTAATCAAGATTTGAATCTGACAAAAAGAAAAGAAATGTTGTTCACCGCTTATTGCCTAGGCACTAGGCTGAGCGCAGGACACGGTGTAGTATAACGAAGTAAATTTCTCCGTCATTTCTGTCCACGCCAGGATTCGGACCCGGATCCCCTCATTCCGGAATAAGTCACTCTACCAATTGAGCTACGCGGACGTTTGTTCTGACTGCTATCTGCCTTTATGTCGGGTGCGTCCTGCTGGCAGGTACGTCACATCTCCTCCCCCGAAAGAGGGCCGGGGGCATGGCCCACGGGTCAGCCGTGACCATGAATCGTCGTAGGCAGCTATCCACTGTAGAACGTGCACTTGAGAACTCCCAGGCAATCTGGTGTGTGGAATGCAACGTCACACACATTTATTTTTTTCGAAACGCTGGAGAAGGAATTCTCTGATTTTTCCTACCTCGCGGTGTGGAAATAACATCACACCATTGCGAGAATTTGAACGGTCGGGTCGTCCGGATAGTTCGGGCGCCATTATAACGAAGTAAATTTCTCCGTCATTTCTGTCCACGCCGGGGCTCGAACCCGGGTCCCCTCATTCCGGAATAAGTCACTCTACCAATTGAGCTACGCGGACGTTCGTTATCGCTGCTATCTGCCATTATGTCGTGTGCGTCCTGCTGGCAGGTAGGTCACAGTAGACTCTCACTTATCCGGAGACGGATGAAAATGTATTGTGGCTAATGATGAAGGATGGGTCTACTTAAACGTCTGTAGCAAAAAAGGACGATTTACTATCGCAAAATTAGTGGATTACAAACTTGGTTCCAAGAATCCAAAGAAAGTTTCAGTAAAGGATTCATGATTATTGCTAGTTTCTCGTACAATGGGAAATTACAGTTACGGAAAGTTAAAAAGGATGTTAAAATCAATTCTTTTCAAACGGCTCAAGACAAATTAGATTCAACTATTCCGATGCAAGTTTTGTGATATTTTTTTGAGAGTAAAATTATTTAACTTTCACACTTTGTTTCGGAGTTCATTGATCACCATCAAAGGCACCAGTCAACCGTCCCTAATCTGGTACCTCTGGTTCTATGGAGAAGGCATGACCGGTGCCTTGGGGCACGCATGCTACTCGTGCCTCATACGGGACTAGAGCCCTGGCATATCTCGGAAGATAGTAGGTCAGAAGTAAAAGCCTTCCCAGCAAAAACAGTCTTGCTGTGCCAGCAGTGACCCAGCACTATATTGCCGCTGCCCAAACGTCAATAAAATGTCTCGGCGCCCACCACATGAGCCAGCAGTTCAGGCCAGCAGCTGGCCAACAGTTGGCTCCCGCATCAGTTGTGATACGCCAGAAGAGGGCCATCAATTTTACACTGCTGGCCACCCAAAATGCAACACCAAGAAGGACACGAGATAGCAAAGCCAGATTTACTGGACACATAACAACAGATACAAAGATGAAACGATTGAGCTTACAGGCCCGTGCGACTTGCGGAACACGCAGACATCAAGAGTTCGTGTGGCCCCCATGGCTGGAAATAACGGCCGCTTCATGCCGCGGCATCGAACGAAAGAGGCTTTGGATGTGGGCTTGGGGTATGTCGGTCCAGGCTGCTTCCACACGTTGTCACAGTTCATCAGGCGTAGCAGCGGGTGGTGCCTGCCGGGCCACTCGGTTGCCGATCAGCGACCAGACGTGTTCGATGGGCGACATATCGGGCGAACAGGCGTCCACGGCAGCAGTGACGCCTGGTGGGCCGTGAAGAACTGTTGCACGATGCGTGCCACGTGCGGGCGCGCATTGTCCTGTTGAAACGTGGCCGCTGGCAGGCCTAGGAGGTAAGGGAGGACTACAGGCTCCAAAGCGTCGGAGATGTAGCGATGGTTGTTGAGTGTACCGGCGATGCGTACCAGAGGGGTGCGGGTGTCATATCCAATTGCGCCCAAAACCATAACGCCAGGCAACGTACCGGTATGGAGATGCAAAATGCAGACGTCATACAGTGTCTCGCCGCGGTGCCGCCACACGCAGATCCGACTATCGTGGTGTTGCGTGCAGAAGCGGGATTCGTCGGAGAAGACAATGTCGTGCCATTCCGTAGTTCAGGTGCGGCGCTCAACTTCTCACTGCCGCCGCACTCGCCGGTGATGTAACGTCAATGGCAATCGGAGCAATGGGCGCCGAGCGACAAGTCCCCGCTCCTACAGATGACGTCGAACGGTACGTGCTGACATAGGTTGTTGCGTAACACACCCTAATTCCAGCGCTAACGTTCGTGATTTGGCGGTGCGAGCCGTCAATGCCCGCCACACAACATGCCGGTCCTCTCTTTAGGTGGTGTGCCGTGGCTGCGGCAGTCGCTCACGTCAGTCCGTCCGCCCCTCCTGCACCCACTGAATCCATACTGGCCTCACTGTGGCTGGATGTCGTCCCACACGGGCACCGAAGTCCCGGTACTATAAACCGCTGTCGCGATAAGCCACTATTCGTCCTCTGTCGAACACCGAAACGTGCTGGAATGACTGCTGTATTCTGCGACGTGTCATCAGGAAGCTTCCCACGCACAGGTCTGGCAGCACAACACACTTCCACTACTTACACTCCGCCTTATGTGCACCCTTCTTATAGTGTTTCTCGGTGGCGTGCCGGGCGCACATGATTTGCATATGCCCTGCAATTCTAATCGTTTGCATGTCCTCTCGCGGGCGACGCAAGCTGCGAATTTCAGGCCAATCGGATGCTTCCTTCTTGGTGTTGCATTGTGGGTGGCTAGCAGTGTATATGTAAAACATTTTCCATGAGGAGGTGTATCCGCTGAAGAAAAAACTTTTCAAATCGGAGTTTTAGAAGAACAGTTATCAAGGAAAATGTAATTTACTTTTACGTCCCCTAGCGGAAAATCTATGCCGAATTTGAAAAAGTAACTGTATCTAAAATACTCTTCGACATAAATGGAATCGAAAGATAAAATAATTTTTTCAATCGGATGTTTAGAAGCAAATATGTGGAATACAACGTATTTTTGAGTTCGACATCATCTGCATTTACGCCCCCTAGCGGCGAAATTGTACATCGAAAAAAAAAAAAAACGAAATAAAGGATCATCATTCGCATATTTCAAGCTTTCCAATGCAAAAAGAATTTTTTAAATCGACCTAATAGTTGCAGAGATATCGTGGGTACAGACGGACGGACGGACAAACCGGTAACATAAGCACGATCTTGTTTTACAAAAGACGTGCTAAAAAAATGAAGATCCCAGTTTCGGTCGCATTTCTAAAAGATACAAATATTCGCATTTTGGCGGCATTATTGTCTCTTCTATTTTGCTTCAGAGGACAATACGAGGTTAGTTACTGGCCTGAGAGGGGAGCATTGTTAGCTGGAGCCGGGGAGATAACGGATTGGGGTCGTTGTAATGAGCTTACTTCTTTCTCCGTGGCTGCTGTTTTAAAATACTCATTCAGAAATCGTTTGTCTGGTGGTCGGCAAGGTTGAGAAGCTGTGGGGTTTCCTTTGTTCCGCCTTCAGTCACCCTTAGGGGAAGGGAACGCGACACATGTCACCCCATTAGTGAGTGGAGAATTACTAATAAACAAGAGATTTCATGTCGGTGAATTGGTTTCACAACCTTAACAGTGTAATCGGGTTAGCTTTGCCCGGAGTATAGGCAGTTCGCGCACACAGCAATAAATCGAGTATAATTTTTTCTCTATATTTTTTACCCTCAGATAACATCAAAAGATTACATCCTTAGCTGAAAATTCTCCAAATACGTGGCGACAGTAAATAAATAAATACATCGCTCTTTCCACGTTCAAGAAACACATAGGCTGAAAAACAATTTTTCGGTTGCTGTGTGTTTCTGGAACGTGGAAAGAGCGATGTATTTATTTATGTACATCCTTAGCTTTAATTTTTCTTACTTAGTTTCCTGCAATGATATCAGTAAATCGGGAAATTCCAAAGTTTTATTCTTGTGCTGGGAAATGATTTCATGTGCGGGTCTTCAAAATAAATATTTCAGGAAATTTTTCCTTTAGTTTTTAATTTGGCTAAAGGAACGCAAACATAATAGTGTTTTCACGCATAACATGAAAAGTTCAGCATTTTTGCAACTACCATTTTTTTTATGTACGTGAATGGCAAATTGGTAGCACTCTATGAATATAATCATTTCACTTAAAGCTTTTAGAAATTCCCTTCGCGCTCGATTTATTAAAACGATAAAAAATAAATAAAAACTTTTACCTAATTATGCTACGTAACGAACGCGAAAGCAAAATTTCTGATTTAGTGAGTATATTTACTGAAAATACGGTAACATCTTGCTACTACTTGTAGAAGGTAAGAAATCACTTAGGTAGAAGTTCTTTGTCAAATGGACGTGGAAGGTATTAATTTGGATATCTCTGAATTTAAGAACATAATATTGCAAATTTTATGCTGGGAAATTTAAATGTCACATCTTTTTTAATTTTTCCAACTTTGTGAAAATACATTTTACAATAAAGTATTAATGTTCTCCAACTATATATTGTACAGCAAACTTTCTTCCCATTTTTCAACTGAAACAGATATTGAAAATATCAATGATTACATTGACAGACTCCTCAAAAAGCGAGAAACACATGCATCAACGAATGTGTTCTTTCCTTATGCATAAGTACCTTCGTTTTTACACGATGTGCAGAGAGAAACGTTTCACTGCCAATATTCCTGAAATTATCCTTATACATGTGGCTATGACTGTAATTAGGAATTAAAGTGCTCCTTTATAGAAGAGAAACGTAGACAATTCAAGTTCACAGTACTCTACAATCCGAACCTCAATCTCTACCACAACTGACTTTAAATTAAATTGTACATCCATTAACTTAAAAAAGAATTGTAATCAGTGTTCGAAGTGGGCCAGTATGGGCCGGTTTGTCATACCGGTAGTTAACAAAAATGGAAGTGAGCATGCCGGCAGTTGAAAAAACATTATTTACCATCCCGGTAGGTAGTAAATCATAAACCCGTCACAAACTACGTAAAGAAATTAGAATGAAAACACAAATTTTAATGAAAAAATCGGCAAATGACATTTTTAACGGATAAAATTGCTAAATGATTAGCAGCTGGGACTGAAAGAGACCACAAACCCTTACTTTTTTAATATTATGTACATTAATTTTTTAATACCAAAAAAAAAAACCCCAGTTATGTGGAATGATATGTATTTCTTCCGAAACCTCCTATTTATACTATGTGGATCTATGGTCTATGTGCCACTTCGAGCACTGATTGTAATCCCATGAATATAAGTACATACTGTATATACATTTTAACTTATCAGCCAGTAAACTTCAGGGCTGGTGCTGAAGTTTGAGAATATAAGTGAATTCTTTCGGATACATTCAAACATTCGGATACATTTATTGGACATTTCCAATAAATTTTTCTTTGGGTTAGCATCGCGATTATCAGCGCATCGTAGTTCTGTACATTTGTTGCGAAATCTTGTTTTAATTAGGACACAGATACACAGCAATTTTGTGAATAAAACTGGCATTTGTTTTACAGAAAAGAAATGCTGATTAATAAATAACGTAATCATTTATTTCCAGTTTCTTTGCTTGCTTAAACTAAGTATTAATACTTGATGCGCTGATAATATGCGAACATCTCATTCGTTTTTTGTTTTTTTTTAATTGGAACTCTGATAACTACGAATTTTGTAAAGAAAAATAACATAATAACGAAGATAACTACGAATTTTGTAAAGAATATATAAAAGTGAACGTTTGTATGTTTGTTCCGCATACGTTCCTAAACGGTTTGATGGATTTGCACCAAAATTGGCATACATACTCTTCATCACTCAGATTAAAATACAAGCGGGACGATTTTTAGAAATTACATCCCTAAAGAGGTCAAATGTGTTTTTACGGGGCCCTCTATAGACTGGGTGCAAGTCGGCTGCTGCGGTGTTACTCCGCGTGTCAGAGCAACGATCGTGAGGTAACGCCTCACTCCTCGCAAGCTTCCGCGGTTCAGGCATACTGGGAAGAGACCGATTTTTTAAAACACAATGCACCGGTGGAACATATTGTCATAAGTATTTTTTGTTTATGTTACCATGGCATTTTCTTTGTAAGGATTAGGTTTCATTAGACTCCCAACAATTGGCGCAGGAGTCTCAAATATGGGTGGAGCTACAGATTCCCACCAATAGGTGTGGTCCTCTCAAATAGCATCAAGGTTAGGTTGAAGTTAAAACAGACGGCCTTCTTCATACATAACATTTAAATACAAGATTAGTATTGGTATTAGTATAGATAAAAGAAATAGCCTATGTTCACCGGAAAGAAGTAAGCTTCCCAACGGTGAAAGAATTATCCGAATTGGGTTAAGTTTTCGAAGTTAGTAAAAAAAAATCCGTATATTATCGTGAACTACTTTCTTTCACGTTGGGTGTAATTGGGTTGAAACAGTAGAAGAGCACATTTAACGCGGATAGATACCGTTCTTGCGTTCCACGACGAGATGTAATAAGGCTCTTTAGTACACTTTTAAGGTGAATTGGAGTATAGACCCGAAACTCGCCACTCCCTGAAAGACCCCTCCTCCAGACTTCCTAACAAGCTAAAAAACAAACCACCTCAGTTCTTGAAGTAAAACACCACACACGGGCAGTGGTGGTAGTGTCTGAAGTATCTGCTGTGTCCTGGGACACAGTGAAGGGGATGATTTAGGTGTGAGGTGCGTTGAGGGTTCCAACGTTCACTCCAAAAACAAATTCCTCCGAGATGTGTCCAGAATGAGCTCTCCAAATACAACAAATGCAACACAAATGAACAGTGGAGAGAAACCAACGTTACATCTGGCAACCCTGTATGATGTTAAGTGTAAGGTCGCCTGATGTAACGTCAAACAACACGTACAAATACGGACAGAACTGTCATGTAGACAAATGTTCAAAATGTCCCCGTTTGTTTCGGTACAGACCTTCAGCATCCTCAGCGAGACGTGCATTTATTCATTCAAGCATGCCTGTGCTTTGCCTTATTTTTGCACACGCTGTTTCGACTGTTATTCGCATTTCTTCTACGTTGCCCTCGGAAACTGTAAAAATTTTTCCTTTCAAATAGCCCCAAATGCAGAAACCCAATGGATTGAGGTCAGATGAGCGGGGAGCAGACGACCCGGCATATCCACTGCTCTCCAAACGTTGTATTGAGATGCTGCCTCAACGTGCGACGAAAATGCGCTGGTGAACACATTGTTGTACGTGTACGACGGCGACGGGTACATCTTCGAATATCTGCGGGAAGTCATACTGCAGGAAGTGCATGCAGATACAAATCACCTCTAAGCCTGTTGGGAAGCGCAAATGGTCCTATGAGACTATCACCTTAAGCTCCAGCCCACAAGTTAATTTATGAATCGAACGGGATGACGTGATGGTCGAATGGAGTGGGTAATTTCAGCTGCCCTCTCATGGCAGCTATGAAGTTGAAAATGCCATGTCTGTTGAACGAGGCCTCACCAGTGAATAAAATATTACCTAGAAAGCGCGGGTTGCGCGCGCTTCAATGTAGCAGCCACCGGCAGAATGCAACTCTCGGTGGAAAGTCCCTCACACCAAGGGCTTGCACTCGATGTATATGGTAAAGGTATAGCCGATTGCCACGCATAAACACTTCAGATGGTACTTTGACTCCAATTCTCCTCGAAAGCAATCTTCTAGTGCTCTTTACCGGGGTTTGTTCTGTTCTTCGGAACAGTCGCTCGTCCAATTCAGGAGGTCGGGGAGTTCTTGGCCTCCCTCTGGGGCAGCAAACTGAAGTGACTCATGTTCTGTTAGGCACTGGTGGGTGCGCACAAACATGCGACAATCGGGATGACTTGATTTCCTTCTGTTAGGATAGGTCGCCGTGTATATACGTCATACGAGTCCTGCATTTCCATTAACCCGACCAAACATAAAATGCATGTCAGAAAACTCTGCATTTGTGCAAGTGTACAGAACACACTTAGATATTGCCTATGGTGTGCACGTTTGAGCCTCCTCGTGCTAAGTGATGCTACGCAGTCATGGTGCTTCACCGAACAGCGATGCCTTCGCGAGAGCATTAGCATGCCTTCTGTCATACAATGGCGTGCAAAAATTAAGGACGAGACGGTTTTTTGAATGTAACGTCGTGCAGAAGTGCTCCACATCGACTCAAATCATACCATAAGATCCCCAAGGTGTAAGAATATGGGACAAGTGAGCAAAAAACCGTCTAAACAAGGAATCCAAAGGATACAAAGGCACTTTATTGAAAAAGTAGCTTCGAGTACAACTGGACAGAATACCGAAACGTCCATGTGACAGGCGGCTACCAAGAAAAATCCAGTCTTTAGTATGGGATATGTTCACCCCTGACTGCATTGCAGGATTTACAAGGTCTGTCCATACTGAGGACGAGGTTGTCAAGGAGCTGTTGAGGCATCTCGGCCCATTCCTCTTGTAGCGCCAATCGCAGCTGCAGAATCGTTGCTGGCTGCTGGGGACATGCTGTTAAGTGTCTCCCGAGAAAGTCCAAACGTGTTCGATTGGATTTAGGTCCGGGGACCTTGCGGGCCAATCCATGCGTTGAATATCTTTACTCTCCAACAGCTCTGCGACAGCCACTGTACGATGAGCGTTGTCGTCCATGAAGAGGAACTCAGAACGCACAGCACCTCAAAACAGACGCACGTGAGGCAGGAGAACCTCGGTACACTAGCGGACACCAGTGACTTAACCTCCTTGGAAGATGTGGAGGTCCGTACGGCTACCAAGCATGATACCGCCACAAACGAGAACTCCGTCACCTCCAAACCGGTCTCTTTCGATGATGTTGGAGGTGTGATTGTGTGTTCCCTGCTCTCTCCAGATGTGTATACGTCCAGAATCGCTCGTCAGACTAAATCGGCTCTCATCCGTAAAGAGAACTCGTCTCCATTGCTGGCGTGTCCAGTTCTGGTGTTCCTGGCACCACAGAAACCGCCGTCTCCGATGAGCAGGCGTTAATGGCACATACCGTACTGGTCATCGTGCAAATAGACCACCTTTGTGCAGCCTCCTGGCCACGGTAAAACGCGATAACGGACGTCCAGTTGTCTGTTGCATGTGTCTTGCTATTTCTCCCGCTGTCTGCCGTCTGTCTCTTCTCGCCTGTAGGACAATATACCGGTCGTCCGCCGCCATGGTTGCTCGTGGACGACCACTGCTGAACTCTCGGACAGTTGTTCCTGTCGTTTGAAATGCTCTCCAACCTCGTGAAACGATGCTGTGAGCGATCCCGAACTCCTCGGCCCCACTAGTCACACTTCGACTTTCTTCCAACTTCCCAATGACGCGACCTCGGGTAAAGTCATCCAGATGTCGTCTACTGGATTGCCTGTTGGCCATATCACACGGCGGCAGCAACTCGACGTCGTTCAAACCGATGTACGCCGTGCAATAACTTTCACCGAATTGCAGAGCGTACACCACCCGTGTGCTTTATACCCTTCCAACACTCCCCCCTGAGCCATGCTGCATATATGCGCATGCCCTACCGTACCGGTCCCTAGTCTATCTCCTGAGTGGTCTTTCGGTCCGTTCTGCCTGCTCGTTCCGCTGTTATGCTAATTTCCCCTCTTCGTGCTTAATTTTTCCACAGCAGTGTAAGACTTTATCGAAACGCGGTGCGTTAACTACCAGAAAACGGCCTGGAAGGCCTCGAATAACAAACAAATGAGATGATCGTGCCATCATGCGTTTAGTTTCATCCCAAAGGTTGTAACTACATCAAGTTTCTCGGACTGTTGGTATCTACGTCTCAAGGGACGCAGTTCATCGACGAATAAAGAAAAGTCGCAACATTGTGCTCCGTAAAATGCGCCATCTGCCACACCTCACGCGGCGCCACAAGGAAGCTAGATTGTTATGGGCGAGCAGCCACATGCATTGGACGGACGAGTGGATCACAACTATTTTCTGCGATGAGAAAAAGTTCAACTTGGACGGCCCTGACGGTTGGAACTGCTATTGGCATGATTTACGACGCGAGCCACGCACCTTCTTCAGCAGACAGAAAGGAGTGGGATCTGTGATGGTCTGGGAAGCTTTTGCATTCAATGGGATAACGGATATCGCTTTCCTGCAAGTCAGGCAAAACTCCGAAACGTATCAGGACATACTCAGCAGCCACCTTCTACCGTTTGCGGAAACTCTAGCGGGTGTTGATTATCTATTTCAGCAAGAGAATGCCTCTATCAATCGGTCTGCATCAACGAAAAGCTGGTTTAACACTCATCATGTGACCGTAATGGATTTGCCAGTATTCAGTCCAGATCTGAACCCTACCGAGAACCTCCTGGTGTATCCTCGCTCGTGATGTGTATGCGAATGGACGGCAGTTCTCGTGTGGTGGCATTGAAAGAGCAGATTGAACGAAGCTGGTAAGCACTCCGTCCAAAACACTTACATCACTTGGTGGACCAGCATGCCCAATCGGGTTTTCAGTGTTATTCGGAACAACGGCTCCACTATTCGTACCGGAGTGCTCGCTCATTACTAGTAAGTCTTTATATTTTTGAGACAGCGTATTTCTGTTTTTTTCCCTTGTACTTGGCGTTGGAATTGTTATGTTTACGTCAAACTAATGTGCAGCTGCGTGTCCTCTGCTAGTTTTGCTATAAATATGAGGTACATTTCAGCTCATTGTTGTTTCTTTTTTATTCGAGAATTTGTTCTGTCTCTATATTTATGCGACGCACTATAACTATACGTGTTTTCACAAGTTCAGGTGGTCTGTGAAGAGACAATTCACTCGTTGCTCCTCGTTTAAGTTGAACAGATCTTACCTGGACAGTAGGTCTGGACCAGAGCTGGAAACGAGTCAAAAAGTTTGAACCCGGACACAATTTTGGACACTGTCTTGGGCCAGTCTCATCCATCCACTCATCTTCCACTTGGTCTGTTTTCTGGATCTTTTAATGTCCCTTGGAATCTATTCTAAAATTTCGGTTGTTCATCGGTGGTCCGTTCTCCTGGCAATATGTCCAGCCCATTGCCATTTCGTGGATTTTACTCTGATCGTGATGTCTTCCACTCTTGCCATTTTCCTTATCCACGCGTTCTTCCTCTTTTCATCTTTCTTGGTTACATCAAGCATTCATCTCTCTATGCTTCTGTGAGTTGTCTGCAGTCTTTGTATGTCTTTTTTGGTCAAGGTCCACGTCTCTGTTCCGTACGTAAGCACTGGAAGTATGCATTGATTAAACACTTTTTTTAAAGAAATAATGGCACATTGCTCTTAAAAATTGTGCTGTTTCTTCCAAAAGCTCTTCAACCAAGTTTTTTTACGCCAGTTAATTTCTTCATCAATGTGACCCTTGCTTAATATCTGCTGCCCAAGGTAAATGTAGGAACTGGTTATCTCCAGCTTTTCCCTAACAACTGACAAATTTTTATTTTATTATAAAAGCATTGTACTTCATTTTTGTCATATGAAAGTTCATTTTTAATCCCATTTCTTTACCCTTTTAAAAAAGTTCCTAGATCATACTCTGCAGCTCTGAAGTATTATTTCAAAGACCTTTGAATGGTTCTTTGAAATATATTTTTTCCTTTTCAAAAAGAAAACTGAAAATAAAACCAGGTCGAAATCGGGTCAGCAACACCTTGATCCGACCCGTTTGACCCACAAAAAATTGTCGACCCATTGACCCGTGAGCCGTTTCCATCTCTGGTCTGGACCCGGACAGTCTTTCAGGTGCTACCATCGTCTGGTTAACTCCTGGGCTAGTCTACTGAAATAAGTTCGCTGGATCTGGGCGGTCCTCCGGTAGTCGAAGGTTCTGAGCCTGGATCAGATATCCCTTGAATTTCAGGTCGGTTTTTTGCTGGCCTCAGTTCCGGAGTGAAGAAATACAGTCTTTTCCTGGGTGTGGGCAGAGTTGTTGAAAGTAGTCATCGGCTCCTCTCGACCTAACTTTAGCTATCAGGGACGGAAACCAAGTTGGTAGAGAGGTGGCTTCCTCCGACGAGGTTAAGATTCAACAGAAGATAACGGTCTTTTTCTTCTCTTTGTGGACAGCACTGGTGGCAAAACACAAAGCGGTTGCCGACGATTCGGGCCCAATGAACTCGTCGGGAAAGCAGGGCGTTTCTGCAGGCTGATTTTTTCGAACCTCACCGGAAACGTGAGTGTCCCTGCACGATTCAGTAGTTTCAGGAAGATTACTAGGACCTGTTTTTAAGACCCTCACAGGACTAATAGCCGTACCGGCTTATGACATTATAGCGGAACTTAAAATTGTTGAAGAGCTTAAAATTTCAAGAATAGTTCGTTTAACACTTTTCGTACAACACTTAAAAGGGGATTTGTACTGAGGTTAAAATGTCGTTATGACTGCTAGAACGTTCTGAAGCAGCAGAAATAGAACCTCGTCGTAGACCTACTGACAACTGTGGACGATGTAAAGAATCAACAAAGATTCAAAAATTTATGTAGGTTCCACACGACGTAATTTAAAAACCCACCTGGCAGAACACACATATAACGTTCGAACCGGAGCTATGACGACCGCTTTAGCTTGTCTAACGCATAGTGAGACATATTACCCTGTATGGAGTGAAGCTAAAATTCTCACCACACCTTCCAACCGTCATCACTTTTATTTACAGAAAGTTCGTGTATCTTTGCTCACAAACATATATGTTGTAATGACTCTATTCCACATATCATCCCGCACGCCTGGAAAATGCTGTTTCAGAAGGACCACCGGAGTTCTAACTTAGAAGACCACGCCTTCACATAAGGACATTACTGTATTATTCATCCTGCATTCTATCGATTTTCCTAACGGATTATTGAACGTGCGTGCAGGTGATTTGACACGCCATTACGAAGATACGATCAATTTTGATATTTTATAGCACGTGCGCAGACATTCCTTGATATTAAAAATCTGAAGATGAGCACATTGTGGAGCTCGAAAAATCTCATGTCGTTGTTTTTAACCTGTATCTGTTTTAAGCTTTTTAGTAAAGTTATTTTAATTCGTAAGGATTGTGCTCCATGTGCAAAACGGTATAACCATTTGATATTGACACTATGCATAATTTGGAGAGTGGCGACTTCTCGAGAATGCAGGAGGAGGCGAAGAAATAATTGGTAAATTTCTAGTAAAAGGAATGACTGCAGTATTTAACGAACGAAATTAATTTGGCGATTCGCGGATGTCGTATCAATTAACATCCAGTGGTCGACTAGCATTATCCTCTGTTGAAAGAGAAATGACAGGAGTGGGTTCGGTGACCTCACCAGTAACAGTATCTCGGAACCCTCGATCTTCCCCAAACGCTAACCGCTGATTTTTATGCACTTTTGGGTCAGTGATATTTTGTAAGCCTCGTACATAGTATTTCCGACATTGCCGCACATGCACATATTGTAATTGCTTATCTGGTTTCTTCAATCCCACATTATTATCGTAGACATTGTTACTTCAAAGGGTCCTTCATACACTGGTGTGCAAAAATTAAGGACGAAGAGGAGAAATAAGCATAACAGCGGAACGAGCAGGCAGAACGGACCGAAAGACCACTCAGGAGATAGACTAGGGACCGGTACGGTAGGGCATGCGCATATATGCAGCATGGCGTAGGGGGGAGTGTTGGAAGGGTATAAAGCACACGGCCGGTGTACACTCAGCAATTCGGTAAAAGCTATTGCACGGAGTACATCGGTTTCAACGACGTCGAGTTGCTG
Source organism: Macrothele yani (assembly GCA_039090855.1). Classification (NCBI taxonomy): domain Eukaryota; kingdom Metazoa; phylum Arthropoda; class Arachnida; order Araneae; family Macrothelidae; genus Macrothele; species Macrothele yani. Next base: position 103,221,940 of record CM077024.1, read on the forward strand.
CCACCGTGTGATATGGCCAACAGGCAATCCAGTAGACGACATCTGGATGACTTTACCCGAGGTCGCGTCATTGGGAAGTTGGAAGAAGGTCGAAGTGTGACTAGTGTGGCCGAGGAGTTCGGGATCGCTCACAGCATCGTTTCACGAGGTTGGAGAGCATTTCAAACGACAGGAACAGCTGTCCGAGAGTTTAGCAGTGGTAGTCCACGAGAAACCACGGCGGCGGACGACCGATATATTGTCCTACAGGCGAGAAGAGACAGACGGTAGATGGCGGGAGAAATCGCAAGGCACGTGCAACAGACAGCTGGACGTCCGTTATCGCGTTTTACCGTGCCCAGGAGGCTGCACAAAGGGGGTCTATTTGCACTACGACCAGTACGGTGTGTGCCATTAACGCCTGCTCATCGGAGACGTCGGTTTCTGTGGTGCCAGGAACACAAGAACTGGCACCACTGAACACATCAGCAATGGGGTCGAGTTCACTTTACGGAAGAGAGCCGGCCTAGTCTGACGAGCGATTCTAGATGTATACACATCTGGAGAGAGCAGGGAATACGCAATCGCAGCTTCAACATCATCGAAACGGACCGGTTTGGAGGTGGCGGAGTTCTCGTTTGGGGCAGTATCATGCTTGGTAGCCGTACTGACCTCCACATCTTCCAAGGAGGTTCAGTCACTGGTGTCCGCTATTGTACCGAGGTTCTCCTGCCTCACATGCGTCTATTTAGAGGTGCTGTGGGTCCTTAGTTCCTCTTCATGGACGACAACGCTACACCTCATCGTACAGTGGCTGTCGCAGAGCTGTTGGAGAGTGAAGATATTCAACGCATGGATTGGCCCGCAGTGTCCCCGGACCTAAATCCAATCGAACACGTGTGGGACCTTCTCGGGAGACACTTGGCAGCACGTCACCAGCCGCCAGCAACGATTCTGCAGCTGCGATTGGCGCTACAAGAGGAATGGGCCGCGATGCCTTAACAGCTCCTTGACAACCTCGTCCTCAGCATGGACAGACGTTGTAAATCCTGCAACTCAGTCAGTGGTGATCATATCCTCTACTAAAGACTGGATTTTTCTTGGCAGCCACCTGTCACATGGACGTTTCTGTTTTCTGTCCAGTTGTGCTCGAAGCTACCTTTTCAATAAAGTGCCTTTGTATCCTTTGGATCCCTTAGTTTGGACGGTTTTGCTCACTTGTCCCATATTCTTATATCTTGGGGATCTTATGGTATGATTTGAGTCGATGTGGAGCAATTCTGCACGACGTTACATTCGAAAAACCGTCTCGTCCTTAATTTTTGCACGCCAGTGTATGTAAGTAGAAAATTGGATTGTGGGTTATACGCCACTTACAATAATATGATATAATATTAGGTGGCACCTTAATTCTTGGCCCCTAACCGCAAGCGATCATAGAACGTCGGCAAATGCAAATAGCTGTGTACGATAATGGCTGATTGCATCGCCATCCAACAGCTTTCCAGTCAATCATAACTGCTTACAGCTGTAGTGACAGAAGGGACGAAAGTTGACGGTGAAAGCAATGTCGTTCGAGAAGTATCATTTGAGGCACTGCCTCCTGTTCACATTTCAGCTGAAAAAAAGTGCCACGGAAGCCCAGGAAATGATCTATGCTGCTTTGGGTGAGGCTGCTGTGTCCTACAGTACGTGCAAGACGTGGTTCCAGCGTTTTAAGCAGGGAACTTTCGATCTCCGTGATGCAGAACGTCCGGGACAGCCACAGAAAGTTGACGATGAGCAACTGGAACAACTGTTGGACGCGTATCCCTGTCGCACAAAGTCAGAGCTCGCCCAGGAACTCGGAGTAACACGGCAAGCCAGTGCAAAGCGCCTGCACAAGCTTGGACGGATTCACAAAAAGGGCCGTTGGATATCCCACCAACTCACAGCTGCGAACAAGTCTAGGCGCTACGATGTTGCTGTGTCCTTGCTCTCCAGACTCAAGAAGGATTTCCTCCACAAGATTTTGACCTGTGATGAGAAGTGCATCCTCTACTATAATCCTAAGAAGCGCAAATCGTGGGTTTATCCAGGTCAGCCTACCACCAGTACCGCCAAACTGAATATCCATGCCAGGAAGCTGTTGCTGTGCATATGGTGGGATCGGCACGGTGTCGTACACTATGAATTGCTCAAACCTGGTGAAACGGTCAATGCTAAGCGTTATTGTCAGCAACCCATTCTGTGAGTGACGCACTGGAGGCGAAAATGCCGTACCACGGCAAGGGCAGAAGGTCGGTCCTGTTGCTTCAGGATAACGCGTGTCCTCACACCGCGAAAACGACTTTAAACACGATCATCGACCTGGGATGGGATATTTTGTCCCACCCGACGTATGCTCCAGACTTTGTCCCATCGGATTATTACCTCTTTCGCTTCCTGCAATATCACCTGAGTGTTACGCACTTCACTTCTGTCGAGGAGGTCCACACAAGAATTGATGACTTTATCAACTCGAAAGAGCCCTCTTTTTTCCGCAGTGGCATTCGGCAGCTCCCTGACCAATGGCTCAAATGTATGCAACACGACGGGGATGATTTCCCTGATTAGGTATGTATTCGATTTGCTATAATTTGCTGTCAACGTGTCGTGCCTGTGCCCGAGAATTAAGTTGCACACCTAATACATTAATATGTATTTTTAATCCGTTAATAGGCGTAAAATTACAAGATAAGCTTAGTAAGCTTTCACTGCCAACGGGCAGCTTCTTCAGGCTTCTGAATATAAACACTTAACAGAAACAGACAAAGAATAAATGCAAATGTAAATTTTAAAATCCTTATACTGTAGCACGAGACTCGTATTACGCCTCGCGCTCATTTATTGTCCAGCGAGCTCTTAATGTTTAACACCTTGTGCCATATAGGTGAAATTTCAGTAGTTATGTTTGTGTTACATGCGTCACGTGCTTGATATAATCTCTATTGATTCTCTGACTGCTGTTGACGTAGGACCGATGTAGGGCGCAACTCTTCTTATATCCTTCCAGATCGGTTGGGCATCCTTAAAATTCACGTCTCGTGCTAACGCGGTAGTTTGTTTTCTGTTTTTTACATCCCGTTTGTGCTCTGCCTCTCTGAGGTGGAAAGACCTCTTTGTCATTCCGATATAAGACTTTGTGGATGCGTCCGGGTTTATTAACAAGATGCCGTATACTCCGGTTTGGGTGGATATTGGTTGCCCGTCACGATCAGCGGTGAGAATGGTCCCGATCGTTCTCGGGGATCTTAGACCTATATCCAGCTTTAGCTTACGCAGAGTATTCTTGAGGTGGTAAGAAAATCCCGAGATATATGGTATGGATCCGACAAAACTTGCTCTCTCCGGAGGTGACCTTGTGCCCGCCCTGTTCTTTTCAAAGATGCTTTATGTATTATTCTTTCGATGTGCTCAATGTTGTAACTAGCTGCAGTGGCTAACTCTCTTAGGTTGCGGATTTTGGCAAGCAGATTCTCTTTATCTGTAGAGAGATCGTAAGCTCTCTTCGCTCGGGCTCTAAACAAGGCGTACTTGTGCGAGCTGGGCGCTGCAGATGAAGGGAGAGTCGGGTTATGAACGTAACAAGGTTTGTAATACACTTGTGTTCTAAGATTTTTTGCGGCTTTCTTCGCACTAGGATGTCTAAAAATGGGAAGCATCCAATCTCGTTATATTCAGCAGTGAATTTAATCTCTTGGTGGGCGGAATTCATGCGATCTAAGAAAACATTTAGGGATACATTGCCTTAATATAATAATATCTCTATATATAAATGGATGTGTGTGTGTATGTATGTTCCAGCCTAACTCTGGAACGCCTGGAGCTATTTCAACCAAACTTGGTACACATATGACTTACTATCTGGAAAAAAATACTCTGGGGGTAAGACACGCCTAGCACCCCTAGGGGTGACACTTCCGATGCCGTTTAAGCCCAAGTTCAGCCCCCATCGGCATGGGGGGTGAGAAGGGGTGAAAAATAAAATGTCCAAAATGACCGAATTTAATGTCGAATCCATAGCTTTCGGGGTCGCTAAGCTGATTGGTGACAGTCCCGATGACATTTAAGCCCAAGTTTAGTCGAATAGAACGAATAGAACTCTGTAGAACCTTCTGGAAATTTTTAGAAACGAATAGAACTCTGTAGAACCTTTTAGAAGATTGTGGAAACGAATAGAACTCGGTGTCGGGAGAACCTTCCGGAAATTTGTAGAAATGAAAAGAACTCTGTAGAACCTTCTAGATGGTTGTGGAAATGAATAGAACTCTGTAGAACCTTCTGGAAATTTTTAGATATCATGATGCTCCGGTCTTAGACTCATGATGTTCGAGAAAATTCCAGCACCCGCTAGAATCTTAGATGGTCGTATTTAAGGGAAACTAACTCGGCAAGTCTTCCATTTTATCATCTTTCAGTGAATGGGACAGTTTCATTTCGCTCTTTTAGTTGATTGTATAAGTGTTTCCTACTTTATTTGACAGTGATAGTGTGCATTTTGGATTTTTTTATTGGAGGTTTAACGACCACCGTGAGCAACTCAATGGGCTATAAGCAGCCGCCCGTCCCTAATTTAGGGTCACTGGTTCCAGGGAAGGGAGAGAGCCAGTGCCGTAAGACAAACACAACATCCATGCCTCACCGGGATTCGAACCTGGGCCCCGTTCGGACGAATGATCAGAGGCCATCGCTTAGACCACTGCGCCACCGGGGCGGCGCATTTTGGATTCAAGTTCTGTGAAGAGTTTTATATTTCTACACGGATGTAAGTACTTCATAATTTTAAATTTTAAATTTGTTTTTTCCTTATGTTTATATTAGCTTTTTATTGTATTCTATAATAGATTTCATTGCTGTAACAATGCCTCCAAGGAAACGTAAGGCGATTGGCCAAGTACAAGCAAAGGCTAAAAAATGAAACAACAGCGTAGACAAGAAACTCCCGAGGAGAGGAATAGAAGACTTGCGACGCTGCGCGAGAGAGCTGCTACATCTAGAGCTTCAGAGACAGTACAGCAGCGTGAGGCCCGACTACAGGATATGAAAGAGAGAGCTACTACATCTAGAGCTTCAGATACAGTACAGCAGCGTGAGGCCCGACTACAGGATATAAAAGAGAGAGCTACTACATCTACAGCTTCAGAGACAGTACAGCAGCGTGAGGCCCGATTACAGGATAAGAGAGATAGAGCTACTACATCTAGAGCTTCAGAGACAGTACAACAGCGTGAGGCCAGACTACAGGATAATAGAGATAGAGCTACTACATCTAGAGCTTCAGAGACAGTACAACAGCGTGAGACCCGAGTACAGGAAATGAGAGATATAGCCAGACGATCACGGACTGCGCAACATTTTAGCTTAGCATTGGAAGGATTTCACTATGATCCACATAAAGACTACTCGCAGCATGCAAGTGTTACCATCGGAAAAATGGAAATGGTTTGTAGTTACTGTCAAGCGAAAAAGTTTAAATCAGAGTCTCCTGGTATTTGCTGAGTCTCCTGGTATTTGCTGCAAAAATGGGAAAATGTAACTCGGCCAACTGGAACCAATACCACAAGAACGTTTGACTTACACATCAGCAGATACGTCAGAGTCAAAGCATTTTCTTAGTAACATGAGAAAATACAACTCATGTTTCCAAATGACATCGTTCGGCGCAACATCAGTTGTTGAACAGCCCGGATTTCCATCGACATTCACGGTGCGAGGGCAGATTTACCATAAGGCGGGATCGTTGCTTCCGCTTCCAGATCAACCACCAAAATTTCTACAACTATATTTTATTGGAAACGAAGAAATGGAAACTGACCAGAGGTGCGCCTACATCTCAGGAACAAGACTTCACATTGTGTTAAACTTACAATAGATGTTTCATGAGCCCAATGATCTTATTAAAACGTTTAAAACAGCTTTGGAACGTATGCCAACGGATGAATATAAAGTAGTCATAAGAGCAGACCGAAGACCAGCAGGCGAACACGAGCGGCGCTTCAATGCTCCTCTGGTTGATGAAGTTGCGGTGGTTATATCAGGCGATGAGTTTGATCAACGTTATATCGTAATTCAATGACGAGGCGAATCATTGCAGCGCATTTCAGAAACACATCGATCTTATGATGGTCTATAGTACCCAGTGATATTCCCCCGTGGTGAAGATGGATATCATTTTAATCTGAGGCAGGTCAACCCAAAAACAGGTGAAACAACCAGCAAGAAAATTTCAGCGATGGATTTGTATGCATACAGACTAATGGTTCGAGAAACTGAACAGAACCACATCTTAAACTACAGACAATTGTTACATGAATTCATCGTTGATATGTATGCAGAAATCTAGAGCGAGCGTCTTCTTTACATTCGTCTAAATCAACGTAAACTGAGAGTTGAAGAATATATTCACCTGAGAGATGCTGTGGCAAATGACGGGAACGTTGAAAACCCCGGTGCCTTAGTCATACTACCAGCTACATTTGCAAGCAGTCCCAGACACATGCTCGAATACACGCAAGATGCTATGACGTACGTGAGGACGTACGGGAGACCAGACTTATTTATCACCTTCACCTGCAATCCGACTTGGACAGATATCAAGGAGATGCTTACCAACGTTCAATTACCCAGTGAGCGCCACGACTTGATTGCGAGAGTACTTAAATAGAAGCAGTTGAAAATAATTGACGTTATAACGAAGGGCCATGTCTTTGGAGTGCTAAGATGCTGGATGTACACGATTGAATGGCAAAAGCGAGGACTGCCACACTCACACAATTTAATCTAGTTGGCAGACAAAATTCAGCCCACACAAATCGATGACGTTATATCTGCTGAGTTGCCTGACCCGACACAAGATCCTGAACTTTTCGCAGTGGTAACGAAAAACATGATCCACGGACCATGTGGAAATCTCAATCCCAACTCTTCGTGTATGAAGGACGGAAAGTGTACCAAGAAATACCCAAGAAAATTGATTAAGGAGACACAAACTGGAAATGACGGTTATCCTCTATATAGACGGCAAGCTCCAGAAGATGGAGGGTTCACGGCGAAACTAAAGATACGCAGCAACACAGAAATAGAAATCGACAATAGCTGGGTTGTGCCATTTTTCGCCTCTGCTGTCAAAAAATTTTTCAGGCACACATCAACGTGGAGTACTGTAACAGTGTGAAATCGATCAAACATGTGAGCAAGTATGTTAACAAAGGTAGTGCTATGGCTGTTTTCGGCATAAGCAACGAGAGAAAAAACGATGAAGTGATGCGGTATCAGTTGGAAAGGTACATTAGCAGCAACGAGGCAGTTTAGCAAATCCTAGGATTTCCTATTCACGAAAGATACCCTACTGTTGTTCACTTCAGCGTCCATTTAGAAAATGGTCAGAGAGTTTATTTCACAACAGAGAGCGCCCCTACAGTGGTTGATCAGCCACCAAACACGATCTTAGCAGCATTTTTTCAACTGTGTGAGCAGGATCCTTTCGCAAGGACTTTGGTGTATCCTGAGATACCTTGATATTACACATGGAATGCATCGAGGAAAGTTTTCTGTAGAAGAAAACTTGGCCAGCCCGTCCCTGGACATGATGCAGTTGCGAGTGACGCCTTGGGTCGAGTGTACACAGTTCACCCCAATAACGCCGAATGCTATTTCCTTAGGATGCTTCTTCACTCAGTTCGAGGACCAACATCTTTCACGGAGCTAAGAACAGTAAACGCCGAAGTATGCCAGACATTTAGAGAGGCCTGTCAGAAGTTGGGTTTACTGGAAGGAGACCAGCAGCACTAGGATGACACATTGCGAGAATCCGAATTGATCTCCCTCCCAGAGCAAATCAGAAACCTGTTTGCTATAATATTGACTACATGCAGTCCATCGAATCCAAACAGTTTATGGGAAAAATATAAGGAGGCCCTAAGTGAAGATATACTCTCCCAAGTCCGAAGAGAAAATCCGACATTAGAAATTACGTTTGGTCCGAACATTTTCAACAAGGCTTTGATTATTCTTGAGGACAAATGTGTGGCCATGATCAATAAAACATTACTGCAATTCGGCCTGCCTGCACTAGTACGAGACCGAGAAGACGTACTTCACGCAGAATACATACGAGAAAAGAACTACAACGTCGAAGAGCTGAGTGCATACGTCGCGGACAAGAAGCCACTTCTAAATCAAGATCAGAAAAAAGCATACCAAATTATCATGGATCAGGTAGCGAAACCACAAGGTGGTATCATTTTTCTTGATGCTTCTGGGTACACAGGGAAAACATTTTTAACTAATTTAATTCTGGCCAAAATTAGGGCTCAGGGAGAAGTTGCTCTTGCCATCGCCTCTTCAGGAATTGCGGCGACGTTAATGGAAGGAGGGAGGACAGCCCATTCCGCATTTAAGTTGCCACTTGACATCGTCAGGCAGGAAAATCCTACCTGCAACATAAGCAAGGCAAGTGGTTGGGTGCAGGTGCTCAAGACATGTAAATTAATCGTATGGGATGAATGCACCATGGCTCACAAGAAAGCTCTCGAGGCCCTTGGCGTCACTCTGAGAGATCTGTAAGGAAGCGTCAACCTGATGGGAGGAGTGGAGTGGAGTGGATTGGAGGTTTAACGGCCACCGTGAGCAACTCAATGGGCTATAAGCAGTCGCCCGTCCCTAATTTAGGGCCACTGGTTCCAGGAAAGGGAGAGAGCCAGTGCCGTAAGACAAACACAACATCCATGCCTCACAGGGATTCGAACCCGGACGCCTTCCGTACGAATGATCAGAAGCCATCGCTTAGACCACTGCGCCACCGGGGCGGCACCTGATGGGAGGAGCTCTGGTACCCCTCTGTGGAGACTTTCGTCAAACTCTGCTCTTCATCCCAAAGTCAACACCGGCCGATGAGATCCACGCATGTTTAAAACATTCATTTTTGTGGAGTCATGTGCGAAAGATAACTTTAAAGCAAAACATGAGAGTACATCTGGGGGATGACAGAGCTCAAATTATTTCAAACAAACTACTGGAGATCGGAGAAGGTAGATTAGCAGTCGAATCTTCTGGCAAGATAAAATTGCCATCCAATTTTTGTAATCTGGTATCGTCCGTCGCAGAGCTAATAAATGCAGTCTATCAGGCTGTTTTCCAAAACTATCACAATTTGAACTGGTTGCGAGAGAGGACCATTCCTTCTGCTAAAAATGCAGACGTCCATGTTGCCAGGCGTAGTCACTGAATACAAGTCTATCGATACCGTAGTAGATGCCGATGAAGTCGTCAATTTCCCACCAGAGATCCTAAACTCACTTGATCCGGCTGGATTGCCACCACATTGTCTTTTACTTAAAGTGGGATCTCCAATTATTTTACTACGGAACCTCGACCCGCCAAAACTTTGCAACGGCACAAGGCTGTGTGTAAAGAAGATGCTGGGCAATGTAATTCAAGCGACTATTTTAACAGGAAAGTTAGAGGGTGAAGCAGTTTTTATCCCATGGATACCACTCATTCCGACGGATCTCCCTTTTGACTTTAAGAGATTGCAATTTCCAGTGAGACTTGCGTTCCCGATCACGATCAACAAATCACAGGGGCAGTTATTAAGTACTGCGCAGTGGATTTGAGATCGCCATGTTTCTCACATGGACAACTTTATGTTGCTTGCTCAAGAAGTTATTTATTCTTCCTCCTGGAGGTGAAACTAAAAATGTTGTTTATGATCAAGTTTCTCGTTAAATTAATATTATAGTGAATTTGTAAAAGATTTTACTTTATAATTTGTATACTGTATTTATACTTATACTTTCAAAAGCCTGTAAATAAAATCACTTTGATTATACACTATAGATAGAATTCATTCCTTTTCCTGTCTGATAGAAGATTGGGATAAATAAATACCCGGGCAACGCCGGGTAATCAGCTAGTGATGTTTATGTAATGATGTGTTGTTGTGTTTCTTCCTGTAGGATGCGCTACAGAAGATTAGCAATGTGTTTCGAATAATACTGAACTCCAGCTATAAAATCTGGCTCTCGACGTTTTTAATTCTAGTTTCGGGCCTGAGCTGCCTGAGCTCTCATTATGACAATCGACACCTTCTCTGCTAATTATCGGACTAAATCGGGTGTTCGAAAAAAAAAAAAAAAGAAAGAAACTTTCCAGTTGTAATTTTGTTTGTTGGCTAATACACCACTACTTAAATATTACCTTTGTACCATCAGATGTATCATTGGAACTTCGTACTAAAAACCTCGGATAGCTACTTCATAGACAAATCTTAATTACACACTGAGCTGAATTAGTCGGCTTAACGGCCAGAAGAGAATAGTCTTGAACTACTTACAATAAAACGATCTTTATTGTTATCACTTCAGGAACACAGCTGATTAATAAACGATCTCATCGTCACAGTTCGTAATAGTGATCCTATATCAACTTAGATTCAACATAATAATTTGCTAATTACAACAATGTGCTGCCGTAATTTATCAACCGCCCCGTACCACACCACACTTTTCGCTGTTTGCTTCACGCCGTATAGCTCGTTCTTATCATGTCACACCACGTCACACACCCTGATCACAAGATTGTTGCCACAAAACATTCCGTGAGCGAGGAAAACATAACTTTAACGTTGAAACGCTTAAAGATAATTAACTAAAATTTACATGGAGGAAGAAACGAAAAATGGAAGTTAAGTTACAGTATGCGCCATATCACTTGCTATATTATACTTAAGGTCCTGTAAATTATTCGGCATTGACGGCAACTTGTTAAAATTACGCCGACAATATGCGGAATTGAAAAAACACTGCATACTACCGCCCCATTGCTGCAGTGGTTTAAGCACTGGCTTCTGACCATTCGTCCGAGATGGCTCCGGGTTCGAATCCCAATGAGGCTTGGATGTTGTGTTTGTCTTACGCCATTGGTTCTCTCCCTTGCCTGGAACCAGTGGCCCTAAATTAGGGACGAGCGACTGCTTATAGCTCATCGAGTTGCTCACTGGTCGTTGAACTCCCAACCAAAAAGAAAAAAAAAATACATAGATACTAAAAATTTTTAATATGAATGGAATATTCATTTGACAGACTCTTTATTTGCTCCCTTGATATGGTTACAAAAGCAAACAGATTAGTTTATAAATAGAATATTACCGTAATCATAGTAATCATTACCACAGCGATGATTACAGTTTGTTAAAATAACAAGTTAGTAAAATCGTGCAATGCATTGATTATGATACGCTTTCCAACATGCCAGAAATCATTACTCAAGTTATGAGGATAATGGCTGTAGAATAAATATCGCTACTATGATCCGGCCGTTGACTCCATTTCGATTATATTCAACAGAACCGGTAAAGTATACTTCCGGAACAACATGAAAAGTTTTGTCTCAATCGAACCATATTTACGCAAGTTATGACGCATAAGGCAATGGAATGCATCCCGCTCCTATGTCCTGACCATTGACCCCACTTCACCCATTTTCAATAGGTGGTCCCGTACCACATACTAAAATTTCATTAACATCGAACCATATTTACGCGTTATAAGGCATAAGGGTAGTGGAATGCATTCCGCTCCTAATGTCGTGACCTTTGACCCCATTTGTCCCATTTTCAATAGGGTTTGTCTCCAGGTGGTCCCCTACCACATGCTAAAATTTCATCGAAATCGAGCGATTTTTCAGTTAGTTATCGTGCTAACAGACGGACGGACAGATAGACAGACAGACAGACGGACAAAGCTGGAGCATATACGCTTCTTCAACCTACTGTTGGAAAGCGTAAAAACGATGTTGGTCCAGCAGCCGAAAATTTGTGTAAACTCTGTCTTTGTTTTGTAATTATTTGGACGTAACATAACACCGTTCTTTCGCAGTCTACAGAATTAGATAACACCGAGAGTATTTGCCTTACTTTTCGTGTTAACCCTGAAAATCCCTCTGAAACGCAATATGCACTTCCGGTCCACAAAGAATAATTTTGTTTAATTTTTTTAGGAAATACTAAACAGTAGTTCTGTAACTTTTTGCAAATTTTTAATTATGTGCATCTATATTTCGGTCTCCTTTTTTCTGACTGTACATGCTGCACAAGTGCCTCTAAAACCTCTTCAAAGTCAACGATTTGCCCATAGAAAAGTACAGAAGCAGCCGAAGTTGGACATACTGGACATACACAGCTGATACGAAGTAGATCCCACGGAAAACGCAGGGCGTGAGGCTTATGCCATGTCCTCTACCTTCTAACCTCCCATTTTAACTCAGAAATCATTTGAAGTAAAAAATTGTTGCATTTTTAAAATTGGTAAAAAATACCTTAAAGTAAATTTTTCATGTTTTTGTTACTTTTATAAGACAATTGAGTTGGAAATTCAGTATCTGTGTATTGTATATAAAAATGTGGCGCCTACAAAAGCAAAATAAATGAAATAAATAATTATCTAGAGAAAAAAAATTCTGTAATTAACTATAATTTGCTTCATTTTAGCATTTCATGCGTCTTATTGTGCCAGTTAATCTGACTGAATGAAATTTAAATTTAGACTTAAATTGAAAAATGCATGGGTAATTTGATTAAAAATTTCGGGGACCCCCAATAATTTTTCAAGTCAGGCGCCTATGGGCACCTGTGACGTTCTTAGTAAGGAATTATCTCTCTAGTTTTTCTATGGAAATACTGAAACTCGCAAAATTGTCGACAGTTTTGAAGTGCAGGAGATTGCGCATTATTATGCGGCATTATGCGACAGTTATAAAATTATTCAGAAAATTGCAGATTATACGGAATTCCGCATTTTCGCATAATTTAGATGGCCCTATTATACTATAATAAACTATGCAGAGTATACAAATAAAAGATAACTTTTCTTGTGTGTATGTCTTCAATAAATTTTGGTGAAGCAACAACAAAGCATTTGTGCATTGGTAATGTGAAATCTGGAAATGTCTACGTTCACTCCAAAGAAAAGATGGTCTATTTAAGATCATCAGCAATGTCTAACTTTCATATGCCTATTGCTCTCAATCAGAGCACTACCAAAGGGAACTCCGTCACAAAATAAATATGTTTTTTAAATAAATAATATAAATAAGAAGATAAGTAAACAAATACAACTTGTCCACACCGTAGAACACTTTTTTTTCATCCATAGAAACCGACTACATGGCTGCTTTGTGGCTCAAGCAGCCATTGAAGTTTCCCTATGATTAAATGTAGAGGATTTTAGGAAGCGAATGTCTGACCCCAGGTCTTAAACAACCCTTAGAACTAGGACGCTAGGAGATTTGGGCTAGAGTGCCCGATAGGAAAGTGACACGGAAGCGAGGTAGAAGGGGGGAGACGCCCTTATTTATTACCGGGGGGGGCAGTACCCGAGATCCGACGGCTTAACGTGACCATCCGAAGCACGGCGGATATTTAGTGGATCTAGCGCTCGTACCTGCCTGGGATCGAACCTGAGGTTATCTCCATGGTAGTCACGAACGTTCCCCACTAGTCAACCCGCAGCCCGAAATTTCCGTATGGGTGGCATATACCGAATGAAAAACTGTAAAAAATGGAAGCTTTTAATCTTTCAACAACTCACTTAATTACAACAAACTTAATCCACCAATTTTGCATTTTGCCTTTTGTTTTTGAAGATTAGCAAGAAATCTCCCGATATCAGCAGTTTAGCGAAACTCCCCATCCATTGTGAAGAAATGCCGCGAACCTGCCTTTCATACGAGTCCAATACGTGAGTGATCTGAGTATCAGTCCGGCACCTATTGATTCAGTGAGAACAAAACAATTTCCCCTACAAAGAAAAAAAAAAAGAAGACATAACTGCAAAAATATGTTCATAAGGGGAAAAAAAGGGCGTATGTAATTATACTGTGTATCCATTCCAATTTAAACCAGGAAAGTGAATGAGTTTGTGGGTATAGGAAACATGTTTGACAGAGAGAACAAATTGGATGATGAAATTAGTAGACGAGTGAATTCTTCAATGAAAGTCATAGCTGCTTTAGGAGGTTTTCTCAGGAATGATGTGTTCTCAAGACAGCCCCACATGGCTGTGTATGAAAGTGTAATTGTTCCTACTGTGATGTAATGCAGTGAGACCTGGGTATTGCAGAAGAGACATAGGAGTCGTTAGTGTGCTGGAGAGATGCGTTAATTACGTGGAGTTTGTGGCAAGACGCTCCCTGATCGTGTAGGAAATGAAGATGTGTTGCAGTTGTGTAACGTGAAAAAAAATGTTGTTAGCAAAGTGGAAATTAATATCCTTCGGTGGTTTGCCCATGTTGAAAGAATGAGTGATGAGATGCTTACTAAGAATTGAGGATCAGATTCAGGAGTGTCTGTGTGAGAAAAAGATTCGTCCTCTGACGGAAACTATGCACCATTTGAAGCAGAAGGTACTCCAGAAAAGTTTTCCAAGGTGAACGGTATCTCTCCACGAAAGAATTTTTTCAATCGAGTTTCCAGAAGTGCAGAAAATGCTGCAAATACATCAGAAATAGAGATATACACTTACATCCCTACAGGTAAAACTGTTCTTTGATAAAAATTAGAAATTCTATGCAGAATATTTTCGATTAAGAGCTCTATTCTATGAAAAACGAATTTCGCAAATCGGATTATTTAAAGCAGAGATATCGAGGAAATCGCAATTTAATTTTACGTTCCCTAGAGAAAAATCTATACATTACTTTAAAAAGTAACTGTACCCAAAATAGTCTTCGTTAAAAATGGCATCGAAGGGAGGAAATAATTTTTGATCGAATATTTAGAAACAAATATATGGAATAAAATGTATTTTAAGTTTGATAGCATCTGCATTTACGCCCTCTAGCGGTGAAGTAATACAGCAGAAAAGAACCGGAAAGAAAAGATAATCGTTCTCACATTTCAAGCTTTCCCATGTAAAACGTGTTTTTCAAATCGGACTAATAGTTGCAGAGATATGGTGCCCACAGACTGACGGATGGACAAAGTGATGGGCTTTTAGCAGGTCTTTTTCACAGAAGACGTGCTGAAGACCTATCTCCGATTAAATCGTACGACTAACTGGCGTGCAATCAACATTCTACTGTAGATCAAAAGAGCTCGGTTATCCAATGGATTTCTGGGAATTCGATGCCTATGCTTACACCTTGATTTGTAGAGAGGAATAGTATGGAAGTTATTTTTCGGATGACAAAAAAAAGGGGGTTTTCGTTGAAGAATATTCTGAAAATTACATGTATTGAAAAATATTCTAAAAAGTGTATATTAAAGTTATTCATTAAAGTAACAAAGTCCACTCTTCGATCATGATAGAGTAGGTCGCACATTTTGAAATTGTTGTATAATTTTAGCATGAAAGTAAAACGACTACTATTTTCCAAACCCAAGGAAGGGTAATAATCACATCTGGAGAAAAACGCCTAGAGTTAATCTTGAAAGTCAAAGTAATTTATTCTACGGTAAAAAAACTCGGATTACTAGTATAGTTATACTAAAAAATAGTATAACTATACTAGTAATCCGAGTTTTTTTACCGTAGAATAAATTATCCTACGCCAAAAACTTCGGATTACGAAAATCTATGAATTTGACAGAAGCACGTGAATAAATGTGCAAATCCTTATTTTGTGTGTGGAGGGGTGGGGTGGGGGGCTGAGTGAGCGACCACCGTGAGCAACTCAGTGAGCTATAATATAAGCATCCGTCGTTTCCTAATTTAGGGCCACTGGTTCCAGGAAAGGGAGAGAGCCAATGCCATAAGACAAATACATCTATGCCTCACCGGGATTCGAACCTGGACCAAAATCAGAAGATAGCAGTAGGACCAGATCAGAAACCAGCACTTGGATCACAGCGCCACCATCAACCCGGCAGACAGTTTACGTACTTCTTTATTATTTATTTTATTGACTGTTACTTGCGAAGCAAACAGAGGCAGGCCTTTCTCAGGAAGTTGACAAGCTTCGGCGTAGCCGGAAATTTATAAAGGGGGGGGGGGAGTTATTTAAAGAGTTGGTTCATCAGTAAAAGCCAATCGGAAAAAATACACCAAGTGAGAATGAGCGCAAAATCTTTAAAAGTCAAAAAATGAAAAAAAAAAAAAAACTTTTCCTTAAAATACACTGCTGGCCACCCAAAATGTAACACCAAGAAGGACACCAGATAGCAAAGCCAGATTTACTGGACACATAACAACAAATACGAAGATGAAACGATTTTGCTTACAGGCCCGTGCGACTTGCGGAACACGCAGACATCAATAGTTCGTGTGGACCCCATGGCTGGCAATAACGGCCGCTACACGCCGCGGAATAGAACGAAAGAGGCTTTGAATGTGGGCTTGGGGTATGTCGGTCCAGGCTGCTTCCACACGTTGCCACAGTTCATCAGGCGTAGCCGCCGGTGGTGCTTGCCGGGCCACTCGGTTGCCGATCAGCGACCAGACGTGTTCGATGGGCGACATATTGGGAGAACAGGCTGGCCACGGCAGCAGTGACACCTGGTGGGCCGTGAAGAATTGTTGCACAATGCGTGCCATGTGCGGGCGCGCATTGTTCTGTTGAAACGTGGCCGCTGGCAGGTCCTGCAGTTAAGGGAGGACTACAGGCTCCAAAACGTCAGAGATGGTGCGGTGGCTGTTGAGTGTACCGGCGATGCGTACCAGAGGGGTGAGGGTGTCATATCTAATTGCGCTCCAAACCATAACGCCAGGCGACGGACCGGTATGGCGATGCATAATGCAGGCGTCATACAGTCTCTCGCCGCGGTGCCGCCACACGCGGATACGGCCATCGTGGTGTTGCAGGCAGAAGCTGGATTCGTCGGAGAAGACAATGTCGTACCATTCCGTAGTCCAGGTGCGGCGTTCAACGCCCCACTGGCGCCGCACTCGCCGGCGGTGTAACGTCAATGGCAATCGGAGCAATGGGCGCCGTGCGACAAGTCCCCGCTCCTGCAGACGATGTCGAACGGTACGTGTTGACACAGGTTGTTGCGCAACACACACTAATTCATGCGGTAACGTTCGTGATGTGACGGTGCGAGCCGTCAATGCCCGCCGCACAACATGCCGGTCCTCTCGTTCGGTGGTCTGCCGCGGCTGCGACAATCGCTCACGTCGGTCCGTCCGTCTCTCTTGCACCGACCGAATTTATACTCGCCTCATTGTGGCTGGATGTCGTCCCACACGGGCGCCGATGTCTCGGTACGATAAACCGCTGTCGCGATAAGCCACTATTCGTCCTCTGTCGAACTCAGAAACGTACTGGAATGACTGCCGTATTCTGCGACGAGGCATCAAGAAGCTTCCCACGCACAGGTCCGGCAGCCCAATACACTTCCACTACTTACACCCCGCCTTCTATGCACCCTTCTTATAGTGCTTCTCTGTGGCCACATGATTTTCATATGCCCTGCAATGCTAATCGTTTGCAGGTCCTCTCGCGGGCGACGCATGCTGCGAATTTCAGGCCAATCGGATGCTTCCTTCTTGGTGTTGCATTTTATATAACTTATGCACAAAACTATCCGTCGTTCCATTGAAAAAATAGACTATGGCTGTCCACAGTCACATCATTTACCCTTACAGACTCCACGGCGTTGAAAGATTAAGATGCAGTTTGCAAAGATATGTTGCAATTGGAGTGCAGAGACTGCTGAGACAGGACGAGCCAGAGGGCGATCCTGAACCAAGCTCGGGAGGGTTCGCGTTCCATAACGTTTAAAGCGGTTCAGGCTCCATAACGTTAATACGGTTCGGACTCCATTACATTAATATGGTTCGGGCTCCATAACGTTTAATGCGGTTCGGGCTCGGGCTCTCTGAGACAGAGTAAGAATTTTCTTCTTTATTTTCAATGACATTTTTCTTTACATTATCACTTATATAAATTGACATTTTTCTTTAAATGCCGTACGTTGCTCTATAGAATTAGCAGCTCACTGCTAATTCTATAGAGCAACGTACGTAGACTGCAGCGTCGCCTGATCTTTCGGGATGTTTGGCCGCCCGAAGCGTTTCAGGAAGAAATGAATGGTCAAAGGAAATCGAGCGGCTTTGCTGTAGAAACGGATACAGGTACTTTCCGCACTCCAGTGTTGAGAAAGACCGGGTCATTGCATAAAGAAGAGAGAGTGGAAGTCCGGAAGAGAATATTTCTTATTAATCCTTAAATAGGTTGTTCATAGTTTTCAGGCTCGTTCGGGCCAGCACTCTCTCCTGCAATATGAAATTCGGGCTCGGGTTGACATACTCTTAAAATTGGGGCCGAATTCAGCACTGGTGCGGAGGACTAGAAACACATCATCTAGTCCGAAACCTTAAGAAGCGATTGAATCAGCTTACTAAGTTACATGCTGATACATATAGGTGAAACTGCGTAACAGTTTAGGGTGCTTTTACGTATGTTTCTTTGGGACTTCTCGTATCCGTCGAGACCTGTGTCATCGGCACAAGGCATGTGATATAGGGGCGCATTGGGACGACCAAACCGGGCCGGGAATTTCAGTTATGCTGTCCATTACAAAAACACATGTACCCACAGGGGAACAAATCATAAAGTACCTCGCGAAAAAACAAAACAAAAAAAAAAAACGCTCCATGAGATCCTGGATGAAAAGGAATTGTCGAAATATTCATTTTAAAACGAACTCGGGCTTGAACAAGTGTTAAATGCGCTCATGATTGAATGTAGCATCAAACCACTCTCAAAACGAAAACGGGGTGTTGTACCAGACAAATTTTTTCTTTGATAAATTTGATTTTGACAAAGTCAGGAGTCTCTTGAGGACCTCAGTTCCAGCTTAATCACCATGAAGGTTATTCTGAGCCGGCCCTGATGGCGCAGTGGTCTAAGGATGAGTCCGGGTTCGAATCCTAGTGAGGTATGGATGTTGTGTTTGTTTTGCGGCACTGGCTCTCTCTCTCTCTCTCTCTCTCTCTCTCTCTCTCTCTCTCTTCCCTGGAACCAGTGGCCCTAAATTAGGGACGGACGACTGCTTATAACCCATTGAGTTGCTCACGCGCGGTGGTAGATAAATCCCCAATCAGAAATAAAATAAAAAGTTATTCTGAGAGTTGAAATGTGCACATCGCACGTAGCAATTTTCTTACGCAATTAATTTTTGGATTTATTTGGTCACTGATCACCTACCCCAAATGATTAGCTACCAAATAAATACTTATTGGTGCCTCTATTCATAGCATTGTTACCTCCTCCAGATCCGTTAGTTTAACACATATGAACCTGTTCTGTGGTAAATTGTTGTTGTTTTTAAAATAAATGCGGGAGTGACACAGATATTGGAATTTCTCTGCCGGAGAAACGCTTTGTCTGTATATAGAGAAGGGTGAGGGATGATGGGCCATCACAATGGTTGCTAGTGTCTCCGTCTAAATTTAGAAAGGATGATAAGGCAACACCAGTTACTCTGAGCACCAAGTCCAACGAACTATGTATAACTGCAGTTATCATTTCCTTAATTAATTTAAAACAACGTACTTTGTCTGGCTGCACATTTCTGCTATAAGCTGAAATAATTTTGCTGTCTTTTCAGAGCGAATACCCAAATTATATATAGTAGGAAATCCTTTTTTCTTAAGGAAATAACTTTTTAGAAAAACAGTAAGCACACATGGAGTTATTGATTATTATTCATTAGTGAAATAATTATTCGTTCGTTAAAAAACTCCAGACTATGAAAGATTACGAGAAAGTGGGCCATTTCTCGAATGGTCCACCGGAAAATATCCCGGTGTTCCGGTAGGCCAATCCGCCTATGCACGTGAGCATCCTCACGGACCATCTACACCCATTCGTAACGTTAAATCCCCAAACCACAAAAAAAAACTGCTTGAGGCTATTTCAACAGATGGCTGCGTAATGTCATGAGTTCCAAGTCGGCAGTTGATGCAGCAATGAAGTGAGAAAAACGACAATAGGCTACGTCTTAGTAGATTATCTCTCTAACAAGAAAATACCTCCATCAGACGAAAATAGGGCTATGAAATGGGTGCATATTTATTTCGTCTCGACATCAGGGTGTGTTAACATTGATCCTATCTTTGTCCGATGGCGCTCGCTATTTTCCTTTCCGGAGGCAGTAAGCCTAAATAGCTCTCCAATATGCTTATAGTGCTAGTTAAACCCCCTTCCCCATCCGAAGAAAACGGTTGAGGGTTAGATTTTCAGTGGACTACAGACTGATCACCTTTGGTAGATGCAACTCTCTAATTTGATGGATGTTTATACATTTTTGAGATCTGAAAATTATTGTTTGACTGATATTTGACGTTAAGGCGGTGTGTTGCGTAATTGCGACGAGAGCCACGGTTGGTCTCCAGCCTCATAGGTAAATTGCAGCTAAGGCTAAAGGAACGGTAGATGACAGCGGATTAGGATTTCCCAGCGACTTCATAGGTAAATTGCGGCTAAAGCTTATGGGAAGGGAAGACACACAAAGCATAATACACTACATATTTATAGCAATGAAAATCAATTAATATTTCGAAGTTAAACATCTGTTTATATGGCTGCTATAAGAGGAATAAAAAGAACTTTTGCCTTACTGATATTGAAGAGAGAAATATGAAATAACACTGTCGTCATCGCATACACAAAACTTGAATAAGCATACATACTTTATTATGCTTTTGAGGAAAGATGAATATTGATAATTTCATTTCTCTCCCAGGAGTAAACCTCAGGATACCAAAATTAATATTTTGAAAAATATGATGCAAATTTCACCAATTGAAGTCTGGTTATATTCCGTCCTCCTCCATAATCGCTTATTTTCTTAGACAGCATTTCTTTCCTTTGCATGACAGTTTTGGATTTCCTTCTCCGAGTAACAACACTTGAGCTTTGGAGTTTAATATATATCTGAGTCTGAAAAAAATTCAGAACTTCTGTAAAGCTATATAAGCTTGGATGGGGATGATAAAAGTGAGTATTAAACCTAGAATGAAAAGACTCGCATGCATTCGTCGTGTGTTCTGTTGATGCCTGGCATTCAGCATTTTTTTTTAACGCAAGAAATATCGCTCTCTGTGAGAACACTCATTCAAAGCAGAGGCAGAGCTAGGGAGGACAGCGGGGGCACGTGCCCAGGGCGCCGGTAATAGGAGCAGGGCTGTAGTGGAGGGTATACGGCAGTATACGCCGTATACCCTTTGCGGGTTTTTTTTTTTTTTTTTTTTTTTGGAAGAATAGCGTATACCTTCGATGTCCATATTATCAACAGAACTTCAATCTCGAACAGCATCGTTGCCAAGAGCTGAACATCTAATCAAAAGAAATGTAAGAATTATAGAGAGCTACGGAGAAAATGCTGGGGAAAAAACTCATTTAGCATTAGCAGCGAACGAGGAATTAGTATTTAAAAATATTTCATTGATTCCTAACAACAAAATTGTACCTATTAACCAAACCAGTTTATTCAAAGCACGGTGGACAGGATAAAATCAAGACTATGTTCAGATTCAAACAGTGAAAATGTACAACTTCTCAAAGATATTTCTTTATTAGAGCAAATAAATATTAAAACAAAGGACGTGCGCTATGGAGAACTAGAAACAAGGCGAATCTGTAGACGTTTTAATGTTGATGAAATGCAAGCTATTCAGTGACTGAGAGAATATACTGAAAACGTCCAAGTTGTACCAGAAAACTTAAAACCCCTCTTAAGAACGATTTCAACTCTGCCTTGTTCGACAGCTGAATGCGAACGAGGATTCAGTTTAATGAATAACATTATAACCGATCTCAGAGTATCTTTGTTAATATCCAATGTATCTAACCTGATGTTCATAAATTCAAATGGACCGCCCATTGAACGATTTAATCTAAAAATATATATAAGATCTTGGTTGATGAATCATCGTTCAGCAACTGATAGTAGATCAAGTTTCTTCTAGAGAAGAACAGTGCTGTAAGGATTTATCTCGTCAGACCTTTTTTTTTTTGGAGGTTTAATGACCACCGTGAGCAACTTATAACGAAGTAAATTTCTCCGTCATTTTTGGTCTACGCCGGGATTCGAACCCGAGGCCGCTTATTCCGGAACAAGTCGCTCTACCAACTGAGCTACGCAGACGCTTATTCTGATTCCTATCTGCCTTTATGTCGTGTACGTCCTGCTGGCAGGTACGTCACATCTCCCCCCGAAAGAGGGCCGGGGGCATGGCCCACGGGTCAGCCGTGACCATGAATCGTTGCAGGCAGCCATCCACTGTAGAACGTGCACTTGAGAACTCCCAGTCAATCTGCTGTGTGGAATGCAACATCACACATTTTTATTTTTCGAAGAGCTGGAGAAGGAATTCTCTGATTTTTCCTGTCTCGCGGTGTGGAAATAACATCACACCAATGCGAGATTTTGAACGGCCGGGTCATCCGGATAGTTCGGGCGCCATCATAACGAAGTAGATTTCTCCGTCATTTTTGGTCTACACCGGGATTCGAACCCGAGGCCGCTTATTCCGGAACAAGTCGCTCTACCAACTGAGCTACGCAGACGCTTATTCTGATTCCTATCTGCCTTTATGTCGTGTACGTCCTGCTGGCAGGTACGTCACATCTCCCCCCCCCCCGAAAGAGGGCCGGGGGCATGGCCCACGGGTCAGCCGTGACCATGAATCGTTGCAGGCAGCCATCCACTGTAGAACGTGCACTTGAGAACTCCCAGTCAATCTGCTGTGTGGAATGCAACATCACACATTTTTATTTTTCGAAGAGCTGGAGAAGGAATTCTCTGATTTTTCCTGTCTCGCGGTGTGGAAATAACATCACACCAATGCGAGATTTTGAACGGCCGGGTCATCCGGATAGTTCGGGCGCCATTATAACGAAGTAGATTTCTCCGTCATTTTTGGTCTACACCGGGATTCGAACCCGAGGCCGCTTATTCCGGAACAAGTCGCTCTACCAACTGAGCTACGCAGACGCTTATTCTGATTCCTATCTGCCTTTATGTCGTGTACGTCCTGCTGGCAGGTACGTCACATCTCCCCCCCCCGAAAGAGGGCCGGGGGCATGGCCCACGGGTCAGCCGTGACCATGAATCGTTGCAGGCAGCCATCCACTGTAGAACGTGCACTTGAGAACTCCCAGTCAATCTGCTGTGTGGAATGCAACATCACACATTTTTATTTTTCGAAGAGCTGGAGAAGGAATTCTCTGATTTTTCCTGTCTCGCGGCGTGGAAATAACATCACACCAATGCGAGATTTTGAACGGCCGGGTCATCCGGATAGTTCGGGTGCCATTATAACGAAGTAGATTTCTCCGTCATTTTTGGTCTACACCGGGATTCGAACCCGAGGCCGCTTATTCCGGAACAAGTCGCTCTACCAACTCAGCTACGCAGACGCTTATTCTGATTCCTATCTGCCTTTATGTCGTGTACGTCCTGCTGGCAGGTACGTCACATCTCCCCCCCCCGAAAGAGGGCCGGGGGCATGGCCCACGGGTCAGCCGTGACCATGAATCGTTGCAGGCAGCCATCCACTGTAGAACGTGCACTTGAGAACTCCCAGTCAATCTGCTGTGTGGAATGCAACATCACACATTTTTATTTTTCGAAGAGCTGGAGAAGGAATTCTCTGATTTTTCCTGTCTCGCGGCGTGGAAATAACATCACACCAATGCGAGATTTTGAACGGCCGGGTCATCCGGATAGTTCGGGCGCCATTATAACGAAGTAGATTTCTCCGTCATTTTTGGTCTACACCGGGATTCGAACCCGAGGCCGCTTATTCCGGAACAAGTCGCTCTACCAACTGAGCTACGCAGACGCTTATTCTGATTCCTATCTGCCTTTATGTCGTGTGCGTCCTGCTGGCAGGTACGTCACAAACTTAATGTGCTATAAACAATCGTCCGTCCCTAATTTAGGGTCACTGGTTCCAGGGAAGGGAGAGAGCCAGTGCCGTAAGACAACTGTCAACACAACATCCATGCCTCTCCGGGATTCGAACCCGGACCCCTTTCGGACGAATGATCAGAGGCCATCGCTTATACTACTGCGCCACCGGGGCAGCTAAGGCTTCATGGGATATATTTCAATAAAAATTAAAATAATCTTGTGCATGATCTTCAACATGTCATAATTGACAGGAAAGAGGAGAAGATACTTTATTCATATCGGCAACTGAGCTCATAGTCATAATTGTTAAAAAGGCACGGTACCCCCCAGGAGGGTACCGTGCCTTTTTTTTTTTTTTTATCAATGTAGTATAACCTCTGATTTTTTTAGGATTTACACATAGCTGATTTTACGACTACAGCATTGGATAGGAGGGCGCCGAGCCGGGAGACATGGAGTAACGGGGCGCAGACGCTCATAAAATCCTTACGTGTTTTTGAATTTCATCATAGATTCCATAATGAATAAAAAATTTTGAATCAAAAGCGAGTAATGCCTCGAACGCAGTAGTCGTAAACTTTGGTAAAATATACAACCTTCAGAACTGAACGAATAAGATTAATGAGCTTATTCGTGCAGTAAAGTAAAAGCTGCTCAGTTTATGATGCAGTAACTCTCGTACTCCGCTCTGTGGACGAAGCAGCCCGCAGACGATTGGTCTGTCAGTGACGTCACGCGTGCTTCCCTCAGAAATTTTGGCTATCACCTCCTGGCTCCCACCGTAGGTGAAGACGAGCACTGTCCTGTATAATGTTGTTGATGTCCTCGTGTGCTTAGCACAGCAAGAAAGCGCACTGCGTGGATTAGACGAAGGAAGATTTCCACTAGGAGATCCTCGGAGTGGAAATTTTTTTGCATACTGTAGAACTTGTTTCTCACTGTTGCGGCGCCTCAAGAGAGGCCAACAATTAGTTACTTCTCTCATGAAATTCAGGATGGGATCTTGGAAATCATTTCTGGTAAGATAAGGCAACACATCCTAGATGATATCCGAGAAGCAAAATACTTTTCGATGATGTTCGATACCTCACCGGACGTAAGTCAAAAAGATCAAATATCTCAAGTAATAAGATATATAAAGATGGGGGAAGAAGGTTCTTAGGTCACAGAGAGTTTCATTGTTGTTGTTGTTTTTTACAGTCAGTGGAAAAACAAGCAATAGTCAGAAAATTGGAAAAGATGGTTTAGTTCTCTCAAACTGCAGAGGACAGTCGTATGACAATGGAGATCACATGGCAGGAAGGTGCAAAGGGCTTCAGAACATGCATCCTTAAAGAATGCATTTTTCTTGCTATGTGCAGCTCACACTCTTAATCAAGTGAGAGTTCAAGCTGGTAGTGTGAATCCAGAAGCAGATACTTACTTTGGAGTTCTCCACAGCCAGATAGGATATATTACGCAAACATGTTAAAATGTCCCTCGAATCCCAATCTAAGACAAGGTGGTCCACAAAGATAGAAACTGTTAGAAGTGAAGCAAAGACAAGATGTCGACAAAGATAGAAGCTGCTCCAATGAAAGAAGTTCTAGTAAGCTGAAGCTTATCAAAACATATCTGCGGAGCACAGCTGGCCAATAGAGATTAACAAATTTAAGTGCGATCTCCATAGAACATGAGTTTGCATCGAAACTTTCTCATGATGATATCATAAAGTCTTTTGTTGCCAGGAAAGCCGGAAAAGTCATGCTGCAGACATGACTGTCCCTGAAAATTTTTCTCTAAGTTTAAAAAATTGGGCTTCATCTTAAATTGTAATGCACAGCTGTATTCAAATGTTTAAATGTTTATGTCATATAAATTTTTAAAATGTAAAACTCAAGAAGGTTTGTGTATTGAAAAAGAAATAGTTTGTATATTGAATTTAGTGTTATTTTAGTGAACAGTGTATTAATGTTGCAGTTATTTATTTAAAAACAAAGTGATAGAACAGTGTGGTGAAAGACCAGTTGACCAGTTTTTGAACACGGAAAACTTATTAATTGATTAAGACTAAAATATTAAATTAATTATTGTTTCTACTGTAAAAGAACTCTTGATTTTATTTACTGTTAAGATTCATTCAAATAAATTAGTGGTTTAAGAATAGACTGGGGTGGCTCACTGGTCTAAGCGATGGCTTACGATCATTCGTTCTTGTCGGTCCCGGTTCGAGTTCCGGGGAGTTATGGATGTTGCGCTTGTCTTACGGCACTGGCTCCCTGTCTTCCCTGGAACCAGTTGTCCTAAATTAAGGACAGACGACTGCTTATAGCCCATTGAGTTTCTTACGGTGGTCGTTAAACCTCCAAGCAAAACAAACAAAAAAAAAAGAAGAAAAAACTGATCATTTCTTTAATAAGTCGTTTGTGCTCAATATCACAAAAATCCGTGATTGTTACGATATTAATAAAGGATTTTTATTCATTTCGAACCTCGTAGAAACAAAACCGCAGATCAAGTGCAATTGTAAAATTTAACGAAATGCTAGCATATGTAATCTCAAAAATTTTAAAATAAATTTTAGTTATATATTGTTGATGAAGGAAGGGTGAGGGGAGTTGGGGGGAACCAAACTCTGCTTTGTCCCTGGTGAAAGAAATCCTAGCTCCACCTCTGTTCAAAGACAACCTTAAGAAAGTTCTGTAAATGGACGTATGACCAGAGCCGTAACTAGGGCGGGGGCAGACTGGGCGGCTGCCCTGGGCGCAGCTCAAGAGAGGGCGCAGAAAATCACTGTTTGGAATGCGATTACAACTGGAACTGAAACTTTTACAGAAGTTTTTGGCTCAATTGAAACTAGAATTTCCCCCTCAAAATGTTCAGGAGTTGTTATTTGCTCACATTCAGTAATGAAGGCGTTGTTCTATAGCCCTTTTCAACTGAAGAAGAACCATGGCCCCCTTCTACACCAATGAGGCCCCTAGTACTTCTTTAGTTGGATGGACTATACGTGCGTTGCAAGATAAGGATGTTGCTCACATTTTTTAAGGTTCTCTGGAGGCTATTGAGTCTTTATTGTGGCTGCATGCCACAACTGTTAGCTACATTCTGTCCGCTTGATGTGGTGCCGAAGGTCCAAACTCTAAAGCAGTTGCAAAAAGCTGTAAAAACAGTCACATTTTGATTGTGCCTTTTCTAAGCCTAGTTTCGTTATAACTTAGAAATGCATTTTTACGCCTAGTTTCGTTAGAAAGTCTTTGTAGTGCTGTTATATTTTTGAAATTGTGTCTGCTTTTTGCTGTCTTTAAATTTAAAGCTATTTTTCTTGAAAATTCTTCTCTGTAGCTTGTGCTCGCTTAAATTTTCAGTGCTGATTTTTGTTCTTTTGGTATGTGTGTGTGAAAGAGAGAGGGGGAGGGGGGAGGGAGATAAAGAGAGAGAGAGAAAGAGAGGCAGAGAGAGAGAAAGACAGATAGAGAGAAAAATAGGGACAGAGACAGACAGACAGAGAGAGCGAGTGAAAAAAAATAGAGAGAGAGAGAAAAAAAGGGACAGAGACAGAGAGAGAGAGAGAGAGAGTGAACGAAAAAGAGAGATAGAGTGAAAGAGAGAGTGATAGAGATAGAGTGAAAGAAGGTGGAAGAGAAAGATAGAGTGAAAGATGGAGTGAAAAAGAGCGATAGAGTGAAAAGAGAGAGAGAGAGAGAGAGAGAGAGAGAGACAGAGAGGCAGATTGGGGCGGAATATTTTGCGGTTTGCCCCGGGCGCAGAAATGCCTAGTTACGCCCCTGGTATGACAAAGTATGGCAGAAAAAAAAACTGTACCAGAAGCTGATGCAAAAGTTTGAATTCCAATTTTAATCAGATTGTAAGCAGTGATTTTTGCGCCCTCCCTCGAACTACGCCAGTGCAGCAGCTCCGTCTGCACTGCCGTAGTTAACATTCTGCTTACGGCCTCTGTGGCTCCTCCTGTATCCGCGCCGGCAGTGATAATTCATTCTCATAGACAGAGTTCATTCAAATAACGGCATGACACTTACTTCTGTTATCTTAAACAAAAAACTACTGCCCATTATGTTATCCTCTAGGGGTGGTCTCCCGATTAAGAAAGCTTTCAAGTAGTTCGTGACCTCGCGTGTATCGTTCCGTTTTGTTTACATAGAACCATCTGCTCACACCCAGCATGAAACGCCAAAGAAATTAGTTCATGATACGGATAATTCTAAATGTATCGCTATACGAGTAATATCAATGAAAGATCCGTTTATTAATGTAAATACACCTCACTATTAGTAGCAAGCTTTCGACACCTACGGATGCCTTCATCAGATTTAGAAATGGTTACTCTTACACTAGAGGGAAGTAAGTTTTTTTATATCTTTGTTGCTTCCCTTTCTAAACCTGATGAAGGCACCCGTAGATGTCGAAAGCTTGCTACTAATAGCAGGGCCGGATGGAGCTTTTACGGGTCCCGGGGCGAAACTTCATTGCAAGGCCCCGAAGCAAAATTTCATTGCTTGCACTGGAAAATAAATCCCATATTTTAATAAAGTCGTAACGTGAAGATGTCCGTAAAGAATACACAGGATGTGAAACCCACAAATTTGCCTGTGACGGCGACGAATTCGCATCCCTCTGCTTCGGAGATGAATGCTTTACCGATTAAGGTACACCGACGGAATTTATCTCTGTAACTTTTCCTTTTTGATATGTGCTTCACCTCTGTAGTACTTCGAAACGAAAACTATCGTAAAGACAAAATGATTTGAGCATTTGGAGCATTTGCTTTAAGCTCAAGAAGCATTTGCTTTAAGCTCAACAAAAAGACCAGAATATGCATTGAAAGTTCAGAGAGAGAGAGAGAGAGAGTAAAAGCTGTTAAAATCTACAATTTTCTTTCCGAGGAGATGGGGTTGAGGTTGTATTTCACTTATTGTATAAAAACTGCTTCACAAAATGACAAAAAGCTACGTGCGTAGCGAAAATTTTTGGATTGCGAATATTTTAGTGTAGAAATAATAAATTCGTATAAACAGTTTTTTCTCCTGATACATAATTTAGTGATTGATTTTTAATGCAAAATGGAGTAACTGACAAATTAGTAACTTTTTAAACTTTTGTACGCGCTCATATATTATTATTTTTTTTTCTAATAATGTTTTTAAAGTCACTGAATAAATGGCCTCCACGTGTAGGCTGAAACAAACTTTGATATTCTTCTTTTTTTATTTTATTTAAATTTAAGTATCTGGTTTGCACGCAAACTGTTAAATCTATAAAAGCAAATGCTACAAAATGATGAAATTAAATTTGCGATTTCATGAATTCGGAAAATATCAAGGTCGTTACAATAATCACTTGAAATCTACAGATCTCCGTATTTTGTACGTATCTCCGTATTTGTACGGCGTGCCTATTTGAAAACCGGGCGATTGGAAACAAACAAACAAAAAAACTTAAAAGAAAAGAAACCTTTTTAAGGGCCTCGCACCCGAACGCTTACACACAAAAAATTATAATTTTAAATAATTCTAACTAAACTTGTTTTTTCTTAAACTGCGGGGCCCCTTAAAGGCGCGAGGCCCTGGGCGACCGCCCTGGTTGCCCCTATGGTCCAGCCGGCCCTGACTAATAGGGAGGTGTATTTACCCTAATAAACGGATCTTTCATTGATATTACTCTTACTGTTTAGCGTATAACTACTACCCGTTTCTAACACTTGTGTTATCGCTTTACTTTTATAATAAACCCATACAGAAAAAAATAATACGTATTTATTTCATGTACAAGATTTATACACCATAATTCAATACAAAATCTTAATGAAACGCACTTTTCGCTGGGTGAAAGTTTTCCAATGAATCCTTTCCTTTTATTCGGCTGACAGTTCTTTTGCAAAAAGCAGAAAAATCAAGAACTTTGACAATAATTTCTTCCATTCGGTACAACGAATCATTTTAACTTCCAGTCATAGTTTCCATAAAACCGAAAAAATAAAAGAAAACCTAAAGTAGCAACTTTAATTTTAGGAAAAAAAGATGGAATTAGCTTTGCGTTAAAAAAAAAAAAAAAAGGGGGGTGAGAGTGTGAGAGAGAGAGAGAGAGAGAGAGAGGTGGGAGGAGATCCGGACAAAAAAGTTCGAAATACTATTTTTTAATAAATTTCCTTCATAAAATACGTTTTAAGAAAAGAGCCGTTAAAGCGGATAATATAGTCAATTTCTAAAAAAAATAAAAATCCGCAAAAAATTTATCGTGAACTACTCCCTTGCAGCGTTTCTTGCTGGATGTGGGCTGGTTCTATGTAAACAAAGAGGAACGATCAGTGGGTGGATTTAAAGTTATCGTGACCCTACGCACACTATCGGTCGTGTGTCCTCCTTACTTTGCCCTGAAAAGCTATCCACTGTGTTTCTATGTTTAAGTAATATTTTTGGATCAAATGTAAACATTTAAATGAAAAGAAAACATTGCTGAGAAAAAAGCTTCGGCTGGACTTCCGGATCAGAACGTTTTAAAATAGTTCCCGATTTCGAGTGTATCATTCCGCTCTGTTTACATAGAACCGCCCCCCCCCCCCCCCCCCCCTACGTGAAAGAAAGCAGTTCAAAACAGATTCTGTGAGGATTTCTTTTAGAATTTCCTTATAATAGACGCCTTAGCATACGGCCAAAGATATCAACCCAACTCTTAGCTCGGTTGTAATATAGTATTAAGTAATTAATGTTAATTGGTAACATACTCCGTGTTCGGGTGGAGTGATGCTCCTAAAACTCAGAACAGCGATTTTTTCCTTCACTCGATGTCCTGCCCCTATCTCCCTTTTTTAAGAAGCAAAATGACGAATTAAAAACTAAGTAGTATTATGAAAGCCCTCTAGCATCGCGGGGCCCCCATAATACCCTTCGTGGGTTTCCCTGTAAATTCGCCCCTGGGAACGACAGACCCAGTCGAGAACTACATGAAAAGCGTTTTTAATCGGAGGACCTAAACATTCGCGAGGTCATGTATTTTATCCGCGAACGGATACGGCTCTGTTATGTAGTATTATGCAGAATTTGAAAATAAATATCTCCTAATTATTTATGAAGCAGAGCAATATAGGAACAAGGACAACGAAAAAAGCTGAGCTCAGTACCTTTAAAAGTTTTGACCAACTGATTGTTTGGATGAACATCATGAACAGAGTTCCCAGTTCAGTTTTGTAAGAAATTAGTGAACCACGTGCATCCGAATACCTTTTATTTCATAAAAGCAATGAACAGGTTTTAAAGCATGTTATACATGCACAATTAATTCTGTTCTTATTTATCAACATTCAGAACTTCCTTTAAGTGCAAGCAAATTAACATAAAAATTCTTAATGTTCGAATTCAGCTACAGACGCCTAGACTACTGCTCCTTGCATACACATTTTCAGAATTACATACCAAACAATAAAACATTCATCAACAACTAAAATGGAATAGCAAGCTACTCTGCTTTTACAACGAATTCTTACCACTTTCTTCTGTAGCTTTTCTTTTTGAGAAAAAACCAAAAGCCTTTCAGCCATCTAAGCATACAGTCTAGAGCTATTATTCTTTGTAAACGATTCCTGTTAGCCTTCCGGTAATACTAGGGTAGTTTAAGCACGAATAAAAACATCTGGAATATGAGCAAACAAAAATAATGAAAATAATTGAGAAGAAAAAGAAATGAACATCTGGCAACTCTTTCTACAGCGAAAATGTTTTTGAAAGGCTTCTGAAGCCTGAGAATGTACAAAAAAGAAATGATTATGAGGATAATTTTCTAACGGAGATTTTTCTCTTTTAAATCCTCTTTGCACTGTTTTTGAGTTCATGTCGTCTACGTTCCGGATCCTTTGGATGGCGCAAAGATTGCTTTGTTTTCAAGCAAATAGTACGCTAAATATGCGATAGGGTCAGCTGGTCTCGTTTTCACCAGACTTAACATTGCATTGAAAAGTATTGGTGCGATGTTTTCATCCAGGTACTGTCTGGTTCGAGGAATAATAGGACGTACAGTTTCTTGGGTTTCTTCAGGAACACTTTTTGCAGCTTCTTCAACAACACTTTCCCGAGTTTCTGCAGGGACACTTTTTCGAATTTCTTCAGGAACACTTTTTGCAGCTTCTTCAACAACACTCTCCCGAGTTTCTGCAGGGACACTTTTTCGAATTTCTTCAGCAACACTCTTTTTAATTTCTGCAGGAACACTTTTTCGCGTTTCTTCAACCACACTCTTTCGGGTTTCCGCAGGGACACTTTTTCGAATTTCTTCTATTACACTCTTTCGAACTTCTGCAGGGACACTTTTTCGAATTTCCTCAGCGACACTCTTTCGATCTTCTGCAGGAATACTTTTTCGGGCCTCTTCGACCACACTCTTTCGTGTTTCAGCGGGAATACTCTTTCGAACTTCTGCAGGGACACTTTTTCGAATTTCCTCAGCGACACTTTTTCGAATTTCCTCAGCGACACTCTTTCGATCTTCTGCAGGAATACTTTTTCGGGCCTCTTCGACCACACTCTTTTGTGTTTCAGCGGGAATACTCTTTCGAACCTCTTCGAATGAAGTCTTCCGAGTTTCCGCGGGGATACTCTTCCGAATTTCTCCAGCGACACTTTTTCGAACTTCTGCCTGGATACTTTTACGAGGCTCTTCGGCCACACTTTTACGAGGCTCTTCGGCCACACTTTTACGAGGCTCTTCGGCCGCACTTTTACGAGGCTCTTCGGTGATACTTTTCCGAGTTTCTGGAGGAACACTTTTCCGAGCTTCTATAGGGACACTTTTCCGAATTTCTTCAGTAACGCTTTCTTGACCTTCTGCAGGAACACTTTTACGAGTTTCTTCAGTGACACTTTTTCTAGTTTCTTCCGGTACACTTCCGCGAGTTTCTTCAGAAACGGTCACTGGAATATCTTCTGCAGGTGGAGCAGATGGCAGTAATTCTGGTTCTGGTTCTGGAACTGTGCCAACATCTTTGTCGAAAACGTTGTCTTCCACAGTGGTCGAAGGAGTTTCTTCATACGTCGGGGGAGTTTCTTCATGCGTCGGGGTAGTTTCTTCATACGTCGGGGTAGTTTCTTCATATTCGTCAGGCACACTTTCTTGAAAAACTTCAGGGGCAGATTCCGGAGTTTCAGCAGGCACAGTTACTTCTGTTTCTTCTTGAGTGGCTTCACTATCTTCTGTACCGACTTCACTATCTTCTGTACCGACTTCACTTTTTCTTTCCTTGTCGCTGATACCGCTGCTACTTTTTCGTTTTTCTTCGTAAGCACTTTCATCTTTTCCGCCAGGACTTTCTTCAACTTCTGGACGAGCACTTTCTTGATCTTCTACAGGCAAATCTGCTTCGTCTTCGGCCAGAACATTTTCTTGATCTTCCTCACGATTGCCTCCTTGCGATTGTGTTTCCTCCTCCATGGCTGCTTTAGTTTTAAAATTTGATTCCTTTCAGTTATTAACAAGGCAACCGATTACGATACTGCAAATGATATTTTTTCAACACTTTCTGTTTGTCTTTCAACGACAACAAGATCATTTACTGAGCAGAAATTTGCGAATGACGGATGTACCGCCACTTAGCTTTTTTTTTTTTTTTTTAATATTATTATCTAGGAATTCGCTAATTTGTTCCTCACAAAGATAATTTTACTTAAAAGAAGTATCACTTTGTTACCGAAGTGCAACTAATACGGCAGACTCGCGATTGGTTAAATACTAGCAAAAATTTATTTGTTGAAAAGCTGACTTCCTTGACCAATGATATTATATTGTGTGTTTTTAAAATTCTACTTGTGTTTCATATGGTTCTTGTAACTAAGTCGGGCTATTCAAACGTTATAGATTTTGAGCAAACAGACAGAAATAAAGTTAATTTTTTAATTTCAGATATTGAAAAGAAAACGGTTCAGCATTTTTAATTATATATATAATTTTTTATCGAACTTCTAATCAAATCGTTCACATTCAAAACTATTGCAGTGTATTTCTCTTGAGTTATGTTGCGACTCAAGTAAAAATGACGTAAGAAAATAAGGACAGTGCTGGAAAAGTAGGAAACGTTAAGTAAAAACCAATAATTTATGTGAAGCATTTTTAAATACCATAAAGTAACAGATCTGATGGTTTATCATTTTCATGATATTACTTAAAAAACAAAACAGAAAAAACACAGATTTCTTTATTTGTATGTGAATACCATCATTATCTGACACCTTTTAAATTGTTACACTTAAAGTAAAACCAGCGGGTCTACATTAAAGAGATCTGGACAGCCATAAGGAAATGCTGAACAGAGGTTTCGACGTAAGACTGCAAGCAACACAGCTTGCATTACAGCATTTTTTTGTTTGGGAGTTTAACGAAATAAAGAGCTATTAACAGCAGCCTGTCCCTAATTTGTGGCCACTGGTTACAGGAAGGAGTGAGAGCCAGAATCGCAAGAAAAGAACATCGCCCAGGCCTCATCCTCGGGCCCAGCTCGGGAAAGTTGAAAACCGTCGTCTCTGACTACTCGGCCCCCGAGCCCGATGATTTGAAGTGAAGTAAAAGCTTGTACTGCAGTTCCATGTGTTGCTCCATTAAGTTCACTGGCCTGACGTCAGCACGTTTGACGTAACACCAGGAAATTATCAGCATGTTTGATGTCTCACCATGAAATATGTATAAGCACTGAGATATAATATCCAAGATCGCCTTCTTGATCTGGAATATTACTTGTGGCAATTCCTCGTCCAGGAGTTAAAGAGAAAAAGGAAGAGATGAGTGTTATATTACGGCCATCTACGTATGTATGCAGCGGCTCTACTGATAGCTTTGCGTCGTCTCAGTGTGCTTCCAAGATCTTTAAAATTATTGGTTGGCTATGACTTCGTCTGCGCAGAGATATCAGAGTCAATCAAGGATCTCAAAGGTCTCTTGGCAGCACATTATGGCGCCAAGAAGCTAACACCAGGTCCAGGCGTGCTATATACAGGGTGTCCAAAAATGAAGTATACAACACTACAATAAATAACAATTTACTTTTAACGTCACAACACATGGTAACTGTGAAAGTTTTTTTTTATGTCAGTAGGTCTCTATGTGTGCTCAGTCGGTTGCTCGCAGCATGTCTAAACTATAGTCCAGTTCCACCCATGTACGCTGCAGAATGTCAGGTGTAACAAGGAAGAAGGCTGCAGTAATTCGTTCTTTGAGATCAGTGATAGATGTAACCTTCTTGTACACAATGTCCTTAATAAAGCCCCCCCCCCCAAAAAAAACTCGCATGGGGTAATATAAGGAGAACGGGGTAGCTATGCCGTCGGACCCCCACGTCCACTCCGACCCCCTGGAAAATGGTGGTCTAAAGATCTGCGTACATCCAAAGACCCATACAGAGACGCTCCATCTTGCTGGAAAATTATGTCTTGAATACCCTGGAGTTGTGGAATTGCGAATTGTTCTAACGTGTCCAGGTACGTTATACCAGTAACGGTTGGTTCAGCGAAGCAAAAGGACCTTTTCACTTTGTCTTCCATTAGGCCAGCCGATATTTATCTTCGGCTGTCTTTCTCGTGTGTGCTCTTCGGGCTGTCCATATAGGGATTTTCCGTACCCCAGATTCGGCAATTATGTTTATTCGCTCTGCCAGAAACAGGGAATGTCGACTCATTGCTAAAACAGATCCTTGAAAGGAATATAGGGTTTACGTCAATACCATTAAGCATGTCTACCACAAATGCTTTTTGGTGTGGTTGATCATTTGGTCGAAGTTTTTGCCCTAACTGCACTTTATACGCATATAGGCGGAGACGTTTATGCAGAATTTTGTGAACTGTTGCTCGCGGTGCTTTTGCCTTTCAAGACACTTCCTGTTACTTTGAATTTATTTTCCTATTGTTCGATGCTCCTTCGTGTCTGCAGATGTCTCTTGTACCCCGTTCTGAACTTAAGCTGAACTGTTGTTAGAGATTTTGACTCCACAAACCAAAACACTCACGCTGCTTTCTCCACTGGGGAAGCCATGTCTGTTGTATTCCGTGCTTGACAAGATTTTTCATTACATGTGACACCTGGAGCCATCTATCATCTCACTTAACAAATTTTTACACTTGCGACCTCTCTTGACGTTTAAAGTTTTTCTTCTATCGTATTTTTTTAATACCCAACTGAAGTTGTATACTTCATTTATAGACACCCTGTATATTGATCACGGCGGCTATGTGTGGAGGATTTCCAGAGGCGTCTTGTGATTTGCATAGAGGTTTCGATAGAAAAATTGGGCCCTGGTACTTATGACGTAGAGTCTTTTCGTACTTCTACGTTATTTCAAAAACATAACCATACGATGAAATAGTTCCTAAATTAAACCTTAACGGCCAGACGAAACATGTAAACAACAGAAGTCAAACTTACGGAACAGATGCTTTATTCAGGATGTAGCCAACACATCGTAACATAGCATAGCATATTGCATTAAACTCTCCTCACACCACACAGCTCTTAACACAACGCTCTACAACACAACGCTCAACTTGCAACACTTCTCCAAGGAACGCTCTCTTTAACAACGCTCGCTTTACAACGCTCGCCAAGCAACAGTTTAGTCGTCGTATTTATCTCTCGTTCTTATCATATCTCAGGCATACATCACGTTCATTCAACCTCAATTATGTTGCCAACAGTATTCGTTTGAGACAAAAGATATTACGTTAAAAGTGAAGTATAACTGAGAATAAACTCAAGATTTGCATAGGGAAAGAAACTAAAAAGGAAAGTTAATTTAGAATATACGTCACATACTGATAAATAATTGAAACGCGGCACCTTAACAGGATTCCAACATCACACTCTGACCTCTGTTATTTCTGCGCACAGACCTCCACATCTCAGATAATCAGATCCGATCATATGTAGAGGATTTTGGGAAGGGAGTGTCTGACCCCAGGTCTTAAACAACACTTAGAAATAGGAAGCTAGGAGATTTGCGCTAGAGTGCCAGATAGGAAAGTGACACCGAAGCGAAGTAGAAAAGAGGAGGAAGACGCCTTTATTTATTACCGGGGGCCAGTACCCGGGATCCGATGGCTTAACGTGCCCATCCGACGCACGGCGGGTATTTAGTGGTTCGAACGTTCGTACCTGCCCAGGATCGAACCTAAGGATATCTCCACGGCAGTAACGAACGCTGACCACTAGGCCACCCGTGGCCCGACCTCTACATCTGTCTCTTTCTGTTTCTTTTATTTTTATTTTTCTGTTTCGTGTCTCTTTCACATCTGTCTCTTTCTGTTTCTTTTACTTTTATTTTTCTGTTTCGTGTCTCTTTCCCATCTGTCTCTTTCTGTTTCTTTTATTTTTATTTTTTATAATTTTTTAGTTCTTTTTCTGCAGGTTTGGATAATTTATAAACTGGTAAAATGTAACGATAATATGATGCGAACTGCATGGGCAAACAGCATTGATTTTTTTTTTTTATTTTCTTTGGAAAGAGCAAAAAATTTAAGGCAGTTAACGAAGGCAGATATGTGCATTATGTTTAAAGAACAGTCAAAGACAATAGGAACAAAGCAGTGAGCGGCATTTATTACATTAACGATCACTTAATGACTTAAGTCAATACCGAGTTACCGAAAAATCAGTTATCATTCAAATTCAATGAAAATAAAAACGAGTGCATGAGAATAAGCATGGTTACAGTTCCTAGAAGAGATAGGGAGTCGTTCTAGCTGAAAAACTCGATTCCAAAAATCATGAACGTGGTAGGTAGCGCGGCCGTCGGATGTCACTACTTTTCAAGCAGAAGGAGCATCACAGAAGCAGGATACTTCCTTCTAATCGACATCAAGTTCGTTTTAATGCGTTATTGTTTTGTTTTTCGTCTTTTCTTAACGCAGTATTTCCCACTTGTTCCATAGAAGATATCGTTTCCCTAATTGGTATACAACTGTTGCATACTTAAACGCAAGATCGCTGCACTTCTTGCGTTCAAAGTATGATTGACGATACTTTGTCAACTTTTGCAGTCGATTTTTTCATTTACCAGAATGGAAAGCTAATAATAATTTTGGAAATAAATTTTTTCTAGTCATAAGCGATCAACAGCTGAATAAAACTGGCAGTCTAACACTTGGATAAACCCAGAGTATTTTTGTTATCAGTGGTTGAACAAATCCAATATATTATTGTTATAATCATGTTATAGCAACTGGCAAAAAGATAGGTCTTCCGAATGTTAGCCCATCGAGTAGCTTTGGAAGTTGACTTGTATCTGGTACTTATCCTTAAACAGTATTTAT
This sequence comes from Macrothele yani, assembly GCA_039090855.1. Classification (NCBI taxonomy): domain Eukaryota; kingdom Metazoa; phylum Arthropoda; class Arachnida; order Araneae; family Macrothelidae; genus Macrothele; species Macrothele yani. Next base: position 103,260,073 of record CM077024.1, read on the forward strand.
GTTTGGACTCCTAACACCCATTGTTAGTGTCTCATGGCGATGGCTCTGTCCCTTTCCTGGAACCAGTGGTCTTGAATTATTATTGCTATTATTATTATTTGTTTTTGGTTTGGAGTTTTAACGGCCATCGTGAGCAACTTAGTGGGCTATAAGCAGTTGTTCGTCTCTAATTTAGGGCCACTGGCTCAGGGATATCTTCAAAGGAGTGCTGCCTACCTTGAACTTTTTCTTACCCACCCAATTCATGAATTGCTACTTTTCAATTTTTTAACGTTAAAATATAATTTTGACTTAAAGTAACAACAAATCTCCTCCACTTTTCGTCGTCCATCCCTACGTATTTTCCCCTAAGAAGTGCGTTGTTTATTTCTCCATAGAAAGGTTAGCAGTATGAAAATTCAATTGTTCTACATTTTTTCCAATACTTAGTTTAAGCCATTTTTACATTTTAGTACGGCCAGGAGAATGAGGAGGTAACATTTCACTGAGGATGATAATTACTAATTGCTGTGCTGTTTGCAGGGGCGGATTGGCCCACCGGGACACCGGGACATTTCCCGGTGAGCCCCTTCCGTGTATTTTGTCTCTTTCTTTTATACTTTCTTAAAAATATTTACAGTTCAGTTGTTTTAAACACACAACTGAACCACAACTTTTTTTTTATAAACGAAATACACATAATGTAATTATAACAAGCGAGAAAAAAACTATTTTGAATTAGGGAAAAATATCCCTTCACCAGGCAACTGCTAGAATCCCAACTGCAATAGATGGGCCATGTGTGTTTGCGAACTTCTGGGTTTACTTAGCTGAGGAATGAGAATGTATGTACCGTATGTTGCGGGAGGGCGGGGACGTGTGTACAAGGTGTTCTATGTATTCCCCAAGGAAGGGAGGAGGTAGTCGATTTTACTCCCGTTGGTTGTAGGAGGCATTGGTGCTGTGCTCATAAGAGCTGAGTTCGAGCTCAATTTTAAGAGCCCGAGCTCAGCCATAGCCCGCCCGAGCTCAAATTTTATATTGCAAAATAGAGCCCGAGCCTGAATGAGCCCGAAAACTGTGATTAATCTGTCAATGCATTAAAAAAATCTCCTCTTACAAACTTCCACTCCTTCCTCCCAGTGCAATTAACCGATGTCTTTCTCAACTGTGAAGGGGGAAGGGATGTCTATCTATTTCTTTAATTTCTTTGACCATTCATTTCATCCTGAAATGTTTCGAGGGGCCCGGTATCAGGAAAAATCGGGAAGCACAACAATCTACGTATGTTAACAGCATTGGCTGAACAGGGCTAATTTTTTTTCATTGCTTTAGTTGAAGTAGTGAAAATACTCAGTCACCCACGTTTGATAAAGTTGCAGAACAATGCTAGATAATTGTCATTAGGGGATGTACTATCCACTATATATGACAACACAGAATTCAGAGTGAAAGCTAATAATATCAAGAACTTATTTTGAAATAACTGTAATATTATTTGCGGGGTGTTCATATGCGATCCTTTTCGCCCGAAATGTTCTACATACGCAGCCTACGCTCTTGTGATAACTGACAAATGCTGCAGATGAAGGCATTTACGGAGATATCATTTCAACATGAAGTTGTAAAATTTTTTTTTACGTTTTTTTTTTTTGATTGGAGGTTTAACGACCACCGTGAGCAACTCCGTGGACTTTAAGCAGTCGCCCGTTCCTAATTTAGGGTTACTGGTTCCAGGGAAGGGAGAGAGACAGTGCCGTAAGACAAACACAACATCCATGCCTCATCGGGATTCGAACCCGGACCTCTTCGGACGAACGATCAAATACCATCGCTTAGACAACTGCGCTTAGGCTACGCTATTTAGTAAGGTGTCTTTAAAATACATAACCGCAGCATAGAAGCACATTTTGTAATTGAAACACATACGAATATATGATCACTAAATGAAGAATCTATTCGCCACGATATTTTAAAATCCTTAAATTTCGAACTTTGATTGTCCACAATAGAAAAATTACAAAAATTGCAATACAAATGGAAAATTTTACAGTGTAAAAGTTATTTAAATTTAAAAATCATGTCTTATGCGAAATTATTTTTGATACAACTCCAACATAATTTTGGTAGTAGCAGTTCTCTCTCTCTCTCTCTCTTAAATATTTGCTGAAATTTCAGCCCACTTCGTTGAAAATTTAAGAACTGGCAGCTCAAATGTATGAAAATCAAGATTATTTCACGATCTGTCAAACATGAAAAGGCTACATAAGCAATTTTCTTTTTAAAAATGTTTAATGTTCTTACTTCAGCGTTCTTAAGAGAAAATTTTAAACAAATATAAATATTGAGTGTATCCAAAATTAGAAGCTTCTCCAGCGCAATTACATACATAACTAAACTAGTGATTTAAACCTGGTTATTCGCTTTTTCCACGTCGATTAAGTGAGTTTGACACGATATTTAAATATCTTGAAATTTCTAATGCCGGTTGCTTCGACTAGCGAATCCTGTGTTGGTTACATTCAAATTAATCGGAAACTTGAGACTTAGTCTTCTGGGTGTTGTAGTGGTTAGCATACCCGGGCGTTATAAAGGAGAAGCGGAATCGAGTCCCACTCCAAGACGATGAAATTATTTGATTTACCATCCTTGTCACATTTACACCAAAAATCCGAATGTCATCTTCAAAATTTGTATTATATGATGTAATTCCGTATTTCTTTCATGATTTATCTGCTCCTCCGGGCAATCATGAGATAGGATTCTTAACCTCGAGATTAATTAATTCATGCACTCGACATGTATCAGGAACACCAAATAGAAGCCATCGCTCTTTCCACGTTAATAAGTGAGTCACTGAGAAATTCTCATCGGACGCCACCCGGAATCGAAACCAGGGTCTTCCAGTTACGCGCCGGACATGCTACCACTGCACCACAGCGGCCTCGAATTCTCCAGACTCACACGTGATTAACTGCCAAACCACATGGCAGGTTGCTTCATGGAGCCCCGCACAATGCTGGAGATTCACCAAAGATGGAAAGCAGCAACTGAACAAACAACTAGGATGCGAATAAGTAATTAATTCATACACTCGACGTGGATCAGGAACACCAAACAGAAGTCATCGCTCTTTCCACGTTAATAAGTGAGTCACGGAAAAATTCTCATTCTCATATAAAATTATGGGAAAAATAAAATTATCATTAAAAACACTTATTAACATAGAAAGAGCGATGACTTCTGTTTTTGAAAGACGACTTTTTTTTTTTGATCGGTGGTTTAACGACCACCGTGAGCAACTCAATGGGCTATAAACAATGGCCCCGTCCCTAATTTAGGGTCACTGACTCCAGGGATGGGAGAGATCCAGTGCTGTAAGACAAACACAACATCCATGCCTCACGGGATTCGAACCCTGATCCCTTTCGGACGAATGATCAGAAGCCATCGCTCAGACCACTGCGCCACCGGAGCGGCGCGCAGTAGTTGTGGGCCGATTTGTAACCCTAATCATCATAGGAATACGTTTATGATTTCATCAGCGCTAAATTTGTGTTTATCACAAGTATTTTTTATTAATTTCAGTGTGTATTTGTTTAGTATTGAAATTTTAGAAACGTTGAAGTTTCTCTACAGATATTAAAGCACGTCAACTCTTTTTAATTTAGGAGGAGACTAAATTTATTGTGAAGCTGTGTTTCGGACTAGGATCAGTTGATTTTTACGTTTTTGATATGGATGAAAGCTTTTTGTATCGAACTATCGGTGAGATTATTCAACATGTAAAGAACGTGTTGAACTTTTAGAGCCCCGAAAAACAATCACTGATTTATCCTTTGATATCGACAAAATTCTGGTATTATAAGTGGTTTACGTTATACATGAGCGCCACCATTTTTATATGTATAAATGTCGGCCAGCATGAAACCATAGCAATCTCGCATAGATTAACATTTAGATTTTTTTTTTCCTAATGAAAAAAAAAGAAGGTATTGTACGATGGATAAAATTTATTAACCGCCGCTCTAAACTTGCTGTTCTACACAGAAAAAAATGAAATTATCGCACATAAAGGTGTGGAAAACATGAAATACAATGCGTGCCTACTAATCAAGGCAATTATCAAACATAAATATGCGTATACGGTATATATCGCTATAATTGACGACATCACACTTGGTAGACACAAAAGTGTGTGTTTAAGAAGCGCTTCAGGTCCTGCTTTTTCAATACTACGCAAAACAGCATTCTTGAAACACAAATACTTCTGCCGCTTCCTCCTATAAGAAAGCATAGGTTGTGTCGAGTCAACGGTCCACATGTTGGAAACGCCATTTGCAAATGGCGATTAATGTAACTTGTCACTATGGTGACAAGTGACATTTAACGGGAGATTTTTAATTCCAGAGCCGTACCACCCAAGGAGTTTAGAATAAGATATCTCGAGATGCCCTAGTTAATGGAGCACTACCATTTTGGGCTACCACTTTTGACGGCTGTCGCTCGCATGTAACCGCGAGTGACAGCCGTCAAAGTGTGGGAAAGCTAATGGTTTCCAATGCTATTGCAATGCATTATGTGTTGATAGAATCGCCTTTTTTCGTCGCAAATGTTTCAAATTTCGCATCATAACTTGCTTCCGATATGCGAGAAAATGCTAAATTTATAAAATTCTTAATTATTTTGAAGCCCCTTCTCATTTTCATTTTAAATTGAAATACACGAACATTAGTGCGAATTCAAAACAAAATATAAAATTAAAGTTGAAAACTTTACTCGTCTATGAAGAATAATTTATTCCGGTTTAATATTAACACAGTTTCAGCAACCCAAATCCGTCGCCCCGGTGGCGCAGTGGTCTAAGCAATGGCCTCTGATTATTCGTCCGAACGGAGTCCGGGTTCGAATCCCGTGAGGCATGGATGTTCTGTCTGTCTTACGGCACTGGCTCTCCCCCTTCGCTGGAACCAGTGATCCTAAATTAGGGACGGGCGACTGCTTATAGCTCATTGAGTTGCTCACGGTGGTCGTTAAACTTCCAATTAAAAAAAACAACACCCCCCCCCAAAATCCATACAATTTCAAAATACACCCAATGAAATTACACAGGTGTTATGTAAACAACGTCAAATTCCCACACCTGGCGGCTTCACGGTTAAGAGACTCAGGGCATCTCCAGAAATATTATTCTAACCTCCTTGGTATCACCTGACTATCATACATAAAGCGACCAGATATTGGAACACTGATTTGAAGACAAATGTGCGTGGCGGCCCCAAATCGGCAGTTCATTTGGGGTCATACACGTACTCAAAATAAATATGCAAATCTTTTTGTCACAAAACTGCATTGCTTCAATAAGTGTGATATTACATATGAAAATTTATGTCTTAAAAGGATATATCTTGTAGAATGTTGGTAATTTGTATTGACAAAGTAGAATTATGATGGCCAGAACATATTAGCAAAAGTGAAGTGCTTTTCCTCTTATATCTGCCGATTTAAAATCAAGCTGCACCCCAGACTGATCGCATGGCGAATTTTTCATTTTGCCAAAGTTTTTGGAGAAACTTAGATCAAGTACAGTCAAAATTTGACCGCGGCAGTAGTTCAGTGTCCTAGTGCCGGTCACTGACCAAGGAGGTTATATTACTGGAGACACCACTGGCTATGCCGCCTTAGGTCACAGCTAACCTGTGGTGTGACGTCACTAGCAGGCAAAAACGAACTAAACTATACCGTTGATAAAACAGTAAGCTTGTGTATCATTGATAAAGATTATTGAATTACTCATTTTATCTGTTTATACGCTTAGAAGTTTTTGTTCCATTGGTTTCAAAGCAGCTTCTTTTCTGCGGCTGCGTCGAGCCTGCTCATGACGTCATTTGCAGCACGGACGGTGACTTATGGCGACCAATGCTGCGTGGATAGGAGTGGTGTCTCCAGTGATATAACCTCCTTGCCACTGACCAGTCGTACAAGTGGGTACGGGTTCGAATCCCGCTGAGCCATGAATGGTGTGTTTGTCTTACAGCACTATCTCTCCCTTCCCTAGAACGAATATCTCCAAATTAGGGACAGGTGACTGCTTACATTCCTTAGAGTTGCTCGCGGTGATCGTTAAACTCGGAAAGAAGAAAAAAAGTCAAAATTTCTTTTCACAAGAAGCACGTCGGAAAATTAGTACAACGAAAACTACTTTTTAGAACATTTTTCATTAGAAATCTAACGAGCTAATGAGGAAGTGTAAATTCGAGGACATTTGAGGACAAACATCAAAATTGGAGGACAATTTGCGTCCCCAAAGGTATCAGACGGTTTTGGGGACAGTAAATTAAATTCGAGGACTGTCCTCAAGAATTGGGGAGTTCTGGTCAGCTTAATCATACACCATGGTCTGGATGTTTAAACGATTGTAGAAATCCGGTTGGTTTCTACAAGCGATAAAACATGCAATTTCATCTATATGAGCAATTTCTGTACATATAAAATATAAATTTCCAATACTGCTCATAATAATATGAATAAAATTCGTTTATCTCAAGGTTAACCTCTAAGCTATATTGAAATGATAATTATTGGGCTATGTTTGGGCTACTTTGTGGGAGAAATTGGGCTGGAGTTTTGTGAATGTCTGGCAACACTGATCATTGAGTAACCATGACAACTGCAATGGTTATTGGTGAAGTTTCAAATGAGCTGTGTATGATTTGTTTGTGTTTTTGTCCTTATTTTATATATAGATGATAACATTTATTTTTTTGTTTTAACTTAAGAACTTGTGCTAACGGGAACGGTAAAGAAATAAGTAATCTTGACACAGTGGCGTGAAACCGTTTCATATTCAGCTTTTTCTTTTTGGTGATTTAAAATCAAACCGTGCTTATGAAATTTCGGTGGTGAGTTTAAAGTTTTTTTCATAATATTGCATTTAGTTTCGTTGAGCTGTCACTTCTCATAAATTGTCGGTGTTTTCCTGCACTTTTGTCCGAGCAATATTAGTAGAACATTTGTATGACTTAAATCTCACAATTTGTTTCTCTGTGTCAGGAACTGCAAGGTTGTTTAGCCAACTGCAGGTAACAGGCTGCTTAGTACAAACGTTGGTAGATACAAATTCATTAACGAAATAATCGTTATGTTATTACTTTTCCGTGTAATTTGAGGATTATTCGTTCCACAGATTTCCTTTCATTCCCCTTAGCTTTTTAGTGGTGTTTCATTACTATTAAAATAATGGGTATCACTCGACTGTAAAGACTTTGGTTTCTCTAATGCATTTCTCTTATGTTTTTCGACAGATCTCCATAAGAGTGGTATCAATACAATCTTCAGTTCAGAGGAAAGAACGTTCACACAAAAAATTTAGATAGACAACGGATTTACCTTTTTTAAGCACCTCAAAGTAACCTCACTCGCTTAAGCAGCGAACGCGAGCCTCCTCGTTAGGCCTAACCGTCTGCTATCGTTAAGTTACTTTCACGGCAAAGCTTCCTTAAGCAGACGCTTCCACGGGAAAAAGAGACGACACTTCCTGTGACGTACCGACTCCGAGGCTGGCGATTAGGTTGAAAAATTATCACAGTATCCTACGTCTGGGTCCAGAGTATTGTTTCCCGCGACGATGACCATGCATTATCGGCGAACTCTTAACATGGCGTAGATATATTTGTTTATTTTTTTTTTATCACTTTTCCCTCATTAGTCTTTAAAAGCCATGCATTTTTTCAAGAAAATTAAATAGGTGAGATATAATATATAAAAGTTGAATGCTTGTTTGTCCGCTGTACAAATCTACAGTTTACAATTTAGAACCATCAAATTTAGTATACAATATCATGGTACTCTTAGACCGTAGGAGGTATTTTTGGATGATATTGGGGCCCGGGGTGAAGGGCCCCCATACGAAATTTTCGTAAAAAATTCTACGATTTTCAATTTAGAACCACTAAATTTGGTATGCTATGTCATGGTACCCTGACTTAGACCGTAGAAGGTTTTTGGATGGGGTCGGAGCCCGGGGGTCAGGGGCCCCCATACAAACTTTTCGTAACAAGTTCTACTGTTTTCAATTTAGAACCACCAAATTTGGTATACCGTCCGTCTCATAGTACTCTGATTTAGCCGTAACACGGTGTTGGGATGATGTTGGAGCCCGGGGTCAAGGGGCCCCCATACAAAAAAATTCGTAAAAAGTTCTACAGTTTTCAATTTAGAACCACCAAATTTGGTATACGTTCTAATGGTACTCTAACTTAGACCGTAGGAGGTTTTTGGATTATGTTGGGGCCCGGGGTGAAGGGGCCCCCATACGAAATTTTCGTAAAAAAATCTACGGTTTTCAATTTAGAACCACTAAATTTGGTATACTATGTCATGGTACTCTGACTTAGACCGTAGGAGGTTTTTTGAATTGGGTAGGACCCCGGGGGTCAGGGGCCCCATACAAAATTTGCGCAAACATTTCTACAGTTTTCAATTTAGCACTACCAAATTTGGTATTGTATCTGATGGTGCTCTAATTTAGCCGTACACGGTTTTTGGATGGTGTTGGGGCCCGGCCCGTAGACGATTTTTGGATGGGGTCGGAGCCGGGGGGAAGACCCCATACAAAATTTTCTAAGAATGCTCTACAGTTTTAAATTTAGAACCACTAAATTTGGTAAACCATCTCATGATATTGTAACTTAGATCGTACGCGGTTTTTTGGATAGGGTCGGAGCCCGGGGGCTCGGGGGGGGGGGGGGCTACAAAATTTTCTTAAACATTTCTACAGTTTTCAATTTAGAACCTCCAAATTTGGTATACCGTCTCATGGTACTCTAACTTAGACCGTAGGAGGTTTTTTGGATGATGTTGGGGCCGGGGTGAAGGGGCCCCCATACGAAATTTTCGTAAAAAACTCTACGGTTTTCAATTTAGAATCACTAAATTTGGTATACTATGTCATGGTAGTCTGACTTAGACCATAGGAAGTTTTTCGAATGGGATCGGAACCCGGGGGCCATCGGGCCCCATACAAAATTTGCGTAAAAATTTCTAGTTTTCAATTTAGAACTACCAAATTTGGTATTGTATCTGATGGTGCTCTAGTTTAGCCGTACACGGTTTTTGGATGGTGTTGGGGCCCGGAGTCAATGGGGGCCCCCATACAAAAATTGGTAAAAAGTTCTACAGTTTTCAATTTAGAACCATCAATGGTAACCGTCTCATGGTACTCTGACTCAGCCCGTAGACGATTTTTGGATGGGGTCGGAGCCGGGGGGGGGGAGACCCCATACAAAATTTTCTAAGAATGCTCTACAGTTTTCAATTTAGAACCACCAAATTTGGTATACCGTCTCTTAGTACTCTGATTTAGCCGTAACACGGTGTTGGGATGATGTTGGGGCACGGGGTCAAGGAGCCCCCATACAAATTTTCGTAAACATTTCTACAGTTTTCAATTTAGAACCACCAAATTTGGTATACGTTCTGATGGTACTCTAACTTAGACCGTAGGAAGTTTTTTGGATGAAGGTCTTACCAATATAGGTCTTACCATGTAGATGTGCCAGTCGAAGAAAGAAGAAAAAAAGTCAAAATTTCGGAAAGAAGAAAAAAAGTCAAAATTTCTTTTCACAAGAAGCACGTCGGAAAATTAGTACAACGAAAACTACTTTTTAGAACATTTTTCATTAGAAATCTAACGAGCTAATGAGGAAGTGTAAATTCGAGGACATTTGAGGACAAACATCAAAATTGGAGGACAATTTGCGTCCCCAAAGGTATCAGACGGTTTTGGGGACAGTAAATTAAATTCGAGGACTGTCCTCAAGAATTGGGGAGTTCTGGTCAGCTTAATCATACACCATGGTCTGGATGTTTAAACGATTGTAGAAATCCGGTTGGTTTCTACAAGCGATAAAACATGCAATTTCATCTATATGAGCAATTTCTGTACATATAAAATATAAATTTCCAATACTGCTCATAATAATATGAATAAAATTCGTTTATCTCAAGGTTAACCTCTAAGCTATATTGAAATGATAATTATTGGGCTATGTTTGGGCTACTTTGTGGGAGAAATTGGGCTGGAGTTTTGTGAATGTCTGGCAACACTGATCATTGAGTAACCATGACAACTGCAATGGTTATTGGTGAAGTTTCAAATGAGCTGTGTATGATTTGTTTGTGTTTTTGTCCTTATTTTATATATAGATGATAACATTTATTTTTTTGTTTTAACTTAAGAACTTGTGCTAACGGGAACGGTAAAGAAATAAGTAATCTTGACACAGTGGCGTGAAACCGTTTCATATTCAGCTTTTTCTTTTTGGTGATTTAAAATCAAACCGTGCTTATGAAATTTCGGTGGTGAGTTTAAAGTTTTTTTCATAATATTGCATTTAGTTTCGTTGAGCTGTCACTTCTCATAAATTGTCGGTGTTTTCCTGCACTTTTGTCCGAGCAATATTAGTAGAACATTTGTATGACTTAAATCTCACAATTTGTTTCTCTGTGTCAGGAACTGCAAGGTTGTTTAGCCAACTGCAGGTAACAGGCTGCTTAGTACAAACGTTGGTAGATACAAATTCATTAACGAAATAATCGTTATGTTATTACTTTTCCGTGTAATTTGAGGATTATTCGTTCCACAGATTTCCTTTCATTCCCCTTAGCTTTTTAGTGGTGTTTCATTACTATTAAAATAATGTCATTTTCTTCACTATTTTGGTTGACGTGAAAAGCTTATAATTAGAAATCCAATATCTCTTTAATTATAATGCAAACAGGAAAGCTGTGTGTGAGATTCCTGTGTGAAAAGGCATTTATTTTGAAAAACACTTTGAACAAAAGATCTACTATGGAAGATGCCATGCTGTTGTTAGTTCAAAATTTGAACTTCTATAAAATAATTAACAACATGAAAATAATTACCCTCCCTCCTTCTAAACAATGTCTTTTGTGGTATGTTTAGGTGAAAAACTTCAGTTATTTTTAAATTTCAAGTTAATAAGAAATGCCTTTGTTAAATTATTCAAAAGTTCACAATAGGGCAGTCAGTCAATAAATTTCATAGCAATGTACTAAGGAGCTTGAAGAAAATGTTCTTTTAAAGTAGTACATTCTAAACAAAAAAGATAGGAGCTACATTGGGGTCCTTTAAAATATTAGTTGTAATGTTTTGCATTTCATCTTTCTTTTTATGCATTCATCACATGATATTTTTAAGAACAGCTCTACCAGTGGCGTAGCCAGAAATTTCTTAAAGGGGGGGGATCCATGGGTTTGGTTCATTGGTGAAAGCGTCGTACACACATACATATATCGCTTTAAATTCGTGCTCAGTCTCCCCTCAAGGGAGGGGTTAAAACCCCACCCCCTCCCTCTGGCTACGCCATTGAGCTCTACCATGGTTTTATAGTTGTTAGCTTGCTTTTTCATCAATTGATAGAGTTGGCAAGTATGAATCTTTCCTAATTTTCTGTGTTTCTTTGGTGCAGAAAAAGTGGTATTTCAGCATGATATGAATATATCTAATGAGTGGAACTGGAACTCATATTTCTCTTTTTCTGTAGTCAGTGATTTGTGGAATTAATTTCAGCATTGTTCCTTATCCACAGAACTTAATACTGGTCAACCTTTACTGAGAGTGAGAATCATAAAAATATTTTTTATTAATTATTTTATTTATTTAAGAAAAAGGAAAGAGTAATATACGGTATTCTGTTTGATATTCATGTTTTGTAATTAAAGCAAATATTTATTGAGTTTAATTTCTTTAAAATGGTTTCGTAGGTACTTTTTACTTAAAAAAACAATTTAGCTTCCAAATTGAGTGAGTAAAGATTATTTGGTTTTAGTCTCACTGGTAAAAAATGAAAGACCAAGAAAAATTAATAACAATAATTACTGTTTTACATTCTTTTTTCAAGGAAAAGAAAAGAATATTATAAAGTATTCCATTTAATATTTATGCCTCATAATTAAAGCAAATGTTTATTGGGTTGAATTTTTAGGTGATGTTTTTCTTCACCAAAGTGTTCATTATATCTGCAATATCATGAAGTGCAGGACCTACATTGTGTTTCAGCAGGAAGTCCCACTTTTTAAATAGGTAAACTGTTTGGCTAAATGGCAATATAACTGTGTAAATGAGAGGTTAATAATGGGAAAATGACTGACCATCACATAAAATTTACTGCAGATCACGTCGGTGGGGCCTTTAGCGGCTGTTCCCACATTCACCTGTCAGTTCTCGCCACAGGCAGTAAGATGTCATACACAGTGCTGCAACACATGCCTATCATAAAAAATTACTGGCTTACCAATTCTATTACTGCCACACAAAGAGCTTACCAACATGAGTATGGTGTTCATGATGGTCCTGACTGGAAGACTATTCTAAGGTTTGTGGAGAAGCTGGAAGAAACAGCTTCATTACTGAGTAAAAAGGGAATCACAACCCACCATCAAGACTGCTGTAGGGTGCAGAAGATGTTCATAAGTGATTGTTTTGCTCCCCCTGGAAATCATTACACCGATTGTCACAGGAGACTGGCTACTCTTTGATGGCGTGCCAAAGAGCAGCTAGCTAAGCACACAAAAATCAGGCAGTACAGCTGTACACCAGCTGAAGGGGCCCAACAAAATCAAGCATGTATGTTATTGCAATTGGTTCTTCAACTGTTTGGAAAGAAACTGTGGAATATTGATGACAACATGGTTTACCAATGAAGCTTGGTTTCATCTCTCAGGATATGTAAAATCTCCAAAACACAAGGATTTGGGCATCAGAAAACCCTCATGCAATCCACAAAAGGTGGATGTATGGTGTGCAATTTTTGTTGATAGAGTCATTGGACCAATTTTCTTTGAAAGGACTGAGAACACTGCTGTGTACAAAGACATTTTCATGGCCTTCATGGAGCAACTAGATGACATTGAGCTTACACAGGGGTACTTCCAACAGGATAGTGCCACGTGCCACACCTCCAATGAGTCCATAGTGCTCATCAATAACTTTTTCGTGGACTATGTTGTCTCTAAAAACCTGTGCCCCCCCTCCCACCCCTTTGCCAGACTTGACGTCAGATGATCACTTCTTCTTGTGGGGCTTAAGGAGAGAGTCTACAAAAACAGACCACGAACCATTCAGGATCTCCAGGCAAACATCACAACCAAAATAAACAATATTGACTCAGACATGTTGAGGCATTTATCAGAAAACTTAATGAAACATGTGCAAATGTGTCTTGAAGAGGAGGAGGGGACACTTTCAGCACTTGATGTGATGGTAAGTCATATTCTCCCATTATTAACCTCTCATTTACACATAGTTACATTACCGTTTAGTTATTAAGTCAAACAATTGACCTATTTTAAAAGTGGGGCATCCCACTGAAACACCCTGTACTTAATATTATCAGTAACCAAATAAAATACCAGATTTTTTTTTTTTTTTTTTTTAAATTAGTATAACATTTTTTTCATTGAAAATCAAGATTTTCACTTTGGCATACTACACATGCAGGTGTTTTTTCTGCAGTCCATCCTTTTAATTTCAATAGTTTTATTTATTTTTTATTTTTTATTTATTTTTTTGTACTAGCTGTGAAATACTATCCTGTTGCAACTCATGTTTAACATAACAGTAAATGGTTGAATTCCGTTTTATTGGCGTATGGTACAAACTACATTGTAAATGCAAGCTTTCGCCACTCACGGGTGGCTTCTTCATATATTTTCAATTTAGTGTTTATATTTAGCATTTCCTGAAGAAGCCACCAATGAGTGGCAAAAGCATGCATTTACGATGTAGTTTGTACCATACGCCAATAAAACGGAATTCAACCATTTACTGTTATTGATTTAGGCGTATTCTACCCGATTATAATTAATTTCATGTTTAACATATCTGCCTGCTTTAGGAAACAAGAAAAATAGAGATCTGTGATCATTTTTTTTATTTAAATTATTAGAATGTTTAAGTGTAAAAATAAATACTGCTTATGTAGGAAGGAATTTAGTGGAAACACTGCACCCTATAAAGCCAGATTTATTGAGTTTTTACTCTTCTGCTGTGAAAGTAGTACCAGTTGAAAGTAAATCTTTTGTGATGAAAGAATGTTTGAAATATTAGATAGTGATTAGAAATTCTGCTGTAGGTTATGAAGTTTAACCTGGCAAAAGTAAAATGAAATTTACTTGGAAAGTACAAAATGTGAATATTAATAGAAAATAAATGTAAAATGAATTTACATTAAAGCTAAATATAAACACAGTGATGTATATTCTGAAACATGCAATTTTTTTTTATTTTTGCTGGCTAATTAGCATAAGAAGAAATATCTGCTAAAAATCATGAATTTTTAATGCTTTTCAATAAAAGATATTGCCTTAAGGAGTAGTCAGTGTTCTGAAAGTTTTCAAGAGCACGGTAGGATATTACATTTTATTAGCTAAGTTCACCTATTCGTTGATGAATATTATTCATTGCTTTGTGTAAGTGAAATCATGGCAAATCCTACAGATGTATTATTTCTAAACTTTAAAAAGTTATTTCTAAACTTTAAAAGTTATGCTTGCTAAAAATAATTATCCTTCTACAGTAATTGAAAAATATTTAATAAAAAATGAAGTTAAATCAAAAACATCCAATCAGTAACATAAAGTTAACTAATGAAGTTATCTACCAAGAAGCTTTATTTGGAAAACATCAAAGAATCATGAAATATGTAATTCATGAGACAACCTTAAGGGTTATCTTATGTTATAAACGTGCTTTAGATTAAATATACATAATATCTAAGTTATTATTTACCTGATATTGGCAAAATATTTTGCACGTTGTTGCTCCATGAGGCACGTGCTTCCAGCCCGAGAGAGGTCAATTTGTTATGGGTTTATTTGGTTAGTTACAATTTTTTTATAAATGAAACAATTAGGTTATATTATTATCAGTTCACATTCATTCATTCGCACAATCAAACGTTTTAAATTTACAATTAATTAAAAGATTGTATTAGAAAAAGTTATATTCATCGGGTCGGGAGACGTCTCTCAAGAGGCTCTTCGTCACGTTGTTATGGCGAGCGCTTTCGGCACATCCGGAGTGCCGTCATCAGGCCTTCCACACCTACACGAGGGTTTTCTCGCGTGTGTGTAGCAGCTGGAGTTGCATGTCGGGAAACGAAGGGAAAGTTTTGCGGCCTGTATGTGTTATGTGATTGTTTTTCATGTGTCGCCATCTATTGAATGAGTTGGTAAGTATATCAGTCGTAAGTACAATTTTTCCCTTTTTGTGTAGATATTTTTGAGCTATTGTTATTTATTTGTAGAAACAGGTGTATTATTTTTAGTCCTTTATTAAATGGTGTGACTTTTTGTAATGTTCTTTTTTTTTTTGTCTTTTTTTATGGATTTTTTCGCTTTTTATAAGTGACTTCCAGGCTGTATCCAGGTGGTAGGGTCTTGTAAGCTGCATATTTTATCTTTTTTTGTTCAATTTTAACGCTTTCAGAAATCCTTAATTCTTTTTTGTTTGTGTGGGTGGTTAGTAATTTAATATTTTCAAAATCAGGATATTGTTTATGATAAACGCAGTGTTGAACGAGTGCAGTTTTTTCTTCTTTTTTGTTCCAGTTTTTTATATATTGATGTAATCTTTTTATTAATCTATTTTTTTGTGCTACCAATGTAAGAGATGTGGTCTCCAGAACTCTGTGAAGCAATAGGAATTTTATACATGCCTGCTGATTGTAGTATATTATTGTTTAATTTTTTCTTTATAACTAAGTCACCAATATTCTGAACATAATGGCCAAAAATAATGTGTTTCTTCATTAATCTTAAAAATTTTCCACTTAGTCCTCTAACAAAAGGAAAAGAACCTGAAAATTTGTATTTCTTTTTTGGAATGTTTTGACTAGACTCCTTTAAATTCTTTTTGTATTCAAAAATCAACCTTTTAACAGTTTTTGTGTCATACCCATGTTGTTTGGTTGTGTTAATAATCCATTAATCCATTTGATTTCTTCTTCTCTGTACTTTCTATTTGAGGAATGTGTGAAGGCTCGTTTTACCCAATTCCTAATACTATTGACCTTATGAGTTTTTGTGTGTTCAGATTGATATGGGATCATTATAGATACACATGTTGGTTTTCTAAAAACTCTGTATTCCAAATTTAAGTCTTTTTTTTTAATTTAAGTCTTTTTTTTATAAAAGAAAGACAAATCTTGAATACAGAGTTTTTAGAAAACCAACATATGTACCTATAATGATCCCATATCAAAACACCCAAAAACTCATAAAGTCAATAGTGTTAGGAAATGGGTAAAATGAGCCTTCACACATTCCTCAAATAGAAAGTACAGAGAAGAAGAAATCCAATGGATTATTAACACAACCAAACAATATGGGTATGACACAAAAACGGTTAAAAGGTTGATTTTTAAATACAAAAAGAATTTAAAGGAGTCTAGTCAAAACATTCCAAAAAAGAAATACAAACTTTCAGGTTCTTTTCCTTTTATTAGAGGAATAAGTGGAAAAATTTTAAAATTAATAAAGAAACATAACATTATTTTTGGTTATTCTGTTCAGAATATTGGTGACTTAGTTATAAAGAAAAATATAACAATAATATACTACAATCAGCAGGCGTGTATGAAATTCCTATTGCTTCACAGAGTTTTGGAGACCAAATCTCCTACATTGGTAGCACAAAAATAGAATAATAAAAAGATTACATCAACATATAAAAAACTGGAACAAAAAAGAAGAAAAACTGCCTCGTTCAACACTGTGTTTATCATAAACAATATCCTGATTTTGAAAATATTAAATTACTAACCACTCACACAAACGAAAAAGAATTAAGGATTTCTGAAAGCGTTATAATTGAACAAAAAATAAATAAAATATGCAACTTACAAGACCCTGCCACCCTGGATACAGCCTGGAAATCACTTACAAAATACAAAAAAATCTATAAAAAAAGACAAAAAAAAAAAAAACATTACAAAAAGTCACACCATTTAATAAAGGACTAAAAATAATATACCTGTTTCTACAAATAAATAACAATAGCTCAAAAATATCAACACAAAAAGGGAAAAAATTGTACTTACGACTGATATACCTACCAACTCATCCAATAGATGGCGACACATGAGAAACAATCACATAACACATACAGGCCGCAAAACTTTCTCTTCGTTTCCCGACATTCAACTCCAGCGGCTACACACACGTGCGAAAATCCTTGTGTAGGTGTAGAAGGCCTGACGATAACACTCCGGATGTGCCGAAAGCGCTCGCCATAACAACGTGACGAAGAGCCTCTTAATAGATGTCTCCTGACCCGATGAGTATAGCTTTTTCTAATACAATCTTTTAATTAATTGTAAATTTAAAACGTTTGATTGTGCGTATGAATGAATGTGAACTGATAATAATAAAACCTAATTGTTTCATTTATAAAAAAATTTAACTAACCAAATAAATCCGTAACAAATCAACCTCTCTCGGGCTGGGAGCACGTGCCACGGAGCAACAACATGCAAAATACTTTGTCAATATCAGGTAAATAATACCTTAGATATTATGAATATTTTATCAAAGAATCGGCAAAAAAATTCCATGTTCAACTTGCCCCAAGCTTAAACAAAACCAATTAGAAATCCTCCCATCTTATAAATAATAAAAAAAAGAGGCAATGCCTTACTACAAGAATGGTAGTCTATGTTGTAAACTGCAGTCATGGGGGAACTTATGTAGTAGAAACTGGGTGTCAAGACTTGAGCAAGAGAAACAAAGCCGCTATAAAAAAATTTACCAGCAAAATCAGGACTTGACACACTCAAAACATCTGACATTCAATTTACTAGGGCTTCATGAAAATTCTATAACATTAGCAACACTTTATCAAAAGGAAGTTGGAAGAGAAGCCACAGTTAGCAAACATAAAGTATGGGTATTATCACTTGAGTGGCAACATCTTCTCTATTGAGTAGATCACAATGACAGGTTAGAGTTCATCTCGAAAATTTGACAAATGATAATTTATCTTAGTAACCTTTGTAAAATTAAAGTTGAATTATAATAATCATTTATTTATTTTTTCATTTATTACTTCATCACATAATTTATTTAGATTCTTCAGTTTTTTGATGCATTGAGATCTGTGTGAGTAACATATGTATTTTGCACTTTTCTTTCCAGAAATATGGCTCCTGCAGTTCAAAAGAAGAAGGTAGGGGATATTTTTAGTACATAATTGTTATTACTTTGTGATTTTAAGGTAAACTTAGATGTGAAATAATTATGGGTACATGCAACCACTCTAAAGTAGCAAGTGTTAATTTGCTACCTGCAGTCATAGGTTTACCTTGTACATATGTAGTCAAATTTAGCTAAACTGCCATATTTTGTTCATCATACTAAACTGGAGGTAACAGTTTAAAGAGGTTCACATTTAAAAACAAAAAAGGATAAAATTAATTGAATAGTCAAATAAGAAATAAATAAAACAAACATATATTCTTTTTTATCAGATCTCTAATTCTGAGAATGTAAGGACTGAAAACACAGTGATTAAATAAGGTTTATGACGATAATTCTTAAAATATGTTTTTTTTTTCATTTTCCTATTACAGCATTACTTCTTTCATCAGTACCATCAACATTTACACAGTGAATTGATGTTATTCTATCTTTCATCTTTTTGTAGCCTTTCTCATTTTTATTTGAAATTGTTTATCTGGTATACTATAAAACAAACCAGATTCATCCATATTATTAACACATCTTTTAATTCATAACCAAATATTATTTCAAAAAAATTTTTTTCTTCCCGCATCCACTGAAAATTCAAAGGTTTCTTCTATTTCACTATGTCATATTATCAATGATAATCTGTGCCATTTTTTTAATCTTTGAAACTAACCATTACTGTAGCTCAGTTCTTGAATTTGGTATTCTTTCCTAAACTGCCTCGCTTTTTTAAGAATAATTTAATTTGCAAGAACTCCATGCTTGGTATTTACTTGGACAATCCATAAAACTTTAAGGTTTCTCTAAATTTTGAGTTTGCTACTTTTAAATTTTTTAACTTGGTGCAGTTGTTTTTCAGATTCCATCCACTTATGTTTGTCACTTAAAATGCCTCCTACCATTCTACTAATTGACTTGTCAAAAAGGTTGAAAAAGGTGATTTCCTAATGTCTGATGACTAGATCCAGAATTGGAATATTTAAATTCGTACATCAAAATTTTCTCATGAACATTCAACAATGTTTTACCCATTTCAGGATGTTTTAAAATAAACAAAACCTGATGAATGAAAAAAGCCAGCAGAACAAGCAGTCCCTAAACAGTGACTACTGGGAGTGTTGGATAACTAGAGATTTCAGAACGTGAAATATTGGACTGAAAATACCATTTTCTGAGGGAGTATGAACTCTACGGAAATGCAAGACACTGAAGTTAAGCTATTGACATTTGGTCAAATCATAAAGGGAACCATATAAGCAGGGTAACTAGTCCTTACCTTTCCATTTAGTAAACTTCAATATTTAATCGGACATGCACGCACAAACGACATCTCATTTCTGTCATATGCAATAAATGGAAGTCTGCCCTTGATGTTTGGCAGCTCACCACACGCACAAATGACATGGCATCATTCTTTTTTCAGATGACTGGTTGTGGCAGTGGCTGTTATGTCACCCATTCTGCAAAACCTCTTTGAAGAGGACCCATCTAACATGCTTTCAGGGCACACTTAAGAAATCTTGGAGTGTCAATCGCAAACCAGTAAATTTTTTGAGAGGTGATTCAATGGGGAATTCTCCAATGAGAAACCTCAAAATGTCACTAGAATGTGATGGTGGTCAACAAGGTGGTGGTTTAAAAGAGGAATTTCCATTTAGTAGAACAGGATAATATTTGTAACCCATTAGCAGTGGGCAGAAGGTAGGGGTGGCAGTTTTAAGAGGGGCAGTTTATTGAGGTTCAGCTTTACCTTTATATAGCACTGCAAGTCGTCTTTCCATTAGTCGTTTGCTATCGTCACGTGGGGTAATTCCCGGTCATTAAGTTTCTGGGGTAATTCCTGGTCACATACTTTTTTAAATCAAAATAACACTTTACCAAAGTTAAAAAAAATCATAGAAACAATTTGAACATTCTACTTTGCTATGCATAATTCATTTGTTCCTTAAGTTGAAATATTATGAAAAAAAAATATTTTAAAACCTACTAGTTAAGTTTCTGTAAAACAACATTACAAAGATCTTTGTCATTAATAAAGTTTTAATTATTTAACATTTTTTCTTTTTTGGTAAAATTATAAACTATCACAGCTTCTAAAAGAGAATTTAAGATTTTCTTATGCTATTCTGAATTAATTTATAGGAGTATACCAAACTTTGCCCCATATTTCAGGGGTAATTCTTGGTCAACGGGGTAATTCCTGGTCATTGTAGTTTTCCAGTATTTGTGCTTGACATTTTACTTATTGTCACCATCCGACCTCTGTAATTATATTTATCATGCAACTTTTTAACCCTAACTGCAAAGTGACATTCTTAACTGAAACTGCAAAGCATCTCTAATTGTAACTGCAGCGTGATAATCCTTTGTTGTGCCAAAAACATGTGCATATTGCCTAAATGTTAGTCAGTTATTCAACTTGTTTTTTTTTTCATTGTATTCCATTTATCTAAAAATTAGCCTGTTATTTTAGTGTACTTTCTGTGTTAACTATCGGCTATAATATACAGTTTCTGTGAAATTTATGCATCATGATGAAACTATATAAGCCAAAGAAAGATATCAAGTTGAAGAAATTAAAGCCTGATGAGGCTATATATAAGATGGAAAATTAAAATTTTCAGTGCACGTGCAGCTGCTAGAGCTGTAGATATGCCTTTTTCAACTTTGCAGGCGTGTTTAGCAAGCTTGAAAAAAAAAAAAAAAAAAACAGAAATAAAGCCTGTAGGTGCTCCTTTTAAGTATTCCAAGTAAATCAGAGGATAATGGCAGTTGCTCTAAAGATATGGATGATTTAAATTTGATTAAACAGTTAGGTAAAGATACTTCATTGCAAAATGCAAAAATAGTGTTGAGAAATATCCAGAATGCAGCAGAAGAGCACTGTTATTATGCTGTGTATTATGATAAAGATCCTTTTTATATTGGGAAAGTCACAAACAAACAAGGAAATAAAGTAGAAGTAAAATTTCTAGAAAAGGAGCTGGAAACTTGTGTTGGCTTCAGCGAGACAGACTATAAACTATAAACATTCAGTACATTTTCTATGGACCAGTAGATTTGCAAGGTGTTGATCCATTTACAGAAAATAATGAGCCAATAAATGTTGAATACAAATCAGTGGCAGCTCGTGGTTGGAAAAATAGGTGAAGAGGTACAAGAGCAGTATGAAAAGATATATACTGTCTACAATGAAAATCCCTTAATGAGGACTTACTTATTTTTTGTATATTAAATCAATTTTTCTTCCTTTTAAAGCTGCAAATTTGTCGTCATAAGATGGTTAGATGGTTGTTTCTTCGTGAGCATCAATAAAATGTCTTCCTGAATAGAAATATTTGCCAGAGAAGCAAGTTTATCTTGGGAACTAGTGTTTCTTGAGCAAGTTTGTATTCTTTTAAGAAAACTTCTTTCCACTGGCACACTTGTAGCAGTGGCGGCTCGTGGTTGGAAAAATAGGTGAAGAGGTACGCAGTATGAAAATATATCTACTGTCTACAATGAAAATCCCTTAATGAGGACTTACTTATTTTTTTTATATTAAATCAATTTTTCGTCCTTTTAAAGCTGCAGATTTGTCGATTATGTTGTCATAAGATGGTTAGATGGTTGTTTCTTCGTGAACATCAATAAAATGTCTTCCTGAATAGAAATATTTGCCAGAGAAGCAAGTCTATCTTGGGAACTAGTGTTTCTTGAGCAAGTTTGTATTCTTTTAAGAAAACTTCTTTCCACTGGCACACTTGTAGATGGAATTGTTAAACTGAGGAAAACCAATTTATAAACTTCTGTAAAAATGTCTTTGTCTCCGTGAAACACTTGAAGGAGTTCTTGAGTCAATATATTCCTTAATTTTTCATCGGCATATACAAGACTCAGTTCATTTTTAAGGCGCTGTGTTTAGTAAATATGTTTCTGTAAAAATGTAGATTTTCAAGAGCGCGAGAGGGAAAGCATGCATTAAATTATTCGAATTTGGTTGTGTCAGCAAGTCAGACAAATTGAAGTTTCTTACAGTCTTGAAATCTTATATCCATTTCCATAAGAATGTGGTCCAAAATTTTAAAATACAATTGTTTATAATTTTGAAAAATTGTTTCCTGTGTAAGAGCAGCATATTCCCGTGCTTATTTCTGTGATTTTGCTAGCTTTTCCAAACTGTGCTTCAAATAACTCATCGTTCTTTTTATGGCTCAAAATTTCACGAGTTTTATTTTTGTTTTTTTTAATTTGAGTTACACAGTAGTTTATGTTTAGTTATTTTTTTCTTCAAAAGTTTGAATAATAGATCGGTGGAGCCAAAAATGTAAATTTGAAAGTGTTAATATCATTCAGAAACCCCTTGGCAAGATGAATTGATTTTTTGTCTGATTATTCGCTATTCGTCAGAAATCCGAACACTTCCTTCAATTTATTCCAATCTTCAACAACTACACTTACTAATTTCGAAGTGGAGGACCATCGAGTTTCTGCTATGGTTGGTATGCATCTTGCGGTTTTGATGCCCCGGTGGTGCAGTGGTCCAAACGATGGCCTCTGATCATTCGTCGCCGCCCCGGTGGCGCAGTGGTCTAAGGCGCTAACCTCTGATCATTCGTCCGTAAGGGGTCCGTGTTCAAATCCTGGTCAGGCATGGATGTTGTGTTTGTCTTACGGCACTGGCTCTCTCCCTTCCCTGGAACCAGTGACCCTAAATTAGGGACGGGCGATTGCTTATAGCCCATTGAGCTGCTCACGTTGGTCGTTAAACCTCCAATCAATCAATCAATCAATCAATCTTGCGGTTGTTGATATAAGTGTATAAGACCGCTTCGCAGAATGGTGAACAAACGAAGCAATTCCACTGAGGCTTGCAAAAAGTATGCGACACTTAGAAATTTTAGAAAAACTCTGGTGTAATACAAGATTCAAACGATGAACTAAGCAATGAACAAAAAACAGCTTCAGAAGCTTTATCCTTGACTTTTTTTTTTTTCTGTAGCCCATTTAAGTGTCCAGACATTATACTTGCCCCATCATAACATTGTCCTATTTATTTGTGATGGTAATCAGACTGTTCCAAAATTTTGTCTAGCATTTTGTATAAAGCTCCTGATGTTCCATCTTCATTCACATCATGGAAACCCAAAAATCCCTCAACCAATACACCTTCTGAATCAACAATAAAAAATTATTTAATTTTTCACGTGATCGTTTATATATTCAGAAATACATTCAATTAATCCATTTTGAATAGTTTTTTATCCTTTCGTATTGATTTTCAATTTCTAAAGAACTTCTTCATATCAACAATGAAAGTAATTCAATGAAATTTCCACGATTTATCGAGCCCATGATTTCGTCATGGCCATGGAATGCTAGTTCTTGTTTGCTCAAATTCAGTACAGACTAATACTGCATCAATCACTGTCTGTAAGAAAAGTCTATTTAAAAGAACGTTTTCGTTAAAATGCGTTTTCAAAAGCCTAGCATTTTCCCTCCGGGCATATGCAATGGTGTTTTGAATTTTTTCAAAATTCCTTAACATTAATCCGCATTTCAGGTGTTCGCTAGAATCACGATGTTTATGAAGTGACCGTGTTACGCTTAATAAATCTGAGAATCCGTCTTTATTCCACGCCGAATGTTTATTACTAAAAAGTAAGCAGGGCCAAAAAAAAAAAAAAAAAAACACCCGCTCCACCGTGATCTCTCACGACTTTACTCTCAAAAACTGAAAGATGCAGAGGTAAGGCGCGTGCAGCTGAAACACTTCACTTGAGCGAGCAGATTGGGGAGGGTGACGTCACGGTTACCATGACAACTCGGCCGAAAAATGCAGACTTCCAAGCATTCTCATTTCGGCTCTTCACTTGCGCTGTTTTGCGTGTAAGGATTTGTTTTCCGTATTGAGCGCGCCATGTGAATTAATACCTATTCAAAATTTTGAGTATTTTGTTACTGAATAAAGGCAAAAAAGAATATATTATAAAAAAATACTGAATAAAACTTTATTTTGAGTAAAATAGGTGAAGAGGCACTTCACCTACTTCACCTGAAAAGCCGCCACTGATACAAATGTTATAAAAAATACTTTGGATAATGTAGAATTTAAATGCAAGACTTCGGCATATCCAATAAAATTGTATTTAAGCTACTATGCAGTGTATGTTCTTCTTTTTGGCTATATGGTTAATATAACTTCATATCATTTAGTTTAAATGTTTTAACAGATTATCATAAAAAATTAAATTATTAGTCCATTTATATATCAAATATGGTGCTGACCAATAATTCCCTAGTAGTGACCAGGAATTACCCCAACCCCTCGGTAATTATTGGTCACTTAATATTTATAATTAATCAAATTAAGAATTAGTTTATGATGAAGTAAACATTTTATAAAAAGCATGTAACAAAGTACTTACTCCATGCCAAAATTAAGATACTAGCTTTCATAGTTTTTATAATAATTTAATGTTATTGATTTTTGACCGGGAATTACCCGAGTGATGATAATGCCTTTATATCCAGAATTATCTGCTGATTAAACGTTTGTGCTGAATATGATGTAATTAATCTTAGAAACTAAACCGACTGAAATGAAACAAAGAATAACATGCTTCCTAAGATATTTGATGGTTTTTCACATATCAAATGCAGATGATCAAGTTGCATGTACATTAGGTCAGATGTGTCAAACACCTCACAGGGTCAGGGCCACATTAAGATAAATTTTTCAAGTGGGCTGCAAACAGTGTGTCTAATATTCTTCCTTTAATTAATTCTGATAAATTAATTCATTGGGTCATTCTTTAATATAATCTACCCTCCTTAATTTATTTAGTATTTAAGTAAGTTGAGAATTTATTTCAGACTCAAGCAGTAAAAATTATTTGAAATACCAAAAATTATATATATATATATCATCATCATCATCATCATTGTCAACCATTATCAATCCACTGCTGGACGAAGGTCTCCCCAAGTTTCCTCCACAACGGTCTGTCTTGTGCCAGATATATATATATATATATATAATGAATAGCTTGATGTTTTTGTAACATTCTTGACATCATTACTAAATTTAAGGCTTTAATGATTTGTTTTGCATTTTTATTGACTCTGACTCAGAAGCTCAGAACTTTTACTGTAAGTTAATTTGAAGACACCTGATTTAAATTCCTTGGCTAATAATACTTTTGACAAGTATGTGTCCTTTGGATTAGATTTCTCGTGTGTCTAGTGTCTAGTTTATTTAAATGAGATTTCTCTTAAGTCTAGAAACAAAACTCTAAATGTGTTTTACTCAGTTTTAAAAACTAACAAGGGTGAAATACAGCAAATATGCTCTAGTGCATATAGTCAAGTGTAATATTAGGTGGGTGGTCACATTGTACTACCATAAGTAAAATTTTTTTTTATGGTAGTTGTAAACAGTATTAACCTTGTTTTATGTAAGCAGTGATTATGAAGCTACTTTTCAAAGTAGCTTCATAATCACTGCTTACATAAAACAATAACTTTACAAAGCCTCCTTTAAAACTGCTGCAACTACTTTTTCTGAAAAGAATTGGGTTGATCCATAAGTTCATGCCGTTTTATTTCATGAGTGTTTCCCAGGTCAGTAGTGACGGTGCAGATGACCAGTTGTATATCAAAATGTAGCCAGTAATATCGTGTATCTAAATCATATTGTATTGTGTGATTGTGGCTAATGGTTTTTTGGTTTTCAGGTCCGGAAGTATGGAGTGTCAAGTAGAGAGGAATGAACATTTCCGACATCTGCTCCTCTACGAGTTTAAAAAGGGGTCCACAGCCACTGAGGCTACTTGACAAACTTGTGCTGTGCATGGGGAAGATGCTATTGCTCCAAGAACAGCCCGTAAATCGTTTGAGCGGTTCCGAGGTGGCAATTTTGACCTCAATGACTCTCTACACTCAGGTTGTCCATCTCACTTTGATGAGGATCATTTGAACCATCTCATCCACTTGGATCTACATCAAACCACATGCGAATTGGCCACTGAGACGGACTGTGGTCAGGCCACAGTGGTGCGACACCTGGAACGTATGGGAAAGGTCCAGAAATTGGGGTCTTGGGTGCCTCACACTCTCACCGAGGACAAGAAGAATAAGAGTGTTGCGATATGTGGTTCCTTGCTCACCCATTATCCATTATCGTGAATGTTCTGAGCAACACAAACCCTTTCTGTCGCGTATTGTTACTGAAGATGAAAAGTGGTGCTTGTACATAAATTTCAGGCATCGGAGAGAATGGTTAAGCCCAAACAAGATGCCTACACCATGTCCAAAACATGACCTTCATCCTGCAAAGTTCATGTTGTGTGTCTGGTGGGACATGGAAGGCATTATTCACTGGGAAGTACTGCCGAGGAATCAGACCATCAATGCTGCACTCTATTGTGAGCAACTCCTCCATGTGGAGGGAGCAATTAAGAAGAAATGGCCACATCAGCACCATGGTATCCTTCTCCTACATGATAACACACTCCCTCACAGTGCAAACATGACCAAAATGGCCATTCAGGACATGAAATGGGAGATCCTTCTACATCCGGCCTATTCCCCAGATGTCGCCCCCTTCAGACTATCACCTGTTCTGATCTCTGTCGAATGCACTCTGTGGCAGAACATTCAACAATGATGTTGATCTCCAGAATTTCCTTTTTGATTTCTTTGCAGCAAAACCTGCACGTTTTTTCAAGAATGTCATTGCGGACCTATCCATACATTGGGACACCATCATAAACAATTGGGGGGAATACATAGTTGATTGATTCCGTTTTCTCTTTTGATGTAATACATTCATGTAGTGTGGTGAAAAAACGGCATGAACTTATGAATCAACCCAATAGTTAGCAACAGTACTTTTTCTGAAAAGTGGCTACTCTTGCTACTTTTTAGCTACTTTTTCTACATTTAGTTTTAAGTTAAAAGTGCCAGTTCTGAAGATGATCTTTATATGTACCTTTGTATTTACCTCAGTTCTGATCATCATATGTAACACCTTTTTTCACATTCAGTGGCTAAAATTCCAGGCTAGCTGAGATGTCCACTGAATTTAAATAAAAACACTAAAGAAATAACTGTGAATTCATTTTCTGTGACTAGGAGAATTAAATCTCACTAACAACTGTCTTTAACAAAATTACCGCTGTGATCATCTCATAGGCGCTGACTGAGAAGACTTTCCTGTTAATAGCATAAAGTAAGGAAGATAATACTATATGATTAACAGTTTGGTAAACTTTCACAATGTAAGTCAAATCAGGTATGTGACTGTAGACAGGACATCCTTTGGCTCTCTGTTCCTGCCAATAATGCTTCAAGAAATCTAACAATGTCACGTGATTTGAAGAATATATTCTTTAACATTTTTTTTTAAAGTAGCACAATTCATAGCATAATTTTCTGCTACAAGCTGCTTTATTTTGTAGTATGCTACATGTAGCACACTACTTCCGATCACTGTATGTAGATGCACATGTCTCTCTGTATAGACAGGTGTACAGATGTAGATATAATCATATGCCCATAGAGATTGTTAATGTTCCAATTGTGTCCCCAGTGCTTAACAGAAGTGTGAAGGGTAGTAGTGTAAGTGTATCTGTAATGAACAGGAAAAAAACTAATACAGTTGAACCCTCATATAATGAGCTCAGATATAAGGAAGGTTCATATATAACGATGTCTTTGCAGTTCCCTGAATTTTCAATGCCATCGTAATGTTATTTCAACTGGGTATTACGAACAGCAGTTTTGTCCAAAATCATATATAACGAAGTTTTTGCCTTTTTCCCATTCAACATTTCTCCTGCGGGAGAGGTAGCCAGTTTCTTTTTTTCTTCTTCAGGATATCTTGAGACCTCTGACTCAGTGAAATGCCCGAAGACTAGCCAGGCGGTGTCGGAACCCCCACTTTTCCTCACCCCTAGAGCTTAGAGGGTAAATGATCTGTTTCCCAGCTTGAGAACAGAAGGAGGAATGTGACAAAAAATCAGGGGGTGGGGTGTTGGGAAATCATGCCAGGGGTGTCCAATGTCAGCGTCTTCATTTTGGGGCCGTATGTTAAATTGTTCGGATGGACCAGATAGGCAGACGTTTGTCTTAATTGCACTTCTGCAATTCCTAAGCGGGTGCATCTGATGGTTTAAAGCTTTGGAAGCAGCAATTTTTCTCACAATTTCGTTCGTTAGAATGCATCAACACAAGCTGACGAATCATGTCAGTTGTTAAACGAAAAACACTGAGTTTAAGTGAAAAAATTGAAGCAATCAATTTGGTGGAGAAAGGGAAAAAGAAGTGTGACGTAGCCAAAACATTTGGCATTCCGGCAAATTCACTATCCACAATTTTTAAAAAATAAAGATGGTTTGAAGCAAAAGTTTTCGGAAGGTTCTTTTAGCCATGATAGAAAACGATTTCGTGAAGGTCTTTATACAGACGTGGAAGCAGCGCTGTTAAAGTGGTTCCAAGAAGTGAGAAGCAAAAATGTTGCAGTCTCTGGCCCTTTGCTGAAGGAAAAAGCATTAGATTTCGCCCGACTTCTAGGAAAACCTGATTTTCAGCCAAGCAATGGTTGGCTTCAAAGATTTAAAGAGTGTCATGGAATCATATTTAAGTCCATTTGCGGAGAGAGTGCTTCCGTGGATGATGAAACAACCCAAAAGTGGCTGGAATCAAGTGAAACCTTAATTTCGCAGTATGACGCTTGCAATGTTTACAATGCTGATGAAACTGGTGTTTTTTTATCAGTTATTGCCAGAAAAAACCTTAGCTTTCAAAGGTGAAAAATGTTCTGGTGGGAAAAACTCAAAGCTCCGTTTAACTGTATTGCTGTGCGCAAATATGGATGGATCTGATGAAAGGGAACTTTTCGTAATCAGGAAATCAAAAAATCCTAGATGATTCAAGAAAGGTGAAAAATTACCAGTAAGTTACAGAGCTAATAAGAAAGCGTGGATGACATCGGAACTCTTTACAGAATGGTTGAAACAATTTGACAACGAAATGACAAAGAAAAATAGGAAAGTTCTGCTGCTCATCGATAATTGTGCAGCACATTCGTCTAACATAGTGTTAACGTCTACAAATGTACATCGGTTTCCACCAAACACTACATCAAAGCTTCAGCCCATGGATCAGGGTGTTATAAAAAACCTAAAACTTCATTACTGCAAAATTTTACTCAGAAAAATTCTTATTAACGTGGAAAAGAGGCAACCAACTGTCATCGATGTTCGAATGGCATGTGATATGCTATCTAATGCTTGGACTACCATAACTGATGTGCTTGGACTACCATAACTGATGTAACCATAAAAAATTGTTGGAAACATGCTGGTTTTGGTGTTTTAGTAGTAAATGAAGACACAGTGGTTACTACTAAAGACGAAACATGGAATCACCGGAGTGCAAAAGGACTCATTTCATCAGATTTATCTTTTCCAGATTATCCGCTGGCTGACGATGACATCTCAACGAAATCTCAAAATACAGATCAGGACATCGTTGATGGCGTGTTGAACTCTCAGTATGACGTGTCCACTGATGAGGAGGAAGAATATGTAGAAGTTAAAAAGATTTCAAATGCGGTGGCAATTGAAAGTCTTGATAATTTGCGTGCTTTTTTTGTGTCAAAAAATCTGTTTTGTTCAGCATTGTTGGATCAAATAGAAAAACAGCTGTCTACCGCAGTTGTTCAATTCCAAAAACAGGCAACTCTGGATAGTTACTTCCAGAAGTGTAAATGAAAAATTAAAGGTAAATGTTTCAATTATTGTACTTCTGCTTTCTAATACATACGTACTATAGTAGTATACTGTATGTGCTTTTTTACATAGCTTTTGCTCGTTTGCTGATATATTTAAGGCAAAATCGGATAAAACAAAGTTTGCGTATAACGAACTTTTTCTTAACTCCCTTCAACTTCCTTATAAACGGTTTCGACTGTATTTAAAATTGTTGTAACCTATCTGAAGCTGATTTAATTTGCCTGTTCATTAATATCTTTTTGAAATCTGAGATACATCTGGCTCTGATGACAATATATTGAACAAACTGCATCTGGGGAAAAAAGTTTATAATATTTGCAGACCTGATAGAAAAATGTATTATTTATGCATTATAAATTTAGAAAGCTGATACATTATGTTAAAATTGTCATGTTGCAATGGTAATTAAGAGTTATTTTGTTTTTCTAGAGTAGTAAAGGAGCCGCGAAACAGGCCAAGAAGGGTGTAAGTGGAAACTCAACTCAGGTGAATAAAGAATTCTGCTAGTACAAAGTAAATTTATGTAATTAAATGAAAGTAATATTTTTTTGTTATTACAGGCAGAGAATCTAAAATTCTAAAAGCTGTACTTTTCTTTTTAGCACCAATATGATTGTATTAATGGAATCATGTCAATTTAGAAAATCAAATGGAGGCTGCTTCAACAAAAACCATTGCTAATGAGCAAGATGATTTCTGAAGAAAGATTTGAGAAAACCTTTTAGCACAGATTATCCCTATTCCTATAACATCCATTTCTTGGTCCTTTACACTCTTGTGATGCCCCTCCTCTCTGATTCCTTTTTCATAATTGCTTTCCATTATATTCAACTGTAGTTAAAACTTATGTTTACAATAACACTACTGGTAGCAGGAAAAATGAGTTTTGTTATTTTATGCACAAAAAAGTCCTCTTTAAATTAAAAGAACTTGCAAAAAATTTCCTAAGCTTGATACATTTCATTCATAATTAAGGCTATGTCATCGTCAGGAGCAAGATCAACAATACATTCAGTTAACAAAAACAGTTTGAAAAAAAATTCATAATGCAACAACAGTAATAAGATATTTCTTTAATTTGCTTGTTTTAGCCTTAAATGTTAGATGCTGTCAATATACTGGTGGAATGTGTCTTCTATGGCCATCTGCTTTCTTGAATATCAAGGTTCCACTGAATTCATACACAAAAATCTGACCCTCTGTACCTTTCAGAATAGATATGTATTGGATTGGTGTGAATGAAATGTCCAGCAAAGGACCAGCACAGGTGGACGGCGAGAACAGAAAAGTAGGACAACTTACCTAGGCAAAATAATCCCCCTCGGCAGCGACACATAGTTGCCATCTGTCCGGCAAAGCCATATTTCCGGAACGAAAAAGGTCTTGTGGCTGGAACCTGAAGAAGTCATCAACTGCACGTTGAACCTCGTTGTCTGTCGTGGACTGTTTACCAGACAGGAAGTGATCCAGGCGACGAAACAGATGACAGTCTGTCGGAGACAAGTCTGCATAGCACAAGGCACTTAGTGCCAGCATCATTCGTTGTGCGACATGAGGACAGGCATTGTCCTGGAGCAGAACACCATGTCTGTTGACCAAAGCTGGTTGTTTCTGCAGCAATTTCTAGTGCATCTAGTGTAATTCAGCACAATAACGTTCTGCAGTGATGGTTTGGCCTCTTGCCAAGAAACTCCGATGAATTACTCCAGCTATGGACCACCAGACAAGGAGCATGATCTTCTTGGTGTGTAGGGGTGGCTTAGGATGCCATCCAGCAGGCTGTGCTTTGCTTAACCATTGTGCAGATCGTTTCCGATTATCATAAAGGACCCACTTCTCGTCACAGGTGATGATTCCATGCAGTAGAGGCCCTGTTTATTCCTGGCAAGCAGCGACTTGCAAACTTCCAAATGCCTAGTCTTGTTGGCAGTTGTCAACTCCTGCAGCAGACACATGTCCAGCTTTTTGACCTTACCCAGCGGAGCCAGACGCCGAACAACTGACGTGTGGTGGACAACTACTTCTGCCGCTATCTAACGACATGCTTTTTGGGGGGTCCACTTCAACCACATGTAACAGAACATCATCAGAAACAGCAACAGGTTGGTGACCACATGCTTCATTTTGCAGGTCCGTATCTCCACTTTGAAACTTCAGAAACCTTCGCCGAATGGTTCGTTCATTTGCTTTATCCTCCCCAAACACTTTGTTAACGTTTTGAGTGACAATTTGTGCAGAATAGCCCAGTTTAAATTCATACAGGAAGATGACTCTCTAATCTGGCGTCTGCATGTTTCCTTTGCAAGCCACGTTACGTCCAAACAAATCATGCCTGAACCTTGTTCTTCACACACGTGCTAGCTATTTATAGTAACTTTATGACGTAATACCTGTAACACCTGTGGGTGATTCCATTTCACTGTGGTGGGGGCTTGTCTTCACTGCTTGTTTGCACCGGACATTTCATTTGCACCAACCCAATAATTTGCTGTGTTCATAAAAATTGCGCATGCTAAATTTTATCAGAATTATTTCAAAAACTTTTAGACTTATTTTTGGGTATATTTAGGGTGCTGATTCCAAAAATGGCATTGTTTTGGTTGTGTCAGGTGATGTGCAGAAATATAATAAAGTGTATATTTTTAATTAGTGATTGTTCCGGGCGATAAAGGAACATTGTGGTTCCTTGGCATGTGTAGATATGCCAACATTGGCACGACAATCCTGTGAAGCGAAGCTCGCCAAGATCAGAAATAGGCAGATAGCGAGTAGTATTGGATGAATGTGGACAATCTGTGTCATGTTGCTCCTGGAATTAAGTGAAACAAAGGTACAATAATTTCAATATGTATCATCATCATCATCATTCTCAACCAATATCAATCCACTGCTGGACGAAGGTCTCTCCAAGCTTCTTCCACAACGGTCTGTCTTGTGCCAGTCTCCTCCATGTTACTCCCGCATACTTTCGAATTTCATCCACCCATCTCCCATGTGGTCTTCTTCTGGGTCTTTTCCTGTCCCTTGGAATTCAATCTAAAATTTTGGCTGTCCATCGATGGTCTGTCCTTCTGGCAGTATGTCCAGCCCATTGCCATTTCAGGGATTTAACTCTGATCATGATGTCTTCCACTCTTGTCATTTTTCGGATCCACGAGTTCCTCTTCTTATCTCTCCTGGTTACACTAAGCATACATCTCTCCTTGCTTCTTTGAGTTGTCTGCAGTCTTTGTATGTCTCTTTTAGTTAAGGTCCGTCTCTGCACCATACGTAAGCACTGGAAGGATGCATTGATCAAACACTTTTCTTTTAA
This sequence comes from Macrothele yani, assembly GCA_039090855.1. Lineage (NCBI taxonomy): Eukaryota > Metazoa > Arthropoda > Arachnida > Araneae > Macrothelidae > Macrothele > Macrothele yani. Next base: position 103,293,409 of record CM077024.1, read on the forward strand.
GGCATAATGGCATATTGCTCTTGAAAATTAGGCTGTTTCTTCCAAAAGCTCTCCAGGCAAGTTTTGTATGCCGATTAATTTCTTCATCAATGTGGCCCTCACTTGATATCTGCTGTCCAAGATAAACGCATGTGCCTGTTATCTCCAGCTTTTCTCCATCAATCGATAAATCTTCATTTCTTGTAAAAGCATTGAACATCACTTTTGTCTTCTGAAAGTTCATTTTTAATCCCACTTCTTTAATATATTATAATTGATAACCTGACGAAGCAAAAGTTTTCACAAAGGAGTTTTTCGGAATTACGACGACGGGCGGCGTTGTCGCACAAGAGCTAAGAAGCCACTTCTATGTGCATAACATAGTGGAAACATTGTGAGTAGCCCAATTATTTTATTTTTCATGAATTGTATGATACGTTCTTTTATAATGCAATTTTTATTATGCAATGGGTCACGCCAGAAAGAACTATATATTGAACCAAAAAATAACGTGAAGTACAGTAGTGGTAATGTTTTTACATTAATTTAATCGTACTTTATGCCACGTAATAAATACATGCAATATAGCATAGTTAATACACATATGTAAATGTTGTTGAAAATAGCTTCTTGAGCCATCCAGATGTCTTTTGCTACATTTTTGGTGAGTTTTTTCGGAATTACGACAACGGGCGGAAGTAGGAAACCTATAAAAGAAAGTAGGAAACCTATAAAAGAAATAATAAAAAAAAAGTAGGAAACCTATTTCTGAGTTTGTGAAGAGGGCATATCTTGGTTATTTTTATGTCTAGCATGGAGACCAAGATAAATCGTGGGCTCCCCATACTGTATGCAAAACTTGCATGGAGCATTTGCGGCAATGGAAAATTAGAAAGAGGAGTTACTGGAAATTTGAAGTACCAGTGGTTTATAGGGAACCAAGAAACCACTATGAATGTTAATTTTGTGTTGTCAACATTAAGGGCATCAAATGAAATAATGAAAGCTAGTGGACATATCCTTACCTAGATTCAACAAGATGACCTCATCCACACTCAAATGAGGTACCTGTTCTATCTTTTAACCACCTACCAGAGCTCCCGGAGGATGATAAAGCATGCATGTCTAATGACATACAAGATAATAAAGGTGTAGAAAGTGACAGTGATTTTGTAGGAACTTCATCAAGTGGTCAATGTTTTAACCAACATGAACTGAGTGACCTCATCAGAGATCTGAACCTGTCAAAGGAGTCTTCTGAATTGCTGTCCTCCAGGTTAAATGAAAAGGATTTACTTCGTTCTGGGACTAACATTACATTTTATCATAGCAGAGTAAAGGATTTGCTGCCCTTCTTCTCTAAGGACAATGCATAATGTTCTGCCATGACGTTACATGCCTTATGAGTAAAATGAGTGTATCAAACTGATTTAGTAATTTATTTATTTTAACCCACAGAGGGAATGGGTTGAAATAAACTGATTTAGTAATATGTGGTTGTTTTAATAGTATGTATTATTAATAGCATCAGTATTTGTCAAAATATCATAAAAAAATAGAAGATTATATGATTGAGGATCTCGAATTTTGATGGACAACCGGTTGAATGAGCATGTAAGGTGGCTATGCCATATCTCCAAAACTATAGCTGATAGGGCAAAACTGGTGCCATTTTTGGAAACAGCACCCCAAATATATCCAAGAATAGGTCTAACTTTTAAGGCACCAAAATGTGCATTGGGTTGGGCAGTGTAATAGATGGATAGATGTACAGATAGATGCACAATTAATTGTAGCATGTATTTTTCAAATCACTATGCAGCAAACACCTAGCTGTGTTCAAACTCATGAAATTTTGTAAGGTAACTACACTGGCGGGCAAAAATTAAGGACAAGACGGTTTTTCGAATGTAACGTCGTGCAGAAGTACTCCACATCGAATCAAATCATACCATAAGATCCTCAAAATGTAAGAATATGGGACAAGTGAGAAAAACCGTCCAAACAAGGAATCCAAAGGATACAAAGGCACTTTATTGAAAAGGTAGCTTCGAGCACAACTGAACAGAAGACAGAAACGTCCATGTGACAGGCGGCTGCCAAGAAAAATCCAGTGTTTAGTAGGGGATATGATCACCCCTGACTGCGTAGCAGGATTTACAATGTCTGTCGATGCTGAGGACAAGGTTGTCAAGGAGCTATTGAGGCATCGTGGCCCATTCCTCTTGTAGCGCCAATCGCAGCTGCGGAATCATTGCTGGCGGCTGGTGATGTGCTGCCAAGGGTCTCCCGAGAAGGTCCCACACGTGTTCAATTGGATTTAGGTCTGGGGACTTTGCGGGCCAATCCATGCGTTGAATATCTTCGCTCTCCAACAGCTCTGCGACAGCCACTGTACGATGAGATGTAGCATTGTCGTCCATGAAGAGGAACTCAGGACCCACAGCACCTCTAAACAGACGCATGTGAGGCAGGAGAACCTCAGTACAATAGCGAACACCAGTGACTGAACCTCCTTGGAAGATGTGGAGGTCAGTACGGCTACCAAGCATGATACCGCCCCAAACGAGAACTCCGCAACCTCCAAACCGGTCCCTTTCGATGATGTTGGAGGTGTGATTACGTGTTCCCTGCTCTCTCCAGATGTGTATACGTCCAGAATCGCTCGTCAGACTAAATTGGCTCTCATCCATAAAGAGACTTGACCCCATTGCTGATGTGTCCAGTTCTTGTGTTCCTGGCACCACAGAAACCGCCGCCTCCGATGAGCAGGCGTTAATGGCACACACTGTACTGGTCGTCGTGCAAATAGACTACCTTTGTGCAGCCTCCTGGCCACGGTAAAACGCGATAACGAACATCCAGTTGTCTGTTGCATGTGCCTTGCGATTTCTCCCACTGTCTGTCTCTTCTCACCTGTAGGACAATATACCGGTCGTCCACCGCCATGGTTGCTCGTGGATGACCACTGCTAAACTCTCGGACAGCTGTTCCTGTCATTTGAAATGCTCTCCAAGCTCGTGAAACGATGCTGTGAGCAATCCCGAACTCCTCGGCCACACTAGTCACACTTCGACCTTCTTCCAACTTCCCAATGACGCGACCTCGGGTAAAGTCATCCAGATGCCATCTACTGGATTGCCTGTTGACCATATCACACGGTGGCAGCAACTCGACGTCGTTCACAGCCTTGGTATCCCAGTGGCTCGGGACATATGTTTCAAGTCTCTAATGATGTATATGTCCTAGTATGTCAGTTCAGTGCCAATGCTGAAAACTGGCCCTAGATTAGGGACAAGAAACTCTTCATAGCCTTAGATGCTCGTGGAGGTCATTAAAGCTCAAAATAAGCAGTACAGCCTCCCCCATCTTAGCTAACCATAAGCTATCACTGACTTAACCTTGCCAGACATTTCTTCCATGTGCACCTAATAGCAATTTCCCCAGTTTCTTATTGAATTTTTATCTGCTTTTATCTAAATCTTAATGAAAAGTATAAGGAATCCTAATGTCATATTACAAGGAGTGTTCAAATGAAAAGGTACGAAACGACACTGTGGGTATAAATGAAGACTTTATTCAAAGTATACACCATAGGCCGTAGCACAACGATCCCATTGATTAACGAGCCGAAGGATTCCTTGTTCCCAGAATTCCTGTGGCCGTGACGAGACCCAGTCCTGCACAGCGTCCTTGAGTTCGTCGTCCGAGTGTAAGCGCTTCCCTTTCAGATGTTTCTTCAGGGGACCAAATACATGGAAATCGCAGGCCGACATGTCCGGGCTGTAGGGAGGATGGTCAAGCTGCTTCCACTGGAACTTGGCCAGTTCCGCGTGTGTGACCCTGGAGACGTGGTGACGCGCATTATCATGGAGCAGAACCACACCCTCCGCGATGAATAGCGGCCGGTTTAACACCTTCCGCTGTCAGAAATCAGATAACGCCTCGCTGCTCCTCAATCGTCGAATTTTGAAATGTGAACGCCATCCTGTCCTCACACGCACTGCCGCGTCAATTGGACGGCGCTCTTTATAAGAGCCTCTGCTCTCTCCTGCGCATGCGGCCGCCTGCGCATGCTCCGATCCACGCCGGTGACTCCAATCGCATCCCTAGATGTGTCGCTACGTTCTCCCATAGAGGCATAGGCAAATATGTTAACGGTTACGTTCTTATGACGTTTCGTACCTTTTCATTTGAACACCCCTAGTAGAATTCTATGCATAAAAGTTATGTGACAAAAAATTTAATAGGAGAATGTTTAGGTAGTAATTTCTACCTTCATCAACCTTAGAGTACATGCAGATAACGAGGCTGGTGAAGGTGGAAATCACTACTGAAATGTTCCTCTATTAAAGTTTTTTGTGTAACTTTCATGCATAGAATTTCAATATGCCATTAGAAATGCCTTATACTTTTCATCTACTTCTTATTACATGTTTCTGTTACCTTGTATATTTTGGCTCTTAATGTCATGCTGAACTCACAAAAACTGAGATCTTCAGAAGATGAACTGATTTTGCACTGTTAATGCACATATATTTGTAAACAAAGTTTTTTCAATTATTCCCATTCTGTCCATCAAATGGCATGCTCTGCAACATGTCAACAGTAAGTGAAATTCTTTCTATGTTGCTAGATGATGTAGGTGTAAAATAATATGAAGAAGGGTGATGTTCCACCCATGCAGCTGTCAGTTAAGTTTTTATGTGATTATGTGCTTCATGTTAATGAATGATTTCTGTTTCTTTTTATAGGATGAGGAATCCTCTCTGGTTGGCTTTGTGGAAGTAAGTTTCAGTTTTATTGCAAGAAAAATTTTAGAGTGTGTACATTTTTTTAATGCTTTCATCTTACTGTATGTGCTTAGACCCTGCAATAGACACCTGTTAAGGTTTGACATCCCTTGGTTAAAGATGATCATCCTAATTCTTGTGCCTTGTGTCTTTCCCTAACCATTGTGTCCTTAACATTCTACCTGCCACACACAAATTAAACTTTTAACTGACCAGTAGTTAATTTACTGACTAGCAATTTGAATGTAGATTCAAATTTTTTAAATGTGAATTTTGGGTATGTCCGTGGCTGTGGGACATTTTGTTTGTACAGTTTTCATTCTACTCGTACTGCATTCTGTGTAGTGATAATTCGGTATTTGAAATAACCAATATCTGGCATTAAATGAATAATGCAGTCAAGTGAAACCTTGTTTCTTTTGCACATTTTGCATTATTTTCTTCGTGTTACCAGATAAAAGCAACACTTGCTGTGTAAGTGAAGGGCTTGCCATATTTAATATTGCATTTAAGCTACAGCTTGTCAAAGAAAAGTGAGGAATAGTGTTAATGTTACAGACAGGGCCATAGCTATTGGGAGGGCGGTTGCCCTCCCAGAATGGTCATTCCAGGGGCATGCTCTGGAAGAGATGTATAATAGAAATTGTTACTAATTCATGCTCTGGAAGAGATGTATAAAATAGAAATTGTAACTAGAAAAAGAAAGTTGCACCCTTCAGTATTTTCTTTTTAAAGAATTTGGTTAGTCTCATACAGTATTCCATACAGTTAAACAGGGTATACAGAGTAACATGCAATATGAGGTGTAAACATCATATATCCAGGTCTTGACAAATATGATTCAGATTTAGGAGCCACCTCCAAAATTTAGGAGCCAGGGTTGTGTAGCGGGGGGGGGGGGGGTATTCGTTTTCTTTAAAGTTGATAAAATATCAATAAACAGAAAGGGGAAGACTTAAGGTTTATTGTTTTTACCTCTTATTTACTCTCAATTTTAAGAAATCTGGGCAGCATAAAAATATATAATCGAGTAGAATGTATTTTACATACCATTGACAAATAACATGAAACATATCGATAAGAAACATACCTTACGTCTAGGTGCTTGTTGAAATCACAAAGATATTTCAGTTCCAGAACCACAACTTGCAGTAAGTTTGCTGCATGACTCATAATTTCTTTAGAATTATGTCTTTGAATTTATATTTGTCTTTCAATTTACTTATGACAATAAAGCTGGTGATTTTGCACAATTCCTATAATATGGAGACTGTTTATGATATTGCTTTCAATTAAATCATATTAATATGAGCTGATATTGTGCAGCAATTGAAGGATTGAAATGTGGAAACTTTTTTTTAAACAAATGAGATAGTTTCAATTTACTTCCGATATTGGAGGTTATATTTTAACGTGCATTAATGCATTTGCATTTTTGAACTTCACTTTTAGTTGGTAAAGTTCGATGAACACTTACTTCACTTTTAGTTGGTAAAGTTCGATGAACACTTACCGCACGTGGGGCTTGGCTTTCAATTCATATTTTCGTTATGTGGATGCGGCACGGGGCTGTTGTTTTTTTTCCATTTGGCCACGGTTCACTTCTTTTTTTTTTTTCATTGGAATTATTTTGCCTCATCACCAAATGAGTTTTTCCTTTGCTGCATCCTCATTTACTTCAATATTTATTCTTAACCCGAGTACTTTCGGTACTACTACTATACCGTCTTCGAGGGGACATTTTGCTCCAACTAGCACGGACCGTGTCAGCTGGGCATTTCGGTGGTTCTCGCGGGCTGCTTCTGTCATCTGCTATCGCTTCTTCTTGGGCGTTGTGGCGCCATCTCTTGTTGGTCAGTGATCTCCTGTGATCTTGAGCAAAAAAAAAAAAAAAAAAAAAAAAAAAAGTTCGAAAAAGGAGATCACTGACCAACAAGAGATGGCGCCACAACGCCCAAGAAGAAGCGATAGCAGATGACAGAAGCAGCCCACGAGAACCACCGAAATGCCCAGCTGACACGGTCCGTGCTAGTTGGAGCAAAATGTCCCCTCGAAGACGGTATAGTAGTAGTACCGAAAGTACTCGGGTTAAGAATAAATATTGAAGTAAATGAGGATGCAGCAAAGGAAAAACTCATTTGGTGATGAGGCAAAATAATTCCAACGGAAAAAAAAAGAAGTGAACCGTGGCCAAATAGAAAAAAAAACAACAACCCCGTGCCGCATCCACATAACGAAAATATGAATTGAAAGCCAAGCCCCACGTGCGGTAAGTGTTCATCGAACTTTACCAACTAAAAGTGAAGTAAGTGTTCATCGAACTTTACCAACTAAAAGTGAAGTAAGTGTTCATCGAACTTTACCAACTAAAAGTGAAGTTCAAAAATGCAAATGAGATAGAATTAAATTATTGAGTAAAAGCCAAAAAAAAAAAAAAAAAAAAAAAAAAAAAGAAAAAGAAAAGAGCATTGTAAGAAAACCAAATTCCAGATGCCCTATTATGGCCATGAATATGTCTTGTGGTTTTAGCACCAAAATACCACCTGTCAATAGCCTTTGAAGGGTCAAATTCAGATAAGGAGGGGCCATTAAAGTTGATCATCATTAAATCATTTAAGCTCTCCGCTTCCATTGATGATCGAAATTTGTTTTTAATAAGGTTCATCAAGCTGAAACCTCTTTCACAACTTACAGTGGAAACAGGCAATACTGACACTATTGGTAAGAGTTTCCCTAAAACTGGAAATCTGTCACTGTTAGACATCACTTTGTTCAACAATTCACTGAGCTTCATCCCTTGTCCAAGCACCTTAAACTCATACCATTCGTTCTGGAGAAGATTTATGCATGTTATGCTATTCATATCTGGAGATGATAGTTGTTTTTTGAAATGTTGAGCTAGGGCTCTTATCTCATCAACTCCAAACTTCTCCAGATCCTTTCCTGTTGGCTACGTGAAGTTATCAAAAACCCTGCAATGTTGAATGATGTTATGATTGTTCAGAAATCTTTCCTGTAAATATTGTGCTCCGCATTGCACCAGGTTTTTTTTTTGTCAACTTCAAAGGAAGTACTTGAACTGGCATTCAGTCCATGCAGTTGCACTTCTTGATAAATGCCTTTCAGTGTTGTGCTACTGATGAACATGTCTTCATAATGACCAGGAACATCGATCAATGCAGTGAGTGTTGTTACAGTACTTTTTATGTGCAGTTCAACAGCACTCATGAAAAGTTCTTGCCTTTGAAATATGAGAGACAGATTCTTAAATACAGTGCAGAAGCATCGCCTTTCTCATTAGAAATATCTTCAAGATGTACCACCACACATTTCCAATCTTTTACCAAAGCAGCAAGTGCACCAACTTTACTGGCAACCCATCTTACTTTGTAGAGAAATTGAAATTTTAAAAGTTGGCCCTGCAAAATTTCAGATACCTGCTTCAGTTGACACATTCTCTTTGGTGATGACCGATAAAATTTGTACAGTTTCTTAATAACTGTATCAATGTCATCAATGAATTTTACATTTTTTACAGCACTCAACACACTTAAGTTTAATCTGTGTGCAATACAGTGAACACCTACCACATGGCTCAATGTTTGATGAATCTTCTGAACTACACCATTCTCAGCAATCATACTGGCTGCTCCATCAGTCCCAATACCAATCAGATGATTGGAACTTAACCATTCTGACATCTCTAGTCTTTCAAGTTCCCTATAAATTGCTTTCATGTATCCATCTGCAGTTGCACTTTCAAGTGGAATGATGGATAAAAATACTTCTTTTATTCCTTTGTCTTTCAGATATCTTGCATATAATATAAGTTCTTCTACACCTCCTTTGTCTGTTGATCCATCCAGCAATAAACTTACAAAATTCTGATCTTTTAGTTCACAAATCAGCTCATTTCTTATCCCTGCTACAATATAAGACGCAAATTCTTTACATCTTTTGTCATTGTTATATTCTTTTCTGACTTCAATACCTAATTTTTCTGCCAATAACAATTGCCCTTCCAAGTCGCTAAAAGGTTTATTATTTTTAGCAATGAAATAGGCAATATTAGAAACAGATTTCATGTGCTCAAACATTTTTTGAACCATTTTTTTACACACACTGCAATAGGGGTAGTTTCTGGATGTAATTCTGCATTTTGTGCTACCATGCATTTCTGATGCTGATATGACTTCTCATGTTTTTTAAATGTTTCCAGTTTGAAAGGTCCAACAAAACCCTTTACCACTTTAGAACTGACATCCGCTATCCCAGGAAATGCAGCACATATTTCACATTGTGCTATACCTGTTCTTTCATTAAAAGTAAGCCACAGTAAATCCTTTAACCATGCTATTTGAAATTTCCTCCTTTTTCCACTGTATGCCTGACTCAGTGAAGGGGAATGGAGGTTCAGATCTTCTGTACTAACTTCCACCTCAGTTTCTTCTAATGAAATGGAAGGCTCAGGATCTTTCCTTTTTTGTGGAATCACAAAAAAACTTGTTAAACGGGATTGCTTCCCATTTTCCAAATCTCTGCTTGCAGCTGCTCGTTTCATTTTTTGAAATGAATAAAACACACAAAGCTAAGGTTAAAAAACACAACAGAATCTTGAAACCAAAATAAAATAAAATGTGTAAGCATGCGACTAAAGTTGAACTATCACCACAGAAGGGTTCTCTGTTAATGACAACCAGTTACGCTATCTGCCTGCAGGGAGAGTCAAGGTAGAAGGGGAACAATGAAAGTGGAGCCAAAGAAATAAATGGAATGTTTTCCGCTGCAACTCGCCCCAGGTCAATGGTTAGTCACATGCTTTGTTTTGCCGACTTGCGGCACGCGGGAGAGGAAGGGTGCAAAATAAACCGGACGGACAAAGGTCAAAACCAGGGTCGTAGCCAGAGGAGAGCCGCCCAACCTCAATGACCTACCGCCCCCTAATTTCTATGCCTGGCTATGGGCCTGGTCAAAACTCTTCCTGCACAACTGAATTTCAGCTAACTTTGAAGCTTAAAAGTTCTGTTGCAACATACAAAATCTGAAGAAAAAAATTGATGTAAAATTCAATCCGCTGAACAAAGGCAGTAGTTGTCGGCAAGCATAATTGCCGAAGCTTCAGCCATCAGCCCGTTCGCTCCCGATAAGTTACGAGTTCCCACTTCCATGCGCAGAGTGTGCTTCTCCACTAAAGGAGGAATTGCTTTGAGCACGCACACTTGCTATTACTGACACGTGCATCCCACCTGTAGGATCAAGCGGCGCGGGAGAAGCAGCTTTCCTTTATTTTTGGATGGCCTTAAAACATTTAACAGAAAAAATTAAAGGCAATTCCTAGCAGAAAGTGGAAAGCCATCTGCAGTTGCACTTTCAAATATTAACTTCCAAGAACAGGCCTGCGGAATGATTACATCAAAGTACGATCTGACAAGAAATCAGTTTCATGTAAAATAATAAACCACAGAAGTATGGTAATATCTTCTGTGGTTTATTATTTTACATTTATAATGAGGAACGTACTCCACTTCAACCTTTCACTAGGCTACATTGAAGGCATCTAGTTTCTAATACAAGCCACTCTGCATGCTTTAATACGAAGCAATTTCAGAAGTACTGAAAATATTATCACAACTATTACTCATAAATAAAGCAGAATAATCAATTATAAAAATCATAGCAAGATATAAAAGTGCATTTATAAACAGCTGTTTTTAGAAATGTGGAAATAATAGAAGACGAATAAAATCCACCTGAGTTATGAATTTATAAGGAGCAAATGGAGGAATAATATGGTATAAAGGCAAGTATTTGTACTGTGCAATTTGGGAAATAATATGCATATGAGACCAACGAAAGATAAAAAAACAAACAAAAAAACGCTGAACTTTTTAACAGGGTGAAAAATCAAAATCCGCAGCAAGAATGCGAACTACTTTCCGTTTCTTTTGTTGACTGCAGCTGCAGAGCATATTTTTTATTTTTTTTTCTGCTATCATTCTTTCCCGATTTCTTCATTGTCGCTTTTCTTTCTTTTTTCCTCCGATGACAATTTCATTTGTCATGCTGAAAACTTTCCTGCACGACTGCATGATATCAAAGTTTAACAAATACATCATGTAAATGGTGCAACTTTGAGAACATGAATGCTTTTGAACACCATGCATCATTTTTTACAAATTTTCCAACTCGTTCAGTTTCATTTTAGGAAATTCCCCCTCCCTTATGAAGCTTAAATACAACACAAGGGGGAATAACATTTAACAACTCAGGAGAGGGGAAACATCATGGGGGAAAATCGTGATTACGGGAGATAACTTTACTCCGCCTGACTTCCGTTTTTGGCAAAATTATCAAGCTGAAAAACAAATATTTATGGAATGAAATGATATTTAACAACAATACTGGGTATAAGAAACATCGCGAGAAAAAACCCACGATTGTAGGGGGGAATTCTTTAACTCCGTTAACTTACGCTTTCGAAACACGAATATACCGTCCCCAAATGGGAAAGACACCCCCCTCCCCCAAGAAATTCTCTTCAGTTTTGCATCGGTCTGGAAAATGACCCAAATGATGGCAAAAAAGCGGAATTCCACGAATACGTGGAAGAATCTCGTTATAAATATGGGATTCATGACTAGTAATTGATAATAATTGAGCCAGCATCGAAAATAGCATTGAAGAAAATAACACAGTCCCTCTCCACTAAACCATTACAGAGCAATATGGGGAAAGTAAAGTTATTACCACTGGTGAATTAATTTCTCTTTCACACAGCCTTATACATGCTAAAAAGATTAAAATAAAATAATCCAGTAGGTATATAAATTATTTCACATTCAGTTGTATAAGTCTGAAGAATTAAATATATTAGAAGCGACATGCAAGTCCCGATTGAAGTGTTTTTAAAGAGAAAAATTATAATTTTGAGTTATAGGAGTATACTACAAAGGAAAAGGATAATTATTTTTATTCTAACCCTGTGTAGTTGACATAAAGTAACTTCCTGACATTCTAATAATTTTGATCACAATCATACCAGAATACACGCTCTGTACGTGCTTGCAGTGGCAGACGCCACTAACTCTGCGGGGAGCAAGCTCCTCCTACTTTAGCAGATCACCTCAACCGAAGGTCACGACCTGACCCACAGAGGAGATCTTGATAACAGCTGGTGCCTTGAGCGCTTCAGCGCCCTAACTACGGAGCAGCTCTTTTCTATGCGACAGATACAAACGCGCCGATCTAGTTAGTCACTGGTAAATTGCAGGACTTCCCTCTTCACGCAAAAGCTGTTTGCCAGTTTCATCAATTTAATTACAGTAAAAACGTTGACAAAGTAGATTTTCCCACTTCAGAATAGGAAAACCACATCTGTTAAATACATAAGTTAAACGCAAAAAATTCTTGTCGCCATCATGAAATTTTTAGGCGCCATGGCAACCTGGCGCCCGGGTTTTGTCGAGCCCTGCTCATATCCATGAAGGCAATTTTTCAAAACAGTGAATGGAGGCATAGAAAACAATATGCTGATATGTCTAATCTTCATGACCTTTCCAAACACGTCATTGGGATGAAGAGCTAATTAATTATCTGTGTTCTGTCGCAGAAAGTTCTCTGAGTGTTTAACCTTGAACGGAATTTTTCCAGGTCCTATCCCTAAAGCCTTTTCCTATTGTTTTCTTCACTATCTGATACTCATTCTTTCTGTGCTGGTTTGTTTTTCGTTCGGCATTTCTGTGGTGTGTTGTGTTGTCGGCGTTCACATGACATTTACGCTTTACTTGGTATTTACAACCTGTGTTTCTTGGGTATTTACGTACTGAGTTCTTACATTTTAAAATTATGTCAAAAACTTGAAATGCGATTTTTGAACAATCGTAATACTTTCCTATAGCAGCAGTGTGTGAGCAAGTAAAAACCACGTATTATTTGAGTGAAACTTGAAGGGGCATACTCGAAGGGGCTTAATTTCAAGTCTTGCCCTCCCAGATAAGAAAGCTTGCTATGGTCCTGGTTACAAGATATATTGTTGAAATAGTGCTAAAAAAAATTTAAAGGAGAGTTTAAAATGAATGTGAACTTCATATCCTAAAAAGCAAAAACTGAACATAGGAATTATGTTGAAGACCTAAAAACTCAGTCTGTGGTACTGGGTATTTAATATGAATGGGCATCTATTTGATGGGACAGATGAATCAGTGGTTTTCCAAACGAAGCAGCCATTTATGAGATATCTTCAAACACCAGTAATAATCTGTTTAGGAGGAATTAAAAATGTAGGCTACTTGAAAGAATGAAACATTCATCAGCATCATGAGGATGGTAAGCTTTGAAGAAGTAAGTAACCATACCTGCTGAAGTGATGGTGATAACCCATGAAATGTCACCTTGCAGCAGAAAATAAACTGTTTTAAAGCAGTATAGAAAGTAAACTAATAGTAGCAAAAGAATTGCATGAATAAAAAAACATTAATACATGAAATATAAAGAAGAAAAAAATGTAATGCTGAAAAGAAAAAATAGTAACACCAAAGCAGCATGCTGATTCACTACTTTTGCCCATAGTTATAAAAACTCATCTGTTGCTAATGTTTAGGGACCCGTGTAATTTTATTTATGGAACACAGTTCAATTGACAGGTTTGATGATATATCATGGCCATTGTAAGTGATGCTACATAATATTTTGCTTAACAAGCAGTGATCAATAAGATCCAAAGTTACTATTTTTTACTTTTAAATCCATTTTAATGGTTATTATGTATGTTTTAATAAATGGCATTCCACTGAGTGTAATGTATTATTTACATGCTTGTAGTAATTAAGGAGCACATGATAACTTCTTGCTTTTTGATTAAGCTCATAATTAATGGCATGTTGAAATTGTTGGAGAATAATTATTTTTATTTTTTTAGCTATAGCCTTGCCTCTTGATAAAGGAAGAGGTTTCTTTTTTTTTTTTTTTATGACAGACTAAGCTGTAACATAAGGATTAGAAAGTGATTGCTCTTCGGTCACTCCCATGTAAGACGATTATTTTCAGTGTGAAAATTGCCTTCAGCTGTAGTCATCCATGTAGTGAACTTTTCAGTGATATTGAAAATTGCATCTACTAAAGCAGGAATCGAACCTGCAACTTGCATCTGCATCTCCAGTCTTCTTTCTGAATATAATGCAGTTTTGCCACTCAATTATTTCTAATCAACTAAAGTTCATGAATCCTAATTAATATCTGGAATGTATGTACTAATCAAGGTGTTTGTCTCTTTATAGCAGCAAAATTCATCCTGCGATAGGTATCCAGCTAAGAAATCACTGTTTCTTTTGATAGAAGCATTTGTGATTCAGTGCATGAAAAGACTAGTATTTTGTGCCATATGTATGTGAAAAAATAGAAACAAATATTATATGTTATGGCATACAAGGTGATTTTTTGTCTTCGAAATATCTTCCAAAAAGGTGGGATTGACTTTTACATCAGCAATGATATTGGTGTTCAACAAGATGAAATTCTATGAGCAGTGCAGCATGGTGGTGTGATCATCTGTGCTAACCAATGTGTATACATGTATGACATAGTTAATTCAGTGAATAAGTAAATAAGAAGCATGATTGTATATCAAATTGGTACATGCAAGTGCAAAATCTGTTTTTTATTGTTATAACAACTGATAGTGACAAGATATCACACACCTATGGGTGGCATTATTGAGGCAGACTGATACTACAAACCAAGAAGGTTACTACAAGTATTGCAATATTAGCATACCTATAAGGCTACTAAAAGATTTGCTGCATAAGTGTACTTAAAAGGTTACTACAAGGTTTGTAGTATTCGTGTATCTTCAAGGTTACTAAAATGTTTTTAGTATTAATGTACCTACAAGGTTTGCAGTATTATTATGCCTCAACAAAGCCATCCTAAAAAGTGAAAGTGAAAGTTTGGCACTATGAGTTGCTACACTAATAAAATGCAGCAGGGAATAAAATCAACTATCAATTTAAAAAAATAACATCTTAGGAAAAGCAGCAACAATTATCATAAAATAAATTATATTATATAGGTACAAAACTGAATTTTTTTACAAGTCACAATTTTACAAATGTTCTAAGTGACTACCACATGTTACATAACGAACATCTCACGTATAACAACTTTCATCCCATACCATCAAAAGCATGTCTTCATCTACAGTAGCAGCAGCTATTGCAATCCTTTCTTTGAGTTCTTTGATGGTAGTTGAAAGAGGGGTAGATGCATTTGATCCTTAATGTAGTCCATTAGAAAAAAATTAGGTGGAATCAAATCTGGGGACCTTGGAGACTATGCAATTGCTTCTTCTTGACCTATCCAAGGATTGGGGAACTTCTAGTTTAGATAATCCCTCACTTCTAAAAGAAAGTGAGGTGTGCTCTCTGTTGCTGAAAAGTAAACGGATATACTGGGGCTTACAAATTGGCATCCTTTTCCAGTTAATGCACAAAGAACTGCTGCAGCATGTAAAGATAAATGATAGCAGAGACTGTTTCTTCCGCAAAGGAAAATGATCCTAAATCTTCTTTTTTAGTCACAAAACACATTCACTTTGGGACTCTCACATTTGTGTTTTATGACACAATGTGGGTTTGCACGTTATGCTTGTTTACCTTGCTGCTGATGTTAAATGTAGCCTCATCATTAGAGACAACTCACATGAAAAAGGTCTCTTTCAACTCAATCCATTCACTTGTGTTGCTGCAGAATTTATACTAACACTTTTGGTCACTGTCTGACAGTACATGAAATAGCTACGGTCTGTAGAGCTTCAAGCTCAGTTGTTTAAGCAAGATATGCCATACAGTCATTCTGGGCACCTGAAGCTCAATGCTCACTTACCTAGTGGATTTATGTGGTCTTAGGTTTGCTTCCTGCATGCATTCAACTGTAGCTGCAGAAAGAGCTGGCTGACCTTGATCTGTTTATGGTGCATTATGCGTCCTCTTGATAATATAGTGTTAATGCCATTCAGTGATGGAAGAACTTGCAGGAGGCTTTTTTTTTATATTTTGTTTTAAAAAGCTGCTGTATGGCAGTCACAGAACGACTTTCATTTTGCCACAAAGCACATGCTGCATGCTCGCTGCCAGTGAAATTTTCTAGTTTGGATTTCTGACCGCACTGGCATGATCTGTTTCAGATCATAACAAGCAAACTGGGATGTCAAGAAAACTTAGATTTCTTCTAATACAATATCATTGGTTTTATGCCAGTTTCTGCCTTCATTTGTAAGTTATGATTTTTATTTTAAAATCAGCAGCTAATTTTGTTCAGCCCTTGGTAACTGTAAGGAGTATTTTACACTGTAGGTTTTTATTGTATTGCTCAACAGTGACAATGAAAATGAAAACTCTTCATGTAGAAGATTCTGATACAAACTGTACAACACACACACACACACACACACACACACACACACACACACACATTCATTCATTCATTCATTCAACAAATGTGTATCTTACTAGTTACAAAACAAAAATGTGACCAAAAAGTATTTGCACTTCCAAGCTGGAGAAGAATTAAATGAAGTTTCAGTATTTGGCATGCAACCCATTGGCATCAATAATACCCTAAGTCTCTTATTCATTGAAAAGACTGAATTTTTAGTGGTTTCCACAGTCATTTTGGTCCATTCACTCTTGATGACCAATTCAAACTCTTCTATGTTGGAAATGTGATATTTTTGAATTTGTAAATCCAAAACATACCGCACATTTTATATTACATTTAGGTCAGGAGATTGAGAAGATGTAATTAATCACCTCTGACATTATATAGTAGCCATTCCTGAGTAACTTTAGCTTGGGATTATTATCTTGTTGAAACAAAAGTATATCAATGTACCTACATTTTTTGCACTCTCATGCAAATTATGTCACAGAATTCCAATATAATCTTTGGCATTCATATTACCTTCGATAGAAACCAGTTCCCAACACCAGATTAGGTAAAAAACCGCAGTATGACATATTCTCCACCAGGTTTAATGGCAGTAGTATTTTTTTTTCGTTTTTTTTTTTATTCAGCTTAGTTTTCCATTCATCCAACCAAAAATATAAAATTTGCTCTTACCTGCAAAGATGACATTTCCCCAGAAATATGTAGGTTTATTTAGATATTCCTTTGCAAATTGTAAGAGCTTTTTTCTCTTTACTTTACTAATGTATGATTTTCTTCTTGGTACTCTACCAGGATAATTTGTCTTTTGCAAATCATTTCTAATAGGTGAAGCACAAATGCCTTTACCTGTTGGTCAAACGATAGTTTCTGCTCACATGAGAGCCCTGGTTAATGGCTTTTTTTTTACACTTATTCAATGATTCTGCAGCAATCTCTACCAGATAACATTTTCAAGCAGCCTTGGTGAGATTTATTAGCCATTGTTCCATGATCTTCGTGTCTTTCAATCACATAATGAATTGCTGAATAACATGTTCTGACTTCTTTACTGATATTGCGATAGCTTTTCCCTTCAAAATGAAGTGCAACAATATGTTCACACACACAGTTAGGTAGATTCGCATACTTTGGGAGCCATTTTGAACAAAACATTGTTTCAATATCAGAACACAAAGCATGTTGTTATTATATTGCAATTGAAGAATGCTTGAATATTTTGTCAGTTCCAAATGGATTGCATTGTGTAATTTGCATATTTCAGTTTAAATTCTGTGTGCAAATCCCTTTTTGTTCTCTACATTTTAGTATTTTTTATTTTGTTACTAGTACATTACACATTTGTAAATTTATTTTGTTCTCATGTATTGTATGGTTGACAGCATAATCTTGCTACACAATGTGTTTTCATTTTCATAGTTCTTGTTAAGCAATACAATAAAATCAGAGTGTGCAAATACTTTTTGCACCCACTGTATGTGATCCTTTGATATTGTGAATCATTTTTACTAATTAGAAATTTTATATTTGAATTTCTTTTGGGGAGAGGGGGTGGGGGGTCATGTTCAAGAAGTAAATATGCCATTTAATTACATATAATATAAAAATTCAAGTCAAAATATTTTCTTTTCCCAAAAACACATTTTCAGAAAAGTTTTCTGATAAAGTGTAGTTTTGGGGATGGTTAAATATGTATTAATTCAAGCTACTTTAGATCCAAAGAATTAGACATTCCAGCTGGCTATATGAGTGTTAGATTAGAAATAAAAACTGAATCATGTAGAAATATTATTATTGCATTTTGCTACAGTCATGCTAATGCTATATGTAATGGTAAGACACTGTATGAATTTTGTATTAAAATATTTTATGTGCTTTTGCTTTGGGATTTTGTATCTTGGAAAACTCATATAAAGTGTATTTTCTCTCCAAAATGAATCAGTTAATCAGTTACCTTGAGAAAGGTTACTGAAATGGCTCTCACATTAAGTACCTCCTAATGATTTTTTTTTTATAAGTTGTATAACTTTTTCTGACATATACATATCAGTCGTCTTGAAATTTCCATGCTAGCAACTGTGGGCTGAACCATCAAATTGCATAATTTCCCTTGAAAATCAAAAGAACTGGAAATTGGTTGGGTACAGTCTTCAAGCATGTGGAATTCAATCTTAATTCTTTGAATAAAGCTCATGTTGAGAAATGGCTTCCTAGTTTCTTAATTCAATTACTTATCAAAAACAACTATTATGGGAATTTTACTAGGAAATTTTTTATTTAAATAGCAAATTTTTGGAGAAAACTCTTCTCCTTCTTCAGGCTGTCTTTTTGTTGTCACTTATGATAAGTGATATAATAATAAGTGATATAATAATAAGCGATACAATAATAAGTGACAACAAAAAGACAGCCTGAAGAAGGAGAAGAGTTTTCTCCAAAAATTTGCTATTTAAATAAAAAAATTCCTAGTAAAATTCCCATACACAGTTGCCCTTTGGATTCCGTGCACGAAGGTCGCACATCGTGTGAGCTCCTGCGAGTGAACTTCAGTGCAAGCTTTTCGTCGTCGTCAGCCGTTCGTCTTGTTCTGCGATTAGATAGTTTCTGGGTTACCAGTCTATCCGAATCAGTCCGGTTAGGGGATCTTTTAGTTGTTAAGCTTTTTTCAAAGCTCAATTAAAATTTTCTCGAATCCACTTCTCTTCGTTTCAGCTTCAAGCCCTTCGAAAAAATTAAGAGAATTTCAAGTTCTGATGTTGTAGAGCAAAAGCCTGACGCCAAGAAAAGCGATGCCGTTTCCCGTTCCACATCTACTTTCATGGGAAATCCGGAGTCAACTGAAAAGCCAGATCCAAGAAGATCTAGAAGAATTAAGAACCTTCCGCCGGAACTTTGTAATAGTAATAAGTATCCAAAAAAGAACAAGAAGAAGATTGGTAGGTAAAAAAATTTCTTATTCTGTGCCTCAGAAAAATCTAGGCACGTTATCTGACAAAAAAGTTGTCAATGACTCTTGTATGTCTGTGCCAATTCCAGACATAATATCTGAGAAAATATCAGATATGAAAAAAACACCGGTGAGATGCCCGGGCGATAGGATTTCTGAAAAAATTACAAATATCATTAAAACACCGAAGAGATGCTCGGGCGATGGGATATCTGATAAATCATTAAAACACCGGAGAGATGCCCGGGCGATGGGATATTTGTAAAATTTTCAGATATCAATAAAACACCGGTGGGATGCCCGGGCGATGGAATATCTGAGAAAATACCAGATACGATTTATGAAAAGTCCGAGAAAATTCCGGACAACCTTACCCAAGAGGAAGGTTTTATAGAAAACAGACCTGAGACGGCTTCGGCGTCAGGCTTTTGCAATGAAAAAAAAAAAAAAAAGGCCCTTTTTGGGGCCGAGTACTTTTTTCAAAAAAATAACTGTGCAAATACAAAACACAAAAAGTGTTGAAAAAAAGGAACAACCTCAGTCATCTTATGAGCATAAGTTAAGCTCAAAAATAAAGAATGCTGTAAATGACACAGAAGTAATGAAAAATGATACAAATAAATACCTGCGTAATATTAATTTATTACACAGAGAAAAAAAAAAGAGTTGTCCCTAAAAGCAATGTACAGAACTCTGTGCTAAAAAGAAAGGATTGAAAAACATCGCAAAAATTTCCAAAACACAAATGTGACAGAGAAATTGATTGCCGATGTTGACAAATATCTAGGCGAGAAAAAAAAAAAAAGGCCCTTTTAAGAGCCTGATACAGAATTCTGTGCCACAAGAAAAAATAAAAAAATATCGCAAAAAAAAATTCCAAAACACAAAAGTGATAGAGAAATTAATTGTTGATGTTGATAAAAATATAGATGAAAATGCTACGCATAAGCAAAAAAAACTGGTTACTCCAATCGTGGAAAAACCAAAATATTTCGCTGGCAGGCTTAGCAAAGAAATTAAAGAGGCAGAAAAAAATAACTGTAATGAAGAGGCTCAATTGCAGTATGCTAATAACAACGATGAAGAAATGCTTCGGTTAAATGCTGTTACTAGTGCCCAAGATAGTACTACTGTTAGCAGCATAGCCGTAGAGAAAGATGTCTTAAAAACAAGCAAGGAAATGGACTGCGGAATGCTGCCTGGTTGGTGCACCACCTCGTTACCCTTGCCCATTTTCTCTGAGGAAGGGGGAAAAAACAACGGCATATTTAGGGGCCGTTCCTTTTCATTTTCCTCCTTCTCTGAGGAAGGGGGGGGAAACAACGGCATATTTAGGGGCCATTCATTTTCATTTTCCTCCTTCTCTGAGGAAGAAAAACGCCCTCTTAGTGGAACCTTTCCCTCATTCTCTGAGGAAGAAAGCAAAATTGACCTATTAATTAAAAAAGTTAAAGGAATGTCCACGAGTGAGAAACTTACAGAAAAAAAAATAAATGGAGAAACCGATAAAAAACAAAAAAATGGTGAATGGACCATCAATCAAATAGCAGAATTATCTGCCAAACTGGTCAAAAGCAAGGAAGCAATCAATTGTAATACTGACCAAGTTATCGAAATTAACAGCAATATAAATAAAATTGAAACAGTAAAAAATGATGAAAAAAAAACCGAGGATGAATTTTTTTCCTCTGAAACAAATGGACTTAAAATATTAATTTGGAATGTGCAAGGCATCAAAAGGCAGCATAGAGAATTCTTAGCCTACCTAAAATACAAAAAAATTGATATTGTGCTAATTAATGAATCCTGGCTAATGGACAGAATTAAATTCAAAATTCCCAACTACAAGGTTTACAGAAAAGACAAAACCTCCCAAAGTGGGGGAATTTTGATTGCAGTGAAAGATAAACTAGAGCAAAGTGAAGCGATATGCAACACAGAGGATGGCATGGAAGCGCACTCGGTTATTATTCAAACAAAAAATAACCCGATTAAATTTACGGCACTATACAATCATCCCAAACACACTATTACCAGGAAGCTCTAGATAAGCTTTTCGAGGAAAACATTCCTACGGTCATTGCGGGAGATTTTAATAGTAAACACCGCTATTGGCACTGCCCAAGAGCTAATAAAAGTGGGAACAATATTTTCAGATATCTTTTAAACCAAAACATTGACTTGGGGGCGCCATCTGAACCCACACGAACGGCGCTCAGAGGAACTAGCAATATACTAGATTTTGCACTCCTGAAGAATAATAAATATTACTTTGAAATTCATACTGAGGCGGCGCTCTCCTCTGACCACAATCCAGTTCACCTCCAGCTTTATACTGACAAAACTGTGAAGGTAGCACCCAAAATGGTCACTAACTTCAAGCAATTTGAAGGAAAAATTAAACTAGTGCCACCCCAGTAATTGGAGACTGTAATAGCAAAGAAGAAACTGACACAGCTATTAAACTCTTTAGCCTCGCCATTAAAAAAATTATGGAAGAATGTCAAACTCCTGCTAAAGAGAAAAAAATCCGTACTATTTACCCAAAGAAATTTTGGAACTTATAAAAGAAAAAAATAGGTACCGAAGCAAGTGGCAAAGAACAAGAAATAAAACGTTCTATGACCTTTATTGCTGCATAAATAGACAAATTAAAAGAGAAATCAGAAAATTCGAGAATGGGTCATGGGGTCAAGTATTAGAGGAGGCTCATATTGACTACTCTGAAAATTCGGATAAAAAAAAACAAAATGACTCTATGGAATCTTACGTCGAGCTTGCAAAATAAAAATGTCAAATTACTCCCACCCCTTCAAAAAGAAGATGGGACGGTAGTTAGAACTGACGAAGAAAAAGCAGAAATTTTTGCAAACTCACTAGAGAAACAGTTTAAAATAAATGACATCCTTGACACTGATGTAGCCATTAAAATGAAAAAGGCCCTGAATACTTATTTTAGACACGCGGAGGATGTAGAAAATTCTAGAGTCATCGCCCAAAGTGCACAACTCTATGAAGAATTTACTAGTAAAAAAAAACCTGTATTAACATCCCCAATTAAAAGCAAACAGAAAGTCTCTTTTAAAAAAAATAGAAGCACAAGGCATAGAAAACAGCAGCCAAAAGTAGAAAATGCTACGGCCTCTTTTACGTCCGATAGACAAGTTAAAGGTGCTACGACCTCTCGCGGGTCCGGAACGCCAGAAACTGAAAAGATAAGAAATAAAAAAAGGCCTTTTAAGGGCCAAAAAAAAATTTTTGTTCCTCCTGACTTTGAAAAACCACTACCCATCAGTGAAAGGGAAGTTAGGTTTCATATTAATAATCTTAAAAATAAAAAGGCACCAGGCAATGATGGCATAAATAATAAAATTATGAAAACATTACCGGAAGAGTATGTGCAAACCCTTACTAAAATATACAATTGTGCCATTAAATTAAATTATTTCCCTGATATTTGGAAGACAGCAGAGGTAATACTATTACCCAAGCCAGGCAAAAACCCGGCAATTCCTGAAAATCACAGACCGATTTCGTTGCTCCCAACCATGGGAAAAATCTTTGAAAAAATAATTCTTATTAGAATGCAACAATTCTGTGAGGAATTCCCAGTAATTCCACTTACTCAAGGAGGTTTTAGAGATAAACACTCCACGGTGCACCAACTCTCTAGAATAACTGAAAAATGTGCTGAAGGAATTATAAAAAAAGAACACACAGCAGCCATATTTCTGGATGTGGCAAAAGCATTCGATAAATGCCCACATGAGGCAATTATCTACAAGCTAATAGCACATGATTTCCCACCCTGGATTATACATATAATCAAATCATACCTCACTAACAGAGCATTCTGTGTAAAAATCAATGGGAAAAAATCGTTAAAAAAAAAATCGAAGCTGGTGTACCTCAAGGCAGTGTACTCGCACCAACGCTGTATTCTATCTTTACGTCAGACTTTCCCAACTATAATAACAGGAATCTGACTACAGCTCTCTATGCTGATGACACTGCACTCGCTTATACTTCCAAAAATAAAAATCAAGCAACTTTCATGTTGCAACATTATGTTGAAAAACTTGAGAAATATTTCTTAGATTGGAAAATTAAAATCAATACCGAAAAAACTCAAGCAATTCTATTTTCTAGGATTAAATGCAATCACAATCCAGACTTTGAAATAGAAATGTATAAAAAAAAAAAAATACCTTGGGTAAATGATGTTAAATACTTAGGACTTTTTATGGACCACAACCTAAACTGGAACAAGCATATTAAAGAAACTGTGTCCAAATCTCTTAAGATCAGAGGAAGTCTCCAGCCAATAATAAAAAATAAAAGGCTTAGCAGGAAAAACAAAACTTTGATATGGAAAGCCTGTATCAGCCCTGTTATTACTTATGCCTGTCCTATCTGGGGTAACTGCAACAAACAGCAGAAAAATAAGATTACCTCATTTCAAAATAAAACCCTACGATATATGGTTGGACTTGATGGAAGAACTTCAAACCATGCTATCCGAAGCATGCTAAATATTAACTCCATCCATTACACGATGTATGACTTAGCTTATAGATACTATGAAAAAGCTAAGATTCATCCTAATCCTCTAGTCAGAGCGGCCATTAACTATACTGTCAATGAAACTGACAGTTATAAAAGGCCAAAAACTATCTTGAATAAAGTTCCAGAAATGAACCCAATTCACAGCTACCCTAGCAAAAAAATAACAATAATTGGGACTAGTGTTTAGAGGGTATTTCTCACCTAAGAAGAATTTCTGATAAAAAAAAGAAAAAAAAGGCTCTTTTAAGGGCCGTACTCTGATTTGCAAATATACTTCACACATGTGAATAAATCTCGTTAAATAAAAAAAAAAAAAGAAGGGGGGGGGGCTCCTCTAAGAGCCGTACTCTGTTTTGAAAACATACTTCACCCATGTGAAGAAACCATGTTAAATAAAAAATGTGAAAAAAAAAAAGGCTCTTTTAAGGGCCTTACTCTGATTTGCAAATCTACTTCACACATGTGAATTAATCTCGTTAAATAAAAAAAAAAAAAAAAGAAGGGGTGGGCTCCTCTAAGAGCCGTACTCTGTTTTGAAAACATACTTCACCCATGTGAAGAAACCTAGTTAAATTAAAAATGAGAAAAAAAAAAAAAAAAGGCTCTTTTAAGGGCCGAGCAAAATGTTGCATAAAAGATTTATCTTTTTTGTACTAAATATCTCTGCCCCTAAAAAAAACAAGGTATTGTTGGTCTTGCCTTTTATGTTAAAATTTGTTGTTGTTTTTCCCTGATTAAAAAAACAAAACAAAACAAAAAAAAAAAAAAAAAAAAAAGGCTCTTTTAAGGGCCGAGCAAAATGTTGCATAAAAGATTTATCTTTTTTGTACTAAATATCTCTGCCCCTAAAAAAACAAGGTATTGTTGGTCTTGCCTTTTATGTTAAAATTTGTTGTTGTTTTTCCCTGATTAAAAAACAAAACAAAACAAAACAAAAAATAAAAATAAAAAAAAAGGCTCTTTTAAGGGCCGAGCAAAATGTTGCATACTCTAAACGAGTATCTTAAACCTCGATCGGTGTAATTTTGTGATCACACCACCTCAGCTATGGTTACTCTGACATGCCTGTCAAGAAGCAACAAAAGTAAACCTGTGAAAAAATTCTGTAAACCAATGGGGAAAAATCTTTTCTCTCATTGGTTGGCGAGCAACACTGAGCAAATAGCCAGTTTTGTCTTACCCGGTGTTCAAAGATGATTTTCTCTGGGAAAGATGTTCTGTGTGTGATGTTTTTTTTTTCCAAGTTCCCCTTTCCTGTGTCTTTTCCTTCCTTTCCCCCTGTGCTCTTCTGTGGCACAGGTGTACCGGGCATTTTTCTGCGGAGAGAAATATCACTTGAAATGGCTTGTTGTTACAGGTAAGTATGTAGGGCAGCTTACAACTTCACTTCTTAACGGGTAACCGTCTACTCCCTCTCCTCTAATATTTCCATACTTTTCTTTCGTACTATTCTATCAGGGAAATCTGTTCCCAAATATCTAATATTCCTCTTTTTCACCTGACAAAAGGTGCAGAGCGCTGAGGGTTCGGGTCTCTCAACCTCAGATAGGAAATATCTCTCTCTCTAGTAAAATTCCCATAATAGTTGTTTTTGATCAATCTTAATGTTGCCAATGTCTGTCATGTGAAGACCATTCTCCTGCACCTACAGAACATATATGTTGGAGCCAAACAGAAAAACATTTGAATTTTAGAGTTTAAAATTTTTTATATATGTGTTCTTGGTCAAAAACTTTGGTGTCAAATATTGCACATTAAAAAGATACTGTCAAAGAAGGATTCAACACAAGATATTGTGAACTGTCATTCTGTAACTCAAAATAATTCATATAACAATATAGAAAGAAGACTATTTAGTTGTCTTAACTGGTAAAGGAACAAGCTAAAAAAAGCTAAATAGTTGTACTCATATATCTACTGATTGCTATCTATTATGTAAATGTATTTTTATTTTAATTGTAAAACTATGTCTGCATGCAGTTACATATTGAAGCACGTGAAGAGCTGTCATTACTCAAAATTCAGGTGAATTATTTAAATTGAACATTACAGCAAATTACTTTTCTTTTTTCAAATGAAGAATAAGGTGAAACTTTTATACAAAGTATGTATTGTTAAGTTGTATTGCTTCATTTCTTTCAGCTGTAGTTTTCTTTTTCACTCAATGCAAATGTTTTGCAAACTTTACTGTTTTATTCACAAAGAAATTAATGATCATTACTTTGGCTGTGATAATGACACTTGTTACACTGATGAAATTTGAATCAGATTGTTTTAGTCAAAATCCCCAGTTTTTTCCCCTTCACATTTTTTTCTGTCCAGCTTGTCTTCAAAGGTTCCATTACCATTTTGAAGTACTGTAATTCATGGTTCTCATAATTTTTTTAAGCATGTCTTAGTCTGTCTTGCTTGTTTTTAAAGGTTCCATTTCTGTTGTACAGTTCTGTAATTCATGATTCTACAAAGTCTGAATTTGATTGTTCTCTTAAATTTACATAAGACTTGTATAATGGTTTCTAATTTTTGTAAGTAGTTGCTTGTTATTTCCAGAGATATAATAAACATACTTCACTCCTTTTTTAAGAGGATTGATTTTAAGGTTCAGCTGTTCGGCAGATTTATTGCCATAGCTCGGAAATTTTGTGTTAACCATAGAAGAATCTTATTGCTTTTATGCCTTAGTTTCTTCAGTAAAGTGTTTATTTCTATCTTTTATTTCTTTATCCATGAACTGTTTTTTTATGGCAAAAGAATATTACAGTTTTTAGATTCTGAACCCTGTTCTTAAAGGTTCATCGAGTAACTATAGGTGTCATAGGTAACATTCTTCATGTGAATTAACAATTATGTTTCTTTATTATTTGATTTTTTATCTTTAAAATTTATTAGTCTTTAAATAATATCTAATTTTGATAATTACTGTTGAGAATGACAAAATTCTATCTCGTCTTAAAGCACTTTGGTATCTTCTGAAAATTTGAAGACTTCAGAGTTGAATATTTTTCTGAATTTTTAACCTGAAAATCTAATCCCCTACAAATTGGACACATTATGCACTCAACAAAAAAAGTAATCCTTCCTGCACATGTGGCCAAAAACGCATCATTGCCATTAGCAGAAATCATAATTCGCTCTGCTGAAAAGAACTGTTAAAAGGGGTCTTGACCCTTGTTTCTCTGTGCGTGTATTTACAGGTGAGAAGTAGAAGCTACGAATGGTGACAATAACTGCCAAAAGCTTTTAGGAAAAAATCCTCCAGAATGCTACAAAAAGTGTATCAATGAACAAAATTCTCCCTGTTTAACACGACCAATTTTGGAGTTCAACAAACGAGTAGCAGAGCGTTTTGAAGTCTCTCGCTGATCAGACCTAGGAGAGGTGCTGTTTGAAAATCACCCAGCCTTAACGTGGATTACAATGGCTGCAGGAGCAGCAGTACCGTGATGCCCACCTCGGAACTGAGACCAGAGAATACGCTCGCCACCAGCTTCTTTGATTTCTGTTTCTTCCTTGGAAACCTTGTTGTGCCAAGACACTTGTCTAGGGAGGATCTTCTGTGTGCATGCATATGTCATCAAACTTTCACTAGCAAGCTCTTGCAGCACCTGGTAAACTGTAAGTTTTATCTTTTCTATTTTATGCAAGTGAGATACTGTAGGACAGACTGAGAAACTGTTCCTGAAACGTACGTCACTTACATGTTCTCGTGTGTGCCGGCAAAGTTAATGGTAATTATTTTCTGTGCAAACTGTTGGCATAAGTGTGTAGAGGCTGCTGAACAGATACAATATTTGTGTATAATTCATTCGTACTTAGCCATCAATAGCATTTTATTAATTAAAAATCGGTATTGTACTCTATTCTCGTTTTGCATTCCTTGATTCTTTGAAAAGAGTGTGTTGCCTTCCTTTCAAAAAGAACGGAGCTGTTCTGGTCAACCAATGTTCGGATTCATGCCCACTTATCATTGAAAGTATGTTTTCTCCCAGGAGGGGGTGCACCTTAATAACTACTGTCCCCAGGTGGACAGACTCGGTAATCCACAATAAAATTTTTATCCAAAAATATTGTCAAAAAAAGTTGGTATTTGATGTTGGAGTTAATGAAACAGTTTAAGAAACATTTTATTTTTATTTTATGAATTCTTTGCCAAACTTTTTTAGAATCTGATGTAATGTTATGTCACAGAACTTTCCTCAAATAATGCATGCCATTTGCAAATTACATATAGTTTTGAGCTTATTCATTGTTTTCCCAAAATTTGAAATTTAAAGATAATTTATATATTGAACTATCAATGAAAGTGAAATTATTTCACCTTAAAACATACATGGGATTTTTATTTGGGGGTAGGCAGGGTCTTAAAGAAAAAAACACCTGCATGTGCAATACAAAAAGAACTGTACTTCTCTTAACTTAATAAAATTATTCAGATTCTATGTTAGCATGTGATCTCTGACATTTTGCTGCACTATATCATGTTATCTGTAATTTTTTCAGGCTAAACCACTACAGACCATCAAGCCACCTGACCAACTTCAGTTAACTAAAGAAGTAAGTTCATATTTCCAAACAGTTTGTAGCCCTGATGTGTAAGTCAAACACTTTGTTAAATTTAGTGGTATGCATCATCATTTAGTTCTAAAATGAAAAAAAGTGCTTGTATATAGTTTTGCAGTATTTATTTTATTTGTACTCTGACATTTGTTTTGTACTATTGTTAAGATAATTATCATTTATGTGTGCTAAGTGACATTAGGTTTGAACTGTTGTATTCCTGATTATTGCAAAAGAATCATTACTGTATGAAAACACTAAAAAAATATGGTTGGTGGCTTTTCTGACAGATCTAATAGATATGATCAGGAGCTAAATATGCAAAGCTCATTCAAAATATCAATATTAGGCTTTAACACAAGTATTTTAAATGCAAAGCATCCACCTGTAGCTACACAAGCAATAATCATCAGGAAACAACTTCTGACCTCAGTAACTCAGTTGAGTTGTTTATAGTATTCCATAAGCATCACAAAGGCTATAAGAAGTCTACTTCTTCTTAACGTGGTGCAATAACTATATTTCATGAGTTAGTCAATGAACTTACTTTTCTCATGTATGGGAAGCAAATATTTACAGCACACATGTTTCTTTTCTGAGATCTTCAGTTTGCACAGTTCAATTCATAAGTTAAAAGTTTAAATTAATTATTGCTTTAAAGATAATTTAATTTTTTTTTGTTAAAATTCTTGGAAGTTAAATACATCTCTACGTATGCTGCATTCTTGAAAACTTGAAAAACCATGTGCTTGCAAAAACCATTATGTGTTATAGTATGCTATAAGTATGCATGGTTGCGAAAACTACTGTGAACAAACTACATGGTTTTGTAAGTTCTTAAGAATGTAGTGTAAATAGAAATGTTTTTAACTTTCAAGAATTTTAATTTAAAAAATTTAAAAATATTTGTAATGCAATAGTTAATTTAAAGTTTTAACTTACGAATTGAACTGTGCAACCTGGGGGATGCCGGAGAAGAAACACATGCATTGCAAATGTTTGCCTCCCATATAGGAGAAAAGTGAATTCATTTATAAATTATAGTTCTTAAAGTGTAGGGCAATAAGTTCTAAAAAAGAGAAAAATCCAAAGTCATAGGATCAATGCAGCATTTATGTCTTACCAGAAGCTTTAACTTTGCTTCTCTGAAACATGGATTTAGCACTATAACCAGGTGACTACCAATGCTGCTTTAAACTTTTACCCACTTTCTGTACTGAGAAGTTGTGTTCTGTAATCAAAGTGACTTAGTGGCAAAAACTGAAAGCCTGGTTTCAGCGGCTTACGTGAGACACCGGCAAGGGCGCCCGAGAGGGGTGGTGGTGAGACATTAGCATTGTTAAGTGTTGTTCTTTTCCTTTGTGAGTCACTGGTAACCCTGAATAAGAGGTGAGTTATTGCTCTCAGCTTTTGATTCTAGTGGCAGTCAAACACATAGCTCTGTCTGAAGATGTATTTTCTGATATTGCCGTAATGTGCTCTAAATTTTCAAGGAGGTACTATCTGGTCTTAATACATGTTTGGCATCATTTATATGTACCTTTTTGCTTTAAGTGACAATGTATAGCCTGATTAGTACAGATTCTACACATTTGTATATCCCCGATGACTAAATTTGTAAACATTCTTAGATGCCCTTCCAGTGTTATGCAGTGCAGCTTCCTTTGTTGCTGAACTCTATCCTTCCTTGTGAACATGCAAATCTATACTAACTGTCTCTATATATTTATAATTAGATTACTGAATTATATGATTTTTGTGTCACAAACAGCAGTTATTTATATTTTCAGCACGGATTTATTGTTGTAATTTCACTTCTGACAAGACAAAATGACTTCCGAAAAATCTATATAAGAATTTTGCTTATGTCATCATCATCATCATCATTGTCAACCATTATCAATCCACTGCTGGACGAAGGTCTCCCCAAGTTTCCTCCACAACGGTCTGTCTTGTGCCAGTCTCCTCCATGTCACTCCCGCATATTTACGAATTTCATCCACCCATCTCCCATGTGGTCTTTTTCTGGGTCTTTTCCTGTCCCTTGGAATCCAATCTAAAATTTCGGCTGTCCATCTATGGTCTGTCCTTCTGGCAGTATGTCCAGCCCATTGCCATTTCAGGGATTTAACTCTGATCATGATGTCTTCCACTCTTGTCATTTTTCGGATCCACGAGTTCCTCTTCTTATCTCTCCTGGTTATACCAAGCATGCACCTCTCCATGCTTTTTTGAGTTGTCTGCAGCCTTTGTATGTCTCTTTTAGTTAAGGTCCACGTCTCTGCACCATACGTAAGCACTGGAAGGATGCATTGATCAAACACTTTTCTTTTAAGACATAATGGCATATTGCTCTTGAAAATTATGCTGTTTCTTCCAAAAGCTCTCCAGGCAAGTTTTGTACGCCGATTAATTTCTTCATCAATGTGACCCTCACTTGATATCTGCTGTCCAAGATAAACATATGTATCTGTTATCTCCAGTTTTTCTCCATCAATCGATAAATCTTCATTTCTTGTAAAAGCATTGAACATCACTTTTGTCTTCTGAAAGTTCATTTTTAATCCCACTTCTTTACTCTTGTCAGCAAGTTCCTGGATCATACTCTGCAGCTCTGATGGGGTAGTTGCAAAAATGACTACGTCATCAGCAAAACGAAGGTGGGTTAGATAATCTCCATTAATCTTTATCCCTTTGTTTTCCCAGTTCAGTGATTGAAAAACATTTTCCAATGTGGCATTAAAGAGCTTCGGAGATATGGTGTCACCTTGTCTCACTCCCTTTCCAATTTTTATGTGTGTTGTATTTTCAAACAGCCGAATCTTTGCACTTGCATTTTCATAGATGTTATTAATAATATTAATGTATGCATCTTCAATACCGCAGGATTTCAGAGCCGTGGTAACTGCTGATGGTTTCACCGAATCAAAGGCTTTTTCATAATCGATAAAAGCCATGCACAATGGAAGTTCATATTCCCTCGCTCTTTCAATTAGTTCTCTCAGTACGTGGATATGATCTATTGTGCTGTAGCCACTCCTGAATCCAGCTTGTTCTCTCGGTTGAGCCATGTCCAGTGTTACCTTCAAGCGGTGTGAAAGAACTTTAGTGAAGATTTTATAAACCACTGATAGGAGGCTGATAGGTCTGTAGTTCCTGAGATCCTCAATGTCACCTTTTTTATGTAGCAGGATCATTGTAGCGTTGTTCCAATCCTCAGGAATCTTCCCTTCATTAAGGCATCGAGTGAAAATTTGGGCGAGTACTGTTTCAATTTCTCCACTTGCTTCTTGTATGATGTCTATAGTAATTCCATCTTCTCCTGGAGCTTTCCCCCGCTTCATGTTCTTGATTGCATGAGCAACTTCTGCTGGGAGGACTGGAAGAACTCTGGTACCTTTCATGATGTCTGGAGTACATGTATCATCCCTTTCATATAATTTGGAGTAGAAATCTTTCACTCTTGTCAAAATTTCGCCTCTATTTCTTGTTATAGAACCATCTTCTTTTCTCAGAGCCATAATCTGTTTTCTTCCCTTACTGAGATGTCCCTTTGCTATCTTAAGGCTTTGGTTGTTTTCAATTGCTTTCCTCACTAGCTCACAGTTGAATTTCCTTACGTCTTCAGTGATACTTTTTCGTGTTGTCTTCCATAGCTCTATATATTCCACTTTGGAAGTCACATCTTCTTTAGTTGTCCTCATCTCTCTTCTTTTTTGCATCAACATTTTGGTTTTTCCTGATAATTTGTTCACATGCAACTTGTTCTTAGACCCAGCTAATTTTGTTGCTGTTTCCATTAGAGCTTTGGTTACTTTTCTGTTAACTTCCGAAATATCCACTTCTTCCGATGTTAGGCCTTCTAAAGCAGAGAATCTGTTCTTCAGTTCCAACTTGAAAGTATTATGGTGTTTTTTAAGGTTGGTTATGTCAATACATTTTGTTTGTCTTATGAGCTTGCCACGTTCCAGTTTAGTGTTGAGGTGCATCTTACATCTCACCAATCTATGGTCACTACCTGTGTTGAACTTGTTCAGCACACTGCAGTCTTCGATGACGAATTTTTTGTTACACATAATAAAATCAATTTCACTTATCGTCCCAATTGGATGTCTCCATGTCCATTTCCTGTGTGGCTTTTTCTTGAAAAAGGAGTTCAAGATGAAAAATCCTTCTGCCTCTGCAAACTCAACGAGAGTATTTCCACGCTGGTTTCTGTTGCCGTGACCGAATTTACCTACTGAAGTTTCATTCTGTTGCCGTTGCCCTATTTTTGCATTGAAATCTCCCATAATTATCTTCAAGTGCTGCTTACCTTTATTATTTAGATGACGAATTTCCTCATAAAATTCTTCAATTTCTTCTTCAGGATGACTTGTGGTGGGTGCATAAGTTTGAATAATCTGAGCCTGGTATCTTCTCGATAGTTGGATAACGAGTCGTGCAGCTCTGTCAGAGGAACTTTCAACTTCTACCACTTTATCCTTCAGTTTCTTGTTTATTATAAATCCAACACCACTAGTTCTGCCAGTATCTGTCCCACGATAATAGAAGAGATGTCCACTTTTCAGTTCAATGAGATCTTCTCCTTTTCTCCTTACCTCACTTAGCCCGACGATGTCCCACTTGATCCTTTGTAGTTCCTCTTCCAATTCAAGAAGCCTTGAATCAGAAGATAGGGAGCGTCCGTTATAGGTAGCCAAGGTCAGCATCAGATGGCAGCCTAGTCCGGTCCTCCGGGGATTCTTAGCACCCTCTGCCTTCATGTCGCACTGGCCGCTGCCTTGGCCAGGTACATTCCAGCTGCCGGAGACTGAGGGCCAAGATTTAAGTTGTAGAGTCATTTTGGAGGTGTTTGGCCATAACTCACCACGCTGGCCAAGCGGGTTGGTGTTTGCTATGTACGTCGCGCAAAAAAAAGGCCTAATTTATCATTCGGCGAATGGCACCGAATAGGGCGTAAACAAACATGGCTGCCTTAATTATCGCCTGTTAGGGTTAATTGCGTTTCCATGTTCTTAAATTTATAATTGCCAAAAGGCTTACTTGCATTTCCACAGTGCCAAATTTCGATCGAGACTTCATTATCATATCGCTGTTCATAATTTATTAGCAACAGACATATGGAAAACATTCACAATTGCTGCCTGGTTTAGATCGTGACGTCAGCCTGTAGATAAATACATTTAGCGTTTCTTCATAATTTTTAGTTATTTGTAAATCGTAAATTTTATAATTTCACAAATGTGTTGCAGAATGGCAACGCACAGAGCATAAACAAACATGGCTGCCTCCGGATACATTACTGAGAAATCGTTTAGATAATTTTAGTTAGTTTTTAGTTATTCTTCAAATTTATTCAAGAGAGAAACCATTTAGAGAATCTTAGATTTAGATAGTTTTTCATTATTCTTCTAATTTATTCAAAATGTCTGTAAACCATTTAGATAATCTTAGATTTAGATAGTTTGTCATTATTCTTCTAATCTATATAAGAATTTTGTTTATTCAAAATGTCTGTACGACGTGAAGTTAGCATTATTTCTTATGATGCAAGGAGAAGGGCACAGTTTGGCAATGAAACACCAAAAGAGACTAATGAAAGAAGATTATTAAGAAATGAAGCAGATAGACTTCATCGAGCCAGAGAAAGTTCTGAAAATCGTAGAAATCGATTAAGCCAAAGAAATGCAAAGTGTTTCCGGACATGTGACTGGACATGTGAATGGACAGGCGATTCACAAATTGAAGTCGTCGTCAAAGAGCATAATTGTGGAAACATGACAGAGGTGTGTAATTTTTGTAATGCACTTTATTGGAAAAGTTAACTCAATTCCAGTAAAAAATATACAAAATGCTGTCATGATGGTAAAGTTCCGTTACAGAACTTGACTGAAACTCCTGATCTGTTGAAAGATCTGTTAAGTGATAATTCTGATGAAGCAAAAAACTATTGTCAGCATATCCATGAATACAATGCAGCTTTAGCTTTTGCTTCAATAGGTGCTGAAATAAAGACACCGCCTGGGATTGGACCATACTGCTTCCGTATACATGGACAAATATATCACAAGATTTCTCCCCTATATACCAGTGGGCAAAACAAACCTGGCTATGGACAATTATATATCTTTGATTCCGGTGAAGCAAGCAACATATGCATTTAGAAAAACCAAGGCTGTTTATGGAATGTGATGGAGAAATTGGATTTGTTAATGAGATATATAAATCATTTTGCCGATTCATATCTAAAGATGCATCAATTAATACAATCCAATCCTGCAATGGAAGTAAAAATTATATTAATGGAGCAGCCTAATTTAGATTTGCGAAGGTACAATGCACCTACTTCAAAGACAGAAGTTGGAGCAATATTTGTCGGGGATGATGGAGAACCACCTGCAAATCAAGATATTTGCATCTATTTAAGTGGTGATAGTTGCAAAACTATATCACCATTAAATCAATGCAGTGACCCAGTAATTTATCCTCTGCTTTTTCCTAGAGGGGAATGTGGTTGGTGCAATGGCATGGAGCATGTTGAAGAACGCCGATCAGCCAAGCGAGTGTGGGTAACCCAGCTGCAGTATTATGCATATCGTCTTTCAGTGCACAGTGGTTTTAGCCTTTTGCACAGCAGCGGAAAATTGTTTCAACAATATATTGTTGATGCATATGTTAAAACAGAAGGATCCCGGCTGAACTACATACGGATGAATCAGAAAGACTTAAGAATTGAGCTGTACAAAGGACTTTTAGATGCAATAGAGTCCCGTGTACAAAATGAAAATTTATGAGCAGGCAAGCTAATAATGTTGCCTTCTACTTTTCAAGGAAGCCCAAGATACATGCAGCAAAATTATCAGGATGCATGGCTATTGAGAGGAAATTTGGACGACCAGATCTGTTTATTACATTTACTTGCAGTCCTGCATGGCCTGAAATTTTGAATGCAATGCAATGCCCTCAAAGACCTGAAAATAGACCAGAGATTATTGTCCGAATTTTTAAAAGGAAATTATCAGAGTTATTACATGATATTTTAAAGCGCAATATATTTGGAGTGGTCATTGCATATATTTATGTAATTGAATTTCAAAAGCGAGGTTTAACTCGTGCTCACATTTTACTAACATTAGATTCAAGTACAAAGATACGTACGAAAGGTGATATTGACAAATATGTAAGTGCAAAATTACCAAGTATTGATGTATGTCAATCCAAGGCTATTTGAAATTGTCACAAAATGCATGATCCATGGCCCCGTGGTGCTTTAAATTAAAATTCACCATGCATGAAAGATGGAATATGTTGCAAACAATTTCCGAAGGAGTTCACAGGAGCAACTGAAGAAAACGTTAATGGATACCCTATCTACAGAAGACGATCCATGGATCCTGTTAAAGTAGGTAGTCATGACATTGATAATCGATGGGTTGTGCCGTATAATCCCTGGGTATTAAAGAAATTCAACGCTCATGTCAATGCTGAAGTTTGTGCATCTGTAAAGAAAGTTAAATACCTATTCGTTGTGGAAGAGGCTTGGAAAGACCTTCTTCCAGCAGTGGATTGATAATGGTTGACAATGATGATGATGATGATAAAGGACATGATGCTGCATCTGTTAGACTTCAAAAGGAAAATAGTGCTGTAGATCATGATGAGATATTAACTTTCCTTGATGGCAGATGTATTAGTGCTCCTGGAGCAATATGGCGAATGAATGAGTTCAGCATGTCTGAAAAACCTCATTTTATACTAAGATTAGCAGTTCATTTGCCAGAACAACAGCAAATTGTTTATCAAGATGGTCAAGAAGATCAAGCTATTGCACGGGCTTCTACAAAATATTCAACATAGACGGCATGGTTCGAACTCAATAAAATTGATGAACAAGCCCATATTTACAATTACATCGATATCCCACAGTACTATGCTTTTGATAAGTGTAGAACAATATGGAAAAGACAACAACGGGGAGGACAGCAAGTGATTGGTAGAATGCCAGTGATTAGTATCCAGGACAATGAAAGATACTACCTGCAAATATTATTGGTACGAAAATTGGGTGCACTCACTTTCGATGATCTAAAGACTGTTAATGGGATAGTATGTAGCACTTTCCAACAAGCTTGCAGAGAGCTTGAACTTCTTAAATGAGATCAGCACTGGCATGATACACTACGCTATGCAGCCCAGATACGAATGCCAAGCTATCTACGAATACTATTTGCGATAATTTGGGGATTTGGAGAAGTAGAAAACATTCTTGAACTTTGGGCTCAGCATAAAGATGCTATTTGTGAGGACTTGGTACACAGATATTCCAAAGAGACAGGACCACAGTATGCACTTGCAGATATTACATAATAACCTACTCAAACCTTATGGTGTGAATCTGAAAATACTCAAACTGTCAGTTTTAGATTTACCAACAGATCATATCTATATGTCTTCCTTTGATGTTTTAGAAGAGCAAACCAAAGCCCGCATAAACACTGAAAAGCTTAATACTGAACAGAGATTAGTTGTTGAAACAATACTAGATGCAATATATGGAAGTAAAAAAGAGACACTGAAACGTATTTTCTTAGATGGTCCCGCAGGAACAGGGAAAACTTTTGTATACTCAACCTTATTGCATACAATCAAAGGAAGAGGTGATCAATCTACTCCTGTAACCTCAACTGGAATAGCATCCACTTTGTTAAGAGGAGGAAGGACCGCTCACTCAGCTTTCAAAATACATCCCATTTTGAATGCCACTTCAACCTGTAATTTAAAACCAGAAACAAAATTTTTGTTGGATACAAAACTTATTCTTTGGGATAAGGCGCCAATTATGCATGTGCATGCCTTTTTAGCTGTTGATCGACTTCTCAAAGATGTTACAAAATATTCTGAACCATTTGGTGGAAAAATAATCTTACTTGGTGAACATTTCCGTCAAGTATTGCCTGTAATCTTGAGCGGTTCACGATCACTGACAGTTGCCAGCCGTTTAAAGAAACACCACCTTTGGTCTGAATTTCACATTATGAGCCTTTCAGAAAATATGCGTGCTCTTGATACCGAGAGAGAGTTTTCAAATTGACTTTTAGATGTTGGTGATTGCAAGAGTGGTGAAACAGTTAAGTTACCTCCAATATGCTATCCACAAATACAAAATCCAGTTCAACAACTATACAGTGGCATAGATTTTACCACAGTCACACCTCAACAACTTAAAGGACGAGCCATTCTCACTGTGACGAATGATTTGTCCATTGAACTCAATAACCGTGTCCTGGAGTGTATGCCAGGAAAGGAAGTAATTTATGAAAGCGTAGATAGTATCGTAAGTGAAGATCCTCAAGATCAACTTGCATATAGTGAGGAATTTGTAAACACTTTGACACCAACTGGAATGCCACCTCACAAACTGAAATTGAAACCAGGCGCTGTTATCATATTGATTAAAAATTTAGTACCGTCTAAAAGTCTGTGCAATGGTACAAGGCTTATAGTAACCAATTTGCAGCATAATATTATTGAATCAAGGTAGATTGATTCCAATACTACTCATACCTCGAATACCACTCATTCCTTTAGACACAAATATGCCTTTCAAGTTTAAATGTAAACAGTTCCCCATTCGCTTGGCTTTTTCAATGACTATAAACAAATCACAGGGCCAAACTTTTGAAAAAATCTGTCTAGCTTTATCAAAACCAGTTTTTAGCCATGGACAATTGTACATAAGTCTATCTAGAGTAAGATCATTTGACTCTGTCACTGTTGTGGACAATTTTTGAAAGTGTCCCCAAATTCAAAAAATTTCAATTGTGTGTATAAAGAAGTTTTTGATTAATAATAGTAATCAAAATAAAGTGTTCTGAATAGACACACAAACAGTGGTTGATGAATGTTACATTTTGTAAAAATATCTTGCTAATTTCTAAAATATAAATCTTTGAACTTCATTTTGTAAATGTTACTCTTGCATCTCTAAACGAGAAGAGTGGAGTTCTTTGGAAGACTCTGCAGAAACACACCAAATTGGAGATTTTCCAAATGGCACCAAGTGGTGGGTTAAATCACATTTTCACCAATTTTATGATTTGTTTAACCAATTATATTTGATTCACAAATGTGAACATAGCGACATTTCTGATAAGTTCCTAAGACATATTTTGGAATAAAGACACTAGAGCGCAGATGCTGTGTGAGGGAACAGCTAGTAATAAGTAAAATAGATTAATACATTTATTGTATAAAATATATATACTTAGCATTTTGTAGTTTGTGAAGTGCCTTTGTTTGAGCAGAAATTAAAAAGTGTACGCAGTTTGGATGCAAGAAGAAATTCAGCATATCAGAATTTATTCTTAATGTGTCCAAATACTTATTATATAGTTAAACCAGTCTATATGCCTACCTGCTTTGTAGTGCATTTTGCTGTAATCATTTGCTGTACATGGTATAATTGCATATTAGTATGAGTTCAAAAGTTAGCAGCAATGTACTCATGTGGAATGAAAACTAAATAACCCTGAATATGAGATTACCATGGTGCATAATACATCTTTGGTCAGACTTAAATTTTTAAATCATTTTGATATATTTTGTAAAATTTACAATACAAATAATAATGAAATGAATTTCACTCTTCCTTTATCTTTTTGTTGTATAGGAACTTAAGGAAGAGATTACCATAATATTAAAAACAGAAAAGCCCGATATACCACAAAATGTTGTTGACTTCAACTACAGGGTAAGTTCATGTACTGTGTTTTATTCCATTTAATTTCTGAAAAAAGAAAATATAATTTTCTTTGCACAATATGTAGAATTCTTTTAGTCTGTGAATAGTTTTATATCAAGATATAGTCGTGGAATAGTAAATCTAAAGAACAAAAACTGACTTGTATTTCCTGTGTCAGTTCTGAATTCTTATGAATATGGTGATTCGGAAGTAAAAAATATCTTTAATTTCCAATATTTTAAGTTTGTTGTTAGTTTTCCTTCAACTTTCCACATACTTCTTCTTCCCTTTGCTTCTTCACTCCACCCAGGAAGTGTCAACAATGCTTGAAATGAATTTTGCCTTATGTGAGAATAACATTTTCGATATCTTTCATCACAACTGGTTTTTCCATCGCAATAAGTAAAAACATTTAAATTCATGATACGGTGCTTTGAAGTTATTAATTTTGTCACATGTATTCTGTGAAGTTAAAAACAAGCTAAAATAAATAGTCTTTGCTGAATTCATATAATTTGCACTTTTTAGAAAGAAGGGTGCAGTGCTATTTTTAAAAGCCCTGCATTTAAAAAATAGTATGCTATAATACATATGCATATGGAAACACTGTCTACATTAAAGACTGTTGCAGTATTGCGCACTCTTGTGATATACAATGGCATGCACCTAAATATCTTACAATAAAACTCAAAACTGCAAAGTGGAGAAATCCTTTTCTTTTTATCTGAAACAGAAACGGTTCATATGAAATACAAAGTGTACATGTAGCATTCAATATCGTGAGTGGAAAGCATAATCAAAGTGTTATTCTGCCTGTGCAAATGAGAAGTATTGAATATAATATACATGGAAAGGGAAACTTCAAGCGATTAAACAATCAGGAAAAATAATTGTAATATATTCTGCACTGTGGGTGTACATGAGTTCAGATCATGTATAGTTCATGTTGAAGCTGGAAAAATAAAAAGAACTGTGTGCAGAAAGGGTGTACATGAGTTCCGACTATGTATAATTCATGTCGAACACCAGTGTGGAAGCACCCATCCAGCAATTTCTCATAAGGTTTACATCCACAGGGAAGGTTTAGATGCAACTATCTATGTCGCACGGGACTTTTGTGTTGTGTGTCAGAAACAAAGTTACATTAGATTGAACTTAGAGGCTTAGATATGACAGAGATTAAACAGGTCAGGGAAGTAGGAGTGCCAGATTTAAAACTGTGAGTTGTCATAGTTGGAAGTACCAGACTATGACATCACAATGGGCACTTTCAGGGAGAGAGTACAAAGGTGGGGAGAAGGAACAAATTACCTTTTCATTACAGGGCATCCAATACCCAGGGCTGACAACTTAACATACACATCCAATGCACTGAAAGTATTCAGTGGTTCAGAGCAACTCAGCCTACCTGGTATTGATCCCACGACCATCTGTTTAGATGGTGGTTCAACATTAGTGTAATCTAAGAAGATTGTTTTTATATGGATTGAGGATCAAACATAACAAAAGATGTCACCAAGGTGTGCTTCTAACCAAAAAGTGTCCAGTTCTTTATGTGACTGTACTACATATGAAGTGAAAGAAACTGATGCTAAGGCATTTATCATGTATTTAAATTTTCATGCTATAAAAATTGTTCATAATGTAAAAATCACTGGAAAGATTGCTACTGGCAAGAGGAACTTTTGAATTGTTCTGAGTGATATTAGGATCTGTTATTGATCCTAATATATGTCTGAACAATTTTTAAAATGAACAAGCTAGGACTTTTATTGGAAGCACATGCCAAAATGCATATATATTTCTGGTAAAGATGTTCATACTCATGGCTTTAAAGTTACAGAGGATAGAGCTTTTCTACCAGATTTTCTATGAAATTAAAAAAAAAATATTTTATAAAGTAGGGTTTCTCTCTTATATTTATGGAAAAGAATACATACAGTCGTTAGTTCGGCTGGGAAGACAGTTGAATTTGACGTGACTTATTCATTAAATAGACTTTATATGGAATATTTCACAAGAATAGAAATTTTCTACTGGGTTTTAATAAACCTTTTTAAAAAATACTGCACACTCATGTTTGCTTATTTATTGAATTCTCACCCACAGTGA
Source organism: Macrothele yani (assembly GCA_039090855.1). NCBI lineage: Eukaryota > Metazoa > Arthropoda > Arachnida > Araneae > Macrothelidae > Macrothele > Macrothele yani. Next base: position 103,334,546 of record CM077024.1, read on the forward strand.
TTAGCTGCCTTTCAGCCATTGCTAATCAAATTTTGGAACTGAATCTGTAATACAGGGAACTGATTTATTTTATTTTATGTGTTCCATACTTTTGAAATGTGATGAATGAGTGATGATAAATCTGATTGTTTTCCACACTCTTTGTATGCTTCTACATCCCTTTAGCACAATTCTTACTGACAACGGTTATGCCTCTATTAATCTTCTTTCCATGGCCATATATGACGATGAAAATGACAGTATTTCTGGAGTTGGAGTGGTACAGTATCTCCTATTTGCAAAGCAGGGAAACCTGCTGACACCATAAAAAACTGCAATACGAAAAAGGGTAAACTTACATATATACAATACATATCACTAAGAGATCCATAAGTGATCTCCTCAAAGAAAGCTAATCTGCCAAATTAAAATTTAAAACTGATGGTGTTAGATCTGCTGCTTCCTTTGATTGGTTTATTAAAGGAAGCTTAAGCTTGACATTTTTAAATTATGAGTAAACAGTTTTTTAAAATGATTTTGTTAATCTCCATTCCAAATGTCTGTTTTTTGATAAAACTCAGAAGGTATGATGAATATTTGAAAGCTTTTCAACTTAAAATAGAATTTGACTGTTACTTTCTGAACTGATCACTAAAAGAAAAATCAAACGTGATTTACCTTTGCACCTTTATCTGTAAAAAATGCAATACCTTTCTGTAAGATTTGTTTTTTATTTCATTAATTTAGGTTGATTTTCATTTGGCACCTCTGCACAGAGCCTATAAATGCTTTATTATGTCTCCAGGTGTCTCAGTGCCTACCCGATGAATTGACTGCACTCACAAAAGTCAATTTACTCAAGATCAAATTTATATTAGAAACTCAAATGGGACAGTCCTGAAAGAAACCCGCCGCCCCGGTGGCGCAGTGGTCTAAGGCGTTGGCCTCTGATCATTCGTCCGTAAGGGGTCCGGGTTCGAATCCCGGTCAGGCATGGATGTTGTGCTTGTCTTACGGCACTGGCTCTCTCCCTTCCCTGGAACCAGTGACCCTAAATTAGGGACGGGCGACTGCTTATAGCCCATTGAGTTGCTCACGGTGGTCGTTAAACCTCCAATCAAAAAAAAAAAAAAAAAAAAAAGAAAGAAACCCATTAAAAAGTAATGGTGTTTGGTATTAGAGTGTAAAGAAAAGTGCCAGAAAATCTTAGCAAAATATGAATATGAGATTACTTTTTATGGTATTTTAGAGTATTCTTTATCCTTTTGTCCAAAAGATACTTTTTCTCAAAGTTTTTAATATGCACAATTATTATGCAGTAAATATTTGGTTATCCTGTTTCAAATTTAAGTTAGCAAAAGTTTCATTTTTTTTATTCATCTCAAAATCCAGTTATTGATACTCCTATGATAGGTTGTTAATAATGGATTAAGTTTGCCAATCTTGTATATTTTCACTTAATGTCATGCTTGCAAAGATAATGGAAAAAAAAAAAGAAATAAGGTGCTGTTTGAAGTTTTATCTCAACACACACACATGCACACTTTCTCTCATTCATTCATTCATTTTTGGTTTGTTGATGACATTGTAAATCCATAATAATGTGGTATGTTTATTTGTCATATCTATAACATTGAAGGAAGCAGGAAATTTCATAGTTTTCATACAAGTTTTGCTCACAGTTACATAAAGTATTTTTCACTTTTATTTGTCCGTGATTTGAAAAAATAAAATGCCCTGTAACTTTCTATTTCTTTAGGATATGGAATTCAAGCCTCGCCCCACTCTTTCAAACTTGGTTGTTCTTACCAGTTATTCTCCTTCCATGGTCCATAAAAGTCAGTACGTACCTGAGGAAAAAACAAGTATGTTTTAAGAAATTCATTCTTAAGATATTTTACAAATATGTATTTAGATTTGGATATTAATAGCAATAAATATTTGTAGTGAATTTGCCAACAAAAGTCTAAAAGCGAGAAGTATGTCTGACAAAAATGATGCAAAAATGTTGCAGAACATTTGCCAGCTATACTGTAAATTCCCTAGATAAATAAGTACTGGTGGAGGAAGGAGATTATAAAGGTTCTGTGCAGCATTGTGATTTGTTTGACTGACACAACTGTTACATGTGCCATTGACACATAGTTTTATATTATGGCAGAGTATCATTTGCATATTTTTGATCCAGCTGTTGCACACAGGAATTGTGTCATAGAACTGGCTTTATTTATCGGTTGAGTAAAACTCATCTTACAGTTGGTCAATATTAACTCTACAGAGTGTAAACTAATATATCTACATGTATTTCAGGTCAGAATCAAACATGGCATCAAAGTCGTATGTGTTTATGAAATTGTTTGTGAGTTAAGTGTTTATGGAACTGTTATGAGTTAGGTCAGTAAAATATATCATAAAATTGGCTAATGTTAACTCTATAGGGAGCAAATTGATATCTGTGTTTCACTGGTCACAAGATCATTTCATTATGTCTTGAGTAATCCCCATGATTGTAATCATGTTAGTTCAGTCAGGAACACAGCTGTATGAGAAAGCCTCACACCAGTGCAATACTTGACATAATCTCTATTCTTTAATAGACCTTCCCTATCGTTACCATCATCTTACACCTGTATGTTATCATGGGGATCTGGTATGTTTTTGTCACAACCATACTAATAATAATAAGAAAAAAAGAGATTTGAAAAAAATCTATAACTGTTAAAATAAAAATAATTAATAAAATATCGACTTGCGTGTGGTTGGTTGGCCCATTTTTAGAAAACTCTTTAGTGGGACATATCTTCATGTACACATGCTGTGCCATCCATGGCATTCACACTTTTTAGCTCAAGAGAACGATGTTTTTTTTAAAGTGTGGACTTTTTAGGCTTGAGTTTAGGCATAGATGAGACTTCAACTCATCCCTAAAAAGTCCACACCTCAAAAAACCATCGTCTTCTTGAACCAATGAGTGTGAATTCTATGGATGGCAGCACACATGTACATGAAGTTATGTCTCACTAAAGAGTTTTCTAAAAAAGGGTCAACCACCACATGTAAGTCGGTATTTTTATTAATTACTTTTATTTTAACAGTTTAGATACATAAAATATTAATAACAAACTACATTTCTGTGAGTACTACCTACATCTGTGAGGCATTCCGAACCAAGAAAAAAATGTATGATGAGTTTTATGCTTTCTTCGGCATATTGATTTTTAATGCAGGATGCAAGATACTCATGTTATTAACGAAGATATGAAATTATGTTAAAGAAAAACAGAAATTCTGTTACTAATGTAACCCTTGTTGGCAACAAACTTTCTCCAGATCTTTCTGTTCACTGAACGATTTTCTACTTTCAGAATATTGTTACCACACTCACAAATAGGGAATTTTACACCAGCTGTCCACCTTTTTCTAGGTCTGCATCTTAGTATGTAACTAAAGAGTATACCACAGCATGTAACATCTATTAACACATAATGTAACATCAGAATGTAATCTATCAACTCTGATGTTACCGAAGAATCCAATGTGCTCTCAACCTTTTCCTGTACTAAAAAAGTACTCTGCTTAGATTCATTGTTAATTCTGTTCTGCCATTGAATCCATCTGTTGTCTCCCAGATTTTCATCCTAAGATGTGTCTCGTGTAAGCTGCTTCTAACTTTCTAAACAGCTATTTACTTTGCATCTAGCTGTGACTGCTATTGTACAAAGAGGCATTGAAAAGCTTATAGCCCAATATATATCATGATGGTTTGAATGAAAGAGAATATTTCTTATCTGTGCTGTGACTCTTCCCATGCTTTCACAAAAAAAATTCGTCTTTGTAAATATTTACAGAGGGCGTGGAAGTTAAGATGGTGCATGAGAATGGCATCTGTTGAGAGAATCGAGCATGGTGCAGTCATTGAATACTTCCATTTAAAGGGAATGTTGTTGGAAGAAATTCATGAGGGCCTGCCTACCTTGCTGGTTCTATCATCAAATTTCTGATCAAGCATTCCTGTCTACCTTGCTGGTTCTATCATCAAATTTCTGATCAAGCATTCCTGTCTCCAAAAGTCACACCGAAAATCACTCCTAAATAATTAAAATGTGTTACCTATTTTATTCTCTTCCTCTGTACTGCACAAGTAATAATTCTTGAAGTTTGGCTTAGAACCATTGATTTATACTTCCAACACTGGTCTTTGTCCCTGTATTTTTCACTAGTCCTGCCAAGCTGCTTGAGATGTCACAACTTGTTTTCATTTGCAGAAATTTGCACTAAGCTGTCATCATCATATAGCACAAAGTTAACTATCACCACTACTTCAACATCTACTTCCTTTAAGCAGTTCACCTGCATAATTCAAAAGCAAAACTAGGAACGGCCTTCATTGCTATGATCTTTGTCCTCAGTGTTAATTTTAAACCACTTACCAGTACTTCCATCCATCTTACTGTTGTAAGACTCATGGCTTATAAGTTTGTTACTGACTTTAACAGCTTACCTTGCAGTATATAGCCTTTTTAATACTCTGAAGTATCTTGCCAAATGTTTTTTTGAAGGCAGTAAACATGACGAATTATACATACCAGTAAATCCTGATTCATTTCTCAAAACTTTTCAAGATGCTGCATTTGCAATATCCTGGCATCCCTTATTTCTCCTGAATCCATCGTGTCTTTCAGTTTTCATATTTTCCACCACATTTGCAGTTTTTTTCTCCTTGAGTAATTTGTATATTGAACACTAATTTGAATGCCACAGGAGTTACTAGAGTTACTACAGGAGTTACTAGTAAGAAGACTTGTTACTTTTCTTGTAATTTGTCACTGTAATCAACTTCTGCCTGCCAGTTCTCAAAGAACTGAACTGGAGTCTTGTGCCAACATAATGATTCTGTTCTTTCCAATGGCTTTTATGTCACTTGTATTGGATTTTTAGTGTTTAAGCAACATATCTTCTGTGATATTGTTCTTTTTGACTCTGCATAAAAAATGCATCATTCAAACTGAAACTCTATTAAAAATACAATTTTACCTCAAGCCTGAAAAAAACCATATAACTAAAGCAAACAAACTAAAAAGAGGGAAGGGGAGAAGGAGGAGGAGAAAAGAAAAAAAAACTAAAAATACTATCAGTGTCAGCAGATGTTGCTACCATAAAGTAAATCAGAACTCATATATACATACACATAACAAATAGACATCAAAGGAAGACCGAAGGTCCCTGGATATAAAACTTTCCAACAATCAACATTGCCATGAAGCCTAAAGAAGCCATGAGGGAGAATCTTCATCAAAACATGTCACTGTTGGACAAATTACCTATGTGTATGAAGATACCATATTGCTTAAAAATTTGAAAACTTACTGAAGAAGATGGTACTTTTATAACTTACAATACTCTACCACTCAAAAGAGTTTAAATAATTCAGCAATAACCTATTACCAATAATCTATATCACAAGTGCATCCCTTCTGTTCCATAAAGTTATACATGTAGAAAAGTAACAATATATTTCAACAATGTTAACTCAAAAATTTCTTCAGAAAAATTATTTTTAAACACAAACTTTAGGACAGATTAATCAGTACCAGTGGAAAAATAAATCCTTCATCAAATTACTCATACGGGCAAAGAACAGTATTATGAATAAAATAAAAATGCCCAACTGACAAAATCTTCAAAGTAATTAATTAGTTGTCACCGGAAGAATATGAGCATTAACTCACCTCTTCGACAATTTAATCTATTATCACCACATTTAACATGTTATTTCCTCCCACAGTTTTTATTCATATCATGTCCACTGGGGGAGAGAAAGGATTTCAAACATTAAAAAAAACCATTTAAATATTTAGCTTAAATTTTTTTATGATAAAAAATGCATCAAACAAATGGCATTAATATACATCTGAAATACAATGAAACCCTCTACTAAAAATCAACATTGACTGTAGCTTTCTTGATATAAAGTGTCAGAATACACATTTGAAAATTCTCTAAAAATTTAAAACCAACAGTTTTTCTTTTAAAAGAACCAGTTACTAATTTTAATTAATATATTACTATATAAATACATTAATTATGTTAATAAACTTTATCATAAAAACAAAAAATTACCAACTATCATTTCTCTTATTCCTGGCAAACTGTCAGAGGAAATAACATGTGTTAATGTGGTGATAATAGATGAGATCATCTAAGAGGTGAGTTTATGCTCACATTCTTCCAGTGACTACTGATTAATTAGTTTGTGTCAACATATTTATAGGTTAAAAACCTAGTAGACTGTGTGTTATTTTAACATATTTGTAAATGTTTTTGAAATCTTCAAAGTACTACTAAGTTAGAGCAATGCAACATCATCAAAGTGATCTTTCCAAGTTCTTTGACAGTTGCCATACTGCAGAGTTAAAAAGAACAATTTGCAGTAGGTATGTTAGTTAAATACTAAATATTTCGCATAATATCGATGCTATAAACTTAGCATATTTCCAGCACCAGAGGAGAATATTGTAACATATATTAAATGTTTTATGCAGTTTTTGAAGAATATCAGCATGCTATAGGTCCTACTATTCATTTTGGGCACAGCTTTGACATACAATACTTTTTGGAATATAAGATGCACCCTTACTTTTTAAGAAAAATTTTAGAGAAAAAAATAAATAGCACTTCAAGGACTTTTATTAAGAAAAAAAAATTAATTTTGTGTATAAAAACAGCAGTTTATGAGTCATCGAGTCCTTGCAATTTGCAAAATTAGTAGTGTGCATTACTGTTGATGAAAAACAACATAGAGAAACACCACTCAATCCATCAACCAATGGCATACATGCACTGCAGGATTTGTGAGTGATGTCACACCTTCATACAGCCATTGACCCTTGTTATTGGTTCATATACACTGGTGTGCAAAAATTAAGGACGAGACGGTTTTTCAAATGTAACGTCGTGCAGAAGTGCTCCACATCGACTCAAATCATACCATGAGATCCTCAAGATGTAAGAATATGGGATAAGTGAGCAAAACCATCCAGACAAGGAATCCAAAGAATCCAAAGACACTTTATTGAAAAGGTAGCTTCGAGCACAACTGGACAGAAGACAAACATCCATGTGACAGGCAGCTGCCAAGAAAAATCCAGTCTTTAGTAGAAGATATGATCACCCCTGACTGCGTTGCAGGATTTACAACGTCTGTCCATGCTGAGGACGAGGTTGTCAAAGAGCTGTTGAGGCATCGCAGCCCATTCCTCTTGTAGCGCCAATAGCAGCTGCAGGATCGTTGCTGGCGGCTGGTGATGTGCTACCAAGCGTCTCCCAAAAAGGTCCCACATGTGTTCGATTGGATTTAGGTCCGGGGACCTTGTGGGCCAATCCATGCGTTGAATATCTTCACTCTCCAACAGCTCTGCGACAGCCACTGTACGATGAGGTGTAGCGTTGTCGTCCATGAAGAAGAACTCAGGACCAACAGCACCTCTAAACAGACACACGTGAGGCAGGAGAACCTCGGTACAATAGCGGACACCAGTGACTGAACCTCCTTAGAAGATGTGGAGGTCAGTACGGCTACCAATCATGATACCACCCCAAATGAGAACTCCACCACCTCCAAACCGGTCCCATTCAATGATGTTGGAGGTGTGATTGCGTGTTCCCTGCTCTCTCCAGATGTGTATACATCCAGAATCGCTTGTCAGACTAAATCGGCTCTCATCCGTAAAGAGAACTTGACTCCGTTGCTGATGTGTCCAGTTCTTGTGTTCGTGGCACCACAGAAACCGCCGTCTCTGATGAGCAGGCTTTAATGGCACACACTGTACTGGTCGTCATGCAAATAGGCCACCTTGGTGCAGCCTCCTGGCCTCTGTAAAACGCGATAACGGACGTCCAGTTGTCTGTTGCATGTGCCTTGCAATTTCTCCCGCTGTCTGCTGCCTGTCTCTTCTCGCCTGTAGGACAATATACTGGTCGTCCGCCACCATGGTTGCTCGTGGTGGACAACCACTGCTAAACTCTCGGACAGCTGTTCCTGTCGTTTGAAATGCTCTCCAAGCTTGTGAAACGATGGTGGGAGCGATCCTGAACTCCTCGGCCACACTAGTCACACTTTGACCTTCTTCCAACTTCCCAATGACGTGACCTCGGGTAAAGTCATCCAGATGTCGTCTACTGGATTGCCTGTTGGCCATATCACACGGTGGCAGCAACTCAACGTCGTTGAAACCGATGTACACCGTGCAGTAGCTTTCACCGAATTGCTGAGCATACACCGCCTGTGTGCTTTATACCCTTCCGACCCCCCTCCCCCGCCCGTCATGCTGCATATATGTGCATGCCCTACCGTGCCGGACCCTAGTCTATCTCCTGAGTGGTCTTTCGGTCCGTTCTGCCTGCTCGTTCCACTGTTCTGCTAATTTTGCCTCTTCGTCCTTAATTTTTTCACACCAGTGTAGCTATCCTCACCGTGTGACTGATTTGTCAAAGTAAGATGGGCTTGATTGAAGTCTATCAGCTTACTAACAATTCCTGGGAATGGAGAATGGTTTTTCTTTTTTTTTTTTTAAATCAAAAGCTTGCCAGGAACTATTCGAAATAAAAATAGCATCATCAAAGAAATAATCTGGCAAACCTCTGCACATGGTTAGTGAATAGCAAGGAAGCAAGACTATCAGATATGGCAGTATCTTCAGCTGTAAACTGCAAATTGCTGCCCCAGTGGTGCAGTGGTCTAAGCGATGGCTTCTGATCCTTCATCCAAGATGGTTCCTGGTTCAAGTTCCTTTGAAGCATTGATGCTGTGTTTGTCCTATGACACTGGCTCTCTCCCTTCCCTGGAATCAGTGGCCCTAAATTAAGGACAGGCGACTGTTTATAGCCCATTGAGTTGTTCATAGTGGTCGTTAAACCCTCAATCAAAAATAAATAAATAAATAAATTGCAAATAGCATTACATTCCCCCAGTTAAAAGTGCACATCTCACAAATGGATTTTTCCAAAAATTTCTTCAAAATTCCAAGCCCACAGTATTTGTATTTCTGTGAATGAATAAGTTTTTTGCATTTGCCCATGAAAGTTCTGCAAAACCAAAAAATTTGCAGCGACAATAACGCACCCGCAGTTTGCTGGTGGCTGTCTTAAGCATCTGTTGTGATGTTTTGTCCTGAGATGTGGTTCTTTCCCTTCTTTTTGTCTCTTTGCTTTTTAAAAGAACTGTGATAGTCCTTTTTTGTCCATTTCAGATCGATGTGTACAACATATGAGGTATGTGTTTAAACTGTATTTTACATCATTAACTCATGAATGCACAGGTCTGTACACAGGCACAAATACACATATCCACAAGATCTCAGCCAAATGGGTACCCCATAAACTGACAGATCTGCAAAAACAGGCTACATTTTTGACTCTTGCTAATAGGTTCTGGCAATGTTTTACCCTTGTGGCTCCAAGTCATTAATAAATATTTCCAATAGGTGATGAAACATGATTTTATTACCATACAACTTCCAGAAACAGTGACAACTATGTTTCATCTGCACAAGATGAACCATATCCCCAAATTCTCTGAAAAGATAAACTATTGTATATTCCCAAATTCTCTGAAAAAACTTTTTCTCAAGGAAGTGGATGCTCACATCTTCATTTAAATTCCCAAGAAGTGAAACTCCTGGAAGCCTTACCTGAAAATATAATGATAAACGGCAGAGACTACGACTAAAATGGTTGAGAAGATTAAGAAACAGCATCCAACAAAGACATTAGTTAAGGATTCTTCTTGCTCATGACAGTGCCAGTGCTCACAAAGTCACAACTTTTCTGCAGTAGGACAAAGTAAAGCTGCCCCATCCTGCATATTCACATGTTTTGGCACCATGTGATTTTTGGTTGTTTCCAAAAATTAAAAAGAGACTTGCTAGTAGCCTTTTTTCAAGGATGCAAGACCTTGTAAAATGCATTGATTCTGAGTTGCAGAGTATTCCCCAGCAGGCATACCAAGCATTCCAGATTTGGTGTAGATTTCTACAACTTTGCGTAGATGCTGGAAGAGAGTACTTTGAAGGATAGTAAAAGTTTCATTGAGGTGAATGCAAACATTTTTGTTCTTCAGGTGCATGTCGAGAACTTCCTGAATTCTTCTTGTGTATGGTCAAGTCCACGAAATAGCAGTTCTAGCCAAGTAGTATAAACAGTTTTTACATTGAAACTGGCTTTGTTTAATTTTATGTTCATTTTGAATGTGAGTCTCTCTTTTCAGAAAACAAGAGATGCATCTACACTGGTCTTATATATTGGGCAATAGATTGACCTGAATTTCTCAAAACAGACAATACTGGCAACTGCAAGAGGAACCTGGCAACAAAATTTTAATTCTTTCTGTGTAAACAAAACTTTTGATGCAGTTTCCATACGTTAACAACAGGCCTTGATAAAAATCTAGAGGCCAGAAACGTCTGTAAAAACAAGCAATCTTTCAGAGAGTTCATTTCACACAGACATGTCCAAGAGAAATTGTCTGTTAGTCTAATTTCATTGCCTTGTCATATAAAAAATATAACAGATCTTTGTGTCATCCATTAATTTTTATTAATTCTCATGAATATGAGTATGGTGAAATGTCTTGTCATGTTAGCATACAGTATAATGAAGCATCATGTCATGGTGGTAGGAGTGGGTTAACACAGATTCTTATTTCTGGGTGCTTTCACATACCATTATAGTACTTTATGATCTTTAGAACTTTGTATATTTTATAAGTAATCTGTATAGAACTTTACAAAAAAATTATTTATGTACAAGAGTTTTTCCTCTTGGTTGATTTTCTTTCTTTTAATATACCCAGTGAGAAGAAGGGTTTCAAAGGGCTCAGATGCTTTAGAAGAACTGGACACAAAGAGGAAAAACAAGTTTAATTTTTGTGATAGAGCTATTCAGACTATCAACTATCGAATGAGGGTAAAGTAGATGGAAAATTTCTTGCTCTCCTTTGAATCTCCTAAAAAGTAATTCTGTGTATTAGTGTTAATATTTTTTTAACGAAAGATTTTAATCTATCAGACACAGTTTTCTTTGAAGCAAATATTCAATTAAACATCCTTACTGGATTGATTATTTATTACTCTTTTTCTGTTGCAATTGTTTTTACATAGTTAAGAAATTTAATTATGAGAAAAAAATTGTGAAAGGCAGTAATAGTATAATTGCAATTCCTTAAGATTTTGAACTGGCACTGTAAATAGGTAAATAAATAATTAAAGGAATTACTATGTAAATTAATAATAATAGTTAAAGGAATTATTATGTAAGTAAACAATTTCCACTCCAGGGTGATGTATTATAATTTTAAAGTTTTCTGAAGTCATTGATGTTACATGATGAACAGTGAATACAGGCAATTCAGAGATGTCTGATTGTGGTGTTAATAATTCTGATGTATTTCAACATATTAAGAGAAGAATGTTTCTTCCACGTAATTTACCTGAAAGACTGGTGATTTACTTAACTACGCTACAAGGAATCAGAATTTGCTTTGACTTGCGGGGATCTGAGAATTTTCTGATTCTTAACATTCAGATACGTGGGACTTCATTGTTCTCGATAGTGTAACGGATAGCATGTGAATAGAAATCAGGAGATGCGGGTTTGTTTCCTGCTCCAGGACAATGTCATTTTAAAGTTTTCTGAAATTATTGATGTTATGTGTTGAACAGTGGATACAGGCAATTCAGAAATGTCTGATTTCTGTGTTAATAATTGTGTAAATAGGGCTTTAGCATGACTGTGATGCACATTTGCATAACTGCCAGGGGTGGGCCATGTGCCTACCTGGAAAAATTTGATGCTTAAAAAACTGAACTTTGTGTGCTAGTCTAATACAGAGTCAATGTTTCACGACTAATGCAGGCGTAGTCTTTTATGTGTTCTAAGAACCAGAAAGCTAAGACACAGTGCACTCGTACTAGGAATTTGACACCCACGAATATTCATCGTTCATTGGTGATAACACCAGGAATCGCCATTTGCTTTCGCATTCATGCAGAGTGGGAGAGGGGCATGCGTATGCTGTGAGTAAGAAAGGCGGAAGTGCGGTTACAGGTCAGACAGTAGCTGCCACAACATCTCTTTTATCAGGAGCAGTGCCGGCGATGGTGGCTAAATTAAGTGACTAATGCCATACACCGTACTTGATGTTTTAGCAGCGGTTTGAGCAAATATTTCTGTTGAGTAAGTTTCCCTGTGTCCGGTGAACAATTTGTGTGTTGTGTTGTATGTAGGCCTGTTTTTAACGTATTTAATAATGGCTGATTTGCCAAAGCGTACAGGTACAAGTGACGAAAACTGAGCATAAATAAGGTAAAACTAATAACCAGTTTTTTAAACTTTAAGGAGTCTTATCTGAGTTGAGATTTGCAAACTGTGCTTTTAACACCCAAATGAATGTTTCCTTCATTTGTGCTGTTTAATTAAATTTGAAGTACCTAGTTTCAATCTACCCAATGAAATAAAATGCAGTGTATATTAAATTGCCTTGGCTTTTGGTATATGAGGTTAGTACTACTTTTTCATGGCTACTAAAGGTAATTCAAAAAATGTGCCCCACCCAAATATCTGCTTGCCCACCCAGACAAAAAAGTCTGGTGCTTCCACTGATAACCACTCTCCCTAACATGCCAGTTATCCATTAAGAAAAGTATCTAATATTTTACTCGGGTACCCTGAGATGCCAGTTTATTAGGTACACCTGCCTTCATCTTATAAATTGCTCTCACTCAAACTTGTAAGATGATGGCACATGAGCATCTTGTGCAGTATAATTCAGGCAGACATGTGTGCAGTATAATTCAGGCAGACGTGTGTAGTATAATTCAGGCAGACATGTGTGCAGTATAATTCAGACAGACATGTGTGCAGTATAATTCAGGCAGACATGTGGCAGTATAATTCAGGCATACATGTGTGCAGTATAATTCAGGCAGACATGTGTGCAGTTTAATTCAGGCTGACATGTGTGTAGTATAATTCAGGCAGACATGGGTGTAGTATAATTAAGGCAGACCAGCTGGTCAAGCAGTTAGCTTTTGATTTAGGTTCAGAATGAGCAAAATGAGGAATCTGAGTGACTTTGAATATAGCATGATAGTTTGTGCCAGGTATTCAGGTTTGAGCATCTCCCAGTCATCCTCCTGGAGTTTTCATAAACAACTGAGCAAGGGCTTATTCTGGAGGGTGCTACACACAAAAATCTTCCAGCAACCGGTGATCCTGTGGACAAAATCAGCTGGTGGATGAGAGGGGTTGATGAAGACTGGAAACATGATCATTGGCTGTTGTATCCCATTCGTGACATGGTTCAATACAGGGTGCATTTGGAAATTACCCTCAGCACACCAGCGTTGAATTCTGCACTGATTTGCTAGGTTGTGGCTCATCTTTTCACTTGCACAATTCTTGCAGGTCTCCTTTGACTCTTCTAATCCACTAGCTGTTTTTATCTGCTGGATCGCTGATTGCTGTGAGGTTTTTCATTCTTGCTAGTCTCTGACTTTTCTGATCCACCAGCTATTTTTATCAACAGGATTGTCAATTGCCATAAAGTTACAAATTTTAAAGATGACAGTCTGTTTTTGGTGTAAATATGACAAGGATGGTAAGTCAGATTTACACCAAAAACAGATTGTCATCTTCAAAATTTGTATTGTATGGTGTAATCCCGTATTCCATTCATGATGCTATAAAGTTTTTGTCTCACTATTTGCAGTAAACCTTTACTATGATTCAGTAAGTAAAGTTCATTTTGAAAACTGGCTTCCTAGTTCATTAAATTAAACACTAAATTATACTTCTAATGTCAGAATAACTAAAAAAATTTAAAAAATGTATTGCAAATTTTCAGAGAACACTCTCCTCTTTCATTAGGCAGTTACTTGTTATCACTCTTTTTTCTCACTGTTACTAGTACTGTTACAGTTAATCTTGATGATTACAGCTATTTTTCACAATATCTTGCCAGATGTTAGGCAGTGACCAATTTCTGCTGTCATTAATGATGGAATTCTGATTAGTGATCGGAAAGCTACTGTTTAATAGTAGCTCTCTACTGCTACAACTATATTCTTGAAAAAGTTGTTTGCTGAAGGTACACCTACTTTTTCTGAAAAGTAGCTAACTACACTACATTTTCTGAAGAATCAGTACTTTCACTACTTTTTAGCTACTTTTTTCTATATTTAGTCTTTAGTTAAAAGTGGAAATTATGAAGATAATCTTTATATGGCACACCTACATATGGCATTCAGGTATAAATACCAAGGTTAAATACACAGCTGCCCCAGTGGTGCAGTGGTCTGAGCAATGGCTTCTGATCATTCATCTGTGATGGGTCCAGGTTTGAACCCCCGGTTTGTCATACGGCACTGCCTCTCTCCCTTCCCTGGAGTCAATGGCCTTAAATTAGGGACGGGTGACTGCTTATAGCCCATTTAGTTGCTCATGATGGTTGTTAAATCCCCAATCAAAAAAAAAAAAAAAAAGTTAAATATACAAGTAATTTATCTTTGTCTTTTCTTCAGCTCTGATCATCATATGTAATACATTTTATCACATTCAGTGGCTTATATTTCATGCTAGCTGATATGCCCAGAGATTTCAAATAAAATCACTATCAACAAGTATCTGCAAATTCTCATTTTCCTTTCTAAAAGAATCAAATCTCACTATCAAATGTCATTAACAAATCACTAGTTCAATCACCTCATACACACATTTTCTCAGGCTGACTGAGAAGGCTTCCCTGTAAACAGCATAAAGTAAAGAATATAATTTATGGTTAACATTTTGGCTATAACTTTCACAATGCGAATCAAGTCAGGTATGTGATTGTAGGCACGGCACACTCAGCCCACTTGTTCCAGCCAACAGGAGATGGAAATGTTACGTGATTTGAAGAACTTAATTTTTTTTACCTTTTTTTAAAGTATCACAATTTGTAGCATAATTTTCTGCTACCAGCTACTTTATTTGTTAGTGTGCTACTGCTACTACTACATTTCTCTATTTGTAGCGATGCTATATTCCATACTACAGTAGCAATGTTATATGTAGTGCGTTACTTCCAATCACTGATTCTTATCAATTTCTTACTATGGTTTGCATGAAAATCCCAGGAGAATGGGCATTCGGGAGATGGTCAGACCAGTACTCCTGGTACCAACTATCATGCTACATTCAAAGTCACACAGATCACTAGTTTTGCCTCTTCCAGTCCTCAATCAAACGCTAATTGATGCTCGATGAACTAGTCTTTCTGATTTATACAGTAAACACTGCTCACGCGTCATTTGTATATTTGAGTGAGCCATTTGTGTTAGCAGGAGAGGTGTACCTGATAAACTGGCATCGTATGCTATAACAAACATTCAGATTTATTACGTATTTCTCTGAAAACTACATAGTGTACAAAGCTTTGGAGTATCTCAAAGGCACTGGGTTTTATGGTGCTTATCAGAAAAAAAAGTTTAATTTTTACACTGCAAAGAATTCCATTTTTTTTTTCTTTTCCAAAAAAATCAACTGCGTTTGGAATTTTTCTCAAGGTTTTCACCACAATGAATGTTGATGAATCATATCAAATGCTCATTAAATATATATTAAAAATGTTCTTTTGCCAAATTTATTGAAATTTTTTTGTTGTATGATTATTAAACTGAAATGCTATTATTTCTATCATTGCATAGGACCAATGTGTTCAATTGGAACCAGCTCCAAAGGTGAGATTTATTGCTACAGCATCTCTGTCAGAAATTCATTCATCTTATGATGAGCAAGAGTTGCAAAAGGTAATTTATGTTTTTTCTAGTGATTCTTTTATTAGTGATAACAATATTTCATGAAATTTGTATAAACTCATAATTTAACGTAATTGTGATTTTAATTTATTGTACATGAATACTCATTTCATGAACTTTCTTCAGAATATTTTTAATGATATAAATATTCATATATGAAATGGGTATGTTCAAAATTTTGAAGTATTCAGTTCTTTTTGCTTAGGTGTTATGAAATTGAGCTTATTTTTCAGGTTCCCTTTGCTGCAAATCTCGTCCATATGATTCTGATACCTTGCATCATGATAATTTTGGCTGAAAATAAAATAAAATTTTGGATTGTGGCACTGTGGTTTATAATGCTTTTATATCAAGAAAGTTGCTAGTTTTAATATTATTATTTTAAAACACTGTTTTCATTTTTTAGCATAGCTGTTTTAAGAGCTGCTATTTTCAGGACAAAACATGTTGAATTACTGAAGTTTGTAAATCTCACGTACACTGAGTGCTCACTGTATTACAAGTACCCCTACGCAGAGTGAGTTACACCTGATGCTGGTGCAATAAGGAGGGTGTGACCTGTCAGCTAAAGGTGTGTATGTGAAAGGTTGGTGGTTCAGTCAAGAGGGAAGTTACAGATGTGATGGGTGAAACCAAGTATTTATAGAAGTTTATGAAAGGATAAGGGATGTAAGGTCAGGTGATGCGTAACATCACAGCCTCTCCTTGACAAATGTCAACCCCGCCTTCTCGTGGTGCATCCTGTTCCCACTAAAGGGGCTCTGACGACCGCCAATAGCGGTATAACTATACCATCGAGATCAGAGGAAATGCTATCCCACACTCGCCAACCCGCTTGGCCAGCGTGGTGAGTTATGGCCAAACACCTCCAAAATGACTCCACAACTTAAATCTTGGCCCTCCGTTTCCGGCAACTGGAATGTACCTGGCCAAGAAGGCAGAGGGTGCTAAGAATCCCCGGAGGACCGGACTAGGCTGCCATTTGATGCTGACCTTCGCTACGTATAATGGACGCTCCCTATCTTCTGATTCAAGGCTTCTTGAATTGGAAGAGGAACTACAAAGGATCAAGTGGGACATCGTCGGGCTAAGTGAGGTAAGGAGAAAAGGAGAAGATCTCATTGAACTGAAAAGTGGACATCTCTTCTATTATCGTGGGACAGATACTGGCAGAACTAGTGGTGTTGGATTTATAATAAACAAGAAACTGAAGGATAAAGTGGTAGAAGTTGAAAGTTCCTCTGACAGAGCTGCACGACTCGTTATCCAACTCTCGAGAAGATACAAGGCTCAGATTATTCAAACTTATGCACCCACCACAAGTCATCCTGAAGAAGAAATTGAAGAATTTTATGAGGAAATTCGTCATCTAAATAATAAAGGTAAGCAGCACTTGAAGATAATTATGGGAGATTTCAATGCAAAAATAGGGCACCGGCAACAGAATGAAACTTCAGTAGGTAAATTCGGTCACGGCAACAGAAACCAGCGTGGAAATACTCTCGTTGAGTTTGCAGAGGCAGAAGGATTTTTCATCTTGAACTCCTTTTTCAAGAAAAAGCCACACAGGAAATGGACATGGAGACATCCAATTGGGACGACAAGTGAAATTGATTTTATTATGTGTAACAAAAAATTCGTCATCGAAGACTGCAGTGTGCTGAACAAGTTCAACACAGGTAGTGACCATAGATTGGTGAGATGTAAGATGCACCTCAACACTAAACTGGAATGTGGCAAGCTCATAAGACAAACAAAATGTGTTGACATAACCAACCTTAAAAAACACCATAATACTTTCAAGTTGGAACTGAAGAACAGATTCTCTGCTTTAGAAGGCCTAACATCGGAAGAAGTGGATATTTCGGAAGTTAACAGAAAAGTAACCAAAGCTCTTATGGAAACAGCAACAAAATTAGCTGGGTCTAAGAACAAGTTGCATGTGAACAAATTATCAGGAAAAACCAAAATGTTGATGCAAAAAGAAGAGAGATGAGGACAACTAAAGAAGATGTGACTTCCAAAGTGGAATATATAGAGCTATGCAAGATAGCATGAAAAAGTATCACTGAAGACGTAAGGAAATTCAACTGTGAGCTAGTGAGGAAAGCAATTGAAAACAACCAAAGGCTAAAGATAGCAGAGGGACATCTCAGTAAGGGAAGAAAACAGATTATGGCTCTGAGAAAAGAAGATGGTTCTATAACAAGAAATAGAGGCGAAATTTTGACAAGAGTGAAAGATTTCTAAACCAAATTATATGAAAGGGATGATACATGTACTCCAGACATCATGAAAGGTACCAGAGTTCTTCCAGTCCTCCCAGCAGAAGTTGCTCATGCAATCAAGAACATGAAGTGGGGGAAAGCTCCAGGAGAAGATGGAATTACTGTAGACATCATACAAGAAGCAAGTGGAGAAATTGAAACAGTACTCGCCCAAATTTTCACTCGATGCCTTAATGAAGGGAAGATTCCTGAGGATTGGAACAATGCTACAATGATCCTGCTACATAAAAAAGGTGACATTGAGGATCTCAGGAACTACAGACCTATCAGCCTCCTATCAGTGGTTTATAAAATCTTCACCAAAGTTCTTTCACACCGCTTGAAGGTAACACTGGACATGGCTCAACCGAGAGAACAAGTTGGATTCAGGAGTGGCTACAGCACAATAGATCATATCCACGTACTGAGAGAACTAATTGAAAGAGCGAGGGAATATGAACTTCCATTGTGCATGGCTTTTATCGATTATGAAAAAGCCTTTGATTCGGTGAAACCATCAGCAGTTACAATGGCTCTGAAATCCTGCGGTATTGAAGATGCATACATTAATATTATTAATAACATCTATGAAAATGCAAGTGCAAAGATTCGGCTGTTTGAAAATACAACACACATAAAAATTGGAAAGGGAGTGAGACAAGGTGACACCATATCTCCGAAGCTCTTTAATGCCACATTGGAAAATGTCTTTCAATCACTGAACTGGGAAAACAAAGGGATAAAGATTAATGGAGATTATCTAACCCACCTTCGTTTTGCTGATGACGTAGTCATTTTTGCTACTACCCCATCAGAGCTGCAGAGTATGATCCAGGAACTTGCTGACAAGAGTAAAGAAGTGGGATTAAAAATGAACTTTCAGAAGACAAAAGTGATGTTCAATGCTTTTACAAGAAATGAAGATTTATCGATTGATGGAGAAAAACTGGAGATAACAGATACGTATGTTTATCTTGGACAGCAGATATCAAGTGAGGGTCACATTGATGAAGAAATTAATCAGCGTACAAAACTTGCCTGGAGAGCTTTTGGAAGAAACAGCGTAATTTTCAAGAGCAATATGCCATTATGTCTTAAAAGAAAAGTGTTTGATCAATGCATCCTTCCAGTGCTTACGTATGGTGCAGAGACGTGGACCTTAACTAAAAGAGACATACAAAGGCTGCAGACAACTCAAAGCAGCATGGAGAGGTGCATGCTTGGTATAACCAGGAGAGATAAGAAGAGGAACTCGTGGATCCGAAAAATGACGAGAGTGGAAGACATCATGATCAGAGTTAAATCCCTGAAATGGCAATGGGCTGGACATACTGCCAGAAGGACAGACCATCGATGGACAGCCGAAATTTTAGATTGGATTCCAAGGGACAGGAAAAGACCCAGAAAAAGACCACATGGGAGATGGGTGGATGAAATTCGAAAATATGCGGGAGTGACATGGAGGAGACTGGCACAAGACAGACCGTTGTGGAGAAAACTTGGGGAGACCTTCGTCCAGCAGTGGATTGATAATGGTTGGAAATGATGATGATGATGATGATGATGATGAAAGGATAAAATTGTGGATGTACAAAGGGATTGTATGTCCATTTCAGAAACAACAACATTTGTTGCTTGTTCGAGGGCCTCCATTAGTGAAGTGCATCAGCAGTGGTGACAAAATGGTGAAATGACCAGCAAGTGATAGAAGTGCAAAGGGCAGTAAAAGGCATACTCCAGAGTTGAATGATGGGTATGTTGTCTTGTATGGAGCAATTGGTGTAGCACAGTTTCTCAATTGATCACCCAATACAGTATGGGTCAACCAGAAACAATATTCAGTGTGACTATGTGTCATACCCTGGCACTACAAGAGCAGATGTCCTATATGCCACCCTCTCCTAACAACAGTCAATGTAAACAACAATCCTAGTGCCAACAGCATGCAGATTGGATGATAGAAGACTGGAAGTTGGTGTGCTGGTCCAGTGAATCATGATATATACTCCATTCTGCTGGTGATCGTGTCCTTATTTAGTATCAGCAGTATGAGGCTATGGTTCTCTCGTGCATGGTATCATTCATTCAGATTGGTGGGCTATTGTATGTTATGTGACATGTTTAGCTCACATGAACTGAGATCTGTGGTGCATATTGACCAATCTATGGATGTCGGCTACTACCAGGAACTTCTTACAGACCATGTACACCCTACAATATCGTACCTCCACCCAGGGAATGATGGTTTCTTCCAGGATGATAATGCTCCATGTCATCAGCTACTCTTGTGGACCATGTACACCCTACAATGTTGTACCTCCACCCAGGAGGGAATGGATTCTACCAGGACAATAATGCCCCATGTCATCAGTTACTACCAGAGACTACTTGCAGACCATGTACAACCTGCAATGTTGGGCTATACTTCCAACCCTGGCCTGCTCTGCACAATATAATGATGGCAGATTTTTCAGAGCTAACACATAATAGTTAGTGCTGATGGCAGCATATCAGCACTCACTTTTATGTGTTAGCTCTGGTGTGTTTTTAGTGCATGTGTTTCCTAGTAGATGCCCATGATTTGTTTCAAGGCCTTTTTTTACTCAGTCTGCAGGTGTTCTTTTTTCTGTAAGATGTGGAATTGAAAGAGGTTTTTTGACGAAATTGTTAAGGATGATAATGACCATGTCATCAGCTACTAACAGGGATTGCTCGTGAACCTTGTACAACCTACAATGTTGCACCTCCAGCCAGAGGGGAATAAGTTTCCCATGTCATCAGGCCTACTTCATGTATGAATGGCACAAATGGACACAACACTCTGATATGATACATCTTGAATGGCCCCCAAACATACCTGATCTCAACCCAGTTGAACATCTGTGGGATGTTGGGAATGCCATGAGAAGCATTGGACACATCACCTGCCCCACACTAGAACTGTAGGCTGCAATACAAACAGCTTGATTGCGGGTTCCCACACAACTGTACAGACACCTTATGAAGTCAGTCACCTTATGAGAACAGCCCCCACCAGGTGGTGGCTGTTCTCTGGGCAAAAGGAGAGCCTGCAAAATATTTGGATGGCAGTCATGATTAAGTGAGCACTCAGTATACATGATCACTAAGAAGGCAGTCACTGTGTTAAAGCATGAGTGTTGTGGTGAAATGTTGCATAGCATATGGGGAAATATCAACATTTTATGTGATTCAGATATATCCATTTTCTTGTTTCACAGATGTACCATGTGCAGTATTGCAATAAACATTACTTTGTTGGAATGGCAAATCTAATTCAAAATCTGTTATGAGTTAATGTGCAGACATCCTGTTTCATGGGAGACAGTTTCTATGACTGAGGTAATATACCTAAGTACTGTAAAAGTCCGGTATTACAAGTAAGGATTATAGCGATAATTCCACTGTTACGAGAGATTCAAAATACACCATCGATTTGTTAATATTTAAGATAGGAAAAATCTTCGTGTATTATGAGTGGCAAATCTAAGGAGCTCCCACTATAATGAGAGACTTTCATGGCCAATCTTTCTTCTTTCAAAGATTTCCAGCAAATTCTTTCCCTGAAATTCCAGGAAGTTGTAGGGCGATAAACGCATATAACTGCATATAGAGATGAGTCACCAGTAGTTAGTCTACTTGGCTGTTTGGATGCTGTCCTCCCACTTGTCTCCACAACAGTAGGAAGTCGAAACATTTTTTTTTTTCATGTACATTGTGTGTTTTCTTTCTCCAAATGGAGAATAAAAGGAATGGTTGACTTTGGAAACAAAGTTAAAAATTTTGTATGAATGTGAGAAAAGTTTGAAGTCAAAAAGCAAGATCGCAAGAAAATCTGGTCTTGCATCATTTACGCTGTTTACAATTTTAAAGAACTAAGAGAAGATCGAGGCGCACCGACAAAATTGCAGAATAACCGACAAAATTTGCAGAATAACGCACCGACAAAATCAAGGAAGTTATGGAATAGTGAACATGCATTATTTATGTGGTTTTACCATAATCGAGCCTGAAGCATCCCTGTTGGTGTACCGATGATAAAACCCAAAGCTAATGAATTAAGCGTTGAAATGAAGATAGAGAATTTTATTTGTTCGGACGGTTAGCTAAACCGATTTAAAACTAGAAAAGGAATTTCTATGCAAAAAAATATTTGGAGATTCAGCTTCTGTTAGCACACAAGCTGTTCAGAACTGGTCACCTATCCTTTCAGAAATTCTAGCTCAATACAATGCAAATGACATTTATAATGCAGATGAAGCATGTTGGTTTATAACTTGCTGCCTGACAGGACTTTAGCGGTAAAACATGATCCATGTAATGGAGGAAAACGCAGTAAAGAACATTTAACTTTTCTATGTTGCACCAATATGGATAGTAGTCATAAAGTAAAGCCATTAGTGATTGGAAAATCACAAAGGCAGTGCTGCTTTCGTGGTGCTTTGCACACATATGAAGATGCTAATAAGAAGGCGTGGATGACAATGCTGTTATTTGTCAAGTGTATGAAGGCTTTTGACATTCAGGTTGGAATTGAGAACAGAAAAATAATGTTATTCATCGGTAATTGTCCTGTACACCCAAGTCCCAAAGATGTTCAATTGGATAACATTGAACTGATATTATTGCCACCTAACTGCACTAGTGTACTTCAGCCCCTTGATCAAAGGAGTTATGAAACTAATAAAGCAAAATATTGGACCATTCTGGTAAGTGGCACGATCTGGAGAACGTCATCAGATGATAAACCAGTGAAATGGAAATTTTTTAGGCCATTAAAACTCTTGCTGTGGCATGGAATTAACTGCCAGGAAAGCACATTGAAGCAGGCTTTAGATATGCTGGTTTCATTACCAAAGATGATTTGAATAAGAAATTTTTGCGGACAAACCTGCAGGACGGGAAGCAGATGGATGGAACCTCATTGCCAATAAGAAGGGATTGACATTTAGCTTTCAAGACTATGTCAATGCTGATGCTGACATAGTAGTACCCTGGAATGACATGTCTGATACAGAAATCATGGAATCGGAAAAGGGAAGTTCAGAAGAAGATCAGGATGATGAAGAGGATAGAAATGAAAGTGTACCATCTCAATCAGAACTCATGCAAGCTTCAAACACAATTGGATCATTTTATAGTGCATCAAATGCACCTATTGAAGAAACAGCAATTTTCCGTAAAGTCAAGAGTTAGTTGTTACAATAATCAATGTCAAAGAGACAACAAAAGACTCTCAATTCTTATTCTTTTGTAAAAATCTCAGTCTGAAATAAAAACAAACATCAGGTAGTAATATGTATTGTCTTGATCACTTTTTTTTTTATGTAGTACTGTTATTTTCATGTGTTAGGTAGTAAGTACAGTAATATATACCCATATGTAGTATTTGTGTGGTTTGGCTATAACGAGAAGCCTGTTATAATGACAGTTTTTCCGATTTTTGTCAGCTCTCGTAATATCGGACTTTTACTGTACTGTGTAGTTATTCTATTTAGTGTTTCAACTGAAGTGAAATTTCTATCCACTGAATGAAAGAAATAGTATAATACTATTTCTTGAATAATGACGGGGAAAATTAAGATATGTAGAGTAATTTTTAATAACCAGGTATTTTTTTCTTTTTGTTTGTGATGTCCAAATGTGAAAGTATGTTTCATGAACATTACAACAATAAAAAAAAAGTATATTGGTTGAGGCAGGGGTTCGACAATTAAAATGGGCAAGCGCTCTTTCCACTGTGCCACCAAAGTGGACAAACATTCAAATGTTCAGGCAAAGGAAATTATATTGTTTGTGATACTGACATGAAAATAATGTTCTGGTATGCAAGGGGCCATAAATTAGTTATGAAATGTCACAAAACAGATAAAAAAAAGTATGTACAAGTCATCTGAAAGTAGAAGCTTTGTGTAAGTGGGAGACATAAAACAAAACAAGTTGTTGCAAGAACACCTAAACCTCTAAAAGGCTTATGTGAATAAATGAACTGCATATGTAAAAGATCAAGAAATTTAGTTTAAAAATCTTGTTCATCAGTAAGTTGGTGCTGAAATTAGGTAATAAGAGCTCACTTCTATTTATGAGGAGCAGAAATCATGGATGAAAAAATATTTTGCAAGTTTATAGCAACACTGGCAAAAATATCAATCAAGCATTACTAAGGGAAAACTTAAAATTCAAAATTTTTCTTCAAATACTCATTTCACTTATACTTTACTTATTTCCTACTTTTTTACTCATTTCCCATTTTATTATTGTTTTGTGACATTTCTGTTGCAAAGCACTTTTTGAGTGCATTATTTTCTTATTTCTATTTGGAGCCAGGTCACAAAGTTTTTTTTTTGCTTTTCTCTTCTTTTCCCCAGTTTCAGTGCATGACACACAATGTGGAGCTGCCCATATAAAAATCAATGAATTCCAAGGTTTATGTCAGCCACCTTGATTGAATGACTGCAGTCCTTATTTACTGATATAGAAAATGACAGTATAACAGGAATAATAGGAAATTTATAGAATGAGGACATTTTTCCATGGGGGGGGGGTGTCAATTGGTTTTGCCATTCAACTTAGAAACGGATATTTTGCCAAATAATGTGATTATAGCCAAAATTCCCACAGCTGAAGCTTACTGTAGAAAGCATTTATGTAGGGAAGCATTGCATTGATGAGCTGGTTAATTCTATGGAGATTGCTATTCAGTTTTTTAAAGTATTGTATGATATCTACACTGATGGCAAAACTGCACATCCAGTTATTATCAGTAAGCTGGGAAAAAGAATTTTGCCGCCCCGGTGGCACAGTAGTCTAAGCGATGGCCTCTCATCATTCGTCCAAAAGGTGTCCGGGTTCGAATCTTGGTGAGGCATGGATGTTGTGTTCGTCTTGCAGCACTGGCTTTCTCCCTTCTCTGGAGCCAGTGACCCTAAATTAGGGTCAGGCGACTGCTTATACATTGAGTTGCTCACAGTGGTCGTTAAACCTCCAATCAAAAAAAGAAAAAGAAATTCCCCCTTCATATCCTGAAATAAGTTTTATTTCAAACTTCAAAGCTTGCACATGTTTAAGCATTCAGTTTCAACTCAATGAGAATGCTTTTTTTTTTTTTTTTTTTTTTTTTTTTTTTGTATCATGTGGTGCATTGCTGTTGTCAAAATACATGCCAGACAAAAAAATATTTCTCTTAGTAACAGTTTTGTCCTTTCTTTGCTGCATATGGTCAAGACACAACTGTTACAACATCAGTTAAAAATCTGATGAACAAATTTTCTCGATGTATCAAGCAATAGTATACTAACAAATTATTGCCCATTATGTTTTCCCATCTTTGGTAATAAGTGATGACAAACCAGTGTTCTTTCTTTCCTTAGATGGTGCACCTTCTGTTACAACCACAACTATTGCAGGATTTGAAATGTCAAACTGCTGTAACACCTTATTTATTGTTCAAATTTTCATTCATAATCCTTTTTATAGCCATTAGACCTACAAATTCCTCAGTTACAGTGGAGTGCATTTATAATCTATTTTTTTGATAAATATAGCATAAACAATATAATAAAATTACAGTAATACAAAGGCAAAATGAAGATACTATGTAAATTACATGAAAGTGAGGTAACACAAAAGCAGAATTGACTGGAAAAAGAAGATCTACCATGACCACTCACCATTAAGCTGTGAGAATAATTATGTTATAGGAAAATATGTTCACTAAAATATTTAAGAGAGGTTACATGCTATGCAAGACAGTACGAAAAAGTATCACTGAAGACGTAAGGAAATTCAACTGTGAACTAGTGAGGAAAGCAATTGAAAACAACCAAAACCTAAAGATAGCAAAGGAACATCTCAGTAAGGGAAGAAAACAGATTATGGCACTCAGAAAAGAAGATGGTTCTGTAACAAGAAATAGAGGCAAAATTTTGACAAGACTGAAAGATTTCTACTCCAAATTATATGAAAGGGATGATACATGTACTCCAGACATCATGAAAGGTACCAGTACCAGAGTTCTTCCAGTCCTCCCAGCAGAAGTTGCACATGCAATCAAGAACATGAAGTGGGGGAAAGCTCCAGGAGAAGATGGAATTACTGTAGACATCATACAAGAAGCAAGTGGAGAAATCGAAACAGTACTCGCCCAAATTTTCACTCGATGCCTTAATGAAGGGAAGATTCCTGAGGATTGGAACAATGCTACAATGATCCTGCTACATAAAAAAGGTGACATTGAGGATCTCAGGAACTACTGACCTATCAGTCTTCTATTAGTGGTTTATAAAATCTTCACTAAAGTTCTTTCACACTGCTTGAAGGTAACACTGGACACGGCTCAACCGAGAGAATAAGCTGGATTCAGGAGTAGCTACAGCACAATAGATCATATCCACGTACTGAGAGAGCTAATTGAAAGAGCGAGGGAATATGAACTTCCATTGTGCATGGCTTTTATCGATTATGAAAAAGCCTTGATTCAGTGAAACCATCAGCAGCTACAATGGCTCTGAAATCCTGCGGTATTGAAGATGCATACATTAATATTATTAATAACATCTATGAAAATGCAAGTGCAAAGATTCGGCTGTTTGAAAATACAACATACATAAAAATTGGGAAGGGAGTGAGACAAGTTGACACCATATCTCCCAAGCTCTTTAATGCCACATTGGAAAATGTCTTTCAATCACTGAACTGGAAAAACAAAGGGATAAAGATTAATGGAGATTATCTAACTCACCTTCGTTTTGCTGATGACATAGTCATTTTTGCAACTACCCCATCAGAGCTGCAGAGTATGATCCAGGAACTTGCTGACAAGAGTAAAGAAGTGGGATTAAAAATAAACTTTCAGAAGACAAAAGTGATGTTCAATGCTTTTACCAGAAATGAAGATTTATCGATTGATGGAGAAAAGCTAGAGATAACAGACATGTACATTTATCTTGGGCAGCAGATATCAAGTGAGGGTCACATTGATGAAGAAATTAATCGGCGTACAAAACTTGCCTGGAGAGCTTTTGGAAGAAACAGCATAATTTTCAAGAGCAATATGCCATTATGTCTTAAAAGAAAAATGTTTGATCATTGCATCCTTCCAGTGCTTACATATGGTGCAGAGACATGGACCTTAACTAAAAGAGACATACAAAGGCTGCAGACAGCTCAAAAAGCATGGAGAGGTGCATGCTTGGTGTAACCAAGAGAGATAAGAAGAGGAACTCGTGGATCCGAAAAATGACAATAGTGGAAGACATCATGATCAGAGTTAAATCCCTGAAATAGCAATGGGCTGGACATACTGCCAGAAGGACAGACCATCGATGGACAGCCGAAATTTTAGATTGGATTCCAAGGGACAGGAAAAGACCTAGAAGAAGACCACATGGGAGATGGGTGGATGAAATTCGAAAGTATGCGGGAGTAACACGGAAGAGACTTGGGGAGACCTTCGTCCAGCAGTGGATTGATAATGGTTGACAATGATGATGTTGATGACATGACAAATTAACCAAGAAAGAATAACCCGCGTCAAAATACCCCAGTCAAAATAACCCGGCGTCAATAGCCCGTTAGCAAAATAACCTGGGGCAAAAATAACCAGACATCAAAATAACCCATAGTTAAAATCTGGAAAAACTCGATTTTTTTTGTTTCTCCTAATAGCAACGAAAAGCACCACTTGAGGCGTTCGTTTTCTACTTTAGTATTTGACTAAATTCCAAATCCTCAGGGGAAAATGTCTTACCAACCCAAGAAGAGAATACCAGTTAAAATAGTTACTTAAGGAATATAGCAAAGTGAGTGAAGAAAGCATTTCTTTGCATTAAATAAGGTCCCAATTTTTAAAGTTCTCAAAATTTAGCGATCAAAATATGACGAAAAGAAAGGAAAAGAATTTGAAAATATATAATCTTAACTTTTCTATTAGGCGATTAATTACAAATAATAATGGAGCATTTAATAGAATTAATTTCCAGCTTTTTAATTAAGCTAGTTCCTTGAATGTTGCTGAAGTTTTGATTTGTTTGGCATAAAGGGATTTCTTTATGAGGTGCTACTAACACAGTATTATGGTGTTTTTTCTTTCTCTCGAATTTATTTAAAGAAGACAATGCTACAGTTGCATATAATTAAATTTAAAAGCTATGATCGCTATTCTAACACTTTTCCTTAATGCCAGTCAATATCCTGCTTAGATTAAATAGATTTGAAAAAAAAATTATACTTAGTTTTTTTAAATCGTGGTTTACAATAAATAAATATATATCATCATCATCATCATCATTGTCAACCATTATCAATCCACTGCTGGACGAAGGTCTCCCCAAGTTTCCTCCACAACGGTCTGTCTTGTGCCAGTCTCCTCCATGTCACCCCTGCATACTTTCGAATTTCATCCACCCATCTCCCATGTGGTCTTCTTCTGGGTCTTTTCCTATCCCTTGGAATCCAATCTAAAATTTCGGCTGTCCATCGATGATCTGTCCTTCTGGCAGTATGTCCAGCCCATTGCCATTTCAGGGATTTAACTCTGATCATGATGTCTTCCACTCTTGTCATTTTTCGGATCCACGAGTTCCTCTTCTTATCTCTCTTGGTTACACCAAGTATGCACCTCTCCATGCTACTTTGAGTTGCCTGCAGCCTTTGTATGTCTCTTTTAGTTAAGGTCCACGTCTCTGCACCATACGTAAGCACTGGAAGGATGCATTGATCAAACACTTTTCTTTTAAGACATAATGGCACATTGCTCTTGAAAATTATGCGGTTTCTTCCAAAAGCTCTCCAGGCAAGTTTTGTACGCCGATTAATTTCTTCATCAATGCGACCCTCACTTGATATCTGCTGTCCAAGATAAACGTACGTGTCTGTTATCTCCAGCTTTTCTCTATCAATCGATAAATCTTCATTTCTTGTAAAAGCATTGAACATCACTTTTGTCTTCTGAAAGTTCATTTTTAATCCCACTTCTTTACTCTTGTCAGCAAGTTCCTGGATCATACTCTGCAGCTCTGATGGGGTAGTTGCAAAAATATATATATATATATTTTGCTTTCCATCTTGGTTGTAAGATTTCAAATTCAAAGCGCATTTGAATTTAAAATTGTTGACAACACTTGTCTTGCAAGTGCTTCAGTTGTATCGACCGAGTATCAACGGTCTACTCGTCCTTTACAGTGACGTCACTACGTAAGGAACCGATAATTCTGCTGCGAGGTAGGTGGGATGAGCAAACACTTCTGTCTATTAACCTTGCTTGTGGTTGTCGGAATGTCCGGACACATAAGGCATTGTAGTCGCGAAAGGGTTAACAGAAAAGAGTTGGATTCATCGCTGTCGCACGTTTTCTGAAACTTTGTAATCGTATTGAATTCTGAAATAATAGCGAGGAGAGGATGAGCTTCACACAAATTAATAATCGATATCTAAAATATATATGTTTGTATCAGTCTTTTTTTTTTTTTTTCCTAATTAGCGCAACTAGGATATGCCAATTAACGTCACATTTACCCAAAGAACAGCTATATTGTTAGGTGTACAAATACGTTTTAAAGCGTTTTAAGACAACGCAACATGTAATTTGAGAGAAAACAACAATACCTTTACGAATCAAAATATATGCCGTCATTATCTATCACCTTCCGCCATCGGTCGGGCAGCTGAAGGATTCCAGCCATGAAGAATGCTTCGTCATGTGACGCAATGAAGTTGTCAGCGCATTTTTGCGCTTCGTCACATGTCCGGAACCGTACAGCAGACAAACCATGTTGCATCGATCGGAACAAATAATAGTTTGAAGGGGCTATGTCGGGACTATACGCTGGGTGCTCCAAAACTTCCCAGCCAAGCGTCAATAATGTTTCCTTGACCGATTTCAGGACATGTGGCCTAGCGTTGTCATGCAGTAATTTCATGGGACGCAATTCTTTGCCTGTGAAAGGACATTTCCGACAGATTTCCTGCATGGTTCATTCACAGCGGTTATTGCTTGTAGCAATCAGCAGTAACAGTTTGACCCTGTTCCAATAGTTCATAATAGAGCACACCCTTCATATACCATCAGATGCATAGCAGAACTTTCTTGGAGTGAATATTGGGTTTGGGTATCAAAGTTGTTGCTTCACCGGGGTCTACCCAGTGTTTCTTTTTTTTGCTTTTGGAATTGTCGTACCATATCCACTTCTCATCACCTGCAACGATTTTCCACAGAAAAGACTTTCTGTGTTGTTTATTCAAAAGATTCAAACACTTCATGACACATTCATCCTTGTTTCTTTGGCTCAGGTCACGTAGCACTCAATTTTCTTCCTTCTGAATCTTTCCCATTGCGCGTAAATTATTCAAAGTGGTTTGTTTAGTTACCCCCAGTTGTTCAGCTAGTTCTTTTTGCATTTGAGACGAATCTTCGTCCAGCAATGCTGGCAGTTCCTCATGTGCAACCTTCTGAGGGGTGCCGCTACGTTCTCGATCGCTAATATCAAAATCACCTGCTTTAAACCAAAACCCACACATGCTTTTCGATACAATATTCTCCCCCAGAACAGAACAGATCGTTGCACATGCTTTTGCAACACTTTTTACTTGATGAAATTCGTAACAAATGCAGTATCTCTTGCCATCTTTCGCCTACCAATGAGCAAGTGCATTTGACTGTTGGGCAAACATTTCTCTGTGTCACATTTTATACTCTGGACCAGTTATGGTAACATGACAACAACACAGGAAAATGTCGGATATATAAATTAGCGGTATATGTCACATGAAAAATGCTTTAAAACTTATTTGTAATATTTCGCGCGCAAAAGTAGATTCGTGCATCCACTCTTGCTGATAGCAATATAAATACGAATTTTACGATACCATAATTATATGATGACCCGGCGGGTTCTTATGCTCACTGCACATCATCGCCAACAACGCATGAAATAGGCCCAAGATCATCGAGATTGGACGCTTGGATGATTTTAAGAAAGTAGCCTGGTCTGACAAAGTAAGATTCCTGGTGCATTACGTAGATGGCCTAGTGCGGATTTGCCGGTTACTAACGGAGTTATGGCACCTGGCTGCACTGTTGAGCGGATATAGGCCAGCGGCCGCGGTGTTATGCTGTGGACGATGTTTTCTTGCGACACTTTAGGACCCATAATCCTAACAGCACAATCTCTTACAGCTGTCAGGTACCTTAATATTGTTGTGGACCAAGTTCGCCCACTCAGGGTAACTGTGTTTCCTGCTGGTGATGGCTATTACCGACAGGATAATGCTGCATGCTACACTGCCAGAATAGTCAAGGAGTGGTTCAAGGAACATGCTGGTAACTTTCTGTTAATGCCCTGGCCTCCAAATTCATCTGACAACATGAACCCAATTGAACATTTGTGGTTTGACTTGAAAAAGCGGGTTCACACAAAATCTCCCCTCCCCCCCCTCCCTGTACAGGAACTGGTGGACTTGCTGTTAACATTACATTATGGTACCCGATACTCCAGGTTAAATATCGCCACCTCATCGCTCGAAGAGAGGCTGCTGTTTTGCGGGCTAAAGGGGGTTCTACAGGTTATTAGGTAGGGTGTAGGAGAAGTGGTCACTGGAGAAATTAGATAGGGTGTAGGACAAGTGGTCACTGGAGAACTGGTTGCAAAATTTTTAAGGGGCCGTATAAAAATTGCGTTTTGACCGCTTTGTGGCCATGACTCTCAGAGGTTGGTTATCTGAGTCATATAAAGTTTCCATAATTTCATCTTTTCTTAGTTGCAATAATTAATGTAATTCTTTATAAAAAATGTTAATGATCTACAACTCAACAAAAGATTCCAGTTGACACATTATCTGAGGGCATGTGCCTGCTCAGGCAACCTATGGGGGGCTAAAATATAAAACATAAAGCATTTCTGGTCCGATAGTGAGATTTTCAGCCTTTACAAGCTACAACTCAACAAATTATCTGAGGGCATGTGCTGCCTCAGGAAACCTGTTGTGGAAGGGGGTTATACCAAAAGTATAAAATATAAAGAATTTCTGGTCGGATCGGGAGATTTTCAGCATTTTCATGCTGCAACTCGACACATTGTCTGAGTGCATGTGCCTACTCAGCAAATCTGTCGGGGGGGGGGGTAATACCAAAAGTGTAAAATATAAAAAATTTCTGGTCGGATCGGGAGATTTTGAGCATTTATAACCTACAAGTCAACAAATTATCTGAGGGCACTTGCTGCCCCCTCCCCCTCCCAAGACAGGTTTTCTGCGTTAACACATGTCCGCAGACAGCTTGTTGAGATGTAGTTTGTAAACGCTCAAAATCTCACAATCTGACCAGAAATTCTTTACATTTTACATTTTTGGTATCAGCATATCCCCCGTCCCCCGGCGACAGGTTTCCTGAGGCAGCACAGCCCTCAGATAATTTGTTGACTTGTAGGTTGTAAATGCCTGAAAACCTCCCTATCGGACCAGAAAGTCTTTATATTTCATATTTTAAGCAGCCCCCTCCCCCCGGACAAGTTTCCTGCTGGGTTTGCACATACAGGCAGAGAATTTGTTTACCTGTAGTTTATAAACCTTGAAAATATCGTGAATAAGAAAATACGAA
This sequence comes from Macrothele yani, assembly GCA_039090855.1. Classification (NCBI taxonomy): domain Eukaryota; kingdom Metazoa; phylum Arthropoda; class Arachnida; order Araneae; family Macrothelidae; genus Macrothele; species Macrothele yani. Next base: position 103,367,254 of record CM077024.1, read on the forward strand.
ATTAAGAAAATTTTATGTGTGTCAGATGACCAATCTTGGGAGACATAGCCATGGAGCAGACCAGAACGCAATTTTTTACGGCCCCTTAAAATTTTTGTGGCCAGTTCTAAACTTTGTCTTTGGCCCGAAAATCATGGAAATGTCTAAATTTCTTGCTGAAAATGAAATATTAAAAAGAAAATATTTTATGAACAATAGTTGCTGAAGTAGTGGGGATTATAGCCACACAAAATTTGTTTATGCAGCTCCAGTGGCCACTTCTTCGTATCTGAAAATTTCGTATTTCAACATGCTGTAGAAAACAAGTAATTGGCCTTATGCACATAAATTTAAACTTGATGAAGGAGCTAGATTTTAAATGCTCTGTCAATAGTTACCAATATATTCAACAGAATGTACAAATTTGAATTTGTTATTGTTAACAGAGTACTGAAAATGGTTTCTGGGAAACATTAAGTGAACCGAAATATCAGCCTTCAATAAAGAATATTTAAAAGTCTTATCAGAAATTAAGCACTTATTTTTCATATTTTTAAGTTCCCAAATTATAAAGCACAGCACAAACTACTAAACATTCATTCACAAAAACAACACGGACATGGAGGTAAACAAATATTATCGAGTACCTACGCCAACCAAAATTGAGCATGCGCATGACGGACCCCACACAAAAATTTTGTATGGGGGCCCCTTGACCCCGGGCCCCTACCCGTTCCAAAATCCATCTACCGTCTAAGAGTACCATGAGATAGTATACCAAATTTGGTGATTCTAAATTGAAAACTGTAGATTTTACGAAACTTTTGTAGGGGGCCTTAGCCCCGACCCATTCCCAAAACCATCTACCGTCTAAATTGGAATACAAAGAGTAGTATACCAAATTTAGTGGTTCTAAATTGAAAACTGTAGATTTTACAAAAATTTTGTAGGGGGGGCTTGACCCCGACCCATTCCCAAAACCATCTACCGTCTAAATTAGAATACAATGAGTAGTATACCATCTAAATTGAAAACTGTTGATTTTACGAAAATTTTGTAGGGGGGGGGGGTGCGTTGACTTCGTGCCCCTACCCGTTACAAAATCCATCTACCGTCTAAGTTAGAGTACCATGAGATATTATTTGGCGCTGGTTATTAAGTCGTGGGTTATTATGACGCAGGGTTATTTTGTAATGTTTTTTTTCATGCCGGGTTATTGCGAACCGGGTTATTTTGATGGTACACCAAATTAAAATATTTAAGAGAAACAGGGCTTCATTTTTTTCCTTAGTAAAAAGAATTCTGCATTTCTGTAGTGTAGTGTGCGTCTCCTCACTGCATAAGAATACTATCCCCCCCTCCCAACTCCTTATTTTTATGAGAGCTGTACCAGAAGTATGTGGATTGAAATCATTGTTCTGAGTCTGCTCCACTTTGAGGTTTGGTGTGAGCTTCCTTTTCAAAATAGTGACCTTCATGTGCTATACACCATTTACAGCAGTCCAAAAGGCTTTTGAAACACATGTTGCAGTCCATTTTGTGAAAGTCACTTTTAGGTAGTGGATGTGACAGCCTTCACTTCTTCAATTGTCTTAAACTTCCTTCCTCTCAGCTCTTTCGTAAGTGTTAGAAAAGCCTAGAAATCACAGGGAGTGAGGTATGGGCTATACGGAGGATGTGATAGATGTTGGTTGTCAATTTTCTCATAGCTTGCATTGCTGCTTGGATCACATGTGGCCTTACATTTTGTAAACCATTTTTGATTAAGCAGTTTTGGTCTTTTCCTGTGCATTGCTCCCTTCATGTGAACTTGCAAAACATGAGCATAATATAGTGAATTAACAGTTTGTTTCTCGGTCACTCAGTGCTGCAATACTATCCCATGAGCATTGAAAAACATAATCAAAATCAATTTCTTTGAAGAACCATGAACTTGGAATTTCTTGGTGGGCGAGTAGTCAACGTATTTTTATATGCTTGACTGTTGTTTCAATTCTGGATCAAAATGTTTTATCCAAGACTATTCTACAGTGACTGTTCGATTCAAAAAGCCAGAATCTGTTTCCACTCCTTGAAAAAAAACACGACAAAGTTCACATTGTTTTTCTTCTTCAGTAAAATCATGTATCACCTGTCTTGCAGAAACCCGAGACATCTTCAGGTTCTACTTAACAATTTCACAATATCTTGCTTCACCAACATTCAACTGCAGTGCCAAATCATGAATCGATAAACGTCTATCGTCTTTCAATAAATTTTTGGGTTTCACAATGTTTTCATCGGTCACTGATGTTGATGGATTCCTGGTTAGCATTTGCTTCCACCGCTTGAATACAGCCAACCTGCCCAATGTTTCTGCACTATATGCTTCTTGAATCATCTGAAACATTTCCTGGCCACTTTTATGTAACTTTACATAAAATTCAATCACAATTCTTTGTGTGGTAATCAGCGGTATGTTATGCTCATTCACCACTGTAATGCACACGTCACAGATAGGAAAATCTTCCCCCACCGGAAACATGTGACTTATTTCCATAGCAATGGCACAGTGCTGCCAGTCTACGTGCTTTTGGAATAGCCTTCATATTTATGAATTTTGGCAAGATATTGCAAAAATCCTGTCATTCTTCTGTTCCTCACATTTTTTTAAAAAATGTGAGGAACAGAAGAATGACAGGATTTTTGCGATATCTTGCCAAAATTCATTATTATAAGCCAAGTAGTGACGTTCAAGTGGTTAGACATAACAATTTGAACCGATATTAGTACTTCATATTTATGTTTAGCAGCTTCATATCTCAAGCTATATTTCCATGCCTAATTTTATGCTTTATTTTTTTCTAGTTTTTTTTTCTTTGTCTTGTACGTTGATCATTCCATTAGCTAAAAAGGGGCATCTTCTAGAGACTGGCAACTGCTGCAACGATGAGCAATTGCTGCCTGCAGTAGAAAACAGCTTCAGTTTTGCAATTTGTTTTCCACAATAAAATGGGGCAATATAGCAATGGATAATTATAGCTATAGTTAATATAGCAATGGTTATAGAATAGTTAATAAAGCAATGCTTATAGCAATAGTTTCAGACATAGCAATAGCTTCAGTTTTGCAATTTTTTTTTCAATAAAACATGGTGTTTCATTTGAAATGATAAGTGCCACTAACTGAACAAATGAATCAGATGATGTAACATTCTGTATATATTAAGGATAAGGGCCAGTCTTTCTTGAAACAACTTACAAGTATGCCAACTTCTGAAAGTTTGCAGACATCCCAGCATCTACCAAATTCTTGAATGTCACACTGCAAAATACCTTTCAATCATTGAACTGAGAAAACAATGAGGTGCAGATTATTGAAGCCAATTTAACTCACCTTCATTTTGCTGATGACGGTAATTCTTGCAACCACCTGTTCAGACCTACAGAGTATGATCCAGAAACTTGCTCACAAAAGTGAACAAGTGGAATTAAAAATATCCTTTCAAAAAAACAAAATTGGTGTACAATGCTCTTACAAAATGAAGATTTATTGATTGATGGGCAAACTGTGGAGATAACCAATACCTCCATTTACCTTGGGCAACAGATATCAGGCAAGGGTAGCATTGATGAAGAAATCAATCAGTGTATAAAACTTGGTTGGAGAGCTTTTGGAAGAAAAATATGATTTTCAAGAGCAATATTTCAAGAGGGGAAATGCATGCTTGGTATAACCAGGAAGGATAATAGGAACTCATGGATCAGGAAAATAACAAGAGTGGAAGACATCATGATCAGAATAAAATCCCCAAAAGGCAATGGACTAGACATATTGCCAGAAGAACACACCACTGATAGACAACAGAAATTTTATACTGGATACCAAGGGACAGGAAAAAAGAACCCAGAAGAAGACCATATGGAGAAGGGTGAATGAAATTCGAAAAGCATGCTGGAGTGACATGGAGGAGACTGGCTCAAGACAGACTGTTGTGGAAGAAACAAAGAGACCTTCATCCAGCCGTGGATTAATGATGGTTGACGATGATGATGATATGTACAGTAGCGAACGAAAGTATTTGGCGAAACACTTTTTCGACCATAATTTTTTTTCTGCTGGACCAAATCAGGTCATTTTGGGATATGATATGTGTTGATTCGTGAGTTACAATGCCGCATAGTTTGTATTTCGCTCAGAGCGAATTTGTCTTTTGAAATGGGCCATATTCAAGAGTCGCCAATTATTACCCATTTGTTTGCTGCATGTATTTTTTTTTTTTTTTTTTTTTGTGATTTTTGTGATGTGTAGTGTGATAATAAGTCAATCTTAGGTTTTCAGAAATGGGTAAAAAGGCGGAGATCCCTGTTGGAGTTCACCAGGCGGCCGTGAACATGATGGAATCCGGAATGTGCATCACCGACATTGCGAGGGCCCTGAAGATCCAACACCAGTCTATTTCAGCTATCCTGCAACGTTGTAAGAAGACTGGGATCGTCAAGAACAGTCCACGATGTGGTAGGCCTCGTTTCACTACATTGCGTCAGGATAGACGCATCCTCCGTCGATCTTGGGCTGATCCCACCTTAACTGCTGTGGACATCGTCACCGAATTCCGCGACAGCAACGATCTGAACGTCAGCCGAATGACCACCTCCCGTCGTCTCATTGCTGGTGGATTGAATGGAAGACGCCCCACCAAGAAACCACTCATCGGAGTCGAATCGACGAGCCAGAGTCGCGTTCGTGCGCCGTCATCGACACTGAACTGCAGCAGACTGGAGTAAGGTGCTTTTCACCGATGAGAGCAAGTTCAACTTGTTTGGAAGTGATGGCATCCGATATGTACAACGTCCATGTGGCCAGAGATTCAACCCCCAGTTCATTCAGCCGACTGTCAAGCACAAAGGAGGATCACTCATGGTTTACGGCGCCTTCTCTCGCAATGGAATGAGCCACATCATCAAGATTGACGGAATAATGACCGGCCAGAGCTACACAAACATGCTCATCAACGATGTCTTCCCATGGGCAAACCAGAACTTGCCACCTGGATGTATCATGCAGCAAGACAACGACCCGAAGCACACCTCCAGAGTAGCTAAGGCAGCCTTCCAGCAGCAACAGGTCACACTTCTAGACTGGCCAAGCCAGAGCTACACAAACATGCTTATCAACGATGTCTTCCCATGGGCAAACCAGAACATGCCACCTGGATGTATCATGCAGCAAGACAACGACCCAAAGCACACCTCCAGAGTAGCTAAGGCAGCCTTCCAGCAGCAACAGGTCACACTTCTAGACTGGCCAAGCCAATCTCCAGACCTCAACCTCATCGAGCACATGTGGGAGGAGCTGGAGAGATGATGTGCGAAGAAAACCTGACGGAATAGGGCCCAAAAGTTCGACCAGCTGTCTGCAGAATGGGCGCGAATTCCGCAGGTCACTGTTGAGAAGCTAGTGGACTCGATGCCGGCCCGTTGTGCAGCTGTTATTAAGTCTCGTGGTTATCCCACTAAGTATTAGTTATTGATTTGTCGTTTTCTCGTACTTGTTTTCTGTTATCGTTGCATTAAATGAATGTGATACACACCTACTTTGTTGGTCAATTTGTGTGATCTTTGCAATTAAGCTCGGCACCTGATCTGTGTTAAGGTTTCCGATCCATCTGCATATGGGTCATGTTTACAACTGAATAACACATATCATATCCCAAAATGACCTGATTTGGTCCAGCAGAAAAAATATTATGGCCAAAAAAGTGTTTTGCCAAATACTTTTGTTCGCTACTGTATATAAGTTTGTGGAAAGTAAGATAATATAGCATGTTGCAGAAATCATGTTGATAAATATGTGAAGTGTGTTTGCAATAAGTTGTTAACCCTGGTTTCTTGTCAATATTTTCAGAGAAAAACAAAGAAAACAGCTGAAAATGAAGATAAAACCATTAAAAAGAAGCAACTTTCCGTAGATGCACAGGTAACATTGTGATAACTGCTTTGATAAACCAAAAATTGGTTAGGAGAATTTTACATGTGTTTTTGAAACTCACTATATTATGAATCTTATTGCCTTAAAAGGCATTATTTGGTGGTATATGATTGGTATAGCTCCTTTATTTGAGAACTATTATGAAGTTGTGTAAACTGAAAGGAAAGTCTTCATTTGAATTAAATAAAAATTATAGTTTAAGGCTAGCATAGGGTATCCTATTTATAAAGATTCATTTATTTGAATTTTGTACTGTACTATATGGCTTTGATTCAGTTCTTATACTGTGTTTTTAAATTCTGATGTATATTTTATTGTTTGGACAAATAATAAACTGAACTGTGGGATGTTGGAAACCTCCATTCAGATAACTGATGATAGTAAATTGTACCAAGACAGCTGTCTACATATTTTGTAATGTACAAAGTATACAGTTATCATTTTAGTAACATATAGAACTCTGTTATGAACGTCACTACATTATTTTAGTGGCATAACTTCTACAAATACTTCAGCTTTTTTTCATATTTGTTGAAAAATAGAGAATAAAAAAAATTGTGTAGTTTTTTTTTTTTCTGTGAAATGTATAGAATTTGGGATGATTTGAAGAGATATTTAGAAAAAAAAAATTAGGTGATATCTCTTACTCTTCATGCAGAAAATGTAGTTTTCTCTCTGTCAAGAAGAATGGAGGATTAGAGTAAGTAAGTGACATCAAGTTAGATTTAGGAACAAGTTTCTCTAAGTAAAACACTGTACTCAGATATTTTTATAAAATCAGTAACAGAGAATAGAAAGGATGTATCTCTGTTTAAGAAGTGTGTTTACCAGGAAAGAAAGGTTAGACATAAAATTTTGGTACATAGGTGAATTCATTTATTTGAAATCATTTTATGTAGGTTTTGCAAGAGATGTGGATTGTTTAAAAAATCTGAATGACTTTGAATGAAGCGTGATTGTTACTATTTTATTCTGATGTATAGTAATGGAATTTGGATGCAATGGATAAAACGCAGGCACTCATTGTCTGTCAGACAGAAGCATTGCTGAGGGTTTCGTGACAAGATGTTTCTGAGTTGTGTCAGGAATAAAAATGTTTTGCAGTTGTGTAATGGAAACAAAATATTGTTAGTAATGTGGAAACTATTAGGTCTATGTGTAAGTTTCCAGTCAGTGCCCCATGTAGTGGGCTGTAAAAGAGAAGCAGTTGAATTTTTGTCAGAATTCCTTGCAGTGGCAAGTAAGGTAGTGGTACTGCATGGAACAACATGTTCTGGTCGACAATCCAAATGTGCAGTTAGTTGAACTAGGACATGGTGACTGACAAGGCACATATTTGTCACTGTCTCTCATTCATATTTAATCTTGAGAAAATCACTGCAGAAGTATGAGTGTGGGTTTGTTTGGCATATGACAACAAAGCTGTGTGGGCAAGCACATGCCACGAGTGGTTTGTAAAGTTTAGAAGTGGCGATTGCAGCATGGAGGATAAGCAACGTGATGGATTGCTAGAGAAGATACAAAATTAAGTTCTTTTGGACGAAGATGCTTCCCATTCGACTGCAGAACTGGCAATACAGTTAGGCATGAATCAGTGAACTATGGTTTGATGGTTGCATGTCATGAGAAAGATTCAAAAATTGGGAAAAGTGTGTCTCACGTGAACAAACACCAGAAACTCTTATGCACAAGAGTTCTGAGTTTCTAGTTATTTATGCATAGACCTAATAATATTATGATGCAGTTTAGACATTTTGAATGAGTTAATGATGATGTTTTGACTAAAAGAATTTGTGTTGGATGTAACAAAGAAAATACACGTGTTAACTCATGTTGATGACGTAACCGGAAAAAAAAAAAAAATTGTTTAAAACTGGACTAAAATCCAAAAAATGCATCACCTTTTTTTCTTCCTTGAATACATAAGTGTTTCCATAGACAATTATGATGTATAAACAATTTTGAAAACGCATAAACATAGCTTGTTCTGAACATCTCACTGTGGTTATATCCACGCAAAGATTCGTGCACACATATTTAAAAAAAAAATGTCATCCTTCAACAGCAGTTCAAACACTCACATCCATCATAATTAAAAAGGGAACCAGAAGGGGTTTTTTCACTTCTTGCCCATGCGTATGCTTCTCCAGGCTGATGTCTAATCACCACGCACTTTCTTCACAGTCACTTTAGCACTTATTTACCCTACTGTGCTTGCAGTTATCCAGCATATTATTCAGCCCAAATCACTGGAAAGAAAATTAAAGGGAGGCAAAGGAAATCATGGGAGGATGGTATTTAGGATATTTGAGGAAGAAGGCAAGGAACATGAAATAAAAGAGATTATTGTGGAATTAACTTTTTTTACAGGTCTTATAGAGGTTATTATTCATAAAAGTTGGTGGTCAAATTTTCAAACTAAAGCCTAGTTCGTCATCAGGACTACGTCACTGGAGTAGTTGCTGCCACTCTGTTGGAAGAGTCCAACCACAATTATCGTTAATTGTGGTACTTCTTCTTCTTGCTATTTCGATCCCTTCTTCTAGTTTCCTCTTTACTAAGTTTGACTGGTGGGCGATTACTCTTATTGAGTCCCAATTTATAGAGTGTCCACTTGCTTGTATATGTCTGTCTAGCCCTGTTTTGTTACTAATGTTCCTTATAGCTGCTTGGTGTTCTTTCATTCCGACCTTAATACTTCTCCCTGTTTCTCCTATATAGCTGAGTCCGCAGTTACAGTCGATGCAATATATTACTCCTTCTTGCAATTGGATGCCCACTTCTTTCTGCTTTAAAGCTGGCAGGAATTTCTTTAATTTGTTATTTAGATCTGGAGCAAGCCTGATATTATATTTTGCTCTGATCCTCTTCAGTTTTTCGAAAAGTCCCTCGTGGTACGTAATTTTGCTGGTGAATTTGAAGTTCTTTATTTCCTGCTTCTTTTTTGGCACTTGTCTAAATATTTTCTCAACATATGGGGAGGGGTAATTGTTTTCTGCCAATATTTCTTTTAATTCTTCTTTGTGAAGATCTTTTTGAGTAGCTGAAGAGACCAGGACTTCAATTTTTTCCAAAAATCGTCTTGCCGTATTTAATTTAATATAATCAGGGTGGAATGAGCAGAAATCTAACATCTTCCCTGTGTTGGTGGGTTTTCTAAAAAGCTGAGTGAATATTCTCCCCTCTCTTGAGGTCAAGGTTAAATCAAGGAAATTGATGCTATGGTCTTTTTCCAGCTCCAGGGTGTACTGCAAGGTATTTTCTAGTAATTTAAATTCTGCCAGAATCTGAGAGGGTAGAGATTGGTCCACAGTATCTACTATAATTAGGACATCATCCATGTATCTTACATAGAGAGCAAATATTCAGGGTTGTATAAGGAATTTTGCTTCTAGTTTACTTACATAATAATTTGCTAGCAGAGGTGCTAGTGGAGAACCCATTGCAAGTCCTGAAGTTTGCCTGTAATGTTCCTTTCCAAACTGGAAGAAATTATTCTTGAAAGAAAATAGGAGCAGTTCATATATGCTAAGTAGTATTTCTCTATTGTGATTATGGAATACTGTTTTTTCCGCGAGGTCATCCGCAATGAATTCCAGCAGGAGGTCCAGGTTAATGTTGGTATACATAGAGACTATATCCAGGCTTGCCATTATTGGATGAATTAATTCTGGCAAGTTGTCCAGTTTTCCTTTCAGCTGCATGGAATTTTTTAGAAGGTAGGGAGGAGAAGGGAAAATATCTCCGAGGTGACCAAGTAAATAATAATTAATGTTGGAGAGTGGTGAATTTCTAGTGTCTATTATAGGTCTTATTGGATGGCCTTTTTTGTGAAATTTAATTGTACCATAGATCTGTGGAACTCTTGACTGGATTTTGAAGAAGTTTTTGAAGAGCTCATTTAGCTGATTTTTACTTTTTAAAGAGCTGATTAATTTTTTTAGATTTTTGATAGAAATGCCATTACTGACCTTAAAAAATTCAAAGCCAATGATAAAGTTGTAGCACTGAAAGCAGATAAAAGCAAAGTTTTGGTATTGTTAGAAAAAGAGAAGTATTACAATAAAACGGAAGCTGAAGTGAGCAAGCCTTATTATGAAGAACTCACTGGTAACCCTATAGATCAAACTGTCAAAAATCTTAAGAAATTAATCAGCTCTTCAAGAAGTAAAAATAAAAATCAGCTAAATGAGCTCTTCAAAAACTTCTCCAAAATCTAGTCAAGAATTCCACAGATCTATGGTACAATAAAAGTTCACCAAGAAGGCCATCCAATAAGACCTATAATAGACACTAGAAATTCACCACTCTCCAACATTAATTGTTATTTACTTGGTCACCTCGGAGATATTTTCCCTTCTCCTCCCTACCTTCTAAAAAATTTCATGCAGCTGACAGGAAAACTGGACAACTTGCCAGAATTAATTCATCCAATAATGGCAAGCCTGGATATAGTATCTATGTATACCAACATTAACCTGGACCTCCTGCTGGAATTCATTGCGGATGACCTCGCGGAAAAAATAGTAATCCATAATCACAATAGAGAAATACTACTTGGCATATATGAACTGCTCCTATCTTCTTTTCAAGAATAATTTCTTCCAGTTTGGAAAGAAATATTACAGGCAAACTTAAGGACTTGCAATGGGTTCTCCACTAGCACCTCTGCTAGCAAATTATTATGTAAGTAAACTAGAGGCAAAAATCCTTATACAACCCTCAATATTTGCTCTCTCTGTAAGATACATGGATGATGTCCTAACTATAGTAGATACTGTGGACCAATCTCTACCCTCTCAGATTCTGGCAGAATTTAAATTACTAGAAAATACCTTGCAGTACACCCTGGAGCTGGAAAAAGACCATAGCATCAATTTCCTTGATTTAACCTTGACCATAAGAGAGGGGAGAATATTCACTCAGCTTTTTAGAAAACCCACCAACACAGGGAAGATGTTAGACTTCTGCTCATTCCACCCTGATTATATTAAATTGAATACGGCAAGACGATTTTTGGAAAAAATTGAAGTCCTGGTCTCTTCAGCTACTCAAAAAGATCTTCACAAAGAAGAATTAAAAGAAATATTGGCAGAAAACAATTACCCCTCCCCATATGTTGAGAAAATATTTAGACAAGTGCCAAAAAAGAAGCAGGAAATAAAGAACTTCAAATTCACCAGCAAAATTACGTACCACGAAGGACTTTTCGAAAAACTGAAGAGGATCAGAGCAAAATATAATATCAGGCTTGCTCCAGATCTAAATAACAAATTAAAGAAATTCCTGCCAGCTTTAAAGCAGAAAGAAGTGGGCATCCAATTGCAAGAAGGAGTAATATATTGCATCGACTGTAACTGCGGACTCAGCTATATAGGAGAAACAGGGAGAAGTATTAAGGTCGGAATGAAAGAACACCAAGCAGCTATAAGGAACATTAGTAACAAAACAGGGCTAGACAGACATATACAAGCAAGTGGACACTCTATAAATTGGGACTCAACAAGAATAATCGCCCACCAGTCAAACTTAGTAAAGAGGAAACTAGAAGAAGGGATCGAAATAGCAAGAAGAAGAAGTACCACAATTAACGATAATTACGGTTGGACTCTTCCAACTGAGTGGCAGCAACTACTCCAGTGACGTAGTCCTGATGACAAACTAGGCTTTAGTTCGAAAATTTGACCACCAACTTTTATGAATAATAACCTCTATAAGACCTGTAAAAAAGTCAATTCCACAATACACTATGAATAGAGGTGCCATAAATTCATTTACAAAGAGATTATGTTGAGGTGCAAAACAGTTATATGCCAAAAGCATTTACAAGTGGAACATCTGTTATCAAAATCACCACAGATGTAATATTGATGCATCAAAATTTGGGCAATTGCATCCTTCTTTAAAAATTAAATCTATAATTAAGAAAGTGCTTAGAGAGAGAGAGAGAGAGAGAGAGAGAGAGAGCATCTGACTTCAGACTTAAAAGGTTATCTTTCTTTGAGGGGCTAATCTTTGAATTTCAAAGGATAACTTATGTATAAATGCATAATTTGGCTGGTTATCAATCTTTGAGGATTTCAATGAACAGCTCAATTATATGTGGAATATTCAAGCAAAGCAAACTGAATTTGGTTGTACCACTTACTGGTCATCCATGTAACACTTCTCAGAAAACTTGAAAATTTCATTGTCCTGGAGCCGGAACCGAACCCTGCATCTCCCGATTACCGTTCGAGTGTGCTAACCATTACACCACCCAGAACAGTGAAGTTCCAAGCACCTGAGACAAAGGAATCTGAAAGTCTTCAGAGTATCGCTAGTCAAAGCATCCATGCTTCCTCATAGCGCTTTGACCCAATTCCCATCCAGACAGACGTAGGTCGGAGGTCACCAGTACCTCAGATAAATCAATGAAGGAAGAAGTATTCTTCATAATACATAGAAAATTCACAGAATAGTCAAGCAAAGCAAACTGAATATGCTTGTACCACTTACTGGTCATCCATATAACACTTCTCATAAAACTTGAAAATTTCTGAGAAGTGTTACATGGATGACCAGTAAGTGGTACAAGCAAATTCAGTTTGCTTTGCTTGCAATTCTGTGAATTTTATATGTATTATGAAGAATATTTCTTCCTTCATTGCTTTAATTATATGTTTTAATACATGCATGAATATGCATTAGCACACATGTATATGGGTACATAATAATTACTTAGCAGATTATCCTTTGTGGAGCTAAACTACAGATCTCAGAGAAGTGAATGCCATTCTTATGACCCCAGTTGGCAGAATTATATGGAAGGGAAGAAATAATGCAGGCATTTCTTTTCTTGTGTTCTGAAAACCAAAGGGAAGTTATTAAAACTAGTGGTTATCTTAATGCAAGAAAGCTGGCTGTCTTGTCTGATAATTGAGACTTTGATCATGTGGTATATGAAGCTATCAAAAATACTGCATCTAATTTTTAAGATACATAGAGAATATATTTCTTTACTTAAATTCCATTGTTGGTGCAATTAGTCTTAGCCTCATCCAAATATAAAAATATGTAAACTAATTTTTTTTTTGTCAAAACTCAGCATGCCCAACTTTTTAGCTGATGTCTTTATATTAGTGCCAACCTGAAATTTTATTCATGACAAAATAGCCCCACTCCCTATAGAAAAATATATTTTGAAGCATCGTATACTGTTAAAAACAGTACTATTTTTCTTTTTAATTTAGAAATTAAGAGAAATAATTCTGATATTATAAATTAAAAAAAATATAAGTAGTCCTTTTCTTTTCTCTCCTTTCTTATTATTGTTCTTTACTTTCTCCCTAAGGCTGATGAGGTGTCAAAATTGATGGATACTGTCAGAATTTTAGAGCGAATGGTGAATCAAAACATTTATAGTGAAGTAATATTAGGTATGTATCTTAAAAGATTTTTCCAAATATTGTAAATCATTTGATATATTCTATATTGTTGTTTTAAAAAATTGGAAGATATAGTAGTTTTTAGTTATTTCAACTGCTTTTTTTTTCTGTTGAGATACAGGAGTTATTTTTACCCAGAAATCATCCTTGAAAAAAGAAAAGTGAAATATCTAAGTTTTACTAAAAGCATTGCTAAGTGTATGAAAGGGTGTTTAATAGAATGATAAATGATTATGCACATTAAATAAAGACATTACCAGTCAGTTTGGCACTATTGCATCTGTGCTCTTCATTTTTTAAATCATGTTTTTAAAAAAATCGTACACTATTTCCCTTTTTTAAAGGTGTTTTACAATATTGAATAAGCACCATTCAGGAACAACTGGTTAACCATTTACTTAGTAAATTGCTCTGTAAGTGTCTTGTTTTTTTTGGGGTTTTTTTTCATGGCATTTAACCTACATATACAGAAAGTTTTTTAACTTGTAAACTTTGACAAATTAAAATGATCTTGATTACATAATATACAATTCCAAATTCTGAGAATATATTTTCTTCCATCATTGACAAATCCTTATAAGTATATCATTTACACCAGATTAGCATTAATTCTATTAAAAAAATCATGTCTCCAATGCTCTTGAAAGTTCGGTTCTCACTCTCAAGTTTGTTTTCTCCATTAGGCTTAATGAGGTCAATTTCAGTTAAATGCTTACTGTAATTAAAAAAAATTAAAATAATGATGGTTTATCAAAAATAAAATAAAGATATTGCATTTACAATAAGTGTTTGAGAAAGCAAAAAGTCTTAGAAAAATGAACTGTAGAAAACTAACATATAAGCTGCAAAATTTACTAGCACATCAAATAAGTAAAATGTATACAGTTTAACAATATAAGTGTAGTATGAAAGAACTTCAGTTCTATGAAAAGATGCATAAGCATGTGTTTTTTTACACAAAAAAATGTTTCTTGGTTAACAATCTTATATATTTGCAGCTACTTAACTAATTTTCAAGTATTACTTCATATTTGGCTATATTATATTTTATGCAACTATAGTTTAGGGTTATGCAAAATGCTTACCAATATGGGGAGTTTTATGAATGTTACTGTGGTACTGATCAATAATGGTTGTCAAATTGCTTGTTAGGAAACTTTAATTTGGACTGCAGTTCTACTGCTCACTAGTAGTGGACTCTGTTATGTTTACCTTGTGTGTATATTTTTTCCATGCTCAACTACAATATATCAATCACTTTAGAGGAATTAACCTGTTTTCATTAAATAACATTCAGCCCTGTCAGGCTGCAACTTAGCTGTCATTAATGTTCTTACTATGTACGCTAAATGGGCTAAAATGGGAATGCAAATGCACCTAGAATGAACAGTTGTGCAACTGGATCTTTTTACTCAGTTCACAGTCTATGGTTCTTCTGAATTTTCTGTGAATTCTAATATGATTGCCTTGTTAGTTATTTTTGTTAAGTCACTTTGGTGGCTTAGCAAATTAAGAGAACTCAATAGCCACTCTGGTGGCTGAGTGATCAAAGGTATAATTTCTGCCTAGTTGTCTGAGTTGGTCTCAGATTCGAGTTTCAACGGTATGTTTATCTGATGGTGCTGGCCAGCTGTATCCCTTTCCTGGAACCAGTGGCTCTGAATTAGTTATGCGTAACTATTTACAGCCCTTAGAGTTACTCATGGTGGTAATTAAAAAAACCCAGCATGAAATGTATATTCTTTTGTTTTGTTTTGTGTGAACTTTCTAGTCACTGCTAATTGAATTAAAAAATAGGTAGTATAGTGTGGAAGAAATATAAATATTCTTCTCATAATACTGGCCAATATGTCATGATAATTAACACAGCAATCAGACATTGCTGAATTGACTGTAATTACTGTTCCATACGTAATATCAATCACATCGGAAAACTTGAAAATTTCATCGTCCTGGAGCGGGAATCAAACCCGCATCTCCCGATTACTGTTCGAGTATGCTAACCGTTACAGCACAATTTGCTTCGATTAAGAATGCAGTCAAAAAATATTCTGATGCTCTTAACACTCAGATATTTGTGACTTTATCGTCCTGGGTAGTGTAAAAGTTAGCATACTCGAACGGTAATCGGGAGATGCGGATTCGATTCCCGCTCCAAGGCTATGAAATTTTAAAGTTTTCTGATGTGATTGATATTACGTATGTAACAGTAATTACAGTCAACTCAGCAATGTCTGGTTGCTGTGCTAATTATCATGACAATAGGTAGTGCCTGTGCAGGAAAAAGAAAAGAAAAAAACTGAAATTGAGCTGCCATCTGACTGTCTACACTAAATGATATTATTCAAGTATAACATCAAGGAATATGTGGTAGAAATCCATGTAACATAAATGGCACTTAGGGGATTCATGAAGAAGTATTTTCTAATATAATTGAAAATGAACTCTATGCTTTAAAGTATGTAAATAAAATTGTTATATGTGACATATGGCTAGTGACTTCTACCTTCCTGTTTCCAGTGTCATATTAGCAACACTTCTCCACGAATCTCTTTAGTATTGCTCAGGTAAATTGCCATTTGACTTCCCATAAATTCAGCTTTCTACCATCAATTGTTTGATTTTTGGTACATTGTCGTTCAGAAATCAGTTACAGTTTGATATTTGGTAGTTGTTTTGCTGATTGGTATTAATTTTCCTGATGTGCTGTTCACCATGTGTGACAAGAACTGAAATGTTTAGCTTTGATAATAATTTTGCCTTTTAAGGTCACAGACTGACTGAAATTTTGTTGAAAATAAGGCAGAAACTAAATTAACTGACTGGCATCAGACTATGTTCGTCAAGATAAGTAGGTTAGCATTGATGACCAGGAGTAGTGGGGGAATGTAAGAATTAATTACACTACTATTTGTGAAAACTGAAGCACTAAGAAAGAATCACACAATTCAAATGGAATTGATATTGCATATTTCCCATTTTACAGGAGGTAACTGATTACATTTGTAAAGCTGTACAAGATTTTTCACTTCAAAACTCAATAGCGTGTGAAGCCACCTTGAGCAACAATAACAGCCTCCACATGGCATGGCATTGAATGGAAGATATTTTTCATATCATTCTGTGAAAAAGCCTGCCAGGCTGCTTCTATGCAATACCAGAGTTCATTTATGGTGACTGGCAGAGGTGCTGGTGATTGATGGACCACTCACTTAGCTGCCATGTCCCAGACAAGTTCAATCGAGGACATATCCGGTGAATGTGCAGGCCAGGGAAGAAGCAGTATCTGCCATGCATGAGGTCTTGGACATTCTAGGTCATATGTGGCCTAGCATTCCGAAATATAGTACCAGGACAACTCTGAAGGAAGGGTATCACTTCTGCCTCTAAAACATCTCTGATCTATTGCTTAGCTATTGATTGTTCCCTCAATTCAAATCAGGCAAAATCCCAAATTGAACCCAATAGCACCCCAAATCATGATGCTTAGCATTGGGCCAGTGTGATGCTGCAAAATGCATGTTGCAAGGTGATGTTCACCATGATGTCTTCGAACACGCATGCGACCATCATGGTGCATCAAATAGAAGCGTGACTCATCAGAAAACACGACCTGTTGCCAGTCAGTGCGCCAATGTCTGTGTTTTAGACCCCATTGCAGCCTGAAATGCCTGTGGTTGAGGGTCAAAGGAAAAGGAATGTGCAGCAATGGGCTGCTAGCAACCAGTCCTCTGTTAAGCAGATGACAAACAGTGCTGAAGGACAAAGCCTGACGTGTGACAGTGCTGCACTAACACTGTGGATGTCACTGTGCAATCTGTCACTTCCATGTGGTAGAGGTGTCTGTCATCCTTTGCAGTCGTTTGTGGTCCATTTTCCAGATTTATGTGCATCCAAGTCTTATCTGCCCACTGATGCCACATTCGCATCACTATACTGGCATTTTTTCCTGTATGAGTGACAATTTTGTGGTAAGAAAATCCAGCTTCTCTCATCCTAACACTCCTTCCTCAGTCAAAGTTCGTCAGGTGTTCATAATGTGACCTTCGGCGACATGAAATATTGAGACACAAGAAACACCCTTTTGACTTAATGTTGGCTCTTCATGGATTGCAACATTTCATTTGAGCCAGCTTTTATACCACAGACCGTGCAGTTTAGAGGGTGCTGCTCCGAAACTGCATACACAGTTTCACTGACATTTTAATCATTTACATGTCCTAACCTGTGGTATGTATCCTGTAAGTTTTGAGCCAGTACCACCATTCTTTATGATGTTGCAATTTTCTCAAACAGTAGTGTAAATAAGAAACGTAGCTTGATCGTTGAAATGTACTAAAGCTTTGGGTATAATGAATTGAATTCAGAATTTGGCCACGTAGTAGAACATTTGGAGGATTGGTTGTTGTTAAGCCTTGACTTGGGCACTATTTATGCTACATAATGAGTTCAGGGAAGAAGGTTGATTTGTTTGCAATGGGGATTTTTACCGTAGAATCAGTGGCTTAATGTGACTTCTGAACTATAGTGGATGTTTGATGGCAGTGGGATATGAATCAGGGACTCTGTGAGTGTTGAAGTCATGTGTGCTAACTACTGGTCTACCTACAGAGTGGAATGAAGAGTGCCCTTTGGATACACAAAATCATTAGGACAGCATGGAAAACTGTTTTATTTCCTGATGGCTGGTTTAAATCCAGAAGACTGGATTTCAGTTATTTGGATGTGATTATTAATGAGAAAGCAAGGTTTGATGTGGAATTAGCAGAATCAACAAAAGCAGGGAAGTCTCTTATGAACTGCATAAAACCACCTTTACTAAGAAAGGTAACTCTTAAGTACTGCATTGTATGCTACCAGCTTGGGTGGAGAGCAAAGATAGCTGCATGCAATGGACTACAGTATTAAGACCTACTCTCTGACGTGCAGTGAGAGTCAGGTGTGAAGTAATGGATTATTTAGGTTGGCAGCATCTTACATTGATAATGATAGGATGAATATCTGAGAAAAATGAGCATATTCAGTAACAGAGCAGAATTAGTTATACTGACACTGCAGCTGAGATGAGCATATCTTTGACTGAAAAAAAATTAAGCTTGGAGATGTATGTTGTATCAATGTTGAAATACCATAATATTTCTATGGTCTATCTCATAGCTGCGGCTCAAGGGGAGATGCAAGACAAGGTAGATAGAAGGTGTAACATCAACCATTATTAATAATAGAGAAAGTAACGTATTAGATACAAGAAATCTTGCAATTGGCAAAGAGAAAGATAAAGAACAAGATTTTTTTTTTATTTGCCAGCAATGCCTTAACAGTATTTGTAAATGTCTAAAATAATGGTGGTTATTTGCATTTTTGAACTTCACTTTTAGTTGGTAAAGTTCGATGAACACTTACCGCACGTGGGGCTTGGCTTTCAATCCATATTTCCGTTACGTGGATGCGGCACGGGATTTTTCATTTGGCCACGGGTCTGCTTCTTCTTTTTTTTTTTTTTTTTCTCCGTTGGAATTTATTTTGTCTCATCACCAAATGAGTTTTCCTTTGCTGCATCCTCATTTACTTCAATATTTATTCATACCCAGTACTTTCGGTACTACTACTATACCGTCTTGAGGGGACATTTTGCTCCAACTAGCACGGACCGTGTCAGCTGGGCATTTCGGTGGTTCTCGCGGGCTGCTTCTGTCATCTGCTATCGCTTCTTCTTGGGCGTTGTGGCGCCATCTCTTGTTGGTCAGTGATCTCCTTTTTCGAACTTTTTCTTTTTTATGCTCAATTTTAATTAAATTTCTCCAGCTGTTTCTCAAATTATTAGGGTCATTGTGGTTGCAAACTTTTGTCCTATTTTTTTCAATCATTACCGACTCTGCTATTCTGAGGTGTTTTTCGGATTTACAGCTTTTAATGATTTTTATATTTTCAATTTTGGATATTTTTGGTTATCCAGACAGTATTGAATCAGTGCTGTTTTTTTTCTTTTTTCTGCCAGTTTTTTATGTGTTGTTTTAATCTGTGTTTAAGCTTATTTTTGGTACTTCCTATATAAGCCATTGGAGGATTTTCAGTAATAGGAATTGAATAAATACCTGCTTTTTCTAACATTCTTATTTTATCATTATTTTTTGTTACTATATTTTTGATGGTATTTACTTTTCCTCCAATTTGAATGTTATGCTTTTTACAAATATTATTAATTTCATTGGTAGTGCCTTTAATGTAAGGAAAACCATTTAAATATTTGATTTCTTTTTTAATTACTACAGCATTATTTTTTTATTTTCTTTATTACTTCTGTGTCCCATTTTTTTATTAAATGGTTAGGATAACCAAAGCTGCATGCAATTTTTTTTATGAATTTGATTTCTTCATTGATGAACTGACTATTTTCAGAATGCGTATATGCTCTTTTAATTAAGGTTTTTATACTATTGCATTTTTGAGGATATGGATGTGCTGAATTGTATGGGATTAGGACCGGAACAAATGAACTTTTCCGATAAACTCTGTATAGTAACTTATCTGTGGATTTGATAACATGTACATCCAAAAAGGCTATTGCATTATTTTTTCCATTTCAACCGTGAGTTCTATAGTTGGATATAATGCGCTGTAACGTTTTGTTAATTTTTTTAATTCTTCTTCGTTCAGTTTTGATAGAATGAAAATGTCATCTACGTATCGACAGTACACTTCTGGTTTTTCTTCCATATGATGTAGGACATTTTCTTCAATTTCGTTCATCACAACCTCAGCATATAGAGTTGATAATGGTGAGCCCATTGGGCCTCCTGAATTTTGTTTGAATATTTTGTTCTTGTATGTAAAAATATTATTTTCATATAAATAAACTAAAACTTTTTTGAATTCTTGAATTTGTGTGTTATTTAAAATTTTAAGATTTTGCAACTTCTTAATGATGATTTCAATAGCTTCTGGAACTGGAGTGCTTGGATATAATGCTTTAACATCCATGCTTGCCATGTTTAAGTCCATTAGGCCAGTTTTTACATTTTTAATTTTCTCTATAAACTCATATGTGTTCTTGATGGTGAACTTGTTGTTCATGAAAAATGGTGCTAGGAATTTGTAAATGTTTTCTCTAATGTTATCAAAGGTGAGTTTTTTTTTGAAACTATCAGTCTCATTGGAGCACCATCTTTGTGCGTTTTTATCTTTGCAACGATACGTGGTATGCCTGCTCCCATTGGTGGAAACGAGCGTTTGATTTCATCAGGTAATGTGCTATGATTTCTTATATCCGCTAAGAATTTAATTTGATTATCAGTTGGGTCTTTCTTAATTTCAGTACAATTTAATCCATCAATTGCTTCTGTCATTTTTTGTTCAAATTCATCAGTGTTGAGAATAATGATTTGGCCGGATTTATCTGCTTCACAAAATTTGATATATGGGTCATTTTTCAATTCCAATAGTTGTTTTTTTTTCATATTTTAATTTTTTCTCTATATAGAAGTTTTTGTTGTTTTTGGCATTATATTCTTTTAGAATAACTCTATATAATTTGTTCTCTACTTCAGTTTTATTCTCTGCGCCTGGTATATTTTTGAGAATATCTTCGAGGCAAGGGATGATTTCTTCAGTTTTAGGGAGGCCTTGTGGAAAGGCAAATTTTTTCCTTTTTTGTAAAATTGCTTTTTGTGTAAAGCTTAAATTCTTATCAGACCGATTTTCATATACATTAAATTCATTTATGGGTTCTTTATTTAATTTTTGTTCATCAAATAGTGCATTTAATTTTTTATCTACCGTAACGCTATTGGAGTTGGCTTCTTTGTTAGCAATTTCGTTAATTTCGATGAGCGTAGTATCCAAAATGCGATCTTTCCAAGTGCCATCAAATTGTGCATATTTTGAGTTCCTTATCAGCTTCCATAATTCATAAACTTGAGCATTAAGTCTGAATATTTGTTTTCTTTTAGCTATAATTTCGTTACTAAGTCGTTTTTGTTGACATCGAAGCAGGATGTAATAATCCTTCTTACTTGTTGGCTTGTTCTTAAGTCTCAAAAATTTGGGGATAAATCCAAAGTCTCTGCAAGTTACAAGAAAACGTTCTTGAACTTCAAATTTCATACATTTGATTTTAAGACGTTTGAATTTGGTGATTGTTGTTAATTCACGGTTCGAAAATTGCGATAGTGCATCGTGAGGCCTAAACTGCCTTTGATCTAACCACTTGAAAGAATAATTCGTGTGCTTCAAAGTTTCAATTTACTTCCGATATTGGAGGTTAATTATTTAACGTGCATTAATGCATTTGCATTTTTTGAACTTCACTTTTAGTTGGTAAAGTTCGATGAACACTTACCGCCGTGGGGCTTGGCTTTCAATCCATATTTCCGTTACGTGGATGCGGCACGGGATTTTTTCATTTGGCCACGGGTCTGCTTCTTCTTTTTTTTTTTTTTCTCCGTTGGAATTTATTTTGTCTCATCACCAAATGAGTTTTTCCTTTGCTGCATCCTCATTTACTTCAATATTTATTCATACCCGAGTACTTTCGGTACTACTACTATACCGTCTTCGAGGGGACATTTTGCTCCAACTAGCACGGACCGTGTCAGCTGGGCATTTCGGTGGTTCTCGCGGGCTGCTTCTGTCATCTGCTATCGCTTCTTCTTGGGCGTTGTGGCGCCATCTCTTGTTGGTCAGTGATCTCACTTTTTCGAACTTTTTCTTTTTTATGCTCAATTTTAATTAAATTTCTCCAGCTGTTTCTCAAATTATTAGGGTCATTGTGGTTGCAAACTTTTGTCCTATTTTTTCAATCATTACCGACTCTGCTATTCTGAAATGACAGAAGCAATTGATGGATTAAATTGTACTGAAATTAAGAAAGACCCAACTGATAATCAAATTAAATTCTTAGCGGATATAAGAAATCATAGCACATTACCTGATGAAATCAAACGCTCGTTTCCACCAATGGGAGCAGGCATACCACGTATCGTTGCAAAGATAAAAACGCACAAAGATGGTGCTCCAATGAGACTGATAGTTTCAAAAAAAAACTCACCTTTGATAACATTAGAGAAAAACATTTACAAATTCCTAGCACCATTTTTCATGAACAACAAGTTCACCATCAAGAACACATATGAGTTTATAGAGAAAATTAAAAATGTAAAAACTGGCCTAATGGACTTAAACATGGCAAGCATGGATGTTAAAGCATTATATCCAAGCACTCCAGTTCCAGAAGCTATTGAAATCATCATTAAGAAGTTGCAAAATCTTAAAATTTTAAATAACACACAAATTCAAGAATTCAAAAAGTTTTAGTTTATTTATATGAAAATAATATTTTTACATACAAGAACAAAATATTCAAACAAAATTCAGGAGGCCCAATGGGCTCACCATTATCAACTCTATATGCTGAGGTTGTGATGAACGAAATTGAAGAAAATGTCCTACATCATATGGAAGAAAAACCAGAAGTGTACTGTCGATACGTAGATGACATTTTCATTCTATCAAAACTGAACGAAGAAGAATTAAAAAATTAACAAAAGCGTTACAGCGCATTATATCCAACTATAGAACTCACGGTTGAAATGGAAAAAAATAATGCAATAGCCTTTTTGGATGTACATGTTATCAAATCCACAGATAAGTTACTATACAGAGTTTATCGGAAAAGTTCATTTGTTCCGGTCCTAATCCCATACAATTCAGCACATCCATATCCTCAAAAATGCAATAGTATAAAAACCTTAATTAAAGAGCATATACGCATTCTGAAAATAGTCAGTTCATCAATGAAGAAATCAAATTCATAAAAAAAATTGCATGCAGCTTTGGTTATCCTAACCATTTAATAAAAAAATGGGACACAGAAGTAATAAAGAAAATAAAAAAAATAATGCTGTAGTAATTAAAAAAGAAATCAAATATTTAAATGGTTTTCCTTACATTAAAGGCACTACCAATGAAATTAATAATATTTGTAAAAGCATAACATTCAAATTGGAGGAAAAGTAAATACCATCAAAAATATAGTAACAAAAAATAATGATAAAATAAGAATGTTAGAAAAAGCAGGTATTTATTCAATTCCTATTACTGAAAATCCTCCAATGGCTTATATAGGAAGTACCAAAAATAAGCTTAAACACAGATTAAAACAACACATAAAAACTGGCAGAAAAAAGAAGAAAAAACAGCACTGATTCAATACTGTCTGGATAACCAAAAATATCCAAAATTCGAAAATATAAAAATCATTAAAAGCTGTAAATCCGAAAAACACCTCAGAATAGCAGAGTCGGTAATGATTGAAAAAAATAGGACAAAAGTTTGCAACCACAATGACCCTAATAATTTGAGAAACAGCTGGAGAAATTTAATTAAAATTGAGCATAAAAAGAAAAAGTTCGAAAAAGGAGATCACTGACCAACAAGAGATGGCGCCACAACGCCCAAGAAGAAGCGATAGCAGATGACAGAAGCAGCCCGCGAACCACCGAAATGCCCAGCTGACACGGTCCGTGCTAGTTGGAGCAAAATGTCCCCTCGAAGACGGTATAGTAGTAGTACCGAAAGTACTGGTATGAATAAATATTGAAGTAAATGAGGATGCAGCAAAGGAAAAACTCATTTGGTGATGAGACAAAATAAATTCCAACGGAGAAAAAAAAAAAAAAAAAAAAGAGAAGCAGACCCGTGGCCAAATGAAAAAATCCCGTGCCGCATCCACGTAACGGAAATATGGATTGAAAGCCAAGCCCCACGTGCGGTAAGTGTTCATCGAACTTTACCAACTAAAAGTGAAGTTCAAAAATGCAAATGCATTAATGCACGTTAAATAATTAACCTCCAATATCGGAAGTAAATTGAAATGGTGGTTATAATTTTTTCTAACATTATTACTAAATTATTTTTTCTGTCATAAGAGTGTACTTTCACTGTATGTTTGCTTTTGTAGTGATTGTATTTTCTCACATTTTGATGGGTTATTTTTATGTGGAAATTCTTAAGACTTCAGCATCTGGGAAGATCCATGTGATGAATTTCTAGAACAAGGAATGGGGTCTGTTCTTCCATTATGGAAGTTTGTGTACTGTCCTATGAAGAATACAGCTGTTACCTGCATTAGTTGGAACCAGCACTACACTGATATGTTTGTGGTTGCATATGGATCTGGTAAGTTAACAAAACTTTGTATTCCCACTTTGGTGCTTTAAAATAACGTAATTGCAAAAAAATTTGAACTATCT
This sequence comes from Macrothele yani, assembly GCA_039090855.1. Taxonomy (NCBI): domain Eukaryota; kingdom Metazoa; phylum Arthropoda; class Arachnida; order Araneae; family Macrothelidae; genus Macrothele; species Macrothele yani. Next base: position 103,391,879 of record CM077024.1, read on the forward strand.
CAGTGTAATGCATATTAAAGTGGCTATATCTATATATTTGGAAAGCTTATTCTAGGGAAGAGTTTCATACCTAAGAGTTTAGGACATCAGTTCCTATGATAATTGTTATGCTCATGGGTCATCCAGGGTTTTCTTTGAATGATAATGTGAATATGAAATTGTGCCACTCAGGAAAACTTTTAGATGTATTCCTTAGAACAATAATTTTTGAGAACTACAGTAGCTTCTGCTGGTAATCATTAATCGTTTATAGGGAATTAAAGTAAGCAGAAGAGAACTTGAATGCCATAGGCATCACTAGAACAGTTCAAAAAATGTATTTGGCACTGTGTGTTATTAGTAACTATAGTGCACTCACATGCAATGTTGAGAAATTACCAGTTTTTTAAAAACAATAAACTAATCTGTGGCTGAAAAAAAATGATAAAAAATATCAATTTGCTAATGAACTCACCTCATCTTCTGTTTATTAGTTTTCAAAGAATACTGTTATATTTGACCTGTAAATCTTAATGAACCTTTTTCATTTTGGTAAGTGTTTTAATGAATACCTATAGTTTTTCAAAAAGTTATAAAATTTTTATCACATGTAATATGAACACATTTGGCTACATATTTAAAAAAAAGCCATCAAAAAATGGAATAAAAGAAGAGAAACCTAATGAATAAAAGAAACTAACTCCAAACTGCACAACAAGCTTCAGCTGTGTGATTTAGGGAATATCCCCTCCTTCAAAGGGTTTTACTGGAAATGGTGAAAAAGGCACTTGCTGAACTTGATTCCAGAAACCTTTAAGATGTGTGGAAGCAGCAAATCAAAGTATTGGAAGCGATACATTTCATATCTTCTTCATGGAATGGTGTGACAAGCACTTTCATTTCTTATTATTTTGGGAGGGTGGATTTCCAACATCACATGAAGTTCCCAGGGAAGTAGAGGATAATTTAAATGGACTTGACGTTCAGATTGAGCCAGAGAATGATTACATCAGTGAACTTGCAATCGATTTTGAAGAGTATGCTTCATGTGATGAAAATGTACAGACTTCGGAGGTGAAACAGTCTCCGATGTAATGGATTGTTCATCGGAAGAAGGTAATGACAAAAACAAAGTAGCCGAAATTTCAGAACCCATGCCTTCTTTTAACATGACATTAAATGGATTAAAACTTGTACCCTTTCAATTATTCAGAAAGCTTTGCTTGAACTAAACACTAAAAATAAAAAGCAAAAAGAAATTACCAGTTTTTTCCAAACCAACATCCCATAATGTACGCACATAGTTATACTGCATGTTTTGGTTCTTACATAAATGTGTCTACAATACAGTCTTTGTACTAGTATAGTACTGTACTACTAGTGTAAATTGGTTTATACTTTTTGTGCACATTACGTATGCTTGTAAAGTTTATTTTACCTCAACCTCAGTTTTGTTTCCTCGCATCATGCAACTTTTTATGCTGGTCCCCCTAAAAAGCATAAAATTGAGGTTTCAGTGTATTAACTTAGGTGAGATGCAGTGGTGTATATTCGAAGCTATCTAGGCTACCTGCAAAGGCGAGGGAATGCACAAATAAAAGTCAATTAGATATACATAAATAAAAGTCAATCATCAATGGTATGAAGATATATGTCGAAGCTTCTTCTATGAAAAACACACATGTGCGGATTCGCTTTTTTTGACTAAAAGAAGAGAATCAGTCTGGTGAGCAAAGACCAATGGACTCCTAGTGGAGGATCATTGTGACGCAACCAGCTATACCAGTCTTCGGTATGTGATTCGAAGACATTCGATACAATAGCTGGCTAGTGCTTTGGTGACAACACGAAGGAGAGGGTGAAGGGTGAATGGGCAGGGGTTCGCTTAGGAGACAGAAGACTACTTAGGACTACCATTATCCACTCACATGCTCCCGCCCATAACAGCACGTGTTTTGTGAGAGTTGTTTCAGTTGTGTGAAGTGTCAATGAATTAAAATCAGTGATATTAAATCTTAAATCCATGGCCTTGTTGGATTCAAACTGTTTTGACAAATTTTGTGAAAGCTTTCCTGAACATCTTCTCTCAGAATTTAAGGAACTGTATGCTTCAAATTTTGGTACAGTTCAACTCAAAAATGAACTGAAGGTGTTTTATTCCCTTGATGAATGCAAAAAGAAATCAGTAAGAGACATAACTTGTTCGTGAAACTGAATAAATTGGACATTGTGTTTAGTGAAGTGTACAAATTAGCAGATCTAATATTGAAGTTTCCATCAACAACTGCAAATGCGGAAAGAAGTTTTTCTGCATTAAAAAGAATCAAGACATATCTTAGAGCCATACAAGGACATGACAGCTTGAGAAACTGGACTGTTTTGTCAAAAGTGAAAAACATTATTTTTAAATATGAAAAAGTACTAGGAAGAAACTTTTTTATGGAAAGGTAACACTCAAGTTCACACAAAAGGAAAGAAGAAGAATGGAGTTCATGTACAAATTAAGTATTCAAAAGGTAAAGTGTTAAAATCCTAATCCTCGTAATTATTTGGTATTATGTTAGCAATAGCATGCAAATAAAATTTAGAAAAGAAAGTTACTTCTATTACTTAACAACTGAGAAATAAACTTTGCTATTAAAAAAAAACAGTACAGGCTGTGGGGGAAGGACTGGTGAGATAGCCCAGGTCTCGGACCCAAGATACGCCACTGGTGAAATGCTAGATTACTGGGTGATCTTTTAATTGCTAAGAATTATTTTTGTAATGTGTGATTAATTATATGGTTAATGCCAAAGTTCATGAAAATGTTCTCTGCTGTGTGTGCACTTTTCTACAGTCTTGTAATGAAATATTCTGAAACTTTGGGTTTAGGACTTTTTAAGAGAGAAGGAAAAGAAAAAAATTTAAGCCAACAAACTTAGTTTCCTGATATGAGTTTCTTTAACCATAATACAGGGTAATTCAGAATTATTCATCCGATTTCATTAGATCATAGCTCCATAAAAAATTAAGGTAATAATAGCATACCACACATTAAAATGAAGAGAAACACACCAAGTTTATAAATGTAACTGCTAGATTGGGCAATGCAACCCATGTATCTGCACCTGGGCAAAAGACGTCATCGTTCTGTGCAGTTTCTCATGCAAAGGTTTACAGCCCTTTCATTTTCCAGGAACAAACAGTAACAGGGCACTTATATTCAGACGTGTTGAAGATATTGCTATTTCTGCAGTTAAATGAAGATTCACGTGACTACATCTTTTAGCTTGATGGAGCGTCACCACATTGGCATCTGGATTTTCATTGTTATAACTTATAATGAACAGCTTCCTAACTGCTGGATTGGTACATGACAACAAGGCTCTCAACAGGTGGCCCGCCAGGTCTCCAAACCTGACCAGTTGCAACTTTTTCTTATGCAGGTATGTTAAGGATAATGTGAATGTGCCACCATTGCCCACAACGCTAGATGAACACAAAGTTCGCATTCATAGTGTTCTGCAGTGGTTGACAACAGACATGCTCGATCCCATATGGCAGGAATTTGATTATTGCCTTGATGTAGTTTGCGTGACCAACGGAAATCACATAGGTCATTTATAAGGTATGAAAACAAAATTTGGACAGGTTTTTTCTTTATCCCATGTACATTTAATCACTGTATATTTAGAAACACATAAAATATGGTCATTTGAAATCGGATGAATCATTTTAAATTACCCTGTATTATAAAAAACTGAATGATTTTACGCATTCATATTATAATCATGTATCAATAATTTTTTTTACATAACACACCTGTAGCTACTTTTATGTCTAATAAAGTCGAACAGTTATGGAATTTGTGTTTTTATTATATGTATAGGAAAATTAAAAGATTTTTTTTTATTGGAGGTTTAACGACCACCGTGAGCAACTCAATGGGCTATAAGCAGTCGCCCGTCCCTAATTTAGGGTCACTGGTTCCAGGGAAGGGAGAGAGCCAGTGCCGTAAGACAAACACAGCATCCATGCCTCACCGGGATTCGAACCCGGACCCCGTTCGGACGAATGATCAGAAGCCATCGCTTAGACCACTGCGCCACCGGGGTGGCGAAAATTAAAAGATGAGCATATAGGAAATAGAAGAAAACAAATTATTATAAAAATATAATTTATAGAATAAGTTAATTTTGAAGCTCATATTTAGGCTGGATATTATTTTTTTATTATTGAAATTCTGGTCTCAAAGCATTTGCACTAATGACATTCTTGAATTTTCTATGTAAATATACACTGAAGTGCCAGGAAAACTGGTACACCTGTCTAATACTTGGTAGGTCCCCCACAAGAGTGCAGGACTGCAGAAATACGACGGGGCATGGACTCCACTAGCTTCTGGAAATATGCTGTAGGCAATGCACACCATACTTCCTGCAGAGCGTTCCACAATTTGGGTGTATTCCAAGGTCTCGGATTCCTGTGTTCGATAACATGTTGCATGGCATCCCAAATGTGTCCTATCGTGTTCAGATCTAGGGACTTGGGTGGTAATGGCAACACCCCAAACTCAGATGAATGCTCCTCTAACCATAATATGGCGTCCCATAACTTTTGTGGAGGTGCATTGTCCTGTTGGAACAGGCCCAACCCATCAGCATGAATGCAGGACATGAACGGGTGTACCTCGTCAGAAAGGATGCGCACATAGCTTTGGCCGGTCACAGACGTTTGTAGATGTACCAGGGGTCCCAGTGAAGTCTAGCTAAACACACCCCATAACATTTCAAACCCTTCACTAGCTGGTACAGTTCCCTGTTGACAGGCGGGATCCATGGCTTCATGGGGTTTGTGCCACACATGAATCCTTCCATCTACCCGATACAGTTGGAAACGCGACTCGTCAGACCAGGCTACTTGTTTCCAGTCATCAAGTGTCCAGTGGCTGTGTTGCCATGCCCAGGCGAGGTGCATAGCTCTGTGTCGTGCACCCATCAAGGGGACTCGAGTTGGGCGTCAGCTCACAAAGCCCATATCATGCAGGGTACGTTGCACAGTCCGGACGCTGATGCTTGTTGAGGCTCCAGCATTGAATTCCGATGATACCTGCAAGAGTGTTGCACGCCTATTGCGTGAAATGATTCTTGACAGCCGACGATGGTCATGTTCACCCAATGTCTTTTTACAGCCACACTGGTATCGTAGATTGGAGGTTTTGCCGGAATTCTTGTAGTCATGGTACACCTTTGCAATGGTCGTCCGTGAAAATCCAAACTTCGTTTCTACCTCCGAAATACTATGGCCCATCTCACGAGCGCCAACTATGACACCACGTTGAAAATCACTTAAATCGTTATTACTTGTCATTCTCATGCCGAAAACAGCTCTGACAGCTGGCAAGGATGTCTATCGCTTTATATACACACTGGCGGACGCAACCGAGTACGTGCATAGGTGATGTTGCTTTTTATTTTGCATTAGCTCATCTGTACCAGTTTTTGTGGCGCTTCAGTGTATACCAGATTTCCACTCCTGTTCTCAAGACATTACCTTTTTCTCTTGCTGTTGTTATAAGTCCCTCACTTGGGTAAGGTCACTGCTGCAGATCTCAGGGGAGAAATATGCTTTCTTACTAACAATAAAATAATTTATTCAGTGTTTCATCACCTCATCCTAAGTCATATAAATGGTTTATTTTGAGTGGGTTATGTTGTTGATGAAGAAATTCTGTTGTGCTATTTTATCGGCACAAAAACATCTTCATTGTCCACGCTCTGTGTCTGCTTATTTCCTTGCTGTTTCTTCCCCACCCCGTTTACCCAGACCTGCCATAAATGTCGCTCTTTGGCCACTTGCTAATCTTTGCATCGTAAAACCTTGCCATCCACCTACAGGCTCATTTCCTTTCGGTTTTGACCTTTCAACATGATTAGAATTTTTAGAAATCCTACTTAACGAAGTTAGTAATCTTTAATATAAAATTAAAATCTTTGTGGAACAAATGGTGTTTCCATACATGAATAAAAATTTGCTGCCCCTGCTGTGCATAGTCAGTGACACTTATCTTCTGAGTTGAGCTCAGGTTTACTTCCCAGATGAGGCATAGGTGGTATGCTTGTCCTATGATGCTGGTTCATTCTTTTCCCTGAAACCAGTGACTCTAAATTAGAGATAGGTGACTGCTTGTACCCTTTAAATGCTCACTTAGGTCATTATTAAACCCTGAAGAAAAAAGTGCATAATATGCAAAATAAAAAAAAATAAAAAATTTTAGATTGTAGCATAGAGTTTGTACACTGCCTGTTTGTCCACCAGGGGTAGCCCATAATTCTGGATTTTTGTCCTTATCTAAACCCAGAAATTTGAATTCTTAAGTTTTACAAGAATTAGGAAATCCTCAATGATGTTGTTTTTGAAAATGCTACAAAATGGTGCTGCCTTTCCAGTTTCATAACAGGTGTGTATGCTAAAGGCAAGAGCTATTTCATCATTTTGGCAGCTGTATCTGTATCAAATACTTTTGGTTATTTAAGATTCAGTGAGTCCAATGAGATAATTTTAGAACTGAATGAAAATCACTATGGAATGTGACTGTAGCAAGACTTTAGCATCCAGAGCTAAATTAATCTCCATTGTCTGCCTAAATAATCTGGAATGCAAAATTGACTTCAAAATGCAATATTTGTCAGAAATGCTTCAAAAATGAAGTTTTTGAAGGATTTCTAAGATACTTAAAAAATTATGCAAAGTTAAACTGCACCAGTGCAGTACCAGTGGTTAACTTCTGTGCAGCTAGTTAATATATATATATGTGTGTGTTGTATAAGTAATATACACTATATTGACAAAAGTCATGAGTCACCTAGAAGAGAAACACAACATAGCATTTATTAACATACATTAGTATGGTGTCTGTCCACCTTTGGCTTTAATGCATGCACTGACTCTTCGAGACAGGCTTTTGACAAGGTTTTGGAACACAGCGATAGGTATGTGATTCCATTCAGTACATATAATGCTGCCGCTAACTATTGCTTAGTAGTAGGCCTTGGTTCCAAACTTGTTATGTGGTGCTCTAATTCATCCCATAGGTGCTCTGTGGGATTACGATCAGAGCTTTGTGCTGGCCAATCCACACACAATACGGAATTATCGTCAAACCACACCATAACAGTCTTTGCTTTATGGCTCAGTGCATTATCCTGCTGGTACCAACAAGGCTCAGTTCCATACTTTTGCCACAGAGTTGGTAGGGCATAATTATCCAGAATATCGAGGTAGACGTGCTGGTTAATGAGTTTCTCCACGATAACCAATGGGCTGGTACCATACCATGAAAAACACCCCCACACGAACACACTGCCAGCTCCAAGCTTGACCATAGGAACAGTACACTGTAGTAAATAGTGTTTCCCCGGCTGCTGCCATACCCACACACGGCCATCAGACTGATGGATCGTGTATCTGGATTCATCAGTCCATAGGACCCGTTTCCATTGACCTACGGTCCACGATAAATGTTCTTTCATCATCATCATCATTGTCAACCATTATCAATCCACTGCTGGACGAAGGTCTTCCCAAGTTTCCTCCACAACGGTCTGTCTTGTGCCAGTCTCCTCCATGTCACTCCCACATACTTTCGAATTTCATCCGCCCATCTCCCATGCGGTCTTCTTCTGGGTCTTTTCCTGTCCCTTGGAATCCAATCTAAAATTTTGGCTGTCCATTGATGGTCTGTCCTTCTGGCAGTATGTCCAGCGCATTGCCATTTCAGGGATTTAACTCTGATCATGATGTCTTCAACTCTTGTCATTTTTTGGATCCACGAGTTCCTTTTCTTATCTCTCCTGGTTACACCAAGCATGCACCTCTCCATGCTGCTTTGAGTTGTCTGCAGCCTTTGTATGCTTCTTTTAATTAAGGTCCACGTCTCTGCACCATACGTAAGCACTGGAAGGATGCATTGATCAAACACTTTTCTTTTAAGACATAATGGCATATTGCTCTTGAAAATTATGCTGTTTCTTCCAAAAGCTCTCCAGGCAAGTTTTGTACGCCGATTAATTTCTTCATCAATGTGACCCTCACTTGATATCTGCTGTCCAAGATAAACGTACGTGTCTGTTATCTCCAGCTTTTCTCCATTAATCGATAAATCTTCATTTCTTGTAAAAGCATTGAACATCCCTTTTGTCTTCTGAAAGTTCATTTTTAATCCCATTTCTTTACTCTTGTTAGCAAGTTCCTGGATCATACTCTGCAGCTCTGATGGGGTAGTTGCAAAAATGACTAAGTCATCAGCAAAACGAAGGTGGGTTAGATAATCTGTATTAATCTTTATTCCTTTGTTTTCCCAGTTCAGTGATTGAAAGACATTTTCCAATGTGGTTAAAGAGCTTCGTAGATATAGTGTCACCTTGTCTCACTCCCTTTCCAATTTTTATGCGTGTTGTATTTTCAAACAGCCGAATCTTTGCACTTGCATTTTCACAGATGTTATTAATAATATTAATGTATGCATCTTCAATACCGCAGGATTTCAGAGCCATTGTAGCTGCTGATGGTTTCACCGAATCAAAGGCTTTTTCATAATCGATAAAAGCCATGCACAATGGAAGTTCATATTCCCTTGCTCTTTCAATTAGTTCTCTCAGTACGTGGATATGATCTATTGTGCTGTAGCCACTCCTGAATCCAGCTTGTTCTCTCGGTTGAGCCATGTCCAGTGTTACCTTCAAATGGTGTGAAAGAACTTTAGTGAAGATTTTATAAACCACTGATAGGAGGCTGATAGGTCTGTAGTTCCTGAGATCCTCAATGTCACCTTTTTTATGTAGCAGGATCATTGTAGCATTGTTCCAATCCTCAGGAATCTTCCCTTCATTAAGGCATCGAGTGAAAATTTGGGCGAGTACTGTTTCGATTTCTCCACTTGCTTCTTGTATGATGTCTACAGCAATTCCATCTTCTTCTGGAGCTTTCCCCCGCTTCATGTTCTTGATTGCATGTGCAACTTCTGCTGGGAGGACTGGAAGAACTCTGGTACTGGTACCTTTCATGATGTCTGGAGTACATGTATCATCCCTTTTATATAATTTGGAGTAGAAATATTTCACTCTTGTCAAAATTTCACCTCTATTTCTTGTTACAGAACCATCTTCTTTTCTCAGTGCCATAATCTGTTTTCTTCCCTTACCGAGATGTTCCTTTGCTATCTTTAGGCTTTGGTTGTTTTCAATTGCTTTCCTCACTAGTTCACAGTTGAATTTCCTTGCGTCTTCAGTGATACTTTTTCGTACTGTCTTGCATAGCTTTATATATTCCACTTTGGAAGTCACATCTTCTTTAGTTGTTCTCATCTCTCTTCTTTTTTGCATCAACATTTTGGTTTTTCCTGATAATTTGTTCACATGCAACTTGTTCTTAGACCCAGCTAATTTTGTTGCTGTTTCCATAAGAGCTTTGGTTACTTTTCTGTTAACTTCATAAATATCCACTTCTTCCGATGTTAGGCCTTCTAAAGCAGAGAATCTGTTCTTCAGTTCCAACTTGAAGGTATTACATTTTGTTTGTCTTATTTAGTATTGAGGTGCATCTTACATCTCACCAATCTATGGTCACTACCTGTGTTGAACTTGTTTAGCACACTGCAGTCTTCTATGACGAATTTTTTGTTACACATAATAAAATCAATTTCACTTGTCGTCCCATTTGGATGTCTCCATGTCCATTTCCTGTGTGTTTTTTTTTTTTTTTTTTTTTTTTGAAAAAGGAGTTCATGAAGAAAAACCCTTCTGCCTCTGCAAACTCTATGAGAGTATTTCCACGCTGGTTTCTGTTGCTGTGACCGAATTTACCTACTGAAGTTTCATTCTGTTGCCATTGCCCTATTTTTGTATTGAAATCTCCCATAATTATCTTCAAGTGCTGCTTACCTTTATTATTTATATGACGAATTTCCTGACAAAATTCTTCAATTTCTTCTTCAGGATGACTTGTGGTGGGTGCATAAGTTTGAATAATCTGAGCCTTGTATCTTCTCGAGAGTTGAATAACGAGTTGTGCAACTCTGTCAGAGGAACTTTCAACTTCTGCAACTTTATCCTTCAGTTTCTTGTTTATTATAAATCCAACACCACTAGTTCTGCCAGTATCTGTTCCACGATAGTAGAGGAGATGTCCACTTTTCAGTTCAATGAGATCTTCTCCTTTTCTCCTTACCTCACTTAGCCCGACGATGTCCCACTTCATCCTTTGTAGCTCCTCTTCCAATTCAAGAAGCCTTGAATCAGAAGATAGGGGGCGTTCATTATACGTAGCCAAGGTCAGCATCAGATGGCAGCCTAGTCCGGTCCTCCGGGGATTCTTAGGACCCTCTGCCTTCATGTCGCACTGGCCGCTGCCTTGGCCAGGTACATTACAGCTGCCAGAGACTGAGGGCCAAGATTTAAGTTGTGGAGTCATTTTGGAGGGATTTGGTCATAACTTACCATGCTGGCCAAGCGGGTTGGTAAGTGTGGGATAGCATTTCCTCTAATCCCGATGGTATAGTTATGCCGCTATTGGCGGTCATCAGAGCCCCTTTAGTGGGAACAGGATGCACCACGAGAAGGCGGGGTTGACATTTGTCAAGGAGAGGTTCTGATGTTAAGCATCACCTGACCTTACATCCCAAATGTTCTTTACACCATGCTAAATAACGAGTAGCATTCCGAGTGAAGATGAAAGGCTTATGAGCAGCTGCACGACCACAGGAACCTATGGAATAAAGTTCTCTGGGAATGGTACATGTAGATACCGAGTTCCAGTATTTTTACTCACCTGTGCACTGAGGTCTTGTGCAGTACTCCGTCGATTAGCTGTAACGACTCTCCTGGGGCTTTGACGTCCTCTATCACTGATTTTCTTTGGTCTGCCGGTATGTTTTGCTGCTTCAGGCATGCCATGTGTCTTCCACTTATTCAGTACATTCAAAACGGTTGACTTGGGTGTGTTTAAACGTCTCTCAGTTTCTCTTATGGACGACTCACTAATATAACACCCAACAATATTTCCTTTCTCAAAGTCAGTTCTCTCCCACCACGACATTTTCACTCAACCTCACAGTGCACTATGATCGTGGTCAGCTACAGGCTTGTTTTTACTGTTTGCAGCTGTGCCACGCATCTTAACAATGCAGCAGATCCGTTCATTTGCTTTGGAAGGGGTGTCCGGTTACTTTTGTCAATATAGTGTATATAGTATAATATGTATAAACACATTATTTTTATATGCAGATCAGGATTTAGTGTTCAGTATTTTTTTGTTTCTCCTTACAATCACCTCCGTACTGCATAAAAAATATAGTGGGTAATTAATTGTAAATTAATGTTGTGAAAGTCTTCGTATTAGTAGATTTTTTTTTTAAATAATCTGTGCCTAAATTGTAAATTTTTAATTCGAAAATTCACTGTTTCTAAAATAGAAGAAAAATGTAAAATTTTAGTTTGATATTTTTAGTAGCTCATACTGAAAAAAATTATTTCACATTAATGTTATATTTGTGAGCTTTTGTTAAGACTGAACATATGCCATGAATGAAGTAAATGTGCTAGGTATTTTTCATGTTGTTTAATAGCACTATAATGCTTTTTGCAGAAGAGTTCCTCAAGTACAAGGAGGGATGTGCCTGCCTTTTCTCCCTGAAAGCTCCTGCACACCCAGAAAGGGTGTTTAAATCAGAAGTGGGTGTTCACTGTGTAGAGTTCCACTCTAAGCAGCATCATTTGTTTGCTACTGGATATGCTGATGGATCAGTGGCTGTATTTAACTTAAAGAGCAAGAAAAACATTCCAACATATGATAGTGGTGGATGCAGAGTCAAGCACAGTGACTTTATTGCACAGGTAAGGGGCGACTTTGTTGCAAATATTCCCAAGACATACGGTCTTGGGAATATTTTGTGCTTGAGAATATTTTTTTGTAAGAGGAAAACAAAAAGGTGGTATGTCATCATATAACATTAAAACTTTGGGATTTAATCAAACAAAGTTTGTAAATATTGAATAAGCACATCTTTTTTTTTTTTTTTTTTTTTGCACTGTTATAATTTCTTACGTTTCTTTTCACATTCTTCCCTTTTTTTCTTTTCCAGATAGCCTGGCTTGAAGATAATGTTGATGGACAACCAAATTTAGCTTCTATTTCATCTGATGGGAAAGTTATCCGTTGGTGTATTGTCAAGGTAAATAAAGCAAAGGCATTTTGTCAATAAAGTTCCATGCAGGGATCATTTTGTAAGTGACATAATAGATATTTATCTCAGAAAGTTAATTATTTTATGCAAATTTATCTTCTTCCCTGTCATAAAGTAGTCGAGGTAGTTGCCTTCGATGCACGATCTTGATAAGAAGAATCCCGCACAATACAAATTCATATTCACTGGCTGAATTTAAAGATTTCATTGTATGTAGTTTGAGGTATAAGAACTTCCAGGTTTTTCTAGAACCCATCATCAGATACGTAAACAAAAGAAGAAAAGGAATGCGTTTAAATAGAATATGTTACGTGACATGATGTAAACACAAGGAATAATACATGATACAGCGTCATGCGGCTTTAAATTATCTAAATAATGTGGTATCATGAAAGAAAGAATATGGAATGCAGGAATGCTAACAATACTGCATTGTAATAAATAATAGAAAAAGTAATTTGTAACTAAATTAATTTGTGTTGTTCTCAGTTTGCTGAATATATCTTATCTGGAGATACAGCAAGGAACGCCATAGCAGTAATTGAGATTTCAAGTGTCCTCAATTTGCCGGGTATTACAATAAGGGGTGGCATCCTCAGTCAACTTGTTATCCGTCCCTTGTAGGAAGCAGTTAGGAACTTCATTGTAGTGAATAAACAGCATAAGTCATTTCACATTAAGTGACTTCGTCCTCAGTCTGACGCGTATTCGGAACAGTAAATAGTTTCCAGATTGTCTGTATAGATATTGGAGTATTGTCATTACTGTGTAAATGTCCTTTAGAAGCAATAACAAGGCTATCAGTGAATAGCAATGAAAAGACAGCACTAGGTGTTGCGATAATGGAAGCATCATTACAAATTGGGTAGTGCAGGCCATCGCTCACAAGTCAGGACAGTGCAGAATTTGAAAGTCCATTCTTTACCGCGTATTTATGTTCATTTATTCATGTTGAAAGTGTACATTTGTAGATCCTATATATTTACTATCGGGAGTGTCAGCGTCAATGCTTTTTATGGGGATGCTGTACACGCCAAATTTATTTAGGCTCGTTATTTGGTCTCGATCTTTTTTTATTAACTTGAAAATGTTTCTAGTACGCATTCCGAAGTCCAGGTGAAAGTTTCTGCAAATGGCTTTGAGAATAGGTGTTATGATTAAATAATAATGTATGGAACCTACATATCTACGAAGTTGTTGGTCCCTCTGAAGAGTAGTTGAGTTTTCTTGGTGGAGCTCCTTAAGAGCTTTTTTTATGATAAAGTTGGGATACCATGGTTGAGGGTGATGTTGAATATTTTGTTAATTTCACATTTACATCTGCTGAAACTAGATAAATGTGTGATGGCTCTGCACAGAAGGAAATTGATTAGGGAGAGTTTGTAGCTTTTTGGATGTGCTGAAGAAGCCGGGATCAATGTAGGTATAGAAGTGTGGTTTTCCAAATACAGAGTGTTGCAAGGTGCAAGCGACGGCATCTCGTTCAAGCATAAAATCCAGGAATGGCCATTCACCCTCACTTTCCAGTTCAATAGAGAGTTTTATTGTCGGAATTTGGAATGATAAGTGTTCAGCAAAAGTTCGTAGGTCGGCTGGTTCGTGATCCCAGAAGAGAAGTACGTGATCGACATATCTTATGTAAGAGCATGGAGGTTTTTGATATTCTTGTAGCACTTTATTTTCTATGTGTTGTTGTAGAATTTCAGCTAGAATCGCAGATAGTGGTGATCCCATTGGGGAACCCTCAGTTTGACTATAGGTACTGTTGTCGAATTGAAAATATGATCTATCCTGCACTAGTTACAAGGTTGTATGGATGGATTGAATCGTCTCTGGTTCGTTTCTAAGTTCAAGAAGTTTTGTCTGAATGATGTCATGTGCAGTTGAGATTGGAACATTAGGGAACAAAGAAATGCCATTGAGGGACCAGAATAAAGGTTGAGTTATTCGCATTAAAAGATTTGATCTTATTAAGAGCTTGTACTGGGCCTTTAACAGAGTAGAGTGAATTATTAATGAGTGGTTGAAGGAAAGTAGCAAATGCCTTTTCTATAGGTCTGGTGTGTGCTGCAAATCCAGAAACTAGCGGGCATAAAGGGTGCCCTGGTTTATGAGAGTTCTTAGTTTACCAAAAAGTTCAGGAACTTGTGCACCAGGAGAGCAGTACAAACACTTTGAAATGGCTGTTGGGAGGCTTGTGAGTTTCTTCAATTTATATATGGCTGCTATGGTAGCATTAACAGGATTCGAACTAAGAGTGACATGTGGGATATTATCAGTTGCCTCTAGCATTTTCTTTCGGTAGTCGATTTTGTTCAGAATAATGATTTGCAAGGATGTGAGGATTTAATGATATCAGTGGATATGATCGATATATTAGGGTCGTTATGTAATTCCATAAGTTGCTATTTTTCTTCTATAAGACGAGTCAAAAAAGTTTCAAGGACTGCTTACTACAAGGGACAGATAACAAGTTGACTGAGGACACCACCCCCTTATTGAACACCCGGCAAATTGAGGACGCTTAAAATCGCAATTACTGCTATGGTGATCCTTGTTGTATTTCCAAATGAATATATATCCAGCAAACTGAGAATGACAAATTAATTTAGTTACAAATTACTTTTTCTATTACTTATCACAATGCAGTATTGTATGTATTCCTGCATTCTGTATTTTTTCTTTCATATACTTACCACATTGGCTAGATAATTTGAAACCACGTGACGTTGTATCATATATTATACCTTGTGTTTGTATCATGTCATGTAACATATTCTATTTAAAGGTATTCCCTTTCTTCTTCTGTTTATGTATCTGAAGATGTGTTCTAGGGAAACCTGAAAGTTCTTATACCTCAAACTATATACAATAAAATCTTTAAATTCAGCCGATGAATTTGTATTGTGTGGGATTCTTCTTATCAAGATCGTGCATCGAAAGCAACTACCTTGATTACTTTATGACTATTTCTTCACGAATTTGAATCTCCTAATACGATCATAGTTACCACATTTATGTTTTTATACCATTCCTCACAAGATGAAAGGGAGTATTCAAGACTTTCAAATGCTATCAAATAAGATTCACTATGGAGGAAATGCATTTGTCTTTTCTGCTAAATTGTAGAGACTTAAACATCATACCCAAGTTCCTGAAACTAAGGACGAAACCTCATTCATGGAGGGACACTCAAGTGCTAATTAAAAATACGCTGAAAAGAAAAATTCCTCGCTAAAAGAAGCCTATTAGACTCACTACAAAGAAGATCCTATGATGCCTACCTACGACCAGTTAGTGATTGCCATGCTATTCACTTCAACAAATACCTCACAGTACTTATGACCATTATCAAATCTGAAGTTAATCAAGCCCAAAAGAAACATATTCATAAACTACGTAATCTTATGGACCAGGACCTTGTTGAAAAGAACCGTACCTTATGTACACGTAGGCCTAACCAGCATCAATCACATACTTCAACTAACTTCATTAACTACTGTGATTGTCCACTAAACTAAATCCAAATATCAGCAGTAAATAAAGGTCCAAAATTTGCCTTCCCAAACTCCAGGATTTGTAAGTGAAATTTATTCCCCAAGCAGAGGCCATCATTTCCCATCTACCGTTAAGAAAACAAGATGATGCACAACATTGATTAATCAGTTCGATTTGAAAATTCCATGTTCAAAGACCCAACAGGGATTCAACTCGTCTTATAGAAGAAAAAAGCAACTTATGGAATTACGTAATGACCCTAATATATCGATCATATCCACTGATAAAAAAACCTCACAAATCATTATTCTGAACAAAATCGACTATCGGAAGAAAATGCTAGAGGCAATGGATAATACCCCACATGTCACTCTTAGTTCTAACCCTATTAATACTATCATAGCGGCCATATATAAATTGAAGAAACTCTCAAGCCTCCCAACAGCCATTTCACAGTGTTGTACTGCCCTCCTGGTGCACGAGTTCCTGAACTTTTTGGCAAACTAAAGACTCGTAAACCCGGGCACCCTTTGTGCCCACTAGTTTCTGGATTTGCAGCGCCCACCAGACCTACAGAGTAGGCACTTGCTACTTTCCTTCAACCACTAATCAACAATTCACTCTACTCTGTTAAAGGCACAATACAACCTCTTAATAAGATCAAATCTTTTAATGCTAATAACTCAACCTTTATTCTGGCTTGACTGGATGTCATTTCTTTGTTCCCTAGTGTTCCAATCTCAACTGTACATTACATCATTCAGACAAAACTACTTGAACTTAGGTACGAACCAGAGATGATTCAATCCATCCTTACAACCTTAAAACTAGTGCAGGACAGATCATGTTTTCAATTCGACAACAGTATCTATCGTCAAACTGAGGGCACCCCAATGGGATCACCACTATCTCCGATTCTAGCTGAAATTCTACTACAACATATAGAAAATAAAGTGCTACAAGAATATCAACAACCTCTGTGCTTTTACATAAGATATGTCGATCACGTTCTTCTCTTCTGGGATCACGAACCAGCCAACCTACGAACTTTTGCTGAACACTTCTCATCCAAAATCCCTACCATAAAATTCTCCATTGAACTGGAAAGTGAGGGCAAGTTACGACATCTCGTTCATTGAACTTGAACGAGATGCCATAACTTGCACCTTGCAACGCTCTGTATATAGAAAACCCACTTCTATACCTACACTGATCCCGGCTTCTTCAGCACATCCAAAAAGCTGCAAACTCTCCCCAATCAATTTCCTTCTGTGCAGAGCCATCACGCATTCATCTAGTTTTGACAGATGTAAATGTAAAATTAACAAAATATTCAACATCACCCGCAACTATGGTTTTCCCAACTTTATCATTAAAAAGCAGTTAAGAAGCTCCACTAAGTAAACTCAACTACTCTCCAGAGGGACGAACAACTTTGTAGATATGTAGGTTCCATAGATTATTATTCAACCATAACACCTGCTCTCAAAGCCATTTGCAGAAACTTTCACCAGGACTTTGGAATACTTACTAGAAGCATTTTCAATTTTAAAAAAAATCGAAACCTAGTAAGGAGCCTAAATAAATTTGGCTTGTACAGCATCCCCATAAAAAGCATTGACGCTGACACTCCCTATAGTAAATATATAGGATCTACAAAACGTACACTGGCAACAAGAATAAATGAACATAAATATGCGGTAAAGAATGGATTTTCAAATTCTGCACTGTCCCGGCTCGTGAGCGATGGCCTGCACTACCCAATTTGGAATGATGTTTCCATTATCGCAATACCTAGTGCTCTCTCTTCATTGCTGTTCACTGAGAGCCTTGTAATTGCTTCTCAAGGACATTTATGCTGTAATGACAATACTCCAATATCTATACCAACAATCTAAAAACTATTTCATCATCATCATCATTGTCAACCATTATCAATCCACTGCTGGACGAAGGTCTCCCCAAGTTTCCTCCACAACGGTCTGTCTTGTGCCAGTCTCCTCCATGTCACCCCTGCATACTTTCGAATTTCATCCACCCATCTCCTATGTGGTCTTCTTCTGGGTCTTTTCCTGTCCCTTGGAATCCAATCTAAAATTTCGGCTGTCCATCGATGATCTGTCCTTCTGGCAGTATGTCCAGCCCATTGCCATTTCAGGGATTTAACTCTGATCATGATCTCTTCCACTCTTGTCAGTTTTCGGATCCACGAGTTCCTCTTCTTATCTCTCCTGGTTACACCAAGCATGCACCTCTCCATGCTGCTTTGAGTTGTCTGCAGCCTTTGTATGTCTCTTTTAGTTAAGGTCCACGTCTCTGCACCATACGTAAGCACTGGAAGGATGCATTGATCAAACACTTTTCTTTTAAGACATAATGGCATATTGCTCTTGAAAATTATGCTGTTTCTTCCAAAGCTCTCCAGGCAAGTTTTGTACGCCGATTAATTTCTTCATCAATGTGACCCTCACTTGATATCTGCTGTCCAAGATAAACGTACGTGTCTGTTATCTCCAGCTTTTCTCCATCAATCGATAAATCTTCATTTCTTGTAAAAGCATTGAACATCACTTTTGTCTTCTGAAAGTTCATTTTTAATCCCACTTCTTTACTCTTGTCAGCAAGTTCCTGGATCATACTCTGCAGCTCTGATGGGGTAGTTGCACAAATGACTACGTCATCAGCAAAACGAAGGTGGGTTAGATAATCTCCATTAATCTTTATCCCCTTGTTTTCCCAGCTCAGCGACTGAAAAACACCCTCCAATGTGGCATTAAAGAGCTTCGGAGATATGGTGTCACCTTGTCTCACTCCCTTTCCAATTTTTACGTGTGTTGTATTTTCAAACAGCCTAATCTTTGCACTTGCATTTTCATAGATGTTATTAATAATATTAATGTATGCATC
The DNA here is from genome assembly GCA_039090855.1 of Macrothele yani. Taxonomy (NCBI): domain Eukaryota; kingdom Metazoa; phylum Arthropoda; class Arachnida; order Araneae; family Macrothelidae; genus Macrothele; species Macrothele yani. The sequence continues at coordinate 103,410,486 of CM077024.1, forward strand.
TTCAATACCGCAGGTTTTCAGAGCCATTGTAACTGCTGATGGTTTCACCGAATCAAAGGCTTTTTCATAATCGATAAAAGCCATGCACAATGGAAGTTCATATTCCCTCGCTCTTTCAATTAGTTCTCTCAGCACGTGGATATGATCTATTGTGCTGTAGCCACTCCTGAATCCAGCTTGTTCTCTCGGTTGAGCCATGTCTAGTGCTACCTTCAAGCGGTGTGAAAGAACTTTAGTGAAGATTTTATAAACTACTGATAGGAGGCTGATAGGTCTGTAGTTTCCGAGATCCTCAATGTCACCTTTCTTATGTAGCAGGATCACTGTAGCGGTGTTCCAATCCTCAGGAATCTTTCCTTCATTAAGGCATCGAGTGAAAATTTGGGCGAGTACTGTTTCGATTTCTCCACTTGCTTCTTTTATGATGTCTACAGTAATTCCATCTTCTCCTGGAGCTTTTCCTCGCTTCATGTTCTTGATTGCATGTGCAACTTCTGCTGGAAGGACTGGAGGAACTCTGGTACTGGTATCTTTCATGATGTCTGGAGTGCATGTATCATCCCTTTCATATAATTTGGAGTAGAAATCTTTCACTCTTGTCAAAATTTCGCCTCTATTTCTTGTTACAGAACCATCTTCTTTTCTCAGTGCCATAATCTGTTTTCTTCCCTTACTGAGATGTCCCTTTGCTATCTTTAGGCTTTGGTTGTTTTCAATTGCTTTCCTCACTAGTTCACAGTTGAATTTCCTTACGTCTTCAGTGATACTTTTTCTTACTGTCTTGCATAGCTCTATATATTCCACTTTGGAAGTCACATCTTCTTTAGTTGTCCTCATCTCTCTTCTTTTTGCATCAACATTTTGGTTTTTCCTGATAATTTGTTCACATGCAACTTGTTCTTAGACCCAGCTAATTTTGTTGCTGTTTCCATAAGAGCTTTGGTTACTTTTCTGTTAACTTCAGAGATGTCCACTTCTTCCGATGTTAGGCCTTCTAAAGCAGAGAACCTGTTCTTCAGTTCTAACTTGAAGGTATTATGGTGTTTTTTAAGGTTGGTTATGTCAATAGATTTTGTTTGTCTTATGAGCTTGCCACGTTCAAGTTTAGTGTTGAGGTGCATCTTACATCTCACCAATCTATGGTCACTACCTGTGTTGAACTTGTTTAGCACACTGCAGTCTTCTATGACGAATTTTTTGTTACACATAATAAAAATCAATTTCACTTGTTGTCCCATTTGGATGTCTCCACGTCCATTTCCTGTGTGGCTTTTTCTTGAAGAAGGAGTTCAAGATGAAAACCCTTCTGCCTCTGCAAACTCAACGAGAGTATTTCCACGCTGGTTTCTGTTGCCATGACCGAATTTACCTACTGAAGTTTCATTCTGTTGCCGTTGCCCTATTTTTGCATTGAAATCTCCCATAATTATTTTCAAGTGCTGCTTACCTTTATTATTTAGATGACAAATTTCCTCATAAAATTCTTCAATTTCTTCTTCAGGATGACTTGTGGTGGGTGCATAAGTTTGAATAATCTGAGCCTGGTATCTTTTCGATAGTTGGATAACAAGTCGTGCAGCTCTGTCAGAGGAACTTTCAACTTCTACAACTTTATCCTTCAGTTTCTTGTTTATTATAAATCCAACACCACTAGTTCTGCCAGTATCTGTCCCACGATAGTAGAAGAGATGTCCACTTTTCAGTTCGATGAGATCTTCTCCTTTTCTCCTTACCTCACTTAGCCCCACGATGTCCCACTTGATCCTTTGTAGTTCCTCTTCCAATTCAAGAAGCCTTGAATCAGAAGATAGGGAGCGTCCATTGTAAGTAGCCAAGGTCAGCATCAGATGGCAGCCTAGTCCGGTCCTCCGGGGATTCTTAGCACCCTCTGCCTTCATGTCGCACTGGCCGCTGCCTTGGCCAGGTACATTCCAGCTGCCGGAGACTGAGGGCCAAGATTTAAGTTGTGGAATCATTTTGGAGGGGTTTGGCCATAACTCACCACGCTGGCCAAGCGGGTTGGTGAGTGTGGGATAGAATTTCCTCTGATCCCGATGGTATAGTTATACCGCTATGGGCGGTCGTCAGAGCCCCTTTAGTGGGAACAAGATGCACCACGAGAAGGCGGGGTTGACATTTGTCAAGGATGCTGTTTATTCACTACAATGAAGTTTCTAACTGCTTCCTACAAAGAACGGATAACAAGTTGACTGAGGATGCCACCCCTTAATGTAACACCCAGCAAATTGAGGACGCTTGAAATCTCAACTACTGCTATGGCATTCCTTGTTGTATCGCCAGATGAAGATATATCCAGCAAACTGAGAACAACACAAGTTAATTTGGTTGCAAATTACTTTTTCTATTATTTATTACAATGCAGTATTGTTTGCATTCCTGCATTCCATATTCTTTCTTTCATGATACTTACCACATTGTTTAGAAAATTTGAAACCATGTGACGCTGTATCATATATTATACCTTGTGTCTATATCATGTCACATAACATATTCTATTTAAATGTATTCCCTTTCTTCTTCTGTTTATGTATCTGACGATGGGTTCTAGAGAAACCTGAAAGTTCTTGTACCTCAAACTGTTAGGTGTACAACTTAATTCTTGGCCCCCTAACCGCAAGCGATCATAGTACATCAGCAAATGCAAATAGCTGTGTGCGATAATGGCTGATTGCAGTGCCATCCAACAGCTTTCCAGGCAATCGGAACTGCTTACAGCTGTAGTGACAGAAGGGACAAAAGTTGACGGTGAAAGCAACGTCGTTCGAGAAGCAACATTTGAGGCACTGCCTCCTGTTCGTGTTCCAGCTGAAAAAACGTGCCGCGGAAGCCCAGCAAATGATCTATGCTGCTTTGGGTGAGGCTGCTGTGACCTACAGTACGTGTAAGAAGTGGTTCCAGCGATTTAAGCTGGGCAATTTTGATCTTCATGATGCAGAACGTCCAGGACAGTCACAGAAAGTTGACGATAAGGAACTGGAACAACTGTTGGACGCGGATCCCTGTCGCACACAGTCAGAGCTAGCCCAGGAACTCGGAGTAACACGGCAAGCCATTGCAAAGTGCCTGCACAAGCTTGGAACGAATTCCCAAGGAGGGCCGTTGGGTACCTCACCAACTCACAGCTGCGAACAAGTCTAGGCGCTACGATGTTGCTGTATCCTTGGTCTCCAGATTCAAGAAGAAGGATTTCCTCCACTAGATTTTGACCTGTGATGAGAAGTGGATCCTCTACGATAATCCTAAGTGGCACAAATCATGGGTTCATCCATCCAGGTCAGCCTACCACCAGTACCGCGAAACCGAATATCCGTGCCAGGAAGTTGTTGCTGTGCATATGGTGGGATCAGCGTGGTGTCTTACACTATGAGTTGCTCAAACCTGGGGAAACGGTCAATGCTGAGCGTTATTGTCAGCAACTCATTCATGTGAATGATGCAATGGAGGCGAAAAGGCCATTCACTGGCAAGGGCAGAAGGTCGGTCCTGTGGCTACAGGATAACGCGCGTCGTCACACCACGAAAACAACCTTAAACGCAATCGCTGATCTGGGATGGGAGATTTTGTCCCACCCGGCGTATTCTCCAGACTTCGCCCCATCGGATTATTACCTCTTTCGCTCCCTGCAACATCACCTGAGTGATACGCACTTGTCTTCTGTCAAGAAGATCCACACAAGTATTGATGACTTTATCAGCTCGAAACAGCCCTCTTTTTTCCGCAGTGGCATTCGACAGCTCCCTGACCGATGGCTCAAGTGTATCCAACACGACGGGGATTATTTCCCTGATTAGGTACGTATTTGATTTGCTATAATTTTCTGTCAACGTATCGTGCCCGTACCCGAGAATTAAGCTGCACTCCTAATACATACAATGAAATCTTTAAATTCAGCCAATAAATTTGAATTATTGGGGCTCTGTGCAGGACAGTTAAGTTCTATTACACCCATCTCATCAATCCATTCTTGCACAGTCCTTGCTTTGTAGACACAGGCATTGTTCTGTTGGTAAAGGAAAGGGCCTTCACCAAACTGTTGCCATAATGTTGGAAGCACAGAATTGTCAAGAATGCCATTATACGCTGCAGCGTTAAGATTCCTGGACACTGGAACTAGGGAACCCAGCCCAAACCATGAAAAACAGCCCCAGAGCATGATGCCTCCTCCACCATGCTTTACAGTTGATGCAACACAGTCGGGCAGGTAGCATTCATCTGGCATCTTCCGTACCTGATTCATCACTCCAGAGAACATATCTCTACTGCTCCAGAGGGCATTGGCACCATGTTTTACACCACTCCAACCGATGTTTGTCATCGATCTTGCTGATGTTGTGTGCTGCTGCTCAGTCATGGAAACCCATTCCCTTCAGCTCCCAATGAACTGTTACCATGCTGGTTGCTTCCAAGGGCATTTTGAAACTTAGTAGTGACTGTTGCACCAAGGACAGGCGATTTTGTCACACCATCTGCTTCAGCACTCAGTAATCTTGCTCTCTCACTTTACATGGCCCACCAGGTCAGGGTTGCATTGTTGTTGTTCTTATGTGTTTCCACTTCACAATAACATCATTTAACAGTTGATCTTGGCAGCTGTAGCATGGTAGAAATTTCTCGAACTGACTTGTTGCTAAGTTGGCATCTATGACCTTGCCACAATGAAAGTCAATGAGCTCTGCCATATGACTTATTTTACTGTTCATGTGTGTGTCCATGATGTTTCCCATGCAATGTGCATCTTTTTTATACCTGTTTGGGCCATGGCTGTGATATATATGGGCAAATCCACTAATCAAAAGGTTTGTCTGGATGCTTTTGATCATATAGTGTATCTTTGACACAACTTTTGCATATATTTCTTTAAATATAATTTATTGCTTTAAATGTGAACCTAATTTTAAAAAGGAATGAAAAAATATATTTGATGTAAAAAAATTATGTGATTAATACACAGAATGGTCACTTTATAATGTTTGCCCTGTTATTATATTTATGAAAAGGGAGCAAGTTAGTATTTTTAAATAATAGGTGCTTATAACACTCCTGCATAGGCAGCTGTTCAACCAGATACAATCTTCATAAAACATAAAATTTATTAATACTTATTTTTCACATTTCAGCAATATGTGTAAACTTAAATATACTAAATTAATTTACTGTGTCATGAATTTTGTCCCTAAATTTGAGAAGGAAAGTCTATGAAGAATTTTCTGGAAAGACTGACTGAAGAATTGTCTGAAAAGACTGACTGAAGAATTGTCTATATGAATTCAATACATATGGATAAGTTGGTAAATAACTTTTTATTAGCAAATTTAGAAATACAATCTTTGTCCTCAAAGAATTGATATCAAAGCTTGATCTCCTGTATTTTTCATTTAAAAAAAAAATTATGATATATTTCAGCACTGTAGGTAAGTTATGTTGAGCGTAACTTGTCTTTGTGCATTTAAAATGTTATACTATGATTGTTCCTTTCCATTAGACATGTATACAAGGCACCTTTATGCATGCTATGTATCTATATCTATATAATTTTAACACTCCACGTAGAGAATGTAAATATACCACTTGTCCACGACCATAGTCTGTGTTCAGAAACATTGTTTATATTGGGTTGATGCATAAGTTCATGCCGTTTTATTTCACAAGTGTTTCCCAGGTCAGTAGTGATGGTACAGATGGCCAGTTGTATATCAAAGTGTAGCCAGTAATATCGTGCATCCAAATCATATTGCGTTGTGTGATTGTGACTAATGGTTTGTTTAGTTTTCAGGTCCAGAAGTATGGAGTGTCAAGTAGAGAGGAATGAACATTTCCAACATCTGCTCCTCTACGAGTTTAACAAGGGATCCACTGTCGCCGAGGCTACTCGAAAAATTTGTGCCGTGTATGGGGAGGATGCTATTGCTCCAAGGACTGCCTGCAAATGGTTTGAGCAATTTCGAGGTGGAAATTTTAACCTCAACGACTCTCCACGCTCAGGTTATCCATCTCACTTTGATGAGAATCGTTTCATCCACTTGGATCTGCATCAAACCACGCGCAAATTGGCCACTGAGATGAACTGTGACCTGGCTACAGTGGTTCAATATCTGGAACGTATGGGAAAGGTCCAGAAATTGGGGTAGGGTGCCTTACACTCTCACCGAGGACAACAAGAATCAGCGTGTTGCCATATTTGGTTCCTTGCTCACCCATTATCACGAATGTTCTCAGCAACACTAAACCTTTCTGTCATTTTTTGTTATTGGAGGTGAAAAGTGGTGCCTGTATGTGAATTTCAGACATCGGAGGGAATGGTAAGCCCAAACAAGACTCCCACACCACGTCCAAAACATGACCTTCATCCTGCAAAGATCATGTTATGTGTCTGATGGGACATGGAAGGCATTATTCACTGCGAAATTCTGCCAAGGAATCGGACCATCAAAGCTGCACTCTATTGTGAGTAGCTCTGCCATGTGGAGGAAGCAATTCAGCAGGAACGGCCACATCGGCACCATGGTGTCTTTCTCCAGCAATATAATGCATGCTCTCACAGTGCAAACATGACCAAAATGGCCATTCAGGACATGAAATGGGAGATCCTTCCACATCTGGCCTATTCCCCAGATGTTGCCCCTTCAGGCTATCACCTGTTTCGATCTCTGTCGAATGCACTCCATGGCTGCTCGTTCAACAGTGATGCTGATCTCCAGAATTTCCTTGATAGTTTCTTCACAGAAAAACCTTCACATTTTTTGTTTGTTTTTTGTTTTTTTCAAGAACAGCATTGCAGACCTATCCAAATGTTGAGACACCATCGTAAACAATGGGGAGGGGGATACATGGTTGATTGATTCTGTTTTCCCTTCTGATGTAATACATTCTTGTAGTGCGGTAAAAAAAACTGCATGAACTTATTCATCAACCCAATATAAATCGAAAAAATACAGCACTATATATGTATCACTAAGCTGTTCTCTGAATTTCAGAGGTTAGCTCATCAGGGCAAGATCATCTGTCACAAAAGTTACTGATGATATTGATAGTTTACTTTCTGTTTACCAATGACTCCATTTCAAGCTTCATTGACATCCATTACATGTCTCACACAACATCTTTTGTACTTCATGATTATTATCTCTTTGTCTTTCAGACATTTCTGAATTTGATGCTTCCATTCATGTTTCCTTAGCCTTCCTGTACCTTTCTTTCCTACTACTTGGCCTGAATAAGTTTTCTTGGTTAGGAACTTCCCACTTATTCTTTCAGCATATCCAAAACACCTGAAAATGTGTACAACATACTGCTTCACATTATACATTTTCAACACAACTTGGTTCTGCATTTCATGATTAGAATGAGTGATCACCTTCCCCCTTTCGTAAGTAACATATTTCTCTAGAACATGAACAACTCTTTACAGATAGCATGTGATCACAAAACACATCAGAAGGTCATTATACCACACTATCTGCAAAGCATTGTACAATTGTGTGACATTTGAAGTCCACAATTCTGTTCATTGGTCACTTAATTCAGCCTCATTCCACAGGTGTTCTGTGGAGTTTGTGTGTAGGAAATTAGGTGACCATTGAAAGCTGGCGAACTCCAAATATTCTTTGAACCACACATACACACAAATCACTCATCCATTCTTTGAGATTCAGAGGCTAGCTTCTTACTGAAAGATCATCTGCAAAATCAAAGCTACTGATGACGTTAGACTTAACTTAGGTTTATGTATCAAACGTTTCTGTTTACAGTGATCTGGGCACATAACTCGAGGCTCCCTGATCTCCATCACATGTTGTACTTAAGACATGTACTTTGTACTCATTATCTTTTTCCTCTTCCATGCATTCCTGAATTTGGTCCTCCATGATTTCCTCAGCCTTCCTCTACCTCACTTTCTTGCCACTTGGACTGAATAGTTAGCACATCATCACTCTTTTCAATGTGGCCAAACCACCCCAACATATTTGTCTCCATCCCACTAGAAACATTTTGCTTCATGTTACTCATCTTCATTCTTCACATTATCAGAACATGTCATGCTGCAAACCCCCTGTAAATAATGAATCTCTCCAACACACATAAGACAACTTATGTATGTCCTCTGTAGTACCCAGGTTTTACTCCCTACCTCAAAGTAGGAATAATTGCCCTTTCGTGCACAGCCATTCAGGATCTTTCTGAGAAACCATCAATCCTGTGAAATCCTCCTTAAGCAGGTATGACTTTCAAAGCAGAATTCACTTGCCTCTTAATTTCACCATCTAATATGGTATCTATATCAGACATGCCTCCTAAATACATAAACTCATTCATTTGGTCCAAGTCTGTACCATTCAGACTGATCTTGTATTCAGTACTAACAGTTCTCCACACCGAATTGTAGTACTCTCATTGGTACCTCAATTTTCTGTTCTACACGTTATTTACCCTTCAGACGTATGCCGTGTCAGGTGAACTTCATTGCTGAGGAGTAACAGGATAAGCCATATTGACGTTTTATTTTTATATCTAAGGTATGCTATCGAAATTGAAAATCAGACCTAGAAGTTGAACCATGTAGCATACGTCTGGTGTAAATAATGTGTAGAATAGAAAATTGAGGTACCAACGAGAGTACTATAATTCGAAGTACAGAGCCACATATATTCTTGCTCTCATATTAAGATTGAGCAAATGTAGTATAGTTCTCCACTAAAAAACCTTGACTTAAGTTTTTTCCTTATTTGTACAACATTAAGAGAAATAAATTTAAAATGGTTATATGTAGTTGTCTTTTTCTTAAAATGCTCTCCTTTCTTGTATGAAATGATGTTTTTATCTTTCAGTCACAACTGATTCCATCCGAAATTATAACTGCAAAAAGAGCTGAATTATATGCTCCTGGGCCAGAGGGTTCCAATTTAACTACTATCAGTAAGTACTAACACATCCATTTTGTTTTTTAGATTATTACATAGTGAAATAATTCACTTGCATGTAGATATAAAGTGCTGAAAAGCATTTGCTGTCAGTATGTTGCATACATTATATATATACTGTATATATATTATATTAGTAATCTTTGCAACTACCTCTTCAGAGTGGCATAGTATGATCCAAGAACTTGTTGACAAGAGTAAAGAAGTGGGATTAAAAATGAACTTTCAGAAGACAAAAGTGATGTACAATGCTTTTACAAGAAACAAAGATTTATTGATTGATGGAGAAAAGCTTGAAACAACCAATACCTACATTTATCTTCGGCAGCAGATATCAAGTGAGGGTCACGTTGATGAAGAAATTAATCGGTGTGTGAAACTTGGATGGAGAGCTTTTGGAAGAAACAGTACAATTTTTAAGAGCAGTATGTATTTTATTCTTGGTGCAACCAGGAAAGATAAGAAGAGGAACTTGTAGATAAGGGAAATGACAGGAGTGGAGGACATCATGACCAGAGTGAAATCCCTGAAATGGCAATGGGCTGAACATGTTGCCAGAAGAACGGATCACCGATGGACAACCGAAATTTTAGACTGGATTCGGAGGGACAGGAAAAGACCCAGAAGAAGACCCCATTTGAGATGGATGGATGAAATTTGAAAGTTTGTTGGAGTGACATGGAGGAGACAGGCTCAAGACAGACAATTGTGGAAGAAACTTGGAGAGACCTTCATCCAGCAGTGGATTGATAATGGTTGATCATGATGATGATGATATATATTGTAATTTTACTGTATCTGCCAATGCCCAGACCTGTCTTGAAATGCATTGGTTCTCACTGAAAGTGAAGTAATTTTGGAAACATTACAGAATGAATTTCACTGAGGTTTGTTATGTATTAACCTCATATGTTTTCATAAACAGAGAAAAGTTATTACTAGAAATCCAGGTTCTATTTATTGATATTACTCAGAGATAACTTTATTTTCAAGTGTAGTTTAGTTGAAGAATTTATTTACTTGTGCACCTCTGAGTTTTTTATTTTTTTACCGACTTTTCTGGACTTCAGGTGACAATCAAAGCCTGTTCTCAGTGCTTCACTTCACTCCACAGATGTTAACATAGAATTGTCTTTTAAACATTTTTGCCAGATCATAGATTAATGTTATGGAACCTTTTAAAAAATGTATCCGAATATTCTTATTGAAACCTGTCCGTTGTCTTGAAATAAAACACTGAAAATTAGGCTTATACTTTTTCATGAGTTTATTGATTGAGCCTTTGTTCCAAATTTAGTAAATCTCTTTATATGCTTCTCTAGATTTGAGGTTCATAATCCAAAACTTGATTTTTTTTCCAACAGTATCTTGAATTTGCGTATTTTTATGTGCTTTGCAGTTGCACTATTCTAATCTCCCTTTTCAGCAACTGTTTAATGTTTTTTAATCTTCTGTTTTAAATTTTTTCTTGTGGTTTGTCCAATGTGTGTAAATTTTGTTAAAATTCATGTTTTTTTTTATAAATAACATTCCTGTTTTCTGTTTTGTTTTGTTTAAATAACTTGTTTCTGTTTGATATTTCTTCTTTTGGGTTGTGGTATGGAAAATTGAATTCAGGAAAGGAGAAGGAAAAGAAACTAAATTCTTAAACTAAACATTTGAAAATATAAATTGCCAAAAACTTTTGTAATTGTTAAACACATTTTTGTGAAAACTTTTGTTTTCTTCCTTTGAGAATTAATTACATGGAAAATTTTCTGACTGAGCAATGCTTTCAATGAGTTTGATTATTGTGCTGGGAAAGAACTGTATTTGCCTTTCTTGATTTCTTTGATTAGGTATTACAGGGTGTTCATAAAGTCTTTCCCACATTACAAAAATCAATATAACAAAATGTATTATAGGTACAAGAAAGAGATTGCACAACAATGATAGTGCACAAAGTAAAGTTTTTTTCCAGTTTCAGTACATGTCCACATAGGTGGTATTTTTGGGCATCTAAGCGATATATTTGATTTCATGCCATGTTTTTTTTAACATCTCAGCAGAGACAGAACCAATACATATGTACATATCACTAAGCTGTTCCCTGAGATTCAGAGGTTAGTTCCACAAAGAAATACAAACTACCAGATAAATTTTTAACTGATTATTTACTTACTGTTGCTGTATCAAACTTCTCCATTTACAGCGATCTTGACACACAACTCGGGCATCACTGACATCCATCACTCGATGTACACAAGACCTTCTATACATCATACTCATAATCTTTTTCTCATGCATACACTCCTGAATCGGATCCTCCCATGACTTGAATATTGAACTATCCTCCATCAAAAAATATCAATCTGAAACTGTTCTTAAAAATCAAAATTACATCACATGCTAAAACAAAACAATTATCACAGATAAGACCATGAACCACAGTCAGTCTTACATATTCTAATTGTTGACAAAGAAGAAAAGCTGAAAAAATTACGACTAATGGATGTGGCATTTTTCCTTGTGAAGACCATCCAAAGAACAGTTTTTGAGAAAATCCCAAAATCCAAGAATCTACAAATACAGATCCGAAAGATTGAGAAAACAGAACACAGCAAAAATCATGCCAGTTGTCATTTCAGCAACTTCACCAGTGCTTAAAAATTTCTAAAAAGACCTCGAAGAAGTAGGACTGCCATGGCAGCTGCTTTACCCAGTTCAAAAGGCAGTAATTCTGTAGACATCTATTTCACACGAAAATTCCTGAATTTTTCCTGCCACTTGTGTTAAAAAAATTCTTAGTAAGCATCTCATCACTCATTCTTTCAACATAGCCAAACCACCTAAGAATATTAGTCTCCACCTTGCTAACAACATTTTGCTTCACATTACACAACAGCAACACATCTTCATTCCTCACACAATCTGAATGTGTCTTGCCACAAACCCTCTGTAAGTAACACATTTCTCCAGGACACAAACAACTCCTGTGTTTTTTCTGTAATACCCAGATTTCACTGCCGTACATCAGAGTAGGGACAATCATTCCTGTAAAAACCTCCTAAATTCACTATGATTTTCAATGAAGAATTCACTTGCCTACTAATTTCACTATCCAATTTGTTCTCTCTGTCAAACATGCTACCTAAATACACAAACTCATTCATCTGGTAAATCATTGTCCCATTTAGACTTATATTACATTCAATACTACCAGTTCCTTGCTCAAACCGTTATTCTGCTCTTCAGTGTCTCTACATCTGGAACACTGCTAGAGTAAACTTGGTCTTTCACATAACCCCACAGGAAAAAGTCTAGAGGGGTTATGTCGGGCGATTGAAGTGGCCATGTCATGGGACCGTCACAGCCAATCCACCTGTCCGAAAAGGTGGCATTCAGGAATTCATGAACCATTATTGACCAATGTAGTGGGGCACCATCTTATTGGAAACTAACTGAAGGTTGGAGTGCAAGCAACTGAGGTGCTACAAAAAGTTTCAGCATGTCCAGGTACACATTACATGTTACTGTGGGCTCTGTAAAAAAGAAGGGTCCAATGATTCTGTCATGTATCAGGCTATACCATACGTTCACTTTCGGGCTAGCCCTCTGTTGTTTGATGACATAATGGGAATTTTCTGATCCCCAATTTCGCACATTGTGCCTATTTACTGTTCTAGAGATGTGGAATATGGCTTCATCTGAGAAACAGACATGGTGCAGATAATCACTATCATGAACTATGCGCTGCAACATCTCCATCACAAATGCAGAACGGTGAGGCCGGTCATCAGGCTGAAGAGCTTGAAAGATCTGTATCTTATAAGCATACAGATGAAGACATCTGTGTAAAATTTTGGAAACCATGGCACGTTGAATCCTAGTTTCCAGTGAAACACGACGAATGGATTTCCTGGGGCTTCGCAGAAATGTCTCCTGAACAGCTGCAGCTGTCTCTTGTGTAACCGGTGGTTGGCCCGCTCGGAGGTGATCGCCAATGCTATCTGTCACTTTAAAATTTTCATACCAAGCTTTTATGCTTTTTTGGTCCGGTGGTGATCATCTGTACTCTTTTCTGAAATGATGCTGGACAGTAACCACCAATTTAGTCTCATGGAACCACAATACACATGCCACTTTTTCTTGCATGGAAGCCATTATCAATTAAATGCTCCTCTTATTCAGCAGTAGGGCTCACCTAAAGAACAGAAAAAAAAAAAACTTTATGAGTGCTGCTACGAGTATATTATGTTGTCAACCATTTTATTTTAACTTACATAGATTTTTTTATATATATATTTTTTTTTTGTAATATGGGAAAGACTTTATAGACACCCGGTATAATTATTTCAACCCAGAGCACATTCACACTTGTACATCATGTGTGCATGTTTCATTTTAATACTTTTTTTATTATCTTCATCGTTGTGTAGCCAAATACTATAAGTTATGTTCATTTTCTAAATGTTAAAATTAATTTCCTTAAAACTTATCCAGGTTATTGGCCCTTCAAATAACTTTGTGTATATACATGTGTGCTAAGTGCTGTACAAGGGTATGCCATTCCAATGTATTGGACTCTTGGCAGTTGAGATTGAACATGCTATTATTCTAGTACCTGTGATGAGATGTTGTGTGAGTTGATTGTGATCAGGAAAAATGAAACATGCTTTAATGTTGTCAGGCAAACTTACTAAAACAGTAGGAAGTTGCCATTGGTTGTTCTTTTTATACAATACCCATGGAAAAGCCAGGTCTCTCTTTTGCAAGTATGTATATATACACTTTTGTGTCTTTCTCATAAGTTAGAAGTTTCAACTTCTTACCTTCTTTTTGTTTTATGATACTTATATTGTCATCATCAACCATTATCAATCCACTGCTGGATGAAGGTCTCCCCAAGTTTCTTCCATAATTGTCTGTCTTGAGCCTGTCTCCTCCATGTCACTCTAACAAACTTTCGAATTTCAACCTGGAAAGATAAGAAGAGGAACTTGTGGATAAGGGAAATGACAGGAGTGGACGACATCATGACCAGAGTGAAATCACTGAAATGGCAATGGGCTAGAAATGTTGCCAGAAGAACGGATCACCAATGGACAACCAAAATTTTAGACTAGATTCCAAAGGATAGGAAAAGACCCAGAAGAAGACCCCATGGGAGATGATATATTTATATACACACTATCTACCAACAAATAATTGGACACCTGTGATAGCAAAGGAAAACAAAGTTTATTCACCTTCAATAGTTGGTGGAGCCTCCACAAGCGGTGATTACAGCTGCGACCCTCTGGGGCATACTCTCAACCAGGCATTGTACGACGGCTAGCGGTATTTTCTTCCACTCGGCTTGGAGAAGACAGGTCAGTTCCTTCACCGATTTCGGACGGTGGGGGCACCCCTTAAGTCGACGCTCCAACTCTTCCCAGAGGTGCTCGATAGGGTTAAGGTCTGGGCTCTGCGCAGGCCAGTCCATTCGATTAACCCCATTGTCACCATACCAAGCCATGGTGGACCTCGCAACATGACAGGTGGCATTGTCATTCTGAAAGTAACATGGGTCCACCGCGTAAAACTGCCACAACGTAGGAAGCGCATGGTCATCCAAAGTGGTGCAGTAGGTCTCGGCATTGAGTCTTCCAGGAATTGTGAGCAAGGGTCCCATGCCATACCAGGAGAAACACCCCCATAGCGTAATTCCACCGCCGCCGAACTTCACAGCTGACACAATACATTCCGGCAGGAGGTGTTCTCCTGGCAGATGGCAAACCCAGACCCTGCCATCTGAATGGTAGAGAGTGAACCTTGATTCGTCGCTCCAGAGAACCTGTTTCCACTGTTCAACGGTCCACTGTCGACGTTCTTTGCTCCACGTTAGCCGAGCAGCGCTATTGGACTTGGTGATCAAAGGCTTGTGGGCGGCAGCACGTCCATGATAACCGAGCAGATGGGCTTCCTTATGGATGGTATTCATCGAAAGAACACTCCTGGATGCCTGTTAAAACTCCTCGCGGATGTGGCCCATCGATTTGGTGCGGTTCTTCCGAATTTCTCTGGCCAGCACCCGTCGGTCTCTAATTTTGTGGGTCTGCCGGGTTGGGGCACATTCTGACAGTTACCTCTCATCTTCCACTTGCCAATCACGTAGGCCAATGTCAATTTTGGGTACTTCAACTCGTTGGATATGTCACGTATGGATCGGCCATTTCTGTGATACCCGGCGATTACACCTTTCTCGAAATCAGAGAGATCCGAACTGCGTAGCATCTTGCATGCGACTGGTTGCGTTGTTGTTTCCCACATGATATTTAACGGCGGCGGCCGTGACGTGTATCAGGACCGCAGATATCGTCGATTGCAGGGATGTCCAATTAATTGTTGGTAGATAGTGTATATTTTTCCATGTTAAGATATTTTGTTTAGAATTCAGCTCTGAAACCATTCTTCTGCATGCTGTTGAATCTTTGGCTAGTGACATTACAAGATGAACAGTATGCTTCATTAAGTGGAAATGATATGCATTTTAGGACATCCTTTATTACTACACCATTTTTAGTAGTGATAGTTCTCCCATACCCTACTGCAGGGGTGCAGAATATGTCCGAAGGCGTGAACGAGGTTCGGGGGAAATTAAGGTAGCTCTGGGGAAATTTTTGCATGGGGGTAAAATAATAATAATGGTAATAACAATAATAATAGAAAAAAAATGACTTATTAACAACGAATATAACGTGAACATCCAGTTCGATAACATTTTTAATAAAGTCTTAATTTCTTGGAATGGACCTCCTGTTCATAAGGCTTCACAACTTTTAAAAGAATCCTTGAACAGGCATTTCCATGGTGGAAGATACCATTTCACACGGTTTTCTTCAGCATCTTGTCTCAAGGTGTATAAGATGTCAAAGGTGATTGACAACCTTTACAAAGAGATGGAAAGGCTGCCATTTCTTGGTGACAACTGACGTCATCCATCAATGTAAGATTGTTTTTTATTTATTCACTGGAATAAATATTAGTTGTTGTTGTTATTGTTGTTGTTGTTTTTTCAATTTTTTAAGTAATAGGCTTTAAGGAAAATTCTTAATCATTAACATATACTCTGATAATCGCTTAAACTTATATGAAAATCCGTTACAGTTTTGGGGGACATTTCGGACCAAAAAAATTGTGTTCTGGGGAAATATTGGGCCCTGAAAATGTTCTGCACCCCTGCCCTACTGTTACAATCTGTCTTTGACAGATCACAAGAGTGCTTACGTATTGAAGTTTTTTGGTTATATTCTGTACATCATGTGGCATCAGTTCTATATTTTCAAATATATGTCTTATGTTTTTTTGTTTTTTGTTCTTGTTCAATTATATGTTTCCATGCATATGAAATGTCTAATGGTTAATTGCTATTTTGATGCTATTCTTGCATATGATTTCCTCTATCATTATAATTTCTGTGGCTAGTTTTCTTCTGTGTGTTCTTTATGGTAGAAATTAGAAACAGTCAATGCTTTTTGATTCTTTTAGCATTAATGTTGAAAAAAACTATTTAAAACATTGGGAGTTTTCTAAAAAGGCCTATAAAGGTCTCTGCAATATTATTATTGAAGAAAATTTAGGGATGAACAACAGTATGAAGTGAGAAAAAGAATGAAAATGTAAATTAATTTAAAGAAAGAGCAACAAAGCAGAGAGAAGGTAAGAATTTCTATCTTAGATTATTATTTCTTCATTTTTGGAAGAAAGTGTGGAACTGTGTGAGTAAAATAGAAATCCAACCTTCCCTTTTATATTCTTGTGTTCCACGATAGAGGAGAAAAGCAAAGATGATTTAATCATCCCTGTACTGAGCTTGTAGATTCTGATAAGTAATAGTTTTATGCAGTGTAAAAACATTGGTATGAAGAAATTATGCCTGCAGTCATAAGTGGGATGATGCACTAGAGGTGTCCAAATGGTACCAGAAGAAGACATTTTTGTAAAATTTTGTCAGTATAAGACACAGGTAATTTACCTTGCACTTCATGCAAAAGGAAAATTGTGTTTGTCCATGCACTTTCTAAGTATGCTCCAGGTTCTCTTAAATGTTGTGAAATAAAATGAAATTCTGATGTCCATATACCATATGTATTTTTTTAAAGTAGTATGTGTGTGTGCTGTAGACAAAATCGAAGAAAAACATGCATGTGTATGCTTCTTTTTCAATAAATATGAGATTAAGAAATTGTGTAGGAACTTCCACAAATGAGGTGCTTTAAGTAATTGTGATAAATAATTATGATCTATAGAATGCATTTATTTAATATAATTAAGGAATCTTTTAACAAATTTTACTATTAAATAACAAATAATAATAATATTACCACATCATTATCATAAATATTGTGATTATCATTGTAAATATTATAAATAATAATGCAAGTTGTAGAGAATGACATCTTTAAAAACTTTAGTAAAGCCACTGAAATTTACTGTGCACTATAGAACACATTTTTAGCTGGCTACCCTCTGCTCCACCAAACCTAAATGGGCATGAACCAGTTGCTACAATATACCATTAAATGTTTTGCATTAAATATGATTGATCTAACCAAAGGCTATCCTCCATCAAAAAGTATCAATCTGAAACTGTTCTTAAAAATCAAAATTACGTCACATGCTAAGACAAAACAGTTAACAGATAAGACCATGAACCACAGTCAGTCTTACATTCTAATTGTTGACAAAGAAGAAAAACTGAAAAAATTATGACTAATGAATGCGGCATTTTTCTTTGTAAAGAACGTCCAAAGAACAGTTTTTGAGAAAATCCTGAAATCCAAGAATCTACAAATACAGATACAAAAGATTGAGAAAACAGAACACAGCAAAAATCGTGCTAGTTGTCATTTCAGCAACTTCACCAGTGCTTAAAAATTTCTAAAAGACCTCGGAGAAGTTAGACTGCCATGACAACTGCTTCACCCAGTTCAAAAGGCAGTAATTCTGTAGACATCTATTTCACACGAAAATTCCTGAATTTTTGAGCCTGAGATGAGTGTCTGTTTTTTTGCTCATTGGCTCTCTACTTAGGAAATCAAATCAAGAACAATAGATGATAAAATCATAAAATATGTATTATTAAATATTGTGCGAAGAAATTACTCATTTAGTTCCACACTCAAGGAATTTATTAGGTTCATTTAATGCAATCCTTTCTTTACTAAGATGCACACCAGTACAAATTATTACTCTTGAGCTACTAACATGATGTCTCAGAATGCAAATTATTATGGTTATTGTGGCTGCGTGTACCAAATCATAGGATACTGTATTAAATAAAGATATTATATGCTTTACATACATACATACATACACAGTGCGTCAAAGAATTTTTAAGACTGGCGCTAGATTTCAGCCTTCGGTGGCGCCACCAGTGTAACACTGGTCGGCATGAAAATTGGCCCTGACACCATTCCTGCTGATTCTTCTGTAAAACGATCTCCTGAATCCGAATATGACCCCAGTTTTCTCCCATCACCACCCGTTTTCGGGGACCCCCCCCCCCACCACCACCACCACCTAATTTTATCACTTTCCGATAATTTGGAGGGATGAAAAGGATTATTTCAGCCTTTACATTTCTTCTGAGGGGCTACAGAGGTGAAAAGTTATGAAACATGAACATCTGTATCAAGCAGGTATATTTGGGGGATTTGCCTCCCCAAATTGTAAAGAAATCATTACAAATGATTGATTTTTCCGTTTCTTTGGCAATTTTTTCACTTATTTCCTACATATTCCAGCTTCCAGCCCCTCTCATCCTTCCCCAAAAAACCTACAAATAATAAAAATATATAGCAACAGTAATAAAAATATATAGCAACAGTTTGAACATTCATTCTACCATGCTGGCTCTCTCAATACCTCGCGTGAACAGGTTCCCATGGGAATCGCGCACAGGTTTGCACGGGCTTTGACAAAGTCAAACTTGCATTGCTCTTATCACAATAATCCTGCACTGTAAGCATTATCTTAGGTGGGGATTATGTGTTTCCAAGTTGTTTAAATTGTGTCAAACGGTAGAAATTTGTTTACACCGGCCTTTTCCAAGTGAATTACAGTACGTGAGTGTAATTTGTGATTAATATAGAGCATTTATTTACTGTTTAATTATGCCACGCGAGTGTATAAATCATCCTGATAGATTCTGCTATGTTTGCAGGGAATTGACTTTTAAAGCGCAACGAAACCCCCTTTCTCCACTTCTTAAAACTGCTTATAAATTTTACTTTGATTGCAAAGTTGGCGATCAGGACAAGAATTGGGCTCCCACAGTTTGCTGCACTATTTGTTACAGTAGCTTGACCAAATGGCTCAAAGGTACCTGTAAATCAATGCCATTTGCTGTGCTCATGGTTTGGCGCGAACCTCGCTGTCATCTCACAGATTGTTACTTTTGTACGACTTCCACCATCGGGTTATCTAGCAACAAAAGTAAGCATACAATTCAGTATCCTAATATCCCTTCAGCTCTAAGACTAGTTTCTCACAACGAATCATTGCCAATCCCAGTGCCCCCCAAAACCTATACTGTAGAGCCAGAAACGGATGTGACATACTTTGAGCCACAGCTTGGACCATCCCATGATACGTCCACCGATGATGAAGAGTGTTCTGCTGATTCAGCTCATCGAAAATCTCACCTCGTTACTCAGTCGGAATTGAATGATCTCATCAGGGATTTGGAGTTACCTAAGACTAAATCTCTACTTCTTGGATCTCGACTTTAGCAGTGGAATCTCTTAGAAAAGGACGTAAAATTTTCTTCTTACAGGACCAGACAGTCAACCCTGCAATTACTTTTTTCGGAAGATGAAGGCCTCTGTGAATTTTGGAGAGGTGCAAGCTAGTTCTGTGTGACATTGGCGAAAAGACCCCAACTCACTGGGTTTTGTTCCAGAATCCTTAGATTGAATGACCAACTGGAACCCTCAGCTGTGGGCTAATCCCCCACACTGATTTACTTACCTGATTAAAAAGACAAAAAGAAATATTAAGAATGACTCAAGTGTGGGATATGGTGGACCTACCACACTTGAGAAGGACGGTCCACCACGGAATCGACCTGGACTTTCTAAACGTCGTATGAGAAAGAGATCTCGGCTGAGTGAATGTAAGATTGGTGTATGGAATACTAGAGGTATAAATGGAAAGATGAGTGAGGTGATTGAGGAGATGAATACGTATAGACTGGATGTGCTGTGTGTAAGTGAAACCAAAAGAAGGAAATTGGGGTAGAAGAAGTGAAATGCACAGTGAGTGTGTGGTCTGGAGTATTGGATAATATGAGAGGACAGGCTGGTGTAGGTGTGATTTTAAGTGAAAAGATGAAGAACAACTTGATTCACTATAGTTGCGTAAGTGAGAGAATTCTCTGGATTCGTTTGAAAGTGAAACTTCAGAGAATTGTAATTGTTGTAGTGTATGCTCCTTGTTACTCGGAACCTTCTGATAAGAAGGAAGATTTCTGGAATGAGCTAAAAGCTGTTTTGAGCCAGTTTGGTGCTAAAGAAAAAGTTATAATAGCAGGGGATTTCAATGCTAGAGTAGGTGTGTAGAATGCAATTTCTGACAATGTTCTGGGTAAGTTTAATGATCCTTGTGTGAATGATAATGGTGAAAGATTAATTGAACTCTGCATTGAGAATGGTTTGTGTGTATCTAATACATTTTTCAACCACAAGTATATCCACACATATACTTGGGAAAATCGTACTCGTGGTCAAAAGAGTGTGATAGATTTTGTTGTCTACGATCAGCGTTTGAAACACTTAGTTGTTGACACCCGTGTGATGAAAGGTGCGGATGTTGGTTCTGATCATTACTTGGTAGTGTCACGAGTGAAATTTAATGTTGGTTGGAGGAAAAGGAATAGGAAGAGACCCACGATAGAAAGAATAAAGGTTGATATACTCCTTGAAGATCATCAGCGGTATTCTGACTTACTCAGAGAACGACTGAAGGATCTGAAGTCTGGTGAGAGGGATATAGAAAAGAAGTGGGAATGTTTTAAGAACTGTGTTGTCACTGCTGCTAAAGAGGTCTGTGGCACCACAATAGTGGGTAACAATAGAGGTGATGCTTGGTGGAATAGTGAGATTGAAGAGGCACTACAGAGAAAGAAGAAAGCCTATTTGGGGATGTTGCAAGGTAGAGTCTCTGTATATGAATATCGCTGTAAGAAGCATGAAGCTGCTTAGCTGGTTCGCCACAGTAAGGCAAAAGATAAGAAGGAGAAAGTGGAAAGGCATGAACTGGCTTTTTGGAAAGATAGGAAGTCCTTCTGGAAGTACATGAGACTCAGGAAAAATAGGGGAAACAAAGTTGTAAGTTGTGTGAAGAATGAGATTGGGGAAATGATATGGGAGCCCAATGAGTTAAGTGACAGATGGGGTGAATACTTCTGTGAGTTATTAGATCAGGAAAGCAAAGATGATTCTAAGACAGATGCAGATGATGTCAGAATGAGGGATGAAAGCACAGGAGGGATCTCAAGAGAAGAAGTGTGTAAAGCTCTAAAATCTCTTCAGAATGGTAAGGCTCCGGGAGTTGATGGCATGACTGCAGAGATGTTGAAATATGGTGGTGACTCTATAATTGACTGGTTAACTGAAATTTGCCAGTTGTGCTGGGAGTTAGGAATGGTCCCTCGGGATTGGAAGGATGCTATCATTGTTCCCTTGTATAAGGGAAAAGATTATCAGACTGAATGCAAGAACTATCGTGGTATTAGCCTACTGAGTGTGCCAGGGAAAGTGTTTGGTAAGGTTGTTATTGAAAAAGTACGGGGTCTTACATCATTGAAAGTGTGGGATGTTCAGAGTGGTTTTATGCCTGGTAAAGGCTGCACTAACCAGATTTTTGCATTACGCACGATGATTGAAAAGTATCTGGCTGTTGGGAAGAAAGTTTTTGCTGCCTTCATAGATTTAGAGAAAGCTTACGACCGAGTGAATAGGACACTTTTGTGGAAGGTATTGAATGAATATGGTGTTACTGGGAATCTACTTAATAGCATAAAAGCTATGTATGCTGGTAGTAGAGCTTGTGTACGAGTGAATGGTGTTTTATCAAAATGGTTTTCTATTGGTGCAGGAGTCAGACAAATTTCTGTAATGTCACCATGGCTGTTTAATATATTTATGGATGCATGCATGCGTGATGCCGAAATAGATAGTACTGGTTTATGTCTTGGTGATATATGTTGGTGCAGATTGCTGTATGCTGATGACACTGTCCTGTTGGCAGAGAGCAAAAGTGAGCTGCAGAGTATATTGTCCCACGTGCACGAAGTTTGCATGAAATTCAAACTGAGTTTATATAAGGGAAAAACCAAAGTCATGGTTTTTGAGTGAGGAACTGGAGTACTGAATGTAATATAAGTCTGAATGGCACAGTGATTGACCAGGTGAGTGAGTTTGTGTAATTAGGAAGCATGTTTGACAGAGAGAACAAGTTGGATGGTGAAATCAGTAGGCGAGTGAATTCTTCTTTGAAAATCATAGCTGCTCTGGGAGGTTTTCACAGGAATGATGGGTTCTCTAGAGAGTCCCGCATGGCTGTGTATGAAACAGTAATTGTTCCTACTCTGATGTATGGCAGTGAAACCTGGGTACTGCAGAAGAAACATAGGAGTCGTTTGTGTGCTGGAGAAACGCGTTACTTACGTGGGGTTTGTGGCAAGACACGATATGATTGTGTGAGAAATGAAGATGTATTGCAGCTGTGTGATGTAAAGCAAAATGTTGTTAGCAAGGTGGAGACCAATATGCTTCGGTGGTTTGGCCATGTTGAAAGAATGAGTGATGAAATGCTTACTAAAAAAATCTTTTCAGCCCAAGTAGCGGGAAGAAAAGGCAGAGGAAGGCGAAGGAAGACATGGGTTGATCAGATTCAGGAGTGTCTGCATGAGAAAAAGATTATGAGTATGAAGTGTAAAAGATCTTGTGTACGGCATGTAATGGATATTAGTGAAGCACGAGTTGTATGTCAAGATCGCTGTAAATGGAGAAGTTTGATATGACAACAATAAGTAAAAATATCTGGAAGTTTGTATTTCTTTTTGGAGCTGACCTCTGAATCTCAGAGAACAGCTTAGTGATATGTATGTATGTATGTATGGAAGATGAAGGCTTAGTGTTTTGCCCTAATTCAAATGCATTGATGATAGAACTGAAGATGACATGTGACCCAGACAAATGGCGACTGTTTATAGACTCATCAAAGACAAGCTTGAAAGTTGTCCTGTCGGCCAATGGGAATGAGTTACCATCAGTCCCAATTGCATATTCTGTGGATATGAAGGAGACATACGAAAACATCAGCCGAATCTTTGATAAAATTTGTTATCATGATTATAATTGGAAACTTTGCGCTGACTTAAAAGTTGTTGCTGTACTCCCGGACCTGCAATCAGGCTTCACAAAATACTGCTGCTTCCTATGCGAATGGGTCAGCCGAGCACGAGACAAACATTACATCGTACGGAACTGGCCTCTGTGAGAAAGTTTTACTCCCGGTCAGAAAAATGTTGTTCATGATCCTCTGGTCCCGAATGAAAATATTTACTTGCCACCTTTGCACATCAAACTGGGATTGATCAAACAGTTTGTAAAAGCAATGGACAAGACAGGTGATGCATTTCAATTTTTGAAAAATAAATTTCCTCGTCTTAGTGAGACTAAAATCAAGGAAGGAGTTTTCGTGGGCCCCCAGATTAGACAACTTTTCAAAGAATTGACATTTATTGAACACCTGAATCGAAAAGAAAAAAGAGCTTGGCTTGCATTCCAAAATGTGTGTAAGAACTTTTAGGTAACAACAAAAGTGATTATTATGCCGCTCATGTCGAGGAATTGCTGTCAGCGTACAAGGCCATGGGGAACATGTCTCTTAAAGTGCATTTCTTGCACTCACACCTGGACTTCTTCCCTGAAAATTTAGGAGCAGTTTCCGATGAACACGGGGAACGATTCCATCAAGACATCAATAAGATCGAGGGGGGATTTTCAGGGAAGTGGAATACGAGCATGTTAGCAGAGTACTGCTGGTGTTTGGTACGAGAAACTTCTACCTCAGGGTACAAAAGGAAAGCAAGCACCAAATGAAGGTACTTATCTTATTTATTTATTATACTTTACATTTGTATTTTACTTTTTATATATTATTCTTTACAGTTAAAATAAATAATCCTTTTCACCCCTCCAAATAAAATTCATGTCCATAACATATTACCGAAAATTGATAAAAAAAATCATAAAAAATCGATCATTTTTAATGAATTCTTTACTATTTGGGGGGCAAATCCCCCCAAATCTACATCCTTGCTACAGATGTTCATTTTTTATAACTTTTCACCTCTGTAGCCCCTCAAAAGAAATGTAAAGGCTGAAATAATCCTTTTCATCCCTCCAAATTATCGTAAAGTGATCAAATTAGGTGGGGGGGCTCCCCGAAAACGGTGGGTGATGGGGGTAAACGGGGATCATATTCGGCTTCAGGAGGTCGTTTTACACAAGAATCAGCAGGACTGGTGTCAGGGCTCGAAAAAAAAAAAAATTTTGCCAACCAGTGTAATCGAGAATGCGTTATAAACCGTGACCATCTGCTTGCTTTCTGCCAAAAGTACTGCGCAGTTGTTAAAGTAACTCAAACGAAACGGCTGTTCATTAGAGAAGTAAAATTTTTTTCATGTTGGATTATTAAGATGGAACAAAGGGCTGTTATTAAATTTAACGCAAAACTTGGTAAAACTGCCTCGGAAGCGTACCAAATGATGAAACAAGTTTACGGTGAGTTTTGTTTAAGTAGATCAAATGTTTTCCTGTGGCACAAACGTTTTTTGGATGGAAGAGATACGCTAGAAGATGATAAGCATACCGGAAGACCAATTTCATCTGGGACACCTGAGATTATTGAAAAAGTGCGTGATTTCGTGGCAAACAATCGATGTGTGTCACTAAGAATGATGGAAGTCTTTAAACATCAACAAAGAAACGATTCGAACCATCCTGCATGAAGATTTGGGCAAAACAAAAGTCTGTGCTAAATTTATTCCACACACGTTAACCAATAAACAAAAATCAAGGAAAAGTGCACATTGCAGAGACATCATTTCAGCCGCTGAAAATGATCCAAACTTCTTAAAATCGATTGTTACAGGTGATGAAACATGGTGTTTTCAATATGATCCTAAAACAAAGCGACAAAGTGCGGAATGGAAATCAAAAAACTCGCCACAAGCCAAAAAAACAAGAAAAGTTCCATCGAAAATCAAAACAATGCTTATTACATTCTTCGACAGTAAGGGTATTATCCACAAAGAATTTGTTCCAAGTGGACAAACAATTACTGGTGAGTTTTATTTAAATGTTTTGAGGCGTTTGATGGGCAGACTTCGTTACATTCGTCCAGAATATCGGGATGAAAACAGTTGGTGTTTGTTGCACGATAATGCACCCAGTCACACCTCACTTCTTGTTCGTAGATTTTTGGCGAAAAATAACGTCTGTGTGTTGAATCATTCACCGTATTCACCTGATTTAGCACCCTGCGGCTTTTCTTTATTCCCAAAACTTTAAATGACGTTAAAAGGTTGTTATTTTGATGATATTTCGACCATCAAACAGCTTCGACGTGCTCTTTGGAGGCAATTCCGCAAAGTGAACTGGAACAGGCATTCGAATCATTATTAAATCGCTGTAACAAGTGTATTGAAGCCGGAGGGACTTATTTTGAATAACAAACCAAAACAAGTTATAATGTCTTGTTTCTATTTCATTTTACAGACCCAGTCTTAAAAATTATTTGCCACATGTGTACATATCATTAAGCTGTTCTCTGAGATTCAGAGGTTAGATCCTCAAAAAAGAACATGTGCCAAGTACACAACTAGAATTTACTTACTGTTGGTGTATCAAATATCTCCATTTACAACGATCTCTGCACACCGCCGAGCTTCATTAACATCCGTCACACTCCACATACAAGACCTTTTGTACTTCATTTATATGCTTCATTATATCTAAAAATACATAACCTTTTGCTCTATTGTCACTGTATTTTTTTCTTTGCATATACAATTGGAAGAATTATCCCAATGCACTTGAATATTGAACTAAATGTATCACTTATTAGCCATAACACATTAGATATACCTGGATTCAAAACTAAAAGGTTTAGGTTCTAAAAAAATTTTGCATCAGTTGCAGAAATATTTTGTTATACATCTTGAATGGTATTCAGTTTTTAATAACCTCAGTTACCCCAACATGCAGAAGTGTGAGCAGATATGTCTGGATGTTGGTGGAACCCATTTTCAACACCAGACCTTCTGTAGGAACCAGTTCGACATGGTAAGTGTTACTGTCAGTGCACAGTTATTTTTCGGGCACCCATCAGTGCTGAAGCAGGAGAATTCTTTGTAGGTGAAACTGATATTTATTGAGAATTTTAATTATGATAATTCTTCCTTTTTCACTTACTGTCATTCATGTGTTCTGTATTTCAGGTTGTGGTACTTCAGTAACATTTAATTGTGCAAGTTCCCAGACCTTCCTTATTAGTACTGAAGAAGGATACATACATAAGTGTTCTACTTTGTTCTCTGATCAGTACCTCTCTTCTTTCAAAAATCACAATAATATCATTTATAATGCTGAGTGGAATCCCTTTCACCCAAGAGTGTTTCTTTCCTGTAGTGCTGATTGGACAATTAGGATCTGGGATGTAACAGTTAGGTAGGTACTTTTGCTATTCTTCTTGATTTTCAATGAGACACACACATGGTACCATAAATATAGGGAAAGAGAAAGGGTAAGAAAAGAAAAGTTGATATCAGGAGCCCTTTTTTCTGTAAAATCCATGTTTGGTTTAACATCCTTGTCATACCCCACTGCCACATATTATTAGGAAAATTGAAGTATTTGAAAAGAAACTGAAATTTTCTGTCTCTGTAATTTTTTAATCTTCATCTAACTTTTCTCCACTTAGATTTACCCTCAGTAGACAAAACATTAGATGTAGGGGTCATGTGCAGTTGATGTGGGCATCTCTCGCGCAGAGTAGAACAGACTCGAACCGAATGCAAGCGATAAATGGGTAGACAGCAGAACTTCCCAACAGTGTATTGCAATCGACGAACATGGGTAAACGTGATGATCTGTTCAACTTTGATCATGGATGCATAATCATCACAAAACAGATAGGCCATTCTGGGAAGAACCATATTGTTCCCGAGGGCAATCATATCAGGCAATCATATCATATCAAGTATACCATCGGCAGACGGAACAGCACCCAGAGAGCAAGTGGTGGCCAACCACATGCCACTGATGAACGGGGTTGACATAAACTACCATTTTTTTTTCTAAAAAAAGAAAGAAAGAAATTAATTGAAGTTGTACCATCATAAAAGAAATGCCCTAATGACACCCAAGCCTATTTGGCTTTGGCTAATTTGATAATCCACTTCTTTTGGTTTCTTCACATTAAATAGAGAGCTTTTTCTGGTGGTAGAATAGGCCCAATTAGTTTGTCTCATCCTCCTTAAGATTCAGCACAGGAGTCTCCTTCCAGTGGGAAATTATATCACCATTTTGAGAAACATATTTTTGTACGAGGGTTGTACCGAAAGCCACACAAAAGTGGGCATAACTTTTTTATTAACTAACAGGGGTCATTCAAATTGCACATATTGGTACATTAGCTCCTTCTGTATGCAAAGGTACTACTCAACATAGTCTCCATCACAAGCGATACATTGGTGCCCTCATTGAACCCAACTCTCAAATCCTCTTTGAAAAAATTGCAGGTGTGGACTGTTGTTCCCACTTCTTCACAGCCACTTCTACTTTGTCTGTGTCATCAAATCGTTGTCCCCAGAATCTTTCCTTCATTGGGAAAAACAGGTGGAAGTCGGAGGGCATCAGATCTGGACTGTACGGTGGATGGGGGCCCACCAGCCAGCCTAATTTGCTGATCGCCTGATTTGTTGCCAAAGATGTGTGTGGTCTTGCATTGTCATGGTGAATGTGGATCCTTTTCAGATTCTGGTTTGGTCTCTTCCTCCTTATGGCTTCTCTAAGCTTCTTGAGTGTCTCAGTGTACCACTCGCTGGTCATGGTACAGCCACATTCCAGAAAATAAAGGAGAATGACACCTCTGCCATCCCAAAAAACAGTCACCATTACTTTCTGTGCTGATTGCTGGCTCTTGAACTTCTTAGGCCTTGGTGAAGAGGTGTAACGCTATTCCTTGGATTGATTCTTCATTTCTGGATCATAAACATACTCCCACGTTTCATCCCCTGTCACCAGATGGGGAAAAAATGTCTTCATTGGCTTCAGATGCTTCCAGCAGATCAGAGCTGACTTCCACCCTTCTTTCCTTCAAATCAGGTGTCAACTGCCGAGGTACTCACTTGCACACACTTTCCGATACCCTAAGTTTTCCACCATCTTCTGTATGGCATTGTCACTACAGTCCAGTTGTGTTACAAGCTCAGAAATTGTGACTCGTCTCTCCGTGATCAATTCATCCACTCACTGACGATTCATGTCGGTGGTCGCAGATGATGGTCTCCTACTGCGTAGTTTGTCTTCAATGCAGGGCTGCCAATGGTGACTATTGCTATTATTTTTGATGACAGGCGACTATGGCTACTATTTCCTCCAAAAAACAGCCAAAAGCAACTATTTTCAGAAAAATCCTGAACTGTTTTAATTGTAAGGCTGCTATTTAAAAAAAAAACGTAATTTGTGTTGCATATATCAATATCCTTGTTTGACAAGTCACAGTATCACTATAACTATTCAAAAATTTATGTGCCTACAATTACTTTAATAAGAGCAATGAGAGTAAACTTACCCCTACCAGTTGGTCCGTTCTCTCAGATAAAACACATTTCTCTGCACGTTAACTTCCATTTTAATATCTACGGTTGGTTTGGGCTGCTGGTGCGGCGGTCTTATGTTGTCTTCAACATGTTCTTTTATTTGACTGAGTGAGCAATTTATTAATCCATATTGCTGAAATAATACTTGATTCAAGAAATTTCATTTTTTACTTTAAAACCCTATATTTACATTGACTTTGAATAACCCTAACCAGTAACCCAATTGGCTGATAAAACCTATCATTCAGTGAACCAAACTGCTTGAACATTCAGAAACCATAAACAAACTTCTTATTTACAACACCAAATCATCGAACACACACATTTAAAAGCTTAAAATTCAATTATTCACAACAAACTTATCTCATTGCCCTCTATTTACAAACTCATCTCACTCTCTCATTCACGCACCACACCTCTGCCTTTCCCAACGTAGATTGCCCCGAGCAGCTTTCCACCCGTCCAGGGTCATCCTCAGGAGGCCAGATGGTATCAGCCCTGCTATCACAGTGTGAGTGAGTGAGAGAAGCAATTTCTTGCGTTGGCTCCATGTCCCACGTCATATTGAACACTTGGGCACCGTGGCTCCATCTGTTAAGAACTGTAGTTAATATTTTATTTTCTTCTGCAATATTTTTTTATTTTTTGTTCAATTTTTATTAGTTCTTTCCATTTTTCATTAAGTATATTTGGGTCATTATGGTTACATACTCAATCCCTATTTTTTTCGATCAGTACTGATTCTGCAATACGCAAATGTCTTTCATTGTTACATGATTTAATTATTTTGATGTCTTCAAATTTAGGGTATCTTTGATTATCTAAGCAGTATTGTATCAGTGCTGTTTTTGCTTCTTTTTTTGCCAATTTTTTATGTGTTGTTGCAGGCGATGTTTTAATTGGTTTTTGGTACTCCCTATGTACAATATTGGTGGGATGCCTGTTATTGGAATTTCATAAACACCAGCTTTTTCCAAGATACTGCTTTTTTCCGTATTATTAATTATCATGTCTTTGACCATCAGTACTTTGTTTCCTATCTGAATTCCATATTTGTGGCATAACTTATTTATCGCTGTTGATGTTCTTGGAAGGTAAGGTAAAGCACCAACATATTGTAATTCTTTTTTTCTTTTTGAGGTTGTGGTATCTTGAATCTTAACTTGTACTTCATATATCCATTTATTTATTTTTTGTGGTGGGTATCCATAACTAAATGAAATTTCTTTAATGTACCTGATCTCTTCATTCCAGAATTCTTCTTTAGAGAAGTGTGTAATTGCTCTTTTAATTAATGTTTTAATGCTATTGCATTTTTTGTATAAGGGTGTGTTGATGAATATGGAATCAGAACAGGAACATATGTTAATTTTCTATATACTTTATATTGCATATGGACATTTTGTTTGATAACCTTAACATCCAGGTAAGGCAAGGAATTCTCTTCTTTATGTTCAATTGTTAATTGTATTGATGGATAAATACTGCTAAGTTGTTGTGTCATTGCCTCCAGCTCATCTGTTGTTTTTTGTTTTTTTTTATTGGAGGTTTAACGACCACCGTGAGCAACTCAATGGGCTATAAGCAGTCGCCCGTCCCTAATTTAGGGTCACTGGTTCCAGGGAAGGGAGAGAGCCAGTGCCGTAAGACAAACACAACACCCATGCCTCACCGGGATTCGAACCCGGACCCCTTACGGACGAATGATCAGAGGCCATCGCTTAGACCACTGCGCCACCGGGGCGGCCCAGCTCATCTGTATCCATTTTGGCCAAGATAAAGATATCATCTACATATCTACAGTATATCCGAGGGGGATCCTGAATTTTGCTAATTATTTGTTCTTCTATGTCATTCATGATTACCTCAGCAAACAGATTTGATAGGGGTGAGCCCATTGGTCCACTGTAATTTTGTTTGTACATTTTATCATCATATTTGAAAACATTATTTTCATATATATACAATAAAGTTGCTTTTAACTCCTGTAGTTGTATGTCATTCATTGATTGGTCCTGTTTCAATTTTTCAATAATGATATCCACCGCCTCAAGTACAGGTGTACTTAGAAACAACGACTTGACATCCATACTCGCCATTCTGTAACTTCTTATATCTTGGTTTATATTCTTCAAAATTTCTATAAATTCGTACGTGTTCTTTACAGTGTACTTTGTTTTCATACATTTTGGTGATAAGAACATGTAAATATTCTTTTCAAGTTCAATCAGAGGAGAGTTCTTTTTGGACACTATGAGTCTCATAATTTTAGCAAACAATTGTGGTATTTTTGTACCTATTGGTGGTTTTGCATTTTTAATCTCATTAGGTAGGGTGCTATGGTTCCTGATATTTGCCAAGTATCTTTCTTGGCTATCTGTTGGGTCTTTTTTTAACTCAGAACACTGTAATTCTTCAATTGCCAGTACTACTTTTTGGTTATATTCCACTGTATTCAGAATCACTATCTGACCTGTCTTATCAGCCTCACAGAATTTGATGTTCCTATCTTCCTTTAATTTCAATAGCTGATTTTTTTCCATAAAGTAAAAAATGAGATTTCTTGAATCAAGTATTATTTCAGCAATGTGGATTAATAAATTGCTCACTCAGTCAAATAAAAGAACATGTTGAAGACAACATAAGACCGCCGCACCAGCAGCCCAAACCAACCGTAGATATTAAAATGGAAGTTAACGTGCAGAGAAATGTGTTTTATCTGAGAGAACGGACCAACTGGTAGGGGTAAGTTTACTTTCATTGCTCTTATTAAAAAAATATATCAATATGCTTGTATAACATCAGTTTTAACATCGATACATGTGAATATCAACTTTGATATCGATATGTCTTGTTCACTTCATTGCTTTATGCTCTGTTGCTAGTATCATGGGGGAAGTCAATGGCAAGTATAGACTAGACCCACATGTTATTAGAGGAGCAACCTACACAAATTAAGATATTCCGCCGAAAGTGTCCCGTTTTTCTGTTTGCAGTAATGGAAAGTTTGCGCCAATTTCATTATCTTGTGCCAAACTGCTACAAATTACGAAAAAAATTAATATTTGCGCCTGACTGCACCAAAACGGCTATCCACAGCAAAAACTGCCGAGCGAAAAAATGTTTTCACGGCAGAAAAATTTGGTTAAACGTATAACGACGCTCAATCAACACATACCGCCAATCCCAACATTTCGGAATATTTTTCACCAACCTTCTAATTCGTTGTTTTTTCGGCATAAGTGACTAATAGGTTTCACGATGTAGGTGGAGCTTATGGAGGAGTTTTGTTGTAATCACGTGGTATGCAGGCGAAACAATGCTGTATGTTATGAAATCCTGATTAAGATTGTTTACAGATGGTTTGGTGATGTTTCAGAGTGTTGTGCAATTGAGATTGTTTATATGTTGTTCCCTGCTCTTTGGGATGGCGCAGTTATTTCGTTCTGGGCAAGGTGCCCGATTACGTAAATACAGCGTAAGGTCAATAGTTAGCTATTTCATTGCCGTGGAGGACGACTGAAAATGGCTCTCCCTTGGCAGGATACCTTGGATCTGTTTCTAAAGGATTCATAGGTATTCAGAGATGCCAACTTTTACGGATTTTCCATAGTTTGTACGGATTTTCACTCCATCTTATGGTTTTATGGAAGTCACCCAAAAAACTATGGAAAAGTTCAAGCAAGAAACCTGCACAAAATTTTCTAATTTTTACCGTTTTTTGGTTGAAAAACGCACTTTACAGATAGTCCCTATACGCCTTTGATGTTCTGACTTCCCCACCAATGGAGGCGGAGTTTTGTCACGTGATTTCCGGTACAACCATTTCAGAATTCCGTGCGCAAAAGCCAAGAAGGAGCTTAGCTCAGCGCCTTTTGTGAACTCTGCATTGATGACATGTGGCTTTGTGCTTGTGAAAATTTCATTGCAAATGTTTAAACCCTTTCCACTCGACTGTTGGGTAGCATAACGAAATTATTGAATAGCGCGGCACCAATTACGCTTCTGTAGCTCGCATGTCGGCGCTCGCGAGACATTTCTTTTTTTCTTCAAACAGGTCGGGTATCATTCGCCACATCGATGATGCCCCTACAGCTTGCATGGCAGGGCTCGTGAGACATTTCTTTTTCACCAAATAGAGAAAAATAAATGCCATCAGCGTGTCGGGTGTTACCCGCCATGCCGATGAAGCCTCTATAGCTCGCATATTGGCGCTCATGAGGAATTTCGTTTTCGCCGAATGGCTCGCATGTCAGGTGTTATCTGGCACAACTATGACGCCTCTATAGCTCACATGTCGGCGTTCGTGAGAAATTTCTTTTTCGCCAAATAGGTGAAGTGTCATCCGCCATGCCTATGACACCTCTATAGCTTGTGTGTCGGGGCTTGTGAGGTATTTCTTTTTGCTGAATAGCTCGTGTATTGGGTGTCATCC
Organism: Macrothele yani; assembly: GCA_039090855.1. Lineage (NCBI taxonomy): Eukaryota > Metazoa > Arthropoda > Arachnida > Araneae > Macrothelidae > Macrothele > Macrothele yani. Next base: position 103,443,778 of record CM077024.1, read on the forward strand.
GCCACACCTATATAGCTCATGTGTCGGGGCTTGCGAGACATTTCTTTTTCGACTAATATCGCGTATATGAGGTGTCACCCTCCATGTCGATGATGCCTCTATAACTCGCATGTCGACGCTCGCAAGAAATCTTTTTCGCCAAATAGGTCGGGTGCCACCCGCCACGCCGATGATGCCTCTATAGCTCATATGTCGGGACTGGCAAGCCAAAGCTGAGCTTTAACTGCCAAGTTGTGGCCTCTATTGCGAAAAAAAAAACGAGTGCTGGGTTAGTATGGGTGAAAAGTTATTTGAGTCGAAAGGGTTAATTTAGATTAAAACGAAATGAAACGTAGCAGTGAAACAACTATGACAACAAAAAGAACAAAGTCAGATAAAACTTATCAAGTGTATCGAGATATATATAGTAAAGAATGGCTTTTTAGTGAAGCATCTAAAGTTTTGCCAAATCACATTTTGTAAGCCATGTGCCTGTGATTTTAGCCTAGTGCATGGCGACCACGATGATTGTAGGCATCAATCGGGAGCAAGATGCACAAAGATCATGACAAGAGACTAAATGGAGATGTGAGTAAAGTTAATGTAACCAAAAAACTTCTGATAGCTTATTAAAGAATCCTGGAAAAAAATATCAAGAGCAGATTGGTGCTGGAAAAATGCAGCAAAATAAGTGAAAAAGAGAAGAAATTGAATATTCACAAGGTGATTTGAAATGGGAAGAAGCTGAACTTTTGCAGCAATTGGATTCCTCTCATAAAATGTTAAACAATGCTGAGATGAACATTGAATGTGGCATTAAAAAAAAGAGACATGAGTGCAATAGGAAGTGGACAGGTGCTATTAAAAGGAAGCAAAACAAAACATTGCTAACTATCTTAAAAGTTAGAAGAAAATAGAAGTGAGCAATTAAATATTGAGAAAAACAGCAAAAAAATCAAAAAATCAAATATTTTTTGTAAAATAAATGATAAATAACAGAATCCTTCTATGGTTACAAATGTTTTGATCTATTTGAAAACTAAAATTTTTGCTTATGTGTGTGTATATTTCAATGCAAGATGTTTTAAATTTGAGTAGGGTGCATCTATTAAGTTGTCGGAAAAGTTATGACGTATTTTGGCACCCGATGGCGGTTGGGCGGTACTAGAGGTATGCGCAGCTCTGTTATCGCTATGGCATTCAACAGGTGCCAGTTCTAGCTGCAGTCTAAAAGGAATAGTGAGCGATTTGGTTGATTTGCGGAGATTTGGCATCAAGTTGAAGATGGAAGACCAAACTGTGCATTTTTGCCATATTTTACTGTTTTACTTCTGTAAAGGGAAGAACATGCATCAAGCTTGTGAAAAGTTGCCTAAAGTGTACGGTGATAATGCTCTACAAGAATGTCAGCGCCAGCGGTGGTTCGCAAAATTCTGTGCTGGTGATTTTGACCTCAACGATGCTCCTCAGTCCGGGAGGCCCACCGAGGTTGATGATGACCAAATCAAGGCATTGATCGAGTCAAATCCACATTACACGACACGAGAGATTGCAGACACATTGCACATCCATCATTCCAGCATTCACGACCACCTGAAGAAGCTGGGATGCATAAGCAAGCTCCATGTGTGGGTTCCTCATGAACTCAAAAAGCTCAATTGACAGCGCATATAAACATCTGCGATATGCTCATTAAATGTGAAGAAAACGATTCTTTTTTTAAGCGACTGATAACTGGTGACGAAAAGTGGATTGTGTACAACAATGTGCTGTGCAAATGGTCTTCGTCCCGACGTACTGCTTCGCCTCAAACGACATCCAAGGCAGACATTCATCAGCGGAAGGTTCTGGTCTCAGTGTGGTGGGATTTTAAAGGTGTCGTGTTTTTCGAGCTTCTACCATGGAACCAAATAATTCATTCGAATGTGTACTGTTGGCAATTGGACAGTTTGAACGAATCCATCATCCATAAACGTCTAGAGCTCGTTCATCGTAAAGGTGTTGTGTTCCATCACGACAACGTGAGACCACACACAAGTTTTATCACCAGCCAAAAATTATTGGAGCTTGAGTGGGATGTGTTGCCACACCCAGCATACTCGCCTGACCTTGCACCGTCAGACTTCCACTTGTTTCGCTCTCTTCAACAGTCCTTGCGTGGTATAACATTCAATTCAGATGAGGCTGTAAATCAGCACCTTGTACAGTTTTTCACCACGAAAGACAGGTCCTTCTATGAACGAGGCATTCTGCAGCTCACTGAAAGATGGCAAAAGGTTATCAAACAAAACGCGCATTATATCATTGATTGATCTTTGTTCTTTCTATCAATAAAAGACCTATGCAAAAAATGGCTAAAATATGTCATGACTTTTCCGACAACCCAATAGTTCCAAAACATTTTTTGCTTAAGAGTTTGTTCTATCTACTTATATTTTACCTACAAAAAATGTTTTCTTACACCAAAAATGTATTTTATCTGTTCCAAAAATGTATTTTATCTGCTCCAAAAATGTATTTTACCTGCACCAAAAACGCATTTTGCTGCTCCAAAAATGATTTTGCAACTTTCCATCACTGTGTTTGAAATACGGCAAAGATTGATTATCTATTCCATTGAGATTCTTGATATACCTCATATCAGATAACTACGATTATGACTACAGAACAAAATAAGTGATCATCATAACACTGAATGACCACTACTATGGCCTTTGAAAGAAGAAATACACATTTTTTTCAACACAGTGTATGAAGCCCAGTTGGAAAATTTTAAACTTTTTTACCAACCACAAAAACAGAAGAAAGCTCTTCTTACTGGCTTGATACATATGAGAACATCTGACCTCCAGAACAATGACAAAGAAGAAAGTGTTTTCTAATTCCAAAGTTTGTATCAGGTTAGTTTATGTAAGTACTTTTTTATATATAATTGAATAGAGTATTTTTTGGGTGTAATTTCCATAACCTTTATAGTCCTGAGTGTCTTGAATAGCATTATATTGAAACTTTGATGCCCTTTTTGTAATGTGTGGGTGTGTGTAAATATATGTAATTTTTTTTTCACCAAAATGTGAACGTGTGCTAATTTTGTCACCGTGGTTTGAAATAAATAAAACAATTAACAAAATTTTTTTTTTAGTGTGGAGCTCTTATATTCTGAAACCCATACACGTTTTTTTGGGAAACTATTGTAGTCATTAACATAGGTTGTTAAGGCTACTATTTTTACCATTTGTAGCTACAAAGCAACTATTTTCTTGGGTGGGATTGGCTGGCAGCCCTGCCAATGCTGGTTTCTCCTTCTTTAAACTTCTTCATCCATCTGTCCACATTGCTCTTGTCATCTCTATAAACATTCTGTAGCCTTATGTAGATGTCAGACAGCCTTCCTTCATCAGGAGCTCAATGATGGCATGTTGCTTATGTTTGGAATCCTTTATTTACCTGCGATGAATAAGAAGGGTTACTATAGAGGAAGAGTTATGCTACCAACATGTGCAGTTTGAACGACTTCTGTCAGCTAATAAAAAAGTTATGCCCACTTTTGCAGTACTTTCGGTATAACCCTAGTATAATAGCATACAAGAAAAAAAATGTTAACTTGCTTGAATATATTGCCAACTAATATTATTACACTGTTGGTGAAAATTCATTTAACATTTTGATGTTATATTCTTATAATTCGCATCATTTTGTTTTCATTACAGCGAGTCCGTTTTTATGTTTGACATGTTCACTGAAGTCCGTGATGTAAGGTGGGCACCATTTTCATCATCCCTGTTTGCTGCTGTTTCAAAAGACAATAAGGTATCAAGCAGTATTTGTAGCATTTCTTTTATTCTGAAAATGCAGTGTTTGGTAATAATAATAAGAATGCACAGGTTAATCAAAAAATGACTACAAGGTTTATATTTCATACCAGTTTGTTAATACTTTGTGTATGAATAGGTTATACAAAATAAAACGTCCATCCCTTTTTTATTTTTCAGCATGCTCATTTAACGTATACAGGGCATTTGTTGTTAAGTGTAATGAGCTTATTTATTTCCTCTGCTTAAAATTCTTGTCCCTGTTGCTGGGGCCATTTTGACAACAATTTTCATTTCTTCAATTGTCTTTAAGAAACATCTTTTCTGGTGAATTTTGAACAATGGAAAGAGATAACAAGTATTAGCTGCGAACTTTCATTTCTTTAATTCATTTTATATCGGTTACTGTCAAGGAGTTGCTCTCTCTTGGATGCCAGGTGTAAACGTCATTTGTTACAGTGCTGCTACTGGCCACAAACTTTCAACACCATTTAGCAACATGTTGATGCAACACAACACACTCCTATATACTTGAGTAAGCTGCTAAGGATTTTAGCTAGTGAAACTTTATTTGCCCATAAAAATGTATTTACAACTCAGTCCTTCTCATTCATGAGATCAATATTTGAGCCTAATCAGTATTTTGAACGACCAGAATACAGCTGTAATGTGTGTATGCATCCTCAGGTTGTGCAATGTTGCCATTCAGGCACATTGGCATCTATATTCATGGTTGCTATACTTTTTTCCACAGTCCTTATAGAATGATTCCAAAGGTACCGGTTCCAAAAGTATTGAATCAAAGTGATGTTGGTGTATTTTCCTTTTTTTTTTTTTAGTTGACAAGGAGTTGTGTACAAAGAATTTCTACCAGAATAAGAAACAGTTAACTCTGAACTTAACAGTGGAATAATGGGCAAACTGTAGAATTTGGTGTTCTAAGCCAGTGCACCTGCACAGAACACAACTGTTGTCAAGCAGTTTCTTGAATGGAAGAACATTACAGTGCTTTACCATCACCTGCATTCTCTGGATTTGACACTTGGTGATTATTTTGTGTTCCCAAAGTGAAATCCTACCTAAAAAGGCACCATTTTGACAGCATTTCAGATATCCAAAACGGCATGGTGAGAGAGTTAAACAGGGTTTCACAAGCTCAGTTTCACAGGATCATCCACAAGCTGTACAATTGTGCTAAGAGGTGTATCGAGTTAGGAGGGATGTGGTTTGAAGATCAAATGGTAATAAATTTATTTTTTTTCCTTGAGAGTTTTGATTTTGTTACGAATATAGCCTTTTCATTTTATTTTTATTTATTTTTTCTCTTTTCTGTGCAGCCCAAAAATATGCTTTTATCAGCATGAAATGTTCATGGAAAATAAATGGAATCCTGAAACAATATATTTCTATCCTTGTGAAATATGTAGTCATGTGGGTGGGGTCACTATAATATCACCTGTAAATTCATAGGTGAAGGTAAAGGACATTTCCCATATTCAACATGTATTATAAGTCCAAAAATATAGTTTAAGAGGCTTTTCTTAATACTTGTACTAAATTTTAAATCTCAAATACAGGTATAAGAGGTACAGTTGATTCTATCGCCTCTTATACCCGTATTTTATATTTAAAATTTAGTAAAAGTAATTTAAAAAAGCACTTATATATGTGTAAAAAATCTTAGAGCAACAGTAGTTACAACTAAAGAAGTAAGTATTCTCAATCCACATGGTTTTTAAGGTAAGTTAAATTTTATCAATAGAAACAATATTTCCTTAAATATTCGATCTTTATACAGGGTGGTGTCCACTTCTGAAAAGTCAGGGAAATTAAAATTGGTCAGGGAGAGTCAGGGAAATGCCTGAAATGTTGGTAAAAGTCACGGAAAATCAGTAATATTTAAAAAAGTCAGGGAAATTTCAATCGCAGTTAAACTACAATAGTTTTAACCTGGCATCGGGGAGTGACGCCCTCATTGCCCAACACACTTACACTTGGTGTTGCAGACAGTTACTAACTTCCCCTTCCTACTTAAGTAACCTTGTGTTTCCTACCTATTATTGTAAGTTGTGTTACATTACTTGTTAACATTTCTCTTTTTGTTTTAGGTCAAAGGAGTAGAAGAAAATTTTTGATATAAGTTATACCTTGTTAAAAGGCAATTAAGACTGCAGCATTGTCAAAGCGTTGTGTATTTAATGAACAATGGTTGGACGAACAATGAAATCCTGAGTTTTCTGGTTGGATAGCTGCTGTGAACGGCAACAATGAATCAGCATTTTGTAAAGTGTGCTCTAAAACTTTCAAGCTTAGCAACATGGGGCGTCGGGCATTCTCCAGCCATGGAAATGGCCCTAATCATTTGAAAAACATCCGTGCTAAAATGTCTCAGCTCAGTCTTGCTTCTTTCACTTCCTCTGTGAAAAGGAACTCTCTTTGTAATAACGAACTCGTGCCATCAACAAGCTCAGGAAATGTGGAATCAGTACTTCTAGAAAATATTAAGTCTAATGACTCAAATATTTATGTTGTGAAAGATGATTCGAAGCCCAGTGACCTTAATGCTTATGTAGTGAAAGATGATGTAACAAAGTCGGAAATAATATGGGCCATGGAAGTGTTGTCCAAGCGAATGTCTCTGAACTCTTGTACACAGATTAACAAAACATTTCAGTTAATGTTTCCTGACAGTGCGATAGCTTCAAAATTTACTTTAGGCAAAAGCAAAGCATCTTATGTTATAAACCATGGATTGGCACCACATTTCAAAGAGTGTTTAATGGACAATCTGAAGCAGTGCACTGACTATAATTTGTTTTGATGAATCACTAAACAAAATTGCTCAGTGTGGGCAAATGGATCAGTTTGTTCGTTATTGGGACGTCAATTTGCAAAAAGTTTCCATTAGATATTAAGTAGTGTGTTTTTAAGACGGGCAACAGCTAATGGCCTTTTAGAGAAATTCATTAAAGGGGTACCTCTTCCCTTGGATAACATGCTACAAGTGTCAATGGATGGACCTAACATTAATCTCAGCTTTCTTCAAAAGCTGAAAGATAAACTTAGAACTGAAAATCCAGATGGTAAATTATTAGTTGACATTGGAGTATGGGGTCTTCACGTGGTCAATGGAGCTATGAAAGCTGGACTTGAAGCAGTGAAATGGGATATACATCACTTTCTGCATAACTTGTTCTACCTTTTAAAAGATAGTCCTGCTCGCTGTGCAAGTTATACTATGATTACTGGATGTAAAGATTTCCCTTTGAAATTTTGCACTGTAAGGTGGTTGGAAAAGTTAATTGTTTGACTAGCACATTGCTTATCTATGATCATATCAAGAAATATGTTCAAGAATCATCGGTTTCCAGCAAACAGCACATGTTTCTTGCAGAATTCATGGAAAGTCCACTGTTGAAATGCAAATTGGCTGTATTTAGGACTATAGCTTCAGAGTGTGAATCTTTTTTGAGAAGGTTCCAGAGCACGAAGCTTGAAGCCTGACAAATTAAGTGAAACTGATAGTGTCTCAAAACTGTTAACTTTAGATGTATCAAAAAGTGAAAATCTTCTCTCAATTGAGAAAGTTGATATTGAATTTAGTGCTAAAACGCTATTAAAAGAAGTGAAGTGCTCAGAAAGGGAGAAATTAGAGGTTAAGCTTAAATTTAGGAAACTTGTGACCAGTATGATTGAAAAACTGCGTGAGAAAAGCCCACTAAAATTAAAGTTTGTCCGTGGGGAAACTTGTTTGGACCCAAATATTATAGTGCAGCAGCCGAGTCTAGGCAAGAAGAGAGTGGAAATTGTGCTCAAAGTTTTATTTAGTGCAAACAGGATTTCAGATGACTGTGCTGAAAAAGCTAATAAACAGTGCACTTCATTGTGTGTAGAAGCTCAATCTGCTTTAAAGTCTCAGTTTGATGAATTTTTAGACAGTCATGATGATTCCATTGGATTAGACAAATTTTACAGAGCTCTACTTGACAACCAAAACCAATTCGGTGAATTTTGGGATGTAATAAAAATGTATCTCATTATGCCTCATGGAAATGCTTCAGTGGAAGGTAGATTTTCTGTCAATAAGTCTCTTCTTATGGAAAATCTCCTGGAAGAATCCCTGATTTGTCAGAGAACAGTTTTTGATGCCATTATAAATGTGGGAGGAGTAGAACACATTGCCATCAATAGAAGGCTTCTTTTTGGAAGAGCCTCCAGACGAAGATATCAGGATTATCTTGAGAAAAAATGTGTTCTTCAAAACAAAGAAGAAAGAAAACTAAAGGAAAAAAGAAAAATTGATCATGAAATAAAGGAATTGAAGGAAAAAAGACAAAAAGTATGGAAGGAACTAGAGTTGGAAGAAGCAGCATTGCAGGCAAAGATTTCAGATTGGGAAAAGAAGAAAAGTGGTGTGTAATATAAAAACAGTGACTGCATTCCTACTGCAATATTTTTATAGTAACTGTTTTGAATATTGCGTATGGGTTTGTTTGAGTGTTTCTTCAATAAATGTAAAACCATGAAAAAAAGAGTAAACTTAAAATTAAAAAGGTGTGAGTTGGGCGGCTATGGGGAAGGTGGAGGCTGATAAAAAAAAAATAATAATAATAATTAAATGAATTAGTTATTATTTAGGAAACTTTATACGTCAAATGGAAACACTTTTAAATAATATAAGTTTCTCAATTATCCAATTCAATTTTATTTATTATCATGGCACATATAGTGAAGAACTCAAATAAACCTATTTGTGTAAGGTCAGGGATTTCTTATATATTTGGTCAGGGAAATCAGGTTTGATAAATCTGTGGACACCCTGTTATAAGTATATATATTTATAATATCAAACAACAAGATGCATGTGATTCATATCACAAATTGACAAAAATCATGCTAAAAAATAGTGTTAGTCCTACATTGAATGTAGGGTGAGTAAATGTGTATTTGCAACATTATTTTTGCTTGCAAAGTTAATTTCTTTCAAAGCATGTTAATTTTTGCCTAAAAAGCTTTTTAGGTGTCCTTGATTTCATATCATTCAGTCTGATCACCTTTTCCCTTATACAAGGGAACAATGATAGCATCCTTCCAATCCCGAGGGACCATTCCTAACTCCCAGCACAACTGGCAAATTTCAGTTAACCAGTCAATTATAGAGTCACCACCATACTTTAACATCTCTACTATCCTGGTATTAGCCTACTGAGTGTGCCAGGGAAAGTGTTTGGTAAGGTTATTATTGAAAAAGTACGGGGTCTTACATCATTGAAAGTGTTGGATGTTCAGAGTGGTTTTATGCCTGGTAAAGGCTGCACTAACCGATTTTTGCATTACGCATGATGATTGAAAAGTATCTGGCTGTTGGGAAGAAAGTTTTTACTGCCTTCATAGATTTAGAGAAAGCTTACGACCGAGTGAATAGGACACTTTTGTGGAAGGTATTGAATGAATATGGTGTTACTGGGAATCTACTTAATAGTGTAAAATCCATGTATGCTGGTAGTAGAGATTGTGTACGAGTGAATGGTGTTTTATCAAAATGGTTTTCCATTGGTGCAGGAGTTAGACAAGATTGTGTAATGTCACCATGGCTGTTTAATATATTTATGGATGCATGCATGCGTGAGGCCAAAATAAATAATAGTGGTTTATGTCTTGGTGATATCCATGTGTGCAGATTGCTGTATGCTGATGACACTGTCCTGTTGGCAGAGAGCAAAAGTGAGTTGCAGAGTATGTTGACTCTGATGCACGAAGTTTGCATGAAATTCAAACTGAGTATAAATAAGGGAAAAACCAAAGTTATGGTCTTTGAGAGAGGAATGGGTAGCACTGAATGTAATGTAAGTATAAATGGCACTGTGATTGACCAGGTGAGTGAGTTTGTGTATTTAGGAAGCATGTTTGACAGAGAGAGCAAGTTAGATGGTGAAATCAGTAGGTGAGTGAATTCTTCTTTGAAAGTCATAGCTGCTCTGGGAGGTTTTCACAGGAATGATGGGTTCTCTAGAGAGTCCCGCATGGCTGTGTATGAAACAGTAATTGTTCCTACTCTGATGTATGGCAGTGAAACCTGGGTACTGCGGAAGAAACATATTAGTCGTTTGTGTGCTGGAGAAATGCGTTACTTACGTGGGGTTTGTGGCAAGACACGATCTGAATCTGTGAGGAATGAAGATGTATTGCAGTTGTGTGATGTAAAGCAAAATGTTGTTAGCAAGGTGGAGACCAATATGCTTCGGTAGTTTGGCCATGTTGAAAGAATGAGTGATGAAATGCTTACTAAGAAAATCTTTTCAGCCCAAGTGGCAGGAAGGAAAGGCAGAGGAAGGCGAAGGAAGACATGGGTGGATCAGATTCAGGAGTGTCTGCATGAGAAAAAGATTATGAGTATGAAGTATAAAATATCTTGTGTACAGCGTGTAATGGATATCAGTGAAGCACGAGTTGTATGTCAAGATCACTGTAAATGGCGAAGTTTGATACGGCAACAATAAGTAAAAATATCTGGAAGTTTGTATTTCTTTTTGGAGCTAACCTCTGAATCTCAGAGAACAGCTTCGTGATATGTATGTATGTTGATTTCATATCATTGAGTCAAAAACAACAGTAACAAACATGTTCAGGGTTTTGAATTTGATTTTTTTTTAACTGTGACCTTTCCTGGAACCTTTAAATTACATTTTTTATCACCTGTAAATTTTGCTCTTTCATGTAGATGCCATTTTTTCATTGTTCACTCTGAACAGATTTCACTTAAGCTAGAATCTTGCCATGCTCAGTGGAGGAGTGTGTATTTGCTAGCATGTACCTGATATTAAACAAAATATTCACCTGATTAATAAATCATTAATTTAGTTGCTAATGTCATTCAGAATTTTGAATTTTGTACCTGAAAGATTTTTTGTAGTTGTTCCAACACTATATAATAATTGTAATCCACATGGAACCTGCGTACACTGAACGTGTCACAACACTGAAAATCACCTGCGTGAAAAGGTAGAATTCATTTGTTTTAGTGCCACTTATGTTACCCACATGCTATTTTGCATGGATGGAAATAATTTGTGTTGTGTGTTCATTTAGTTCCACATATGTGGAGATAAATTCATATTGGCCATAAGAAAAGATAGATAGAAAAAAAAAAAAAAAAAAAGAAACATTGTCATTGGTACAGCCATTTCAAGTAATATGACGAAACTAATAATGCAGAAAATTTCACGCATGTTTTAACCAAATATTTCTTCTGTTTCTATTTTATCACTATGACTGCTCTATATCTATTATTATGGGGATATTAATTAAAAAGACAATTTTTATGCCTCCTTTTCTCATGACAAACTCACAAATTCAATTTTTATTGAATATGATTGTTCTTATTAATGACAAGGAATTGTACATCAATTACAGTTAAAATAGTATTAGTGATCCAAATTTCTTGGCGTAGAATAAAAACCAAAGCTTCCAAGTTTTCGCACATCAACCAGATGGTTTTTTCAAGGAAAGTAGACAGCTAACTGCAAACTGGATAATGGAACACTTCAACAATTTGAACGTAATAAAAATAAATGAATAGGCGCAAATGTGATCAAACATTTGAAGAAACGAGGTCACGTTGATTGGTTGCGTGGTACTGTGGTAGAAAACACTGCTTTATTTAAAGAATTGATTCCAAATGCGTGGCATGGCAACTCTAGAGAGATGCTATTGTTGCAAGCCTCACTGCTGGTCAACATTTCCAAGGTTTTGCTAATGGCAGTAGATTTAGGTGTGGAGTATGAAGCTAATTTCTTGATATCATTCCCCATAGGATCAGCGGACTTGAGCTTGACTCTCTCAATAGGGCAGTGGTTATTTTACCATCTTTTGTATCCCTTTTATGTTCGTTGATTCTAATTCCAAATGAACGTTTGGTCATTCCGAAAGCACCTGCCTCATTGAGAAGAGGGGCTTGTCAATATTTCTCCTAAGCATCGTATATAAAGATGACGGAGACCTTATGCCGACACCGAAGCTCATCTTCTTGAGCGCGTTTTTCAGTTGATAGGAAACTTTTGATATGTACGGAATAGAGCCCAGGTAGCAAAGTTGTCGCATGGAAAGATTGACACAGCTGGTTCTGGCTTTTTGGTAAAGTTATGCATCTGGTTCGACGTATATCCTGCCCCAGTGACCAATTTGACAATGTTTTTTAGTTCCGATTCTTTAGAACGAACATCGGAGGAGATGGCAAAGGCTCTTCTAACTCTAGAAAGGAAGAAGGCCATCTTGTGATCATCAGGGCAGAATGAACTGCGGAGCATCAAGTTGGGAACGGAGGTGGGTTTATAATAGACTTCCGTACGAAGGCAATTGCCATGCGATTTTCTCACTAAGACATTGAGATAAGGTGAGGTACCACTGCGCTCAAGCTCCATATTGAAATTGATCGTAGGGTGTATATAATTGACTTTATCGAGGAAAGATGGGAGAGTCTCCTTTCTGTGAAGCCATATGAAAAATACGCCATCCGCATATTGCTGCCAGGTGGTAGGCCTTGTTTATGCAGTCCCACTACGATATCCGGACAGCTACAGGTGATACTACATCGGAATGACCAAATGTTCGTTTGGAATTAGAATCAACAAACATAAAAGGGATACAAAAGATGGTAAAATAACCACTGCCCTATCAAGAGAGGTCAAGTTCAAGTCCGCTGATCCTATGTGGAATGATATCAAGAAATTAGCTTCATACTCCACACCTAAATCTACTGCCATTCGCGAAACCTTGGAAATCTTGACCAGCAGCGAAGCTTGCAACGATAGCATCTCTCTCGAGTTGCCACGCATTTTAAACCAATTCTTTAAATAATGCTGTGTTTTCTACCACAGTACCACGTGACCAACCAACGTGACCTCGTTTGTTCGAATGTCTGATCACATTTGCGCCTATTCATTTATTGTCTAGTCAAGTCCCCACGTTCAAATTGTTGAAGTGCTCCATTATCCAGTTTGCAGTTAGCTGTCTAGTTTCCTTGAAAAAGCCATCTGGTTGATGTGTGAAAGCTTGGAAGCTATGATGGTTCTCATTTGTAACAGTACCTCAAATTTGCTTCTACTTCTTTGAGCTGAAAAAGTGTTCTTAAAAAGTAAAATAAATTTCCTACAAAATTACTTATACTCACAATTAAAAAAGAAAAAGGTGTCAAAGCTTGGTGAGAGCAAAGTATGTTGTATCCCAGTCCTTTAATAACTGTAGTCTATGCTGATGAAAGTTGCAGTAAACTTGGAAAGGGAAAAACTTTCAGAAAGTGTGCAGTAAAATTGGAAATAAAGCAACTTAAATGTTTCATGTATCTTTTAATTTTCATCAGATTTCAAAGATATATATATAGAAACATATTTGAAATACCACTTAGTGTTACATTTAATTAGTTCTTCAAACACACTTCGGTGTTGAACTTCATTACATGGTTGTAAGATTTATTGTATATATCTTTCAACTGTGCAGTTGTGATATTTTGTACTGTTTCTCAGGTTGTAATAATATCGAAGTGCTTGCGGGAAACTTAATAATATTTGTCTGACCTTGAATTATCATGGTTGAATGTCACTGAATATTATTTTTCTTTTTAATTTAAGGTAAAATATTATATAGATAAAAGCTGTAACTCACATTTTCATTTTCCTGGAATACTTCGGGATATTGCACTTTTACTTGTCGGAAGAATAAATCTGCTATAAAGTCTTCTGTTAGCATTTCCAGTTGTCTCTTTGTGAAGATATTCCACTTGGTAAGTTGAGAAAGGTGGGTAACCACTCTTCTTAGTGAATCGTGATTCAAATCAATAAAATACTTCAATATAAAAGGAGATCAAAATAATAAAATAGCAAACAATCAAGCCTTCAAGTCAAAGGGAAATCAATCTGATTAAATATTCAGTCTTCATAATAGCTTAGACTTCGTTTGCCGCTGCACTAAAATTCCCATACTAGTTTCGATTATCATTTTCGTAGTCTTCATCTGTGGGTTATACGATGTGTTTCTCATTATGCAAGTTGTTCAGCAGCCTAGTATCTCACAATCTGCAATATGATTCAACAGTTCCACATTGGCAGAACCTTTTGTGCATTCAAATCTTTGTTTTACTGCGCATTTTTACGTCATGTACGTGTTACTTCTTGATTGGATACGTCCAAATTCATTCCCGCTTTTAAACTGTCTGGTGTCGCCATCTTCTGTATATCAATCGACTCAGTTTTATTATTTTGATCTCATTTTATATTGAAGTATTTTATTGATTTGAATCATGATTCACTAAGAAGAGTGGTTAACCCACCTTTCTCAACTTACCAAGTGGAATATCTTTGCAAAGAGACAACTCGAAATGCTAACAGAAGACTTTAGAGCAGATTTATGCTTCCAACAAGTAAAAATTAAATATCCTGAAGTATTCCAGGGAAATGAAAATGTGAGTTACAGCTTTTATCTATATAATGTCTACCTTAATTTTTTTAATATTCAGTGACATTCAACCGTGATAATCCAAGGCCAGACAAAGATGATTAAGTTTCCTGCAAGCACTTCAATATTAGTACAACGTGAGAAGCAGTACAAAATATCTAAACTGTATAGTTGAAAGATATATACGATAAATACCACTTAGTGTATTTCCAAGAAATTAATTTGCTTTAACCATGGACTTGATCTCTCAAGAACTTGCTTCCATATTGCCATAACGGTTTATGAGCAAGACAGGAATTACTGGCTATACGTGCAAATTGCATGGCATTTTTTTTAATATCAATTTATAACATAACTTCATATCAAATATTGGTATGACATGAGTGAACTGTGCCTAGAGATATTCCACATAATTAGGAAATTAAATGAAAACTATATTATATGTTAACAGTGATCATTACTTACAGATTTCAAAAATGGTAAACATTTTAAACATCACATTATATTTTAAACACCTACCATGCTTTTTTCTCTTTCCTAAACAGAACTGTAATGAATCTCTGGTGAATCCAAGTTATAGTTCTTCCCTGGAAAAAGAAAAAAAATGGGGTAAATGTTTGAAATATAATGTGACTTTTAAAATTTTTTATCATTTTTTGAAACTTGCAAATGATAATGATTACTAGTAAACCATGTTGAAACTGTCATAATACATCGAATTTAATTTCCATGTAAAAGACAAATAGCTATATATATTAGCAATGTTGACATTTTGGAAGGCTCTTCAATAGTTTATTATTATTTTTTTTTTTTTGTATGTTGCATATTTAAAGCAGGTCAAACAATTTTGGGTTTTCTTTTTTTGGACGACAATCACGCTTTGTAAAACTTCTAGACTAGAATGCATAAACTGACAGATTTTACCAAAAACATACAGCTTGTATAAAAATTTAATAGCAGGGTGGGAGGGAAATATAATAATGGTAGAATAACGATGGTAATAATGGTATAATCATTATTATGATAATAATGGTAGAAAAATTAAATCTGTACATTAATTTAAAAAAAGCTAGTATTAAATAACAGCAAGTTGTGCCATGTATTATTATTTTTTTTTAGTAAATATAGATAACAGTCATAAGTGTCAATATGGGCTAATTTGCATAAGTAATTATGCATTCATGGACAATGAAATTTGCGCACCAAGAAGGAAGCATCAGATTGAACTGAAATTTTATGGACATAATGACACAGATGAATGATACACATGATGGCAAAAACAGGGACAATTACAGAGGGATCTGTGGCACGCAGTCCGGTTATCTTCAATAGCATGTCTCACCGCCTTGTGCGGCGATACATTCTGCAATACGGTGTGGCATGGAGGCGTACACATGCCTGATATTGTCCTGCGGCAGACTGGCGTACACATGCCTGATATTGTCCTGCGGCAGACTGGCCTACACGTCTTGGACGGTGTGCTATAAATCCTGGATAGTACTGCACAGCGGCAGCTGGCATTTCAACTGCTCCCGCACATGCACGATAGGGGACATGTCTGGGAAGCGGGCAGGCCATGGAAGTGTCTGGTCATGACGTAGGCAGTCCTGATCAACCTGATCCATATGTGGGCAGGCATTATCCTGCTTGTCTAGCGCACGTGGAATCCCGCCCTCCCGCCCAGGAATGGGAGCAAATGGTGCTGTAGGATCGATTTCATCCACATACCGCTGGCCCATCAATGATTCACATACCACTACTAGAGCTGATCAGCTATCGTAGGCAATGGCTCCCCAGACCATAATGCCTGCAGTGGGGGAGGTGTGGCGCTCAATAGCGAGATTGGGATTGTGCCATTGACCCAGGGACCTCCACACCAAGATATGATGAACATCTGTCCCCAAAACGAAGTAGCACTCATCGCTAAACACCCCACGTTGCTCTGGCTTGGCACCACTGCACACGGAGCCAGTGATGTTCCAGTGTTAATGGCAGCACACATACCGGGTGCTGGGATCGCAGATTTGCTTCCACAAGATGTCAGGAAATGGTTTGTGGGCACCCAGGAGCCACTACATCTGCCTGTATAGTTGACAGGATCCCCGTGGGATCCATTCGTGCCTGGTGCACGATCTGTTGATCCTCTCTACCGGTGGTCCTCCTGGTCCGTCTGGAGCCACTCTGCTGTGTGGTAGGGCCATCACATGTCCACTGCTCCCAACACAGTCGGACTGTATGGTCAGAACGATCCACGTGGCGGGCTATACGTCGTGCCTACCACCCTGCGGTTTTCAACCCGATGGTCAGGCCTCTCTCCAAGTCCTTAAGTTATGTAAATCAACGTCTCTGGTGTCTATCTGGCATTCTTGTCAATCTGTACTCTTGCTTGCGTCAGCCGGTGCTTTTCACTTTCATGGGGCATCGACTACACACCGGTTTATAAGGTTGCCGGTTCGTGCTTGCAGTGCCACCACAAGTTGTGCGGTCATGCGCACTCGCACCAAACGTGCATCATTTGCATACCTGCATGCAGTCTAGCTATTTGCAAAGTTTCACTGCTGTAGCATGTTTTTTTTCTAGGTGCACAAATTTCTTTATCCATGAGTGTATATTTGCACAGTTCAAAATTTTATCAATAATTTTGGCATGCATTTTTACTCTAAAAAAACGATATTTGAGTAAAAGAAAAAAATAATTTTACTTCAAATCAAAAATTTGTGCTTCACTTCAGCTTTATATGGACTTTCACTTAAGGCTTAAGGGTCCTCCATACCTCGTGAAAAATAGCTCAAAGCATGCATTTGCAGAATGAAATTACATATATAAAAAAACAATTTAGAAATCCGGGTTTTTTTTCACATGTGGGATAAACATTGAACCATCTTTCTGCGTTTCTATATTCACATCACTTTGCAGAGTAATATTTTAATTATTATCCCAAAAGTGTAAAATAATGGGCAGATTGAGAATTATTTTTAAAAAGTTATAATTTTGATATCTGCTGGGTTAACAAGCAGAAAAATAGTTTGATATTTTCTCTCGAAATATGAAAATTTGGGAACACATGCGAGTGATATGGTATATTGATTTTTCCATCTGCATGATGCTATATTTGTTTTAATTTCGCATTCGGCGGAATTGAAACAATACGAGGTATAGAGGACTCTTAAATATGCAAATATTTTGTACATGTCATAGTCAGATATTGCTCCACCATATTCATCATGTTACTGACTAGATGAAATTAAATTCACATTTCTTTCTTCGTATGACGCTTCTCACAAAAAATATAGATTGCAGTTTCACAACTGAAATGTCATTCAGATCTTTTCTGAAATTTAAATAAATTTAATTTTAGAAAGGCACTATTGATTTAAGATAAAATTTTAATAAGTAATGATGTGTATGTATGACAGTTGGCCATTGCTGTTGGAAATTTTGAAGTTGAAGTGTAAAAACGAAAAATAAGTCTAAAAGTAATGACATGTAGTCATTAGTTGTGTTTTTGACCTTATAGCCATTTCTGTCAACCAATATAATTACTTTTTCTATTTAAAATGATGAACTACAGACATTGCATTAATGTACGTGTAATTTTAATATAAAGAGACAACATTTATAAATGCAATATTTATAACTTAGCATCTACTATAGTTTTGCATAGAACCCTGGCCCAGTTTCCTCAGGACTATGGCATGTTGATTTCTTGCAACAACTGTTGTTCATTTCACTTGTCATGTGGTGGTTAACGTTTTTGAAGAGTGCGTTCCAAGCACTAAAGAGATATAGCAATGAAGTTGAATCATTTACTAGGGAACGATGGTTTCAAAAAATGTGAAAAACCTCTAAAAAGTCAAAATCAGACACTGATCTAGGTCTTTCTAGCAGTTTTGTGTCATCAAAACAAAAATTGGTGGTTATTCTCCCAACAGTGCAGGGCTATGGAAAATTTATTGAGCTCACACTTCTCAACATACAACCGGTGCTCTTTCAGCTTAAATATAAGAGATCTTCATGTCTGGCCTATGTATGATAGGCCATGCTGACACTGGATGCATTAGATTTCCCAAGAATTATTGTCAGGAATTGGGTCTTTTTTTGTAGAGCAAATCATCTTAGTTATGGGAATGAAAATCACTTCGTGATCACTATCAGAAACAAAACATAACACTGATTACCTGAATTGTTCATTAGGTGTGTCATACAAAATGCCATGTCATCTAGGTTATTGTCAGAAAGGAATGCGGGTCCCTCTTTATCTCATGCTGCACTGGTGTGTATGCTTTATCATTCTGACTCACTATCATGCCTTCTGCTACTGTGGAAGTGTGAGAGTGGAAAATATGCTAACTTATGAAATGTGTGCCATCATTGCACTTAAGAAGCCACTTGGTCTAAGAAGCGACATACAAATTATGTGAGCATTTTCATGCAGATCTTCCATTTTCAAGTATGTCAATATATTCCCTCTGGAAATCTTGTTGAAAAATCCAACGAACTCCTGCTTATGCAAACGTCAAGTCCCATGTGTAAAATTCATTTTCAGATCTTCTGTTAGTAATTTTTTGAATAAAATATAAGACAGCCACACTAAAAATCTGCTCTCATATCTTCTACAGCAAAGATATTCATGTTGATATATTCGGCCCCTATGCTGGCAGCATTGTTCAGACCCTTCCCGTGCAGAAATTTGGAAATTCTGCATGCGGGACACATTGGAAATGATTAAATGTTTAAAAATTTTAAGTCAGCAATTTTTCAATTTTGTGTATTTTGGAAGCTACTTATGTAAAAAATTTCGGTTAGTTTTTTGTTTTTGTTTTTCATCACTTTTGTAAATATTTAAACACTCACATGAAGATGAGCAGAAGTTCCATGGATAAATCCTCAAATAACGAATTCTGCATTATTTGTATTGGGGTTGAAGTCAATAAACTACCCACCTATGTATTAAGTTTCCTGATTTTTTTATTGTAAATAGGGCATCCATAAGTATTTCCCAAAGTAAATTAAATTAACACCCACCAAGATTAAAAAACTTACAGAAAAAAATGAAAATATTCAAGATAAAAGTTCTTCATATTTTATTGCTGAATTTGCAAGCTGCCTGTGTTTTTAGTGCTTTAGGGTTATTTTAACCTTTGGATCCACTTGTTAGGATTAACTTCATGTTTGTTAAAACCATATGGGATTTGGCATTACAAGAAAATATCCATGATTTTCCATTGCTAATGGTTTTCATTATCTAAGAAATAAATGGGAAGCAAATCCCAGGAAGAAATAATTCTTCACAAATACTTGGCAGATGTATTGTGTTCGAGCATAATACCATTACACGACCCAAAACAATGAAGTTCCAAGCAACTGACACTAAGCAGATGTAGTTTAGGAATCCAGTGGTGCTGGTACTAATTGGACGGTGCATGGAGGTCACTACTGCACACTGAATATCTGCAATCGTGACTGTTGGATCACTCAGCGCATGTCTGACAACCCGTCGGTCCTCTCTCTCCGTGGTTCATCTAGGTCTCCCATACCCTTCCTGTCGCTGCTGCATGCCTTGTTCTATCCACTGCTGCCAACAGCGGGCTATGGTGATATCGACACGACCGGTATGGTGCACAATACCGCGCTAAGACGATCCCGCTTCCTGGAGCCCGATGATGCAGCCCTTCTTGATCTCACCCAACTACTCGAATTGCTTCCAAACTTCTCTCCAAGGCATACTTCACTTGCAAAGGATGCAACCAACACAACAGTATGAGGCAGAATGGCAAGCATGTGCGATGGGATGACCTTATATAGCCGGTCAGGCACAACGTTATGACCCCTCCTTGCTCGTGTCACATACACGGCCGAGCATTATACTTGAATCATTTGCATATCTCATGATGTCAAACCTACCCACTACATTTCATTCCTATCAGTTGCTTCCTTCTGGGTGCAACTTTTTTTTTTTTTTTTTTTTTTTTTTTGACGATGAGTGTATAACTTATATAGCTATATAATGCTCTGCAGCTGCTGATATGTTCGTGCCATTTGCTGTTGAATATTGTGAAATGAATACTGGTTCAAAAGTGTCATTTAAATAAGTGCCATTTGCAGAATTCTGTTTAAGTTCTTGAATTATCATTTTCCAAGATGACAGAAGCTCAGTACTATTATATTTGTTGCAGTTTTGTATATTAATTTTTTCACTTTGGTGAGTAATATAGAAAACTATTTTTGTTATTATGATAAAAGAAAACAACAGGAAATACCATTCCTACAAAACTAATAGGATTGAGCTTATGTTATCTTTCAAATTGTTAATTCAAAAGAAATTTTAACAGAATTCTAGAAATGAAACTTAAATACGCTGCCACGGTGGCTCAGTGGTCTAAGCATTGGCTTATGATCATTCGTCCATGAAAAGTTCAGGTTCGAATCCCAGTGAGGCATGGATGTTGTGTTTGTCTTACGTCACCGGCTCTCTCCCTTCCCTGGAACCAGTGGCTCTAAATTAGGGATGGACAACTGCTTATAGCCCATTGAGTTGCTCACGGTGGTCATTAAACCTTCAATCAAAAAAAAAAAAATTAAAAACCTTCAGCCAGTACCCATTTCACAAATTTTCCCAACCGATAGTGCAAGCAAACCCATCAAAGTCTACAAAACATCTGACAGCTGTATAAGCTATATATACAGTATACACATTTTTTTTACTGGATTATCAATATTTGTCTGGAGCAATGGTGCCCAAACACCATGGGAAACAAGACAATTTTGTTGCTATCTTTTCTTGAGAGTAGTACTAGCAGAAACTGAATTGCACTGAAGAGGGCAATCTGTTAAACATCTGCTTACTTGTTTTACTGAATTCTTTGCTGGCTTGTGTGTTTAAATAACCTGTTGATTGTTTTTCAAGTATTTCATAAATGTTACACAGTCATTTTTACACCATCACAGAGAACCAATGAGACTGCCAAATCAGTAGAGTTTGCAGCTAAAGAAAATAATCAAACAATTAGCAGCAGATGACTGTCAATTTTTTAATGCATTATTAAGTCAAATCCATCCTTTTAGAACATATATAATGTTAAGTCTTACAAGTGGATCCAGTGTCAGTGATTACAGTGATTACCAGTGGCATAACTAGCACAACATGCCCCCTTCCCCGCAAGATTTACTTTAGCACTCCTGAGCACAGTAATATTCCCAGGATTTCGAACACGAGGAAACATGTGTTTTATGTGTTTTTCGCGCGGTGTGTGTGTATGTGTGTGTGTGTGTGTGTGTGTGTGTGTGTGTGTGTTGGGCAGTGGTGGGGGTATAGGAAGTCAAGGGGAATGTCTGGAAAAGTAAGGGGGTACCTAGAGCCCTGTAGTTGTAACTTTTTAAGTAATGTTTGAATTTTTGGAACAGAAGTACATAATGCAAATGTCTGCTTCTAAACTTTTAACAGTTGATGTGCTAAACAAATAATTATTCTTTTCATCAGAAATGGCACTGGAGCTTAACTGACTGTGGAGAAAAGAACTGGTCGAATTTTCGATATTTCTTCCCACGCTCCCCTTTTTTGTTTCGCTGATGTTGTGCTCCACTTGGACAGTTTTGTGATATTTTGCAAATGAATGTCATTCACTTATATATTAAAGTTTCCACACAGTGAATGAGATAGACATGCTTACTATGTATAAGGAAGACCTAAAAGTAATAGCAACATGCAATTGTTTTGTCAACAACTAAAGTAAATCACTGGAACAAATCACCTTCTTATACATAGCAGATCTTTAGATGCTGTGAATAAATGTTGGGGCCTGTCATTTTGTATGTAATCATAGGTGACTATTTTCCCACATCCTCCATGGGGAATCCCCATGTGACCTCACATTTTCCCTCAGCAGCACAGAGAGAGGGAAAAAAGTGATTGTAATATTTACAACCCATTGCTGAACGATCATATTATAACCCAGAGCCAAAGGGCCAAATAACTTCAATCTGTTGGGCATCCAGTGTATTAAAAAGGAAACTTGACAGTTACTTCATCATCATCATTGTCAACCATTATCAATCCACTGCTGGACGAAGGTCTCCCCAAGTTTCCTCCACAACGGTCTGTCTTGTGCCAGTCTCCTCCTTGTCACCCCTGCATACTTTCGAATTTCATCCACCCATCTCCCATGTGGTCTTCTTCTGGGTCTTTTCCTGTCCCTTGGAATCCAATCTAAAATTTCGGCTGTCCATCGATGATCTGTCCTTCTGGCAGTATGTCCAGCCCATTGCCATTTCAGGGATTTAACTCTGATCATGATGTCTTCCACTCTTATCATTTTTCAGATCCACGAGTTCCTCTCAGTTATTTAGACAATGCTAAATATATCTTGTAGGAAAATATGAATCTTTGGGTTATTTTTTTTTTTTTGTTCATTTTTGCATTTGTTCAAATTTTTTCATAAAACTATAACTGGCAGCTGCAATACACCTCTTTATTACCTGCGCCCCCACCCCCAGCTGCGAGGGTTGTGGGGGCGATAGTTACACCACTGGTGAATACCCTAAATCACCAATAATGCAAGCTGTTTATTATTTCAGTAATGAAATATGAAAAAAAAAACCATCAGGATTTTCCTGGAGGTTTCTGTAACAGAGAAATTTTAACAGATTTTAATTTGGTCTTTTTTTTTTTTTTTTGTCGCATAAAAATTTCTGAAACCATTGAGTTTCAAATCATTGGTTTATGTTTCAATAATTCCTATTCTTTTTTAAGTCAAGCACATCAGATTTTTTATGCTTGTTTTTTCTGAATGCTAGCAACATACACTCATAAAATTGCAGTTTTTGAATATGAGTAGAAATACTCAATTCAAAATTCTCAATGTTTGTGTATGAGAGCAGGGGTAGAAGTTAAGTGGTTTCAATATTCAGTGGTTGAAATTTGGAATTTCTTTCAATTCTTCCCTAAAAATAATCTATGTACCAGTTTTCCCCTCATATTATAAAAATAATCCATTTTTTTTTAATTTTTTTTTTCAGATCTGAAATCACTTTTTCTCTGTTGCTTTAGTTTGGAATGCAATAAATATGTTCATATAGCATAGCTTTTAAAACATTTTCTCTCTTCATGGAATCCTAACAATCCTGTACACTAGTTTTATGTAATAGCCCAGATATTTGTGCCTGGAAAATCTACATAATTAGTGTCGTTTTCTTGCATGTGTTTTAATATTTTCATCAGAGATGAAATATTTTTTTAAATATTTGTTCTAAAAACTTGTTATTGTAATACTGTTGAAATATTATAGTAATATGAAAAACTGAAAGTCTTTTTTTTTTTTTTTTTTTTTTTTTTCCCCAGTCATAGTCGAACATAATGACTATAAATTTTCAGGTTCCATAGTGCTTTAGTAGGCTGAAAAAGACATTTTTAAAGATCACCTTAGTTTGGATACAGTGCCTCAAATTTAATTTTCGGAATTGTGAAGATCTGCTCCCTTACTTTGCTTTGAAACTGAGGTAGCAACTGATTTTTTTTTTTCTTGAATGTGGGGGAGGAGGTTTTAGTTGAGAAACTTATTGTTAGTTGCTAACCACCCCACCATATTCAAAATTTTCTTATTTTCTTTTGCTTTCTTATGTTTTTAGAAGGAAAGTTATTTTTGCATGTGCTTCTATTAAATAAATATATATGTATAAGACAAAGAAAGGTGGCTTGATCACGCTAGTTACGTTAACTAAAACTTTTACAAAAAGTTCGTAAGTTGGAAGCTTTCGACCTTATCTTAGGTCTTCATCACGCCAATGGAGGACTAAGATTGTTGCCAGATTCTACATTTGAATTTTCCTATTTTTGTTGCCAAAACTTAGAATTGATCTCCAGATTCTGTTATAGAATCAGCCATCCACAGAACTGAGACTTGTTCAGCAGCCTATCCTTCGTGCCAACGCTGCTGTTATCTTATCCAAGCAAAATTCTGTGCCAATCAAGTACTCTTCTTCTTGTTTAAAAGAATTCAGGTCATTTATTCAAGAAAATGACCTAGCCGTATGCAAAGCAGATAAAGTTGGTTGCCCAGTCATCATTGGTAAAGAAACTCTAAACCAAAAAGTGCTTTCTTTTCTTACATCTGCCAACTGCATCCCTTTACAGTCAGACACCACCAACTCACTCAAAAACTCAGTTGACAGATTAGCTAAGAAAGAAACTCTTCAATCCTTCCTTGGTGATATATCACCCCCTCCTTACTTTAGAACTCCCAGGCTCTTCCTGCAAGTGAAACTGCATAAAGCTGGTAACCCCATCAGACCTTTAGTGGAATATTCTTTTTCTCCAGCAGTAAACCTTGAAAAGAGATTGGTCCTCAAATGCAAATCCCTGGCAGCCAACCATCCTCATACAGTTGTCTCTACTTCAAACTTCATCCACAACCTTCCTAATTCCTTTCCTCCTTGTGATAATCTGTATACTCTTGATGTAGAATCTTTGTTTCCCTCTGTACCATATTTTGATTCCTACATGCTCCTCATGAAGAAATTGATTCTTCATTTTGAACCCCCGGTCCTCTTATCAAAGATCTTTATGATTGTTTCCACACTATTCATCAACATAGTTGTTTTGTTTTCAACAAAATTGTGTATAGGCAACAATCTGGTCTCCCCATGGGCTCACCTCTTTCCCTCTGCTTGCTGAAATCTACATGCAACATATTGAAGTTTCCATAATTCCTCTACACCCTTTTCAACCTTCCCTATGGTTAAGATATGTAGACGACATTTTCATTAGCTGGCCACATTCCGAGTCTGAGCTACAGATACTGATCAACTCCATTACAGAAAAATTTCCTTCCATTAAGCTCACTATATCTAAGGAAGTAAATCACAAAATTGATTTCCTGGATGTATCTATCTGCAGAAACGCTTGATCTCTCCATTACTCGTTCCGTCTATCGAAAACCTTCTGCAGCCACTAACATCATTCCCTACAAATCTTGCACCCTGCATCTCTACAAGCTTGCAGCATTGAAGTCCTACATCCACAGGGCTCATATCATTTGCAACAGCCAACTCTCTCTTCAAGAAGAACTCTCCAAAATTTCTACAATAGCCCTCTCTCATGGTTTCCCTGCTGTTACAGTCAACTCCCTCATAAAGAAATATGAAAACCATTCGAAAATCGAATGCCTCCTTCCTCACAAGAAAGAAGACCTGAAATTCTGTGGTTCTGTTCCTTACCATCCTTCCTATGCTTATAAGTTACAGATTCTTTTTAGAAGTTTTGGTTACCATCTTGCCATTAAATCTACCCCAAACATCTTGAAACTTCTACAAAGGGATAGGGACAAAGTTGAAAGCCTGAACCTCCCAGGAGTTTACTGCATTCCTATCTCTTCTTCTACTGGGGATAACTTATACATTGGAAGCACATACAGGAGCATAAGCCATAGAATTTTAGAACACAGAAAAGATGTTTCAAAGGCAATCCCAACACTGCCTTGTCTATTTTGACAATGGAAGACACATCTGCAGTTCCCCACTGGAATCGAAGCAAAACGAATTGCTTCGTTTGACAATCGTTTTGCCCTCCGTTACCGTGAAAGCATAGAAATTATTTTCAACTCAATGACTTGCAATTCCGAATCTCCTCTCTACATTCCGTTAATCTGGAGATCAATTCTAAGTTTTGGCAACAAAAATAGGAAAAATTCAAATGTAGAATCTGGCAACAATCTTAGTCCTCCATTGGCGTGATGAAGACCTAAGATAAGGTCGAAAGCTTCAACTTACAGAACTTTTTTTGTAAAAGTTTTAGTTAACGTAACTAGCGTGATCAAGCCACCTTTCTTTGTTAATATTGTTACGTGTTTTGCCCATAATCGTCATATGTATAAGAAAATAGATTTTTTGTTTCTCGAGTTAGTATAATACTTTTACTATGTAAATTTAATTCTGTCAGAACTTTTGCTTTTCTGATGATTTCCCATATATCCACAAATTAAAAGGTACAAAAAAGTTATGAGATAAGAATTTTTTCTGTACATATTAAAAAATTTATTTTTTACAGCACCATTTTAGTGTTTTTAAACTGTCCATAAAAGAGCAGAAAGGAAATGGGCACTTTCTTTTCTGCTCTCTCTCTTTCTTCATTTGCTAACACTTTTTTTTATCTGTTTGAAGCATTATACACTGAAGAGCAATTGAATTAGAGATACCTGTCTAGTAATGTGTAACACTACCTTTAGCCCTGATGACGGCGGCGATTCGTCTTGGCATGGACTCGACAAGACACCAGAAGCGTTGGGAAGCCATACGGATCCACGACCCCTGAACCAGCCCCACAGTTCACGAAGATTTGATGGAGGGAGGTCAGAGCCTCGAACATCTCTCTCGATGGCATCCCAGATGTGCTCGATGGGATTGAGGTCAGGTGACCTAGCTGGCCAAGGAAGTAAGGTCACATCGGTGGAGTGTTCATCCAACCATTCGGATACAATGCGGGAGTGATGACACGGTGCATTGTCTTGTTGCAGGATGAGGTCCCCAGTGGGATGTTGAAGGCGCACAAACGGGAGCAAATGGTCGTCCAGGATATCCCTGTGAGGCTGACCTGTGAGGGACGATGTCACACGTACCAGGGGTCCCATTTCAGTCCACGTAAACAGTCCCCAGACGAGAATGCTACCCGCACCAGCTTGAAGAGTACCCTGCTGGCAAGAAAGATCCATCGCTTCATGTGGTTTGCGCCGTACTCATATACTGCCATCCGCATGTACCAACCTGAATCTTGACTCATCAGTCCAGGCAACATTTTCCCACATGCTTAGGGACCAGTGGCGATGTTCCCGCGCCCATGCTAATCTTTGCACCCTGTGATGTGCGGTCAGCAGTGGTACCCTCGTGGGACGATGGCTTCTGTACCCCAAAGCGAGGAGATGGTTCTAGATTGTGTGGCTGCTTACACGTTTTTGTGCACCAGCGTTAAATTGTTGAGTGATTTCTTGCACTGTGGCCCATCTATCCGCTGTTACAATGCGAGCTAGCCAATGATGACCCTGCTCATCCACACGCTGTTGTCCACGGCAGTTGGCCCATGCGGGGATGGTTTTACCAGATTCGATGTACTCACGGTGCACCCGTGACACAGTGGCTCGTGAAAATCCCAGTGCCTGCATGACTTCCAAGATGGAGTGACCCATTCGTCGGACCCCGACAATTTGCCCACGATCAAATGCACTTAGATCCTTCGTCTTACCCATACTGCGTCAGACTCTTACTGATTCCCGTCGGATCACTGCATACGTCATGTCGTTTCCGTTTACAGGGCCGCCCACAGCGCCACATTTGCATAACGCCAGCTGTCTCTAATTCAATTGCTCTTCAGTGTAAATATGTACTTGTCAGCATGCTACATTTTCCATGAAAATTTCTCGAACAGAAAGTATTGCTGTAAATGCTTTTATCAAATATTGGTTTATTAGTATTAAAACTTTTTGCCCATATTCTGTCTAACTTTTGTTTCTCTCTCACATAAGGTTCATATATTTGATTTGGCTATGAACAGGCAACTTCCAACATGCAGTTATTTGATACACAAACCTCAGAAGAATGTTTACCTAACTAAAGTCTTATTCAATCCAAATAAGCCACTTCTGGCTGTTGGGGATGAAAGGTAATTTGTCATGTTGAAATGGCACAAAATTTTACTTGTGTAAATAATTTTAATGGATTTTACTTTATGAAAACGAAGCTTATTGTGGAACATCTGAGTTTTATCATTCCTGAATGAATATACACAGCGTGTCTATAAATGGTGGAAACACACTCAATAATTTATTGCACGTAGAGTAAGAGAAATACGATTTACTTATCCATACCATGTGAAGGAAAGGAAAAACATGAAAGTTCACCCATTGTTACTGCCAAGGCATCTATTTCCATCATTCACCGCCAGTTGGCGTTACCTGTCGTACCCCTACCACATGCATAGCCTTGTTGAACGTTGGTGGCTTCCAGTCCCGAGAAGGCATTTTGTGTGCTACTGTTTGATAAGAACAAGTGTGCAACAGACATTCGAAGAAAATTTCGAAGTGCATATAGTAAACAGCCACCAACCAGGAAATCTATTTACAAGTGGCTTTGGTAATTTGTAAATATGGGTTGCTTGTGTTTGGGAAAGAGCAGTGACAGGCCTAGTGTTACTGTTGATAATGTGGAACGAGTGATTGAGACATTCACAAGGAGTCCCAATAAATCAGTGTGGCATGCATCATGTGAGCTACAAATGCCAGCCACAACAGTGTGGAAGGTTCTTCATAAAAAACTTTTTATGAAGCCATATAAATTGCAGTTGGTGCATATGGGCCATTCCATAGTAATTCACCTAAAAAAAGAAAAGTTTATTGCATTGCCGACTTGGATTTTCTTGAAAATTGGTACACCTGTTGCTGCTATAGAGGTGTGAAAATTTCCAAATTTTAAATGACCTAACTCATTTACTTGTGGAGCTACATGACCTTGAACTTCATTGACCTTGCTAAAATGCCTTAAAATCAGTAATATTTGAAATATATTTTCTTTTAGGCATATTAGTGCACCACTAGAGTGTTTAGTATATATAGAAAGGATATTTTTCATATATTCAGAATAAAAATTGTGCATTGGAAAAAGATGAAGTAGAAAAAGTACAGTGCTCCTACAATTTATCATTAAAAATTTTTAATTTTGTGTTTTGTACTGAAAACGAAGTGTTATTTTGGAAGGAAAGGGTTGAGAAACCAAAGATACATTGTTTTTCTGTTATGAAAGTGAGGTCAATTATAAGTTGCTATGCAATAATTTCCTTTGGTTTCTTACCCCTTCTGAGAAATATTTAGGCCTAACAATGGTCCTCTTGGTAAAAACACCAAATTTTAGCCATATTTGCAGCCATTTTTCTCATAAAGGAAAAGGCACATCAACTTCATTTTTTTTTCTAAATTGTATTAGTTATACCTTAGCAGTTCAATAGAAAAGAAGTTTACTTTTGGTTGTTCCTCATATTAATAGATATCCCATTGGTATTAATTCTATAAACTCACCATTCTCCATTTGCAAATTTGTATTGCTTGATAAGTGCAATACAAATAAAGAGGAAAACCAAGCAAAATACTTATTACTGTGTTATGCTGCATCCATAAGTACTGCATTTAGCATTCAATTGCTTCATTTTTTTCTGTATAAAAAATTATTATTGACTTTTGTATATACATACATGACACATTTAGTTGAAATGCATTTAACATGATTTATCATGAAGGACTTAAATTTTCATGGTTATATTTGGGAAATTATGCCTTTGTGGAGCTACTATGAACATATTGTTCAAACTGAGCAATTAGTTACTGCTTTCAGTATCCTCAATTTAAAGAAAATGACCATGTATTTTAGCTGCAGTGTCATCTGATATTAAAAAAATGTGTGACCTATCTCTGTTGCTACTGTTGATGTGGATATGGCATCTAGGAAATGCTTGTAAGGGATCCAACATTTATCTGGTTTTGTTTACCAAAAGAAACTGTGCCATGGGGGATGAATTGAGCTTCAAACCAGAGCATCTTTCTTTTCAAGAACAAATTCCCAGCTACCATTTTTTGTCACATATGCAAGCCACATGACCCTTTGGCAATGATAATGATATTTATATCCAGTATTTTTTATGCCAGCTCCTTTACCTACTAGATATATGTATATTTCTGCCTGATTTGCTGTGTTTGTAGGATGAACAGGAACTCTGAAAAAACAGTAACATGTCTGCACAAATCTGTGATAACTGCTTGTTCTCCCAATTGTTAAAACAGATGACAATTGAGAGAACAAGCATCTGCTGACTATCATGCCAAATTAAACATCTGAGGGTACCGCTTTGAAGGACATATTATGGACATTCAGCACAATATAAAAACAAGGATTTTCTTTTAATTTATTGCACCACAAAGAAAAGTTTAATGTAAGGGCTGAATGATACTTCTTTGCTACCTTTCATGGAAAAAGTCCTTGACAGTATTGGAGGTTTTGATAAAAGGTCAGCTTACAAATATCAATATAAATTCCAATAGATTTGTATAATTATTGTGAAGCAAATTTAAAGGGCATGAAGCTTTTCTTTGTCATTAAAGAGGCTTCAAAAAAAAAAAAAAAAAAAAAAGAGTACCTCTCTAAAAGATTAGCATCTCCGGTGACAATTGAGAGAACAAGAAGTTATCACAAATTTGTGCAGGCATGTTACTGTTTTCTCAAAGTTTCTATTCATTCTACAAACACAGCAAATCATGCAGAAATATCTGTAGTAGGTAAAGGAGCTGGAAAAAAAAAGACTGAATATAAATATCATTACCAAAAGATCATGAGGTTTGCATATGTGACAAAAAATGGTGGTTAGGAATCTGTTCTCAAAAAGAAAGATGCTCTGGTTGAAGCTCAAGTACTCCATATATCCCCCATGGCAAAGATTCTAATGGTCAACAAAATCTAATAAATGTTGGATCTTTTATTTGAAGTTGATGTGCCTTTACCTTTATGAGAAAACTGGCCACCAGTATGGCTAAAATTGGGTATTTTTATTAAGAGGACCATTTTCTCAACCCTTTCCTTCCAAAACAACACTTCACTTTTGGCATGAAACACTAAATTAAAAAATTTTTACCACTAAATTGTAGGAGCACTGTGCTTTTCTACTTCGTCGTTTTCCAATGCAAAATTTTTATTCCAAATATATGGGAAATATCCTTTCTGTAGATACCAAACACTTTAGTGTAGCACCAATATGTCTAAAAGAAAATATATTTCAAATATTACTGCTTTTAAGGCATTTTGGCAAGGTCAATGAAGTTCAAGGTCATGTAGTTCCACAAGTAAATGAGTCAGGTCATTTAAAATTTGGAATTTTTCACCCTTTTATAGAAGCAACATGTTTACCAATTTTAATGAAAATCTGAGTCAGTCATGCAACCCTCATTAGGTGACTTCATATGGAATTGACCCATATGTCAAAAGAAAACAACAAAGAGAAGCATTTTCAATTTTGTTGTAAACTGCAAGGACTGACAGAAGCACGTGACTATTTCTTTAATCGTGTAGTGTTAAGTGATAATGCCGCATTTCAAATTAATGGGAAGGACAACCGACACAATTGTTGAATTTGGGGCACCCAGAAAGCTGTAGTAATAATTGAACATGAGTGTAATTTGCCAAAGATCAAAGTTTTATGCACCTTGTCATGCTGAAAACCATTCAAACCTTTCTTCTTTGCCGAGGCATTGCAATTGGGCATTCCTACCTAGATATGCTTCAACAATGGTTCAGGAAGATAGTGATGACTCAAGTTAATGACTTTATTTACTAGTGAGATGAGGCGCCTCCTCACTTCCATAATGACATTCGGCCCTCCCTTAACACTGAGCTACACAAGCTCTGGATCGGGCATGCTGGAGAAAGAGACGAATGTTTCTTGAAATGGCCGCCAAAATCACTGGACTTAACTCCATGTGATTTCTTCTTGTGGGGCTACATGAAGAAGCCACACCACGATCACACAGGGTCTGCTGGACAGGGTATGGAAAGAGTTCAATTATTGTATAGACATTTGCCATGTCACACATGGCTTCACATTGAATTGTTATGAAGTCATGTGATGTAAAAAAAAACTTGAATATTTTCTCTTTTACAGGGTATGTATAGAACACTGATATCTGTCCTAGTCTGTGTATAATAAATCACTGAAAGTATACCCACCATTTATATTTGTTTTTCAAATGAGCTTTTAATATTTCTGATGCACACACACATTTTGTCATATAAATATTACTTTATTTTGTGATGTTAATTTTTTCTTAGCAATTCTTGTAGACTAACATTACTATGTTTTAGCTAATAAATATAGATGCTAAATTAATATTACACATTTGATTTAATAGATGTTTCTTTGCAGTGTTTCTCCCACCTGAAAAAATTTTGACTACAGAATAAATTTAGATTCTGTTTGGAAACTTATTATCTTTATTCATGTTCACATGTTTTTCTTTATTTGTGGAAGAAATACTATCTTTTTGTTGCAAATGTAATGTGTAAATCAAGTTGACAAAATGATTATTTTCCCTTGAGCTCTTGCTATTTCAATATTTGATGGAAATATGCCAGTTTATAAATGAAAAGTTTATTTAGGAAAGAAGTCTGATTTTACAATTTAAAAGTTTCAAAAGTAAACAAAAATGCAATCCACAAAAACCAAGATTATTTACTTTATTAAAAAATTAATTATTGAAGAAATCTGATTTTACAATTTAAAAGTTTCAAAAGTAAACAAAAATGCAATCCACAAAAACCAGGATTATTTACTTTATTAAAAAATTACAACAGCTCCTGGTATCAGCTGACACATGTTAAAGAATAGAAACACATTAACTGATGAAATAAAATAAATACACTGTAAAGTTTAGATTTAATGGGAGATTTCAACTGGTGTTAGTATTATTTAGTCAAAGTGAATTTCAGGTGGCAGTCAGGTACATATTGTAGTAGCCAGCTTTTAAAATAGAAATTTAAATTTATTGGCATTACTCAGGAACATTTCAAAGTTTTGATTTGTTGAAGAGTTCACTTATTTCTCCTTCATGTTTTCCTCCGAGTGCTTTATTTTCTGGCAGATATTTCTGGCATTTAGCTGACTATTAAGGCCTAAATTACATTCTGAGGTAAAGGAAAAGTAAGTGAACTCTTCAACAAATGAAAATTTCAAAACAGAGTTCTATATCACTGGAGCATAGTGAAAAGAGTCAGAAGTGCAGTTTTTATATGACAGAAAAATGTCTAAACTCTCTTGGTAGCAAGTTAACAAAGTGGTCAATAAATATCTTTCTGTAAATTAATGAATGTTTAAAAATGCCTGAGCTGTTGTGAAGTGTTATCTAAAGTTGAGGAAGCCAGTATGCTATCTATATTCTCATTCTTGCTCAGTGTCAGCTTCATGTTCAGCAGGTCTGCTTTTCATGTTGCAGTATGTGTTGCCATTGCTATCTGGTGCTAAGTATCTGGAAGATCAGCCAGAGTTTTCTCTCTCTCTCTCTCTCTCTCTCTCTCTCTCTCTCTCTCTCTCTCTCTCTCTCTCTCTCTCTCTCTCTCTCTCTCTCTCTCTCTCTCTCTCTCTCTCTCTCTCTCTCTCTCTCTCTCTCTCTCTCTCTCTCTCTCTCTCTCTCTCTCTCTCTCTCTCTCTCTCTCTCTCTCTCTCTCTCTCTCTCTCTCTCTCTCTCTCTCTCTCTCTCTCTCTCTCTCTCTCTCTCTCTCTCTCTCTCTCTCTCTCTCTCTCTCTCTCTCTCTCTCTCTCTCTCTCTCTCTCTCTCTCTCTCTCTCTCTCTCTCTCTCTCTCTCTCTCTCTCTCTCTCTCTCTCACACACACACACACACACACACACACACACACACACACACACACACACACACACACACACACACACACCCCCCCCCCCCCCCCCCAATTTAACATCAGCATTTCTGGATTTGATGGCAAGGTGATAACCAAAACTGGGGGAAAAAAAAGTCTTCCTGTTCTGAAAGAAGATTGTTTGTCTTTATTTTGTTCTTGTATTGTATCATTGAATGAATAATATTTGCTGGAAGGGAATCATGTGAAGAAACTGTTTCTGAGATATGTAATAATAATAATTGTGAGGAATTGAGAAGGAAGCCACACTTTGCATTCGAGATAAGATTAGTTATCTATATTTACTTAAAACCTTCTTTTTTTTCCCTGCCTCCTTTGTAAGCATAGCATGGCCTTCCCAGTGTTCAGCTAATTCTGCCATAATTATTTTTACCTGTTCAAATAATCACACTGGAATAAAGTTCCACACAGCAAAAATCAGCCTCAACAAAGTTATGCCCGAATCAGTTGAACATTGGAAAAGGGACGCTTCCAAAGTAGACAGCACCACAAATGCTTTGAATAAATACAGGTAAATATTCTTATCTTAAATATAAAATTGTATTCACATTTGTAAAATAAATGGAATTTTTTATATCTTTGAAAGTTGGTCTTAATAAGAAATTCACACTTTTTAATCCTGTAGAACAACTCTTTTCACAAGTTTTGCCTTTGGTGCACCTCAAAATACAGTAGTTAAAAACATTCTTTTGGGATTATGAATTTGCTGCTGACCTTTAAAATATGCAGCTAATCGTGCTTCCCATGAAAATGTATATGTATGTACACACACATACAAAATGTATATGTGTGTGCATGTTCACACATGTGTGCATGGACATCATAAACATAGAATCGAGCGAGAGTTTAAACCATGGACATCATGTACACTATGTAGCATTATTTTTTCAGGTAGAACCATTTAATGGTGGTTTTAACTGCTGTAACTTTTTACATGTTATATTTCCTTTGTGTGGAAAGCAATTTCTTGGTTGGAAGTTATTAATATTCACAGCGAATATATATTGCGGTAATCGAATGCGATTCAAGGAAAAATCTTTCACGTATCTCTCGGTTGTAGTTGGTCGATGTTCAAATCTTTGCACTGTTGTTCTCATCTGCTTCTTGGGTGTAGGCTTTTTTTGATTAACTTCAAAAAGTCCGCATGTTTCTTGAGTAGGATATACTTTTTAGTTGAACTACGGGAGGCACATGAAGACAAAGGGGATGTGAAAATTACATTGGAAAAAACGGAAAAATGAATCACTTGTAAAAATAGTCGCATGAGGAATTGCAATCACCAAAAAACTTCATCCGATGCATTTCGGCAGATCTGTCTGCCATCTTCTGGAACCTCTGGTTGTCCGTTCTCTCTGCAGTTTACGTTGAATATGCGACGTGCTCAGTTTGGGAATCTTTGTGTGTTATATATCATCGGATGTGTTGCGTTGCCACTCCTGCGATTTGAAGACTCAGGAATTTTTTCTTTTATATCCGCGTGTTTGCATTGTTTCTGTTCTGTTTGCTTTCCCATTTTTGTTCTCTTCTTCTCTCAGTATCTTCCATGGAATTGGTATTTCTACTCCCCACAAATGTTGCAGTTAGTTTTTTGTTTTTTTCAATTACGATTGCTTCGGTGAAACGGATGGTCTTTTTGGTTGGTTGTTTGCAGATAATTTTGATATTTTCAAATTCTGGCATTGTGTTATTTTTTATGCAATATTGCACAAGTGCTTTTTTTTCCCTCCTTTTTTTCACAGTTCTTCATATGTTGTGTCAATCTTGTTTTTAATTTGTTTCTTGTGCTTCCTGTGTATTTCACTCTATTGCTGTTGTTGGTTGGCTTAATTGGAATGCTATATACTCCTGCACTGTCCAATAGTTTTGTTTTTTCTCTGTTATTGATTATTATATTCTTGTAGTCATTTACTGAAATTCAAATATCTAGATGTTGTTTTTTGCATTCCTTTTTTTATTACATTTGTAACCTGTTTTATATATTGAAATTTACCACACTATTTTATATTTTGCTTGGTTTTATTTTTAGGATGTTTATACAGTACATGTAAATTACTTTTTTGACATCTGAGGTGGTATATCCAAATTTTTAGGCTGTTGTTATTATCCATTGAAGTTCTTTTTCTTTGAAAAAGTTATTGCTGGAATGTGTGAAGGCTCTATGCACTAAACTTCTGGTTGCTAATATTTTATATGCCTTTGAATGGTATAAGTTTGCAGGTATAAGTATTGGCACGTAGGTGGGTTTTCTATGCACATGGTATTTGCAGGATGTTTGAGTTTTTATTTTTGTAATATCTAAGAAATTAATCATATTTTCATTTTCTGATTCCATTGTAAAGTTGATACTTGGATATTTTTCATAGAAATCTTTTTTCAGCTTGTCTAATTCTAAAGAACTGGCATTCCAAAAGAGTTGTGTGTCGTCGATGTATCTTCCATAGAAAAGCACTTTGTCTTTATATTTGTTAAGGACTTCTTCTATTTTCTGTAATACGACCTTTGCAAAGAAAGAAGATAGTGGGGAGCCCATTGGTGCTCCAAACTTCTGTCTGTATATTCTACTGTTAAATTGAAAGAAGTTGTTGTGATAAATATATGTTAACAGGTCTATTATTTCTTTAACTTCCAATTTTTGGAAAGTATTATTGTTGTAAAGTCTTTCTGCTATGATGCCAATAGCTGCCAAGACGGGAATACTCTGAAACATTGAAACAACATCCACGCTGGTCATGACTGTCTTTATTTTATTTATTGAGTCAAATGAACTATGTAAGGTATAATTATTTTTCATACATATTGGTGCAAGTATTTTATATAAATACTTTTCTAAGTTGATTAGTGGAGCATTAGTTTTGGAAACTAGGACACGTGCTGGTTCTTCTGGTTTGTGGGTTTTTAGCTTTCCAAAATCTTTGGGATACCTGGTTGGATTGGTGGATAAACTGAAGTCAGTCTTGGAGCTAAACAACTGTGATTTTTTAATTGTAACAATTTTGTCAAAAGTTTACTTGTTGGATCTCTTTGGACATCTTCTATATTTAGTTCTTGCATTGCTGATATCATTTTTTGTTTTTAAGCTATATTATCAAGGATATGTACTTGCTTGGTCTTATCTGCTTCAACAATTTTTAAGTTGGTGTTGTTTCTTAAAGCTAACAGTTCTTTTCTTTTCTTTCATATTTATACATATCACCAGAATCCTTAGAAGACAAAGCCTTATATCTTTTAATTGAATCCATTAGTTTAAATATGATGGAGTTTTTCTTCAAGGTCTCGAAATTTGACGCAATTTGTTCTAATTGTGGGATGTATTTCTCTGTAGTTTCTAACATTGCTGGAGGAGCAAATTTAATGCATCTATTTAGTGCCCTTTGTTGGATTGGTGTTAATTCTTCAGATGAGTTGTTTATATATATTCTGGTTGGGATATACATGAAAATTTCTTTGTTTTGCTTCTGTTTTGCCTTTTTCTTCTAATAATTTCTTTAATTTGGAAAATAATCTTTGTGAATCTCTTATCTCTTGTTTTTCAAGTCTTTGGAAAAGGTTACACATAATTTTGTTTTCCTTTGTTGATGTCGTATTTTCGATGTTGTTTTGTAGTCTGAAGTACCAAGAATAGCATTTGGCATGCAATCTATATATAGTACTTCTTTTATTCTTAATTTCTGCTCTTAATCTTTTTAAATTGCAGTTTGTTATAATCCTTTGATCATGTTTGCTTAGAGATCTATTTGTTATTCTCAAATATTTCGGAATAACGCTCATATCTCTGCAATTCACTAAAAAATTGAGTTGATTTTCTTCTCTTTGTAATTTTGTTCTCAATCTACTAAATAAATTGTACTTCTGTTGTTCATTCATTTTTCTATTTGTTGTAAGATTCCAAAAAATGAGCCGTTTGTTAGTCTGCAAACGGATTTGTATCAGTTGTTGCTTGGTCAATTGTGGTGACAATATAAAGTGACTGTTGATCTCATTAGCAATAGCCTGTTTATCAGTTATTTTATAAGTTGATTTGGTTGAATATTGCGGCGTAACTGGGCTGATATTTTTTCCTAGTAATAGATTCAGATGTTTCCATGTTAATTTAGGGTTATTTTGAGAGAATATATTAGTGTAGTAATTTCTTTTTAACTTCCAAATATCTGAATTCAATTTGTTTCTATATGTTTTAAAATTCTGGAAGTCAACTTGTAGTTTACTTTTAATAAATTTGGAATACAGTCTATTTTTTATTTATTCGATTTAAGAGATTCCTTGTTATCCATGGTTTCCTATTTTTTTTATTTTATTACTTTTCGTTATTATTGGAAAAGCTTGATCGTATGAGACTTTTAACAATATTGTAAATAAGTTATATGTTATATTTGGATTTTCCGCTGGGAGGAAATTTTCCCAATTTATAGTTTGAAGTAGGTTCCGAAATTTTTCTAGGTTATTAGAATTTATTAATCGTATTTGTTTGTTTATTAACTGTTTCTTCACTGCATGTGTATAAGTGTAAACTGTGAAGATTGGTAAATGGTCACTGATATCATAATTTATAACTCCTGATAAAACTGAATCTTGTGGAACATTATTTGTGAGTGATAAATCAATAATCGTTTCTGTAGTAGGTGTAATTCTCGTTGGATGTAATATTGTATTGATAAATCCAGCAGCAGTTAATATTTGAATAAAGTACTGAGTCTGTGAATTAGTAACAGAAATATTAATATTGAGATCTCCCAATAAAAATCCCCTTTTCCCGGTTAAATTCACATAATTGAATGCCTCTGTTAATTTATCGTAGAACTGAGTTGTATTTGATCCTGGAGGGCGATAGCACACCATTATAATAGTGTGTTGATCTTCTATTGACAAAATTTCTATGGTAGTGTAAGTAAATGTTAAGTTTTTATTAACTGTATAATCATGATAGGTATCCTTAACGTAAATGGTCACTACACCTCCTCTTGAGTGGGTTCTATTTTGATAAAAAATCTTATAACCATCCAAGCCAACACTGTAATTTTCACTGGGGAACCATGTCTCTGTTATACATAAAATATCTATTTGTAAATTAGTAACCTGAATTAGTGCCTCAATAAGAGTGAGTTTATTTAGTAAAGATCTCGCATTAATATGAATAATTTTCAATGAATTTGTGGAACTAAAAGAAAAGATATTATTTATTTGTTGTGTTGTATATAAATTATCTTGCATTAAATTTGTCTATTTGCTTGCTGTTTGTTAGTAGAAATTATAATCTTAAGTTGTAAGAGTTCAAAAGCCACTCCCTGCAACATCTATAAAACCGATATGTGTGATCTCCCCTTCTTTATCAATAATAGGATAGTGTCCGTACTTCATCATCATCATCATTGTCAACCATTATCAATCCACTGCTGGATGAAGGTCTCCCCAAATTTCCTCCACAACGGTCTGTCTTGTGCCAGTCTCCTCCATGTCACTCCCGCATACTTTCGAATTTCATACACCAATCTCCCATGTGGTCTTCTTCTGGGTTTTTTCCTGTCCCTTGGAATCCAATCTAAAATTTTGGCTGTCCATCGATGGTCTGTCCTTCTGGCAGTATGTCCAGCCCATTGCCATTTCAGGGATTTTACTCTGATCATGATGTCTTCCACTCTTGTAATTTTTCTGATCCATGAGTTCCTCTTCTTATCTCTCCTGGTTACACCAAGCATGCACTTCTCCATGCTTCTATGAGTTGTCTGCAGCCTTTGTATGTCTCTTTTAGTTAAGGTCCATGTCTCTGCACCATACGTAAGCACTGGTAGGATGCAATGATCAAACACTTTTCTTTTAAGACATAATGGCATATTGCTCTTGAAAATTATGCTGTTTCTTCCAAAAGCTGTCCAGGCAAGTTTTGTACGCCGATTAATTTCTTCAACAATGTGACCCTTACTTGATATCTGCTGTCCAAGATAAACGTACGTGTCTGTTATCTCCAGCTTTTCTCCATCAAATTTATGTATTTATGGGTATATAAATTAAAAATAGTTGTATATAAATTACCTTGCATTAAATTTGTCTATTTGCTTGCTGTTTGTTAGTAGGAGTTATAATCTTAAGTTGTAAGAGTTCAAAAGCAACTCCCTGTAACATCTATAAAATATTTGCATTTTTGAACTTCACTTTTAGTTGGTAAAGTTCGATGAAAACTTACCGCACGTGGGGCTTGGCTTTCAATTCATATTTCCGTTATGTGGATGCGGCACGGGGTTTTTTTTTTCCATTTGGCCACGGGTCCACTTCTTCTTTTTTTTTTTTTTCCGTTGGAATTTATTTTGCCTCATCACCAAATTAGTTTTTTTTTCCTTTGCTGCATCCTCATTCACTTCAATATTTATTCATAACCCGAGTACTTTCGGTAATACTCCTTT
The DNA here is from genome assembly GCA_039090855.1 of Macrothele yani. Lineage (NCBI taxonomy): Eukaryota > Metazoa > Arthropoda > Arachnida > Araneae > Macrothelidae > Macrothele > Macrothele yani. Next base: position 103,483,863 of record CM077024.1, read on the forward strand.
ACCATCTTCGAGGGGACATTTTGCTCCGACTAGCACGGACCATGTCAGCTGGGCATTTCGGTGGTTCTCGCGGGCTGCTTCTGTCATCGGCTATCGCTTCTTCTTGGGCGTTGTGGCGCCATCTCTTGTTGGTCAGTGATCTCATTTTTCGAACTTTTTCATTTTTTTGCTCAATTTTAATTAAATTATATAACCTCCAATATCGGAAGTAAATTGAAATCTATAAAATAGATATGTGTGATCTCCCTTTGTTTATCAATGATAGGATAGTATATCACAAAGTCAAGCACAATGCAAATCATTTCACCATAAGCACAAACACTAATCACTCTAACATTTCAGGTAAGTATCATATCTCAATTTGATACACAAAAATATTCATTATGCACAAAAAAAAATAATAATAATAAAAGAAAATGAAAAAAGAAGGATAGTAGAAAACCTATCTACTCTGTTTTATTAAAAAAAAAAACGCAAATCAAAACGTAGTTGGAAACCCAAGAAAGCTACCCTCATAGCATTTTCAAGGAAAATAAATGCATGCTCACAGTGTAATGTTCTGCCAAGATATTTCTAATCAGAAATTAATAGGAAACTCAAAAACCAGTTCTTGAGGCATTTCCCAAAATAGAGTCGTGCCTCTATTGAAGATTAAGTGTAAATCATACTGTTATAGGCACTATGTTAGATTTAAAGTAGGCATATATATTATTAGCACCATACAAAAAAGAACACACATACACACACACACACAAATAAACAGTAGGTATAGTTCCTTTTTCTGGCAGTATCAAATTACATTAGGAAATCGTACCTAAGTTTTAGTTACAGTACATTATTGACATCTCACGAACCATCACACTATGAACACAATGGAAAATATTCTACCAAATATAAAAAAATCCTACCATATTGTCAAACACAATATAAGACCTTCCATCAAGGAACCAGACCAAATTTATATAATTCTTCCAAGAAATAAATTTTTTTCCTTGGGTCATGGTCACTCTTCTTTATAAAAACACTGCCGTTTTTTACCCATGCATATTTAATTTTCTCTTGCTGCAGTAATTTTCTTGCACTCCAGAATAAGTGTCTGTAAACTGGGATTAAATTATCATTGATAAATATTTTAGTTGCTGGCAAAGTAGTATTTATTTCTGAGTTCAATATAATAGTCTTTTTCTTAGTTAGCCAACTGTCTCTTGCTGTTCGAGATTTGAATTGTATAATTACAATTGCATTTGGCTTTGGAAAAGCATCATATTTGAGTGGGTGAAAAACATCAGTATCTGTTGGGTGAAAATTTGTAATTCCAAGTTTATCATCATATTTATCAATATAAGTCCTCAACTCAGATTCATTGTTGATTAGTGTTAAGTCAAGCCCATGTAATTCTAAATTCTTGTTTCGGTAATATTGACTTAGTTCATTGATTTCACAGTTTAGTTTCTGAATTTGATGTTGTTTAATATCATTCTCCTTTAGCAAGAAATCCTGTTTTGCATTTAGTTGCATTTTAACCTGGAGACAAACCACACAATATAATATTAATAAACTACAGGTACTGAAAAATAGATTTATAAGACTAATAGACCTTAAAACATCAAATAATTTTCAACCAATCTCATATATTCGGTCAAAAGTGAACCCCAATATATATAATATTTTAACGATAAAGCAATTATATGATTATAACTTGGGAAAAATAATGTATAAAAGAATTAAAAATGGTATACATAATGATATAATAACACTAAATATACATACTCATTACCACAATACTAGCAATAGATCACTACTAATTCCAATGTTCCCACAAACTGAGAAACTTAAAATGAATATAAATTATAGCGGCCCAAAATTCTGGAACTAATTGCCCCAAGAACTAACATCAATTAATAATTTTAACTTATTTAAAATAAAACTAAAGGCACATCTTATGAAATAATTAGTAAACAACAGGCAATTTCGATTGAATGGAAGAAATGTGGGTTAGTGTGATTATAATGTGAGGTGCAAACGTTATTTGTTGTTTATTTATAAATCATCATCATCATCATTGTCAACCATTATCAATCCACTGCTGGACGAAGGTCTCCCCAAGTTTCCTCCACAACGGTCTGTCTTGTGCCAGTCTCCTCCATGTCACCCCTGCATACTTTCGACTTTCATCCACCCATCTCCCATGTGGTCTTCTTCTGGGTCTTTTCCTGTCCCTTGGAATCCAATCTAAAATTTCGGCTGTCCATCGATGATCTGTCCTTCTGGCAGTATGTCCAGCCCATTGTGATTATATAGGGAAGTGTATATGATACTTGTTTGTTTAGATATAATGAAGGCTGTTTGAAGATGGAACACATTGTTATATGTGTTGGTCGTGAGCAAGTACGTGTACTTACCATATATGTGTTGGCTTGCCTTTTCTGTTAAGCTTTATGTTTTTTGTATTCTGGGGAGAGGAGGGCTATGTCAGGCCTCACGGCCTTTTCCCTCCTTTTCCTAGTTGCTGTAGTGGCAACTGAATGAATAAATAAATGAAATGAAATATTATGTACATATTTCTCGATGTATCGAGATTTAAAAAAACAAAAAAACATGTTTTCCATACATATTTCTCGATGCATCGAGAAACATGTGCGTAATACTATGTAGCATGTAGTTTAAAGACATCCTGTTATATGAGATATGATGAGTTTGTGCACACCATGAGGAAGTTTCTTTTTACCTCATAAACCTCTATGACAAGATAATACAGGGTGACAATCAACTTGAATCATAAGCTGGTTAAGAGATAAAAACTGATAAAGAATGGATAATTGTTACTTCAACTAATTTAGCTGACCTGAATAAATTAAAATAGATGAGAGGGTACTGTAAAAATAACAGTAGAATTTTTTTTTGGTAAAAGTTTATATTTTAATATAGAAATGTTGTCATTAACTATCACCCATATGTGTAAGTACTCAAAATCTTAGAAATTATAACACCCTGGAGTGAGAAGCTAAACAGATTACCAGATGCATACATTTCAGTTGCTCACAGATAATGATAATGGTAACATGAAAGTGTTTCATATCTCCTCTATGGCAATAAAATGTTCAATTTTTCTGAGGAATTGGACACATGCATGACAATTAATAATGACATTCCTATGCCAAAAAGTAGTGATCTTATATAACTGCCATATACTTTGAAGATTCAGTCTTCAATAATTTGTACAATGTTAAATACATATGCAAAACAGATTTCTCTCGTGTTTTGTTTTTTCTAGAATTGCATTAGTAAAATTATAGTTTGCACCTCTATTTCAAGTAAATTGAAATTTCTTTCACAAACAAAGCAACTCATGCAGTTTTTTTAAATCACTTACACAACAAAAAAAAGGGGGGTGGGTAGGGGAATGGTGTCCATCACTTTATTACAAAGTATAGTCCTGTGGAAGTTTATGGGGAGGTAACCATTCTAAAGAAGAGGGGTTTCTTTTATTATTATAAGAGACTGACTCACCTTCCCGAACTATAGACATTGTGTAAAGTAAATTACAAATTGGGGTACAATAATTTCCTGATATAAATGCATTCTATAAGTTATGTGCCTTGCCTTTATCCTTGGACAGTTAAATTTGAGCAGTAGAACTTATTCAATTAGCAACTCGTTAGAACCTTTTAGTTAAGTCCTATTAGTTATTTTAACATGCTAGCATTGAAATAATTTCTTAGTCTTCATTTTAGTTGAGTAATATACTCACCCTTAGGAGTGACTCCTTTGTCGGCATGTATCTAACCTTCAGTCTTCCCAGCCATAAGTGAAGTATGCTTAGCAATACTAGCATTTTGCAACATTTTCAGTTATCAAAATTTCACTTTACCTACTTCCTGTTTACAACCATTGAGTGAATTGCAACATGTGATGTTCTTTGTAATGTTGGAACAATTAGTTGATTAGTCTACATTCTGACAATTCTTGCTCAACTGCTAATTTTTTCCAGTAACTTATGCCTGAGATATTAGATGCCATACACTACCAACACTGGGAATAAATTTCACAGTGCCTTTGAGTAACTTGTTTATATTAAAGATGACTTTTACTAGAATAAAAATAGTAACATTTACCACAATTAAATGTTTATTATACATCAACTATAATTTTGCAGAGCGTTTGGCCCTGCATTTTTTTCTCAACATGAATTGGTTTTCTCTTTTCTGTGTGGATCAGGTCAGAGAAAAGATACCAAGTGACTATCTCTAATAAAATGTGCTTGCACTTTTTTGTATTAGTTGCAGATAAGCATTGTTTCACACTTGTGCATCAACATAGTGTTCAGGAATGTTATTGGCACATACCACTGAAAATTAAAACTAAAAAACAATACTGATTTGTAACAAATTTTCTGCATCTCATTTGGTTCATTGCAAGAAATGTAATAATTTAGATACATGTTTTTGTTTTGTTTTTGCACTATTATGTATTCCACTGACACTTTAAAAATGACTGTCTTTTTTAAATTCTTAGGGGAAATATCCATACTTTCAAATTGTCACCAAACCTGAGATCATCCTTAAAGGTATGATGTTTATTTGGATTATTTGTTATTATTCCCATAATAATTTGGCTTTTTAATGGTTTGCCACCAATTCATTTGTTTTCCCAAATAACTAGAGATGTGCACTGAACTTTTTTATAATGAAACAAGCATGTGTATGTACTACACATTTTATTTTGGATTTCTTGTGTCAGCAAATAATTTAATTATTATTGCATGTTCTGTTATTTTACTTTTCCTGCTAATTATTTGATTCCAGCAACTTTTGTACTACTCTTTCTTGCTTTACAATTCTGAGAGCAAGTTCATTCAGCTTTTGTTTTCTCATAATTTTTTTTCTCTAGAGTGAAGACAGCACTTTTTGTTTTTGCCATCAGTAATTCCAATGAATATTTTGCAAGCACTGCATCTTCATGTGGGTAAAAGTAAAAAATGTTCCTTGACAAAAGAGTTTATTTTTTTGCTCATTTCAAAACAACAGGGGTCCGTCCCCGCTGTCAAATGCATTCTTCGCAATGTGCGCAAAAAAAAATTGTTTTGGCGATGGAATAAAAGTTTTGGCGATTACATTTTTGCACTATTATGAGATTTTGGTGAAGAAAAAAATTGAATTTGGTGAATGGATTGGCAAAAACTTCTGAGACCAAGTTCATTCAGCTTTTGTTTCCTCATAAATTTTTTTTCTCTAGAGTGAAGACAGCACTTTTTGTTTTTGCCATTAGTAATTCCAATGAATATTTTGCAAGCACTGCATCTGCATGTGGGTAAAAGTAAAAAATGTTCCTTGACAAAAGAGTTTATTTTTTTGCTCATTTCAAAACAACAGGGGTCCCGCTGTCAAATGCATTCTTCGCAATGTGGCAAAAAAAAAAAAAAATTGTTTTGGTGATGGAATACAAGTTTTGGCGATTACATTTTTGCACTATTATGAGATTTTGGTGAAGAAAAAAATTGAATTTGGTGAATGGATTGGCAAAAACTTTAAAAAAGTCAAGACACCTGCTGGAACAGTATTAGTTTTCTTTGCATAAGTTAAGTGTGTTTAATGGTGATGCAAATGCATTTTTGTTTCCACGTACACATGTAGCGGAACATAATTCATAGTTTTTATGAATATTATTTTTATTTAGAGAATAGATTTTCCTTGATGCGGCATAGCAAGTGAGGTGAATAATTTTTCATTAGGGCTGTAAATATTGTCCATTTTTACATTTCTTTTTGTCTTTTTAATCACGTAAGTACACCAGTGTGGAAGATTAGCTGACAGTTCCAGTTGGTCATTCAACCTAAGGATTCTGGAACAAAACCCAGTGAGTTGGGGTCTTTTCGCCAATGCCACACAGAACTAGCTGGCACCTCTTCAAGATTCACAGAATCGTTTTAGCCCAAGTGGCAGAAAGGAAAGGCAGAGGAAGACCAATGAAGTCATGGGAGGATCAGATTCAGGAGTGTCTGCATGAAAAAAAGATTATGAGTATGAAGTATAGAAGATCTTGTGTATGGCGTGTAATGGATGTCAGTGAAGCCCGAGTTGTACGTCAAGATGGCTGTAAATGGAGAAGTGTGATACGGCAACAGCACGGAAAAATTATCTAATAATTTCAATTTACTTCCGATATTGGAGTAAATTATAGCTAAAAGAAAACAAATATTCAGACTTAATGCTCAAGTTTATGAATTATGGAAGCTGATAAGGAACTCAAAATATGCACAATTTGATGGCACTTGGAAAGATCGCATTTTGGATACTACGTTCATCGAAATTAACGAAATTGCTAACAAAGAAGCCAACTCCAATAGCGTTACGGTAGATAAAAAATTAAATGCACTATTTGATGAACAAAAATTAAATAAGGAACCCATAAATGAATATAATGTATATGAAAATCGGTCTGATAAGAATTTAAGCTTTACACAAAAAGCAATTTTACAAAAAAGGGAAAAAAATTTGCCTTTCCACAAGGCCTCCCTAAAACTGAAGAAATCATCCCTTGCCTCGAAGATATTCTCAAAAATATTCCAGGCGCAGAGAATAAAACTGAAGTAGAGAACAAATTATATAGAGTTATTCTAAAAGAATATAATGCCAAAAACAACAAAAACTTCTATATAGAGAAAAAATTAAAATATGAAAAAAAAACAACTATTGGAATTGAAAAATGGCCCAGATATCAAATTCTGTGAAGCAGATAAATCTGGCCAAATCATTATTCTCAACACTGATGAATTTGAACAAAAAATGACAGCAGCAATCAATGGATTAAATTGTACCGAAATTATGAAAGACCCAACTGATAATCAAATTAAATTCTTAGCGGATATAAGAAATCATAGCACCTTACCAGATGAAATCAAGCGCTCTTTTCCACCAATGGGAGCAGGCATACCACGTATCGTTGCAAAGATAAAAACGCACAAGGATGATGCTCCAATGAGACTGATAGTTTCAAAAAAAAACTCACCATTGATAACTTTAGAGAAAAACATTTACAAATTCCTAGCACCCTTTTTCATGAACAACAAGTTCACCATCAAGAACACATATGAATTTATAGAGAAAATTAAAAATGTAAAAACTGACCTAAAGGACTTAAATATGGCAAGCATGGACGTTAAAGCATTATATCCAAGCACTCCTGTTCCAGATGCTATTGAAATTATCATTAAGAAGTTGCAAAATCTTAAAATTTTAAATAACACACAAATTCATGAATTCAAAAAGTTTTAGTCTATTTATATGAAAATAATATTTTTACATACAAGAACAAAATATTCAAGCAAAATTCAGGAGGCCCAATGGGCTCACCATTATCAACTCTATATGCTGAGGTTGTGATGAACGAAATTGAAGAAAATGTCCTGCATCGTATGGAAGAAAAACCAGAAGTGTACTGTCGATACGTGGATGATATTTTCATTCTATCAAAACTGAACGAAGAAGAATTAAAAAAAACTAACAAAATGTTACAGCGCTTTATATCCAACTATAGAACTCACTGTTGAAATAGAAAAAAATAATGCATTAGCCTTTTTGGATGTACAGGTTATCAAATCCACAGATAAGTTTCTATACAGGGTTTATCGGAAAAGTTCATTACGTTCCGGTCCTAATCCCGTACAATTCAGCACATCCTTATCCTCAAAAATGCAATAGTATAAAAACCTTAATTAAAGAGCATATACGCATTCTGAAAATAGTCAGTTCATCAATGAAGAAATCAAATTCATAAAAAAAATTGCAGGCAGCTTTGGTTATCCTAACCATTTAATAAAAAAATGGGACACTGAAGTAATAAAGAAACTAAAAAATAATGCTGTAGTAAATAAAAAAGAAGTCAAATATTTAAATGGTTTTCCTTACGTAAAAGGTACTACCAATGAAATTAATAACATTTGTAAAAAACATAACATTCAAATTGGAGGAAAAGTAAACACCATCAAAAATATAGTAATAAAAAATGAAAAAATAAAAATGTTAGAAAAAGCAGGTATTTACTCAATTCCTATTACTGAAAATCCTCCAATGGCTTATAATATAGGAAGTACCAAAAATAAGCTTAAACACAGATTAAAACAACACGTAAAAAACTGGCAGAAAAAAGAAGAAAAAACAGCACTTATCCAATACTGTCTAGATAACCAAAAATATCCAAAATCCGAAAATATAAAAATCATTAAAAGCTGTAAATCCGAAAAACACCTCAGAATAGCAGAGTCGGTAATGATTGAAAAAAATAGGACAAAAAGTTTGCAGCCATAATGACCCTAATAATTTTAGAAACAGCTGGAAGAATTTAATTAGAATTGAGCAAAAAAATGAAAAAGTTCGAAAAGTGAGATCACTGACCAACAAGAGATGGCGCCACAACGCCCAAGAAGAAGCGATAGCCGATGACAGAAGCAGCCCGCGAGAACCACCGAAATGCCCAGCTGACACAGTCCGTGCTAGTCGGAGCAAAACGTCCCCTCGAAGACGGTAAAGGAATTTTACTGAAAGTACTCGGGTATGAATAAATATTGAAGTAAATGAGGATGCAGCAAAGGAAAAACTCATTTGGTGATGAGACAAAATAAATTCCAACGGAGAAAAAAAAAAAAAAAAGAAGAAGCGGACCCGTGGCCAAATGAAAAAATCCCGTGCCGCATCCACGTAACGGAAATATGAATTGAAAGCCAAGCCCCACGTGCGGTAAGTGTTCATCGAACTTTACCAACTAAAAGTGAAGTTCAAAAATGCAAATCTAATAATTTGTATTTCTTTTTAGAGCTAACCTCTGAATCTCAGAGAACAACTTAGTGATATGTATGTATGTATGCAAATATTGTCATGGTTAAGAACTTCTAGTATCTGGAAATTAACAAAACACACTGTCTCAGCATATTTTTTTCTTTTTGCTGGATCATGTACGAAAGACACAACAATGATCTCTTTGTGTTTGTGGGTTAAATCAGTCTTTGCAGGGTGAGAAACACATAGGTTATGCTAAAAAAAAATGTTTCTTGTTTTTTAAAATTTCCATTAAAAACTATTATATTTGACATGTTTTAAATTCTCTAACCCGATCAAACAAGTTTTAGAAATTTCCATCAGGTGTTACATATTTTTTTTATGTCTGAAACAGTAATAGTGTGATTTTTATGGAAATATTAGTATCAACAGAAGAACAATATGATATTGAATAAATCACTTGAAATTATCAGAACACAAAGGACTACCTGCCTTACCACATCGTGCCATACAGTGCAGTAGCCATTCAGTTTCTGCAGTAACATCTGAGAAAGTGAAGATTACATCATCAAAAAAGAGGTCAACATGCCACGTACCAGGTATTATTGCTGTAACTCATAATCAGTGCTGGAAGTATTATGCTGAGTACTGTCAAGGAACTCAGACACTAGCTTCAAAAGACTCCTGAAAACTAACATCAAGAGAGGCAGAGAAAATAGTGTGAGGCAACAAACTTCAGTTTCATCTGGAGATTCTGGAAAATCAATTGAAAACAGACAGACAGATAACAAACACAATTTGACTTCTCGATGCCAAACCGAAGATGCTCTTCATATGACGTACCAAATTCTTTGAATTGTGCAGGCATGTGATTCTTCCACTAATTAGCAGAATTCCATGAATTTACTTTTTAGGAAAAACAGAAATCCGCTAAACTTGTCATTTGCGATCTCAGGCTTTTGACAAAAGTTTGTGATTGTTGATATGTTGGAAAAAAATCAGGGCAAAAGAGAGAGAAATATTCGTTGGGTAGGTGGAGATATTTCAGCCATAAGGCGTAATCTTTCTGTTCCTGCGTGGCTGACCGGCAGCTCCGGGTTGACGCTTCTGCTGCTGCTCAGCCAACGAGATTGCCGCCGGTGACGTCACTTCAAACGTCATCTCGTTTTGTTCAAAACCAGTTTTTTAGGGGAACACTCCACTGTTTCAGTTCACCTCCGTCCTTTCCACTGCTATTTGTTTTATTTATTTCCTGGGGGCAAAATCAGTTGAGAGATTGGGTGGAGCCCTGAGCCATTGTACGCAAAGAAAAGAAAGAAAAGTTCTGTTCACATGTGATTGGACATTTACATTACGAACCTTCTCTCTCACTGGCGGGCAAAAATGTCGTAGGCGTCCAGTGATTCCAACCATTGCGGATTTCCCCCTGGGATTACGGAATTACGGGTGACTAACGAAAAATTACAGAAATTCAGATTTTCGCTGTTATTAAGAGTGTTTTACTGGTTTTGTAATTAATCAATGTAACAGCCTCTGAACAAAGTTCGTGATGCAGCTGCTTATTTTGGTTTTACCAAGGAGGAGAATTTGTTTTGCTTGTTTGAAAACTAAGTGGAAAGAAAGTATTATGCCAGACCTGAATTACGTCGATCCGGCGTGTTTTTTTTTTCGCTGTGGCATGATTATATCGTCCCGAAGCCTCTGAACAAAGTTTGTGATGCAGCACTTTGTTTCTTTCTTTTTCTTTTTTTTTTTTTTTTTTTTTTTTTTTCGAGGAGGAGGAATTTGTTTTGCTTGTTTTAAAGCTAAGTGGAAAGAAACCATGGCGCCGGGCCCGGGATTACGTCGGCCGAAATCTTCTGAACAAAGTTTGTAATGCGGCTCTATTGTTTCTTTCGTATTATTATTTATTTTTTTTTCTAGAAGAGGAGGAATGTGTTTTCCTTGTTTGAAAGCTAAGTGGAAGAAAGAATGCACGGCGCCAGGCCGGGATCAGAACCGATTTACACAGAATGTGACCCTAGGCACAGCACAAGTTAGCCCCCCACCACCACCACCCCCTCACCCCCTCCCATCCACATTCTTGAAAGAGTAAGTATATTTGTCACTACTAAATATTATGAATTAATTTAAAAGTTGATTTAATAAATGGGATACTGTGGGGGAAAAATATGAAATACAGTAAAACCTAGAAAATCCGGCATCAACGGGACCAAACGAGTGCCAGATTTATGAAAATTTCGAATTTCTGAAGCTATCCAAAAATTGTGTAACGAGCAATACGTAAAACTTACATGTAACGGGTCACTTTAACGAAAATTTGCGTGTCAGGTCGCGCTGCTGATCGCATTCTTTGCAATTTGGAAAAAAAAAAAAATTGGCGAAAATATTGGTGATTACCTTTTGGTACTGTTTATTATAAAACTCTGTCAAAAAAAATTTAAATTTGGCGAATGGTTAGGCAAAAACTTGAAACCGCTAGGGCTGGGCAATGTATCGATACATCGTGAACACCCGATGTGCATTTTACATCAATGTTACGATTTTCAACTGACAAGACTACAATACATCATGAAGGTGATTACCGCGATATGGAAGGCCGATGTAGATGTCATTACACGATCGAGTCCACATACTGCCGCCACCAAGCACAGATCATCATCACACATTCGACACGCATTCAAATGTACACGCCGATTCGTCGCCTCATTAAGGCCACGTCACTTCAGCGTGGCCCAATGAGATGACGAATTTAAGAAACCTCCTAATGTTACACGTAGGCAGCTATCGGCAATTCGCACGCTGAGAACGGATGATCTCGCAAAGTGTTGCTGAGACGGTACATCAGGAGATTTCCATGGTTATTGGGGAAACATCGGATGTTCTCACGAAAACGAAATGCCGGATTTCTGAAGTTGCCAGTTTTCTGGATGCCAGATTTTCGAGGTTTTAGTATATACTTCTATTAAATCTTAATGTTAGCAAGTAAATTCCCACTTAAAAATGTAGACAGGTAAGTAAAACACTTTAATAGTTCAGTATTGCTATTTTTGCATTTAATTTTACTTGCTTCTTAAACACACACACATATAATAAAATTAGCGATAATAATGTTTGATATTTGCGTTTGTCACATTCGTTTTATTTGTGTGTATCTCGGAACAGCTTTTGGTGTTTTCAGTTAATTGGATGCTTAGACAATCACATGCCTGATTGTGGTAGAGTATATTAGGATTTAAAAATTTTCAACAAATTTCTTGATAACTTTATTTTTCCTCTTCCAAGCCATAGGTTAACACAATAATATAGTCTTACAAAAATTATTTGTAAGACTATATGCAGAGATATAGTCTTACAAATAATTTTTTTATTTGTGTTGATATCAATTTTTTATTTCCTATGGTATAATATTTCTGTATTTATGAAGAGTTACAAAAGGAATTTGTTTTGGCTCTCAAAAAATAATTATCTATGAATTGAAACCATTCATTAAAATACCCTTAATTCCTCTGTATCAACCAGATTCCTTTGTACAAATGTTAAAATGCTTGCAGTCAAACATTGTAATTATCAGTATTTTGAATATGTATCACTATCACTGATGACTCAGTAGCAGTATCCTAGCTTTTAGCATTATCAGATGGTTTCATCTTGATCTACCAAAAACTACACTAAATCTGGTGGATAGTGTGAAATGACTGCAAAGGCCATGTCAGTCTGTGTGATGAGTATCATGCAGGAGATGAAGAGCATATCTGATTTCGCTATCAAATATTATGTATATATATGCCCATACTTTTGGTTGGAAAGCTTTTGGAAGAAGCAGTACAATTTTTAAGAACAATATGCCATTATGTTTTAAAAGAAAAGTGTTTAATCAATGCATCCTTCCAGTGCTTACTGTTTACATATGGAGCAGAGATATAGACCTTAACTAAAAAAGACATACAAAGACTGCAGACAACTGAAAGAAGCATAGAGAGATGCATGCTTGGTGTAACCAGGAGAGATAAGAAGAGGAACTCGTGGATAAGGAAAATGACAAGCATGGAAGACATCACAATCAGAGTAAAATCCCTGAAAATGATAATGGGCTGGACATGTTGCCAGAAGAACAAACCACTGACAGACAACCAAAATTTTAGACTGGATATCAGGGGACAGGGAAAGATCTAGAAGAATACCACATGGGAGACAGGTGGATCAAATTTGAAAATATGCAGGAGTGACATGGAGGAGACTGGCGCAAGGTAGATCGTTGTGGAAAAAACTTTTGGAGACCTTCATCCAGCAATGGATTGATAATGGTTGACAATGATGATGATGATGATATGTCCATACTGGTTACTGCAATTTAAATAACTGAACATATAACTTTTTTCACTATGAAGAAAAAATATAAAAGCAGTACATGCTTGAAGCGCAGCATGTAATGGAATGTTCACCAGAAAACCACTCTAAGAAGTCATATCAGCGCAGTGACAGTCAAAATGTGGAAACAAATAAAAGCAGTGGAGTCTGATTGCATTAACAAGCAATTACAGATATAGCAGAACAATAAAACTAGTTTATCCATGAGTCTGCAGAAGTCTGCCAATAAAATGAACAAATAAAGTTATTTGATTGTTTCTACCCCATTTTTTTAACACCTTGAAATCCGTATAGTCATTGTGCTTCATGCAGCAGTTGTATGTTGGCTACATGAAGCTGGGAAATCAGTTCTTGTGCTGCAAAGAGAGGAACAACAATCCACTATCCCTGCTGTTCCCAGTATTTAAACCCAGGCATAACAGTGTGATTTGTCAGTGTTCAGCACCTTAGACCACTGAGAAACACTGTTATAATTATTTAATCTTTTTATTAGTCCAATCAGGATAATTTTCTGAAGATCGCTTCAGCATCTTTTAAGCTTTAAATGCCATTTCAGAGAGTGAAGAAACTTAAAACACTGTGAAATCACGCATATAAGACCTAAAAGTATAATGTCTTAACATAATTTGAATAAATAACAAACAAAATGATGTGGTTATCAATCAGTTTTGATAATCTGGTGCCTCATTGTGTTTGAAGGAACTGAATTATTAATGAGCCATTGTGGTTTGTTTTTTTATATTAATAAAACATGTTATAGGAAATAAATCTTTCCCCACAACTTCTTAAATTTATTCTGAAAGACAGAGATTCTATTTAAACCCCTTGATTCACCAGATGTTTATATTATTCCAGTCAACACCTCCTTGGGTGTAATGTTTTGCATTGAAGTTACTTATTGTAGTTTTAATTCAAACATGGTGCAACGTATTTGCGACAACTATGTTGTATTATCTTAATATATATGGTTCAACATATTTCTGATGCAAAAAAAAGGTAATCCATCAACTTTATTATCATTACTAACTATCAGTGACACGTCTGCTGTACCTGATTGGGAAAACATGAAATGTCTATCACCTTTCATTAATCAGAAATCTCTTACATATTGTGAAAATATCAAAATTTACCTTTCTCATAATACTTGTAACACAGACTCATTGAGTCATATTCCTATCATTTGAACACCCATTCTAAAATCTGTCAACATTTGAATCAACATGTGTTGCTGCCTCACATTGTTCTCATGCATTCTATGACTAAAGGTTGCAGTCACTACTGAAACATCTCTCTAATAATTTAATTTATGTTACTTAAAAGTGTAGAGTTCATTTCTAATGTGAAAGACAATAAAAATAAAAAAAATAAAAAGTGAACTCCGTTTATTAGGTGTAGAAAATAAGGGAAACAAAGATGCTAGCTTTCACTACCTCCGGGTAGCCTCATCAGGCATTTAGTAGTTAAAGATCGCAGAAGCAACCGGAACAAATGTATTTCTGAGAATATAATTAAATTCAAAATAAGTAACTTACTTTTACTTAAATTCAAAATAAGTAACTTACTTTTTACTTATTTTGAATTTAATTATATTCTCAGAAATACATTTGTTCCAGTTGCTTCTGCGATCTTTAACTACTAAATGCCTGATGAGGCTACCCGGAGGTAGTGAAAGCTAGCATCTTTTGTTTCCTTATTTTCTACGCCTAATAAACGGAGTTCACTTTTTATTTTTATTGTCTTTCACCCGTTTCTTCATAGATCGTATATATATTTGTTATTCATTTCTAATGTTATATAGGAACACTTTATGAATCACTTTATTCACGTGTTGTAGTTCTCACTTCAAAGGCTCAGATATTTTGAACCCTAGATGAGATATGGTGCTTCCTTACAGCCAGCACCAACCAATAGGCATATCTTATACAAAAAGCACACCAATATTTGTTTTTTAAGTAACACATCATGCTTGGGATCAGTTTGTGAGGAATGCAGATACATATTTCTAACATGGGTTTGAACCATTGCCTGGTAAGCAATCTCTTCTTTGGTAGTAAAACAAAGGGTGATTTATCTAAAACAAAGGGTGAAAAGTGGCTGTGTATGTATTGTATTCTTTTTGCATTCAGCTGCAAGCCAATTTTGTTGCATGTATTGAGAATCTTTACTCACTCTGAGAGTTAATGCCAATGAACATTTTGTGAAAATGCATTGTATAAATATTTATAATGTAATTTACTTATTCAGACTGATGTTATGCATGATGTGCAGCTTTTGTTTTGTTTTTATTTTTGAACAGAAAGTCAATAGTGATGGATCTTTTATACCAATAATTTATTACCTATGATTTTAATAACTTATTTTTATTAAGACCATTCAGCTACATATCAGCCTTGATCACACTGACAGCATGAGTTCACATGGTGGATCATACTCGCAATCCTTTTGCCAGTAGAGATTTTCAAATTATTAGAAAGTTGAAAAGTGTGTTTGAATTATAATAGTTTGTAATTACTTTTTTATTTGGAGGTCCAACAAATACCATGAGCTACAAGCAATCGCTCATCCCTAATTTAGGGCCATTGGTTCCAGGGAGAGCAGAGTGTCAGCGCCATAAGACAAAGACACAATCCCATACCTCACCATCCCAGATTTGAGTGCAGACCCATCTCTAATGAATTACACGGTTCTACAATAAAAAAAAAATATATTTTTTCTAAGCAAGAGTTGTGTGCCTCTTAAAGAATGTTTACATGCAGAATTCAGATCTGCACTTAGATTTTTCTGTCAGGGATAGTTTTCGAGTTATTCGATGTTTTATTTGTCTGTAATTTCTCATTTTATTCCTAGATGTACAATGAATGATAGGAGAAAAAGTGAGTATTCTTAGCTTTCTTAGTATTAAAATAATTATATGTTGATACAGTACATTTTACAGAATATTATACAGAACGAAATTGAATACAGAATAATTAAATAACAAAAATATAGAACGTAAAAAGTGATATACAAACGTAAATAATTTTTTTCCTTTTATGTATATGTGTGTGTCTCTTTTGAGATTCCAACAAAAATCAGCTAACATTGTAGGCATCCACTTCCCTTCATGTAATTTTTGAATTGTCGAAATATCTTTCGTGAAACTTCTGTGTTTATTGGAGACATCATTGCAGCTTTTCAGAAAATATTCCAGATGTGAATGCAGGAAGTACACTTTCAAAGACATGTTACATTCTAAATCTCAATATGCATTTAGCATCTGGTTTACTATTTCTTTATAACCTTTAGACCTTTTTTTGCAAAGAAAATTGTAACTTTCTTAAAACCTGTCCAAGCAAGTTTCTGTTTCTCTTTTAGAGATTCGTCGAAATTCACAACTTTCTGCAACTGTCTTATTTGAGGGTCAACAAACATGCCCTCTTTTATCTTTGTTTCTGAAAGATGCGGAAATTTTTTTGTTAGGTAGGTAAATCATCTACCATTTTTACCAATTGCCTTGACATATTGCTTTTTATAAGTCCCAGTTTTATATGTAGGAAAGGAAGGATCATGTCCTCATAAGCTATAAAACTCTGCTTCTGTAAATTTGTTCTCCCACTTTCCATTTACATGTTGGCCAAGTTTTTTTTTTAGTAATGGAATGCTCTGTCACATTCACAAAGGAAACAAGGAAATTTTGTGTTCTCTTGTTGCATTCTCAGTGTCATGGCGATGCTTTTTAAGTCCCCACATATTTTCAAATTGAATTCCATATATTTAATGGATTTGAGAATTACACTGGCGGAAAGTGAAAAAAGAACACCAAGAAGGAATTGGCAGACGATCATGAAATTTACATATGTCAATGGGGTCGAGTTTACGTAGGTGTGATGTTAATTTCGGGACCAACCGGTGAGCGCTTACGCCACAGCATGGCATAATATGCAAATTATCGTCGGTGGTATTTAAGGAGTACGGCGAAGTGAATGTAATCAGTCGTCGGCGTACGGACACGTGCAAAGACCCTGAAGAAGCTGCAATGCCTGGACATGGAAGACGTGTAAAATTTCAGCAGTTATCAGACTTTGAGCGAGGTCGTCTAGTCGGACTCCGCGAGGCCGGGTGGTCGTATTGTCGTATTGCGGAGCGAATTGGACGGGAAGTATCGATGGTGGTACGATGGTGGCATAGATGGTTCCGAGGAACATTCCCACACAAGAAGATGTGGAACCGGGAGTCACAGACGGACTGATGAGCGGACTGATCTATGCATAAGAAGAGCGGCGTTGTCAAGCAGAACATCTACTGCGATACAAATCCGAGCTACCATTGCACCTGAGGTGACTGTGTGAACAATCCGCAACCGTCTACTGGATGCAGGACTATGTGCACGTGTGCCTCTGGCATGTGTACCTCTGACTCCAGCCCACCGTTAGAAATGGCTGCAGTGGTGTCGCCAAAGTCTGCACTGGAGAACGCAATGGCGATCTGTCGTGTTCAGCGATGAAAAGCAAATTCTGCTTGGGAGCCTCCGATGGCCGTATGCATGTTCGCAGACGCACAGGGGAGCGTCTCCACCCTTCTTGCATCCGCCAGCGACACACAGGGCCTACACCTGGTCTCCTGGTGTGGGGATCGATCAGCTATCACTCCCGTACACAACTAGTGTTTGTACCGGGTACGTTAAACAGCACCTCCTACATCAACAACATCATTCAGCCCTTTGTTGTGCCATTTGCAAGGTCGGTCCATCGTGGTGTTTTCCAGCAAGATAATGCATGCCCACACACGGCACGTGCAATGCAACATGCACTTCAGGGTGTGAGACAACTTCCATGGCCTGCACGTTCACCGGATTTGTCCCCCATTGAGCACGTGTGAGATTTTATGGGACAACGACTTATCCGGTCTCCACGACCATCCCCGATTTACGCATCCAGGTTGAGGATGCTTGGAACTCAATACCCCAAATTTACATCCAACATCTATACGACAGACTCCATGCCAGAATTGCACAGTGTGACGCAGATCATGGCTGTTCAAACTCGTACTAACCATGTTACATGGAAATGTTATTTTTCAGTTTACCAGCAAATACAGCTGTATTTTGCCCTAATGTTTTGACCACGTTATCCTCTGTATTCAGTTATTATGCTGTATAAATTTCATTGGTATCAGACGTCTCCTTCTTGGTGTTCTTCTTTCACTTTCCGCCAGTGTATATCAGCTTGTGTACAAGTGAATGGTGTTTTATCTAAATGATTTTCTATTGGTGCAGGAGTCAGACAAGGTTGGGCAATGTCACCATGGCTGTTTAATATATTTATGGATGCATGCATGTGTGATGCCAAAATAGATAATACTGGTTTATGTCTTGGTGGTATCTGTGTGTGCAGATTGCTGTATACTGATGACACTGTCCTGTTGGCAGAGAGCAAAAGTGAGTTGCAGAGTATGTTGTCTCGGATGTACGAAGTTTGCATGAAATTCAAACTGAGTATGAATAAGGGAAAAATCAAAGTTATGGTTTTTGAACAAGGAACTGTGAGCACTAAATGCAAGATAAGTATAAATGACGCCGTAATTGACCAGGTGAATGAGTTTGTGTATTTAGGATGCATGTTTGACAGAGAGAACAAATTGGATGGTGAAATTAGTAAGCGAGTTAATTCTTCATTGAAAGTTATTACTGCTTTGGGAGGTTTTCACAGGAATGATGGATTCACAAGAGAGTCCCACATGACTGTGTATGAAAATGTAATTTTTCCTACCCTGATGTATGGCAGTGAAACCTGGGTACTACAGAAGAAACATAGAAGTCGTTTTTGTGCTGGACGACAGTCGTTGTTTACTTCGTGCTCGTATTTTTTTCCATTTGGGATAATTTCCGAGTCTACAGCTCCTAATTTTGTGTGTGCAGCGTGTGTGAAGGTGCCGTCCTACTTCTGATCCATTTACCAGGTCGGTAAGTGCCCTTTCTGTGTTGCATTCCTCATTTTCCTGCTTTAGTCGAGTTGGCCAAAGGCTTGTAATCTTATCGCCATTGCAAATGGCGACTTCCGGCGGTAGCGGAGTTTCTATCCTCCCTTCCGGAAGTGACTCTTTATCCCTCTCAGCTGCTCAGCAGCAATCCGCCAATGGAGGGCCTCCTTTGATAAGCCCCTCCTCTCCGCAGCGTGACAAAGTTGCCTTGTCCATGGAGTCATCTCCTTCCCATCTGACGAAGAGTGGTGAGGCCGCCCCGGTGGCGCAGTGGTCTAAGCGATGGCCTCTAATCATTCGTCCGAACGGGGTCCGGGTTCGAATCCCGGTGAGGCATGGATGTTGTGTTTGTCTTACGGCACTGGCACTCTCCCTTCCCTGGAACCAGTGACCCTAAATTAGGGACGGGCGGCTGCTTATAGCTCATTGAGTTGCTCACGGTGGTCGTTAAACCTCCACTCAAAAAAAAAAAAAAAAAAAAAAAAGAGTGGTGAACCATTGCCTTCCCCTGTGCCTTCTGACGGCGTCATGGACGTCACACTTCCACCAGCCACTTCCGCGTCAGGTGTGACGTATGCTGCCATCACCTCAGGTGCGTCAACTTCTTCTTCTTCTCACCAGCCCCTTTCTTCAAGGTGCCCTTATCAGAAGACGTATGGTACAGACCAGATCTACGTGGATGTTCCGACTACTTGCCCTCAAGGTCAGCTTTTTCTTGACAAAATCGGGCTGGGTGTATTTTTCCGCAGCCTCCCCAACACAAAGCTGACAGCGTACAGCGCTGCCCTTCAACAAATTGTTCCAAAAGAGGCTGTTACTCACGTGGGTAGAAGAACCTGTCAAGTAATTGCTTATCTTGCGACTCCAGCCTTTGCTCTTCGAGTTCTGACCGAAGGCATTTCCATCGGCGATCGCCATCTCCTTGCGACCCCACTCACACAAGCACCTACTACAGTCAGTTTCGCCCCTGTTCCTCTGGAAGTATCTGACGACCTATTGCTCTCCGTCGCTCAGAATTATGGACGTACTGTCGGATCGGTCATTACGTACTCCTCCTTTCTGGGAGTCCCTGAGGACCGTTATTTCTTAGGATTTCGCCGTAACATATGTAAGATCTTTCTCTCGGAGGAAGCCATGTTACGTGTTCCATCGGTACTCAATGTATGCTGTGACACTCATATTAGGCGCACTGACATCTCTGTGGGCACCCTTTGTTCGGTATGTAAGAGCATTGGTCACCCTAGTGCGCTATGCCCTCATCGGGCAGCTACTGCCTCCAAATCTTCAGTACAGCCTACTCAACGGTCAACTGGACCCCCGGAATCTTCGTCTGGCGCCTCTGACCAGCGGCAATCGAATTATTCCAAAAGTCTGCATAAAACCGTTGGTCAACGCATGACTTTGTCACAACCTTCCACTTCCAACTCAGCTTCTATACTCCAAACATGCCCACAGCAGGAGAATTCTTCGACCGGAGACCAGTTGAACTCTCCTCTGCTTTCTGCATTTACTCCACAGCACCCCTCAGAGTCTGATAATGGTGTTGATGCGCCTGATGCCTTCACAGTGCCAGACAATCCTGCCTTTAGTCCCGAGCAACAGAGTGTATGCTTGAAGCGTCGCCGGACTACTCGACGACGCAATAAGAAGACACGCACATCTCCCACCTTTCAAGGAGGACGTGATCGCTCGGAAAGTCATTCACTCGCATCTGACGCTTCTAGCATCTCCATCTCCGACTCTGACGACAACACACTGGTCCCACTTACTCTAGTGGATTTCATACAGCAATTGGAAGATTCCTCACTACCACAGACGCCGATTTCTGGTGCGGAGTTATACTCCTATCTCATCGGTCCTCGTAGCAAAACCATGTCTCATGATTTTCTCCAATCCTATCTCACGGAGCTTGCAGCAACTATGACGCAAGTGGCAGTTGTTCGATCTCACCTCCAAGCCTAACCGTCCACATCGTTCGGCGAAAGCGGTTGTCTCAAGAAAGTCTGTGATCGTCTCTCTCGGCTCCAACGAGCAGCTGACAAGCTCCTTGAACTGCCGTCGGACATTTTCGTTCAAGATAACGACACTGAACTGTAGGGGGTTTGGGTTCCCTCTGGCGAACTCGCTTGCTCGTGAGGATCTCCATCACCTCACAGCAGACATTCTTTTGCTCCAAGAGACAAATTGCCTGTCTACAACGCCCTTCAATCGATGGCGACGCTCTACAATCGGTGGTCTAGCCATCGGCATCTGCACTCAGTTCCGTCAAGTTCTATCTTCAGTGACGGTGCAGATTCTCTGCCGTGACTTGCTTCAGCGCCTTACCTTTGTTCTGGACGAGCGTCGTTATGTCGTTTTCAACATCTACGTTCCGTACACACCTCAACATCACACCCTCCTTTTCATGGCGCTCCGTTGAGCTCTTCAGTCAACGTTGCCGTTGGATCACGTGTTGATCGGCGGCGATTTTAATTGCACGCTTGACTCTGATCTTGATCGTGCTCCAATTCATAAGGAAACGCGCTTATGTCTTGTGGAGCAATTACACTCCCTCATCACGGAGTTTGATCTTCGGGACGTCTTTCGTCAAATTTATCCTACAACGGTCTCCCATACGTGGAGGTTCTGAGCTGCCACCTTGTCATCTTCCGCTAGACTTGACCGTTTCTACGCTACCAACGCCCTTCTGCCCATGGTCACGGACTGTCAGCATCTACCCACCGCCTCTTCTGGCCATTGTGGCCACCTTCACCTCTTCTTTCCGTCAACGTTCCGAGTTTCACTCCTGGACATTAGATACCTCTCTCCTGGATGGCCAGGCTTTGTGTTCGAACGTCCGGAATCTCCTTCACTCTTATCACCCTGGACTGTCCACTGCTTCCTGTGCACTAAGTTACTGGCTGGATGTCAATTCACACCTGCTCCACTTTCTCAAGAGCCACTCGTTCACAGTTGCCAATCTGCGCACCATGGAAGAACGCAATCTCCGACAAGTTTTCGCCCAGCTTGGAGCCTCTCACCCCCTCTATCTAGCATATTTGATAGACCTCCGTGCTCTTCTGGAACCTCGAGCCCGGCAGGCCATTTTACGACTTCGTCTCCAGCACTTGTCTCCCGAAGACTGCTCTTTTGAGTTCTTGTCTTCGTTAGAGGATCAGCGTCGTTCTTCTCATCGACTCCGTGTGCTGTGTCTGCTTGACGGTCATGTGGCTCAGGACCCAGATGTTCTTTGCTCCCATGTTCGTCAATACTTCTCCGACAAGTACAGTGATACCCCTCCACCTTCTGCTTCTGCGTGTAATACTTTACTTTCTTCTCTCCCTCAAGTTCCCTCTCACCTCTCCGCTTTTCTTCTGCAACCTATCTCTTCATCTGAACTTAGGACTGCACTTTCCTCTCTCAATCTCCGAGCCGTCCCTGGTCCTGACGGCCTCCCTCTATCATTTTATCTTATCTTTTTACCTTCTCTCCTTCCTTTCCTTCTCGCTGCTTACTCTTCTGCCTTTGCATCTATCTCCCTTGCGAGGGGCTTCACTGTTGCTCACATGGTACTTTTCCCTAAGAAGGGTGACCTCCTTGACCTGGGGAACTGGCGTCCGATTTCACTAATAAATCTTGATTACAAACTGTTCGCCGCCTAAATCAAGTTCTTCCGTATCTTCTGTCTTCCGACCAGTCCTACACGGTACCTGGTCGTTCTATCGCTACTAACCTTCACCTCCTTCGTGATCTTCTGTATCTTGCCCGAACTAATTCTGAATCTCTTGCCCTACTAAATTTAGACCAACGTGCAGCTTTTGATAATATCTCCCATTCATTTCTGTCAACTACTTTACACGCTTTTGGCTTTCCTTCTGTCTTTGTTACCACTATTCTTGCTCTCTATCGCGACGCCGTCTTTCAGGTCAAGACAGCCGCCTTTCTGACAGCCCCCATTTCTTTCCGTCGTGGAATACGACAGGGGTGTCCACTTTCTGGGCAATTATTTGCTCTGGCGTTTGAGCCTTTCCTACGCACAGTACATCGTGCATTTCATGCGGCTCTTCCTCCTCCCACGGCAAGCACCAGGCACTTCTCTATAACCTACTCCGCCTACGCCAACGACGCGACTTTCTGCGTTTGGATGGAATCGCAATTTAATACCCTCGCTATGTATATGCACTCTACTCTTCTTGCTCCTCAGCGATACTCAACACTACCAAGAGTGCCGGCCTATGGTGTGGTGCCTGGGAGTCCAGGACGGACTCCCCATGGGGCGCCTCCTGGATTGCCTCTTCTCAGAAATTTCTTGGTGTACACCTGGGAGCTCCCATAGCTGCCCGAAACAACACGTGGGCTGCTCTTCGTAATCGCCTTGCTCGATCGGCTGCCTTCTGGCGGAAAGCTCAGTTCAGCACCTCTTATGTCACCCGGGCACGCCTTGCTCGTACATATCTCCTGTCTCCTTGTCTTCATGTGTGGGCAGCTGCTCGCATGCCAGCTTACTATCTTGCTGAAGTCACACGGATCATTTCTTCTATGATCTGGTCAGCTCATCATTGGATACAAGTCTCAACTCTAAGTCGTCCGATCTCCACTGGTGGTATTGCGCTCCTGGATGTCCGCCAGTTCTACAAAGCACACCGGATAGTATCCCTTCTGCATCTACTCTGTGAACTAAGATCTGCAGCCTCTCTTCTCCAAGATGTGATGATTTCTCCCCGGAACCCCCGCTTCAAATTCACAACTTTTCTACTGATGGATCGCTTTTCTCTCCTCCGCTCCCGTCTTTCCCCCGTTTATTCAGAGGCGCTTTCCTTTCTTCGCTCTCTGCCACTACTCCGTGCCCCACCCGCTACCACCTCAGAACTTCTAACTGAACCCCTCTTCTATTCCTCCATCCTCCTAACGCACCATATTTCACTGACCTTTCCTGGCTCCCCGCTGGGATCGTATCCGTCCGAGACTTACTTTCCTCCGATCTAACATGGAAACCCTTTTCCGGCCTCTGTCCTTTCCTTCCACGCACCTCTGCCTATCTTGCATTCTACGATTCTCTCCGCTCCTCGATCATTACTCCTTTTCCTGCTCTCGCATCTACGTCTGGCCTCTTTCTTGTTTCTTCTGCTTCTCTTCCTGTTCGTGGCTCTTTTCTTCCGATCTCCAGTTTCACTGTCCATACTCTCTATCGTTTTCTCCTTATGAATCCATCGCCACCCGCACCTCAGCTCATTTCAGGAGTGCCGCCCGCCGCTCTTCCGAGTGTGTGGTCGGCAACAGCTTCACCCATCTCGACACCAGATGAAAGGAATATTCACTGGCTCTTCCTTCACCGCCGCCTGCCAGTGCCGGCCACGTTATTTCGGATGACGCTGGCAGCCGCACCCACCTGCATCTTCTGTTCTAAGCATGCTGATGTTCTACACATCTACCAGTACTGCCTGGCGATCCTTCCTTTACTACACCTAGCCTTTACCGTTGCCAAGTGTTTCTGTGCCAAAGAGCTGCCTTTTTCTTCATACAGTACGCTGCTGGTTTCTTGTTCGCCACCAGTGCCTTTATCTGAGCCATGCGCATACATCTTTGTACTCGCAAAGCATGTAATTTACTGCTTCTATCTGCAACTCCGTCATACCTCTAATGTGCCTACACTCCTTCAAGCAGGAGATACCCTCTGTGCGCAATTCCGCAACCGGCTGACCTCCAGGCTCCAATTGGCGTTTACCGCTGCCAGGGCCACTGACCAGAGCCTGCAGTTCCTGAGTGTATGGTCACCATTACACCGCTGGTTTTCCGGGCCTTCTGCAGACCTACATCTTCTGATTTGACTTCCATCCTCTACGTCGGGACCTTCCCCACTTTGATCTTTGTGATGAACCCTGGACTGGCTCACCGGATCCGGAGAGTGTCTCCCTAAGCTTGTCAGACTTAGTTCTTCTGTACATTCTTCTTATTCCCATCTCCAGTTTATCTTTTTACTGTTAGCGTTTGCAGGTTATTCATGTGCACTTACTTTGTGGTGCCCTCTTCTGAATAAGTGATTTTTGTATTATTATATTTGCACTTTTAAGGTATTAACCTCTTGCAAAGTGCGCATAGTTTACGTGCAATTCATAAATGAAAAAACCATTAGAAAGTACCACGTACTCACCAAAAAATTATGGTAACCTCCAATGACAACACACTTCCAACACGTCATTCATCGTGATCTAACTGGGCTTCCAAGGTTAACAGACTTCTTGCTTACGCTTCTTACTTCCGGGTGTGATTTTTGTAGTGATTTTTTTCTGTGTGCCTCACATTGTACCTGTATATTCAATATTTTTATTTCGTTATATATCTTCTGCTTATTCGTTCGTCATATTGCTCATATAATATGTACATACACATCCTGTATATTTTGCTGTTCATTCTGTACATATACATAATCCTTGGTACTGTGTATGCTCCGTTTTGGAGCCGTCGTACAAGCTCATTCTTTACTGTCTGCATCTTACATATCTCAGTCATGCACTTTTTGTACACTTTTTGTATAGTACACATTTCAATTGCATCATTATGTTCTGCGTCATTTGTATTTATATTTTCATTGCATTGTATGTATATCTCACTTGCTGCACATAGTTCGTTCCTTGTTCCTATATGGCTTCATGCACATCTGTATATACTTCGCCTAAATTGTACATTTATTCAGTCTCACGTATATCGTTTCCATTATCACACCCTGCACTGTTGCACTTATGTTGTATCATCACTCATCTATCTCACTAGCACTGTATTATATATACACCTCTCATACTGTAACTTGCACATTTGCTGTATATACACACCTCTCATACTGTAAATAGCGCACTTCTTGAATACATACTCGGTAATTTTGTTTTGTAGTCCGCTCATCTATTTCACTTGCATTGTATATACCCCTTGCATAATGTAAATTGCACACACTTTGTATATATCTGACTCCTGTTATTATGATTTCAGGCATTGTAAAGGCACATGCCGCCTACCGCCTTCGTTCCCTGTAAATTTCGCTCAGAATAAAACATTTTGAAAGTTTGTGTGCTGGAGAAATGCGTTACTTACTGGGGATTTGTGGCAAAACACGTTCTAATTGTGTGAAGAATGAAGATGCATTGCAGTTGTGTAATGTGAAGCAAAATGTTGTTAGCAAGGTGGAGACTAATATGCTCTGGTGGTTTGGCCATGTTGAAAGAATGAGTGATGAGATGCTTACTAAGAAAATCTTTTTAGCCCAAGTGGCAGGAAGGAAAGGCAGAGGGAGGCCAAGGAAGTCATGGAGGGATCAGATTCAAGAGTGTCGGCATAAGAAAAAGATTATGTGTTTGAAGTATAGAAGATCTTGTGTACATTGTATGATGGATGTTATTCAAGACCGCTGTAAATGGAGAAGTTTGATACAGCAATAGTAAGTAAAAATTATCTGGTAGTTTCTATTTCATTGTGAAGCTAACCTCTGAATCTCGGAGAACAACTTAGTGATATGTATGTATCTAGAATCTCATATGATTCTTTTACTGTACTAGCATAAGCAACTGGAACAGAAGGCATTAAATTACCATTATATAGTAAAATAGCCTTCAAGCTAGTTTTGAATGCATCTATAAAGAACCTCCAATTTTGGGAGCCAGGAAAAAAGCTTAAAGCTGTCAATAAACCACCAACATCATTACAGAAAGTCAGTCGGCCATCATGTGACAAGAATGCAACAAAATTCCATTCTCTATTTCTACATGCAGTTATACTTGTACTAGGTTGGAGATGACATTCTTGCAACCTAGAGCCCATTTTGTTTACTTAGTCTGAGATCACGAACCAAATCGTTAAGATCTCCCAGCGTCAAAAAATGATTAACTGAATCTATGGTAGCCTAGTAGGAAGGATTACTTCTTTCTGGAGGTGATTCATGTGTCTCAACCTTTTCACCAGTGCTTTCTTTGTCTTGTGTTTCCTGACTTGGAGTTGATGGAAATGAAAGAGTTTCAGAATGTAGTACTGGTTGTATTGCAGAAGATAAGTTGGGTTAATCGATATGTCTCCTTGATTTTCTACTGGTAAAGCTCTGGATATTAGCCATACAGAAGCAGCAATCTGTGGAATGGTATTTGGGTTTTCTCCATGTCATGAGTACAGCAAATAGCATGGAGCTACCTTTACTCTTTCACCAGTTTATTAGTTTCCCATAGTAAGTTGCCCAACAGATGTGAGGGGCCCACTGCTTATCCTGATCTACTATTTTGCATGCAAAGTAATGTTTGCAGGCTTTCTTTTTAGTAGGTGATATTTTTTACTTGTGTCATGATAAGGTGAACTCTCCAGAAATATTACTGAAGTTGTCTGCTTTATTACAACACTTACTGCAGGGCATTTTCTAGGATAGAAATGAAAGAAATAAGTATTCCCAAACATTTGATGTTAACTACAAAACAATCTATAGCTATTCCAAAGCAGGCATTTCCAAAGTTAGAAAGGCTCACACTGGGAGGGCTGTAGATTGAGGCTCTCACTAACTAGGCTCTCACTAACTAGTTAGTCAAATTACCAAAATAAAATTAAGAAACTTGTAGGTTAGATGGTAGTCAGACCTATTTTAGGTCCTATTTTAGGTCTGACCACCATCTAACCTATAAGTTTCCTAATATGCATGGATTTTCTATGCATATTTCAATACATTACTTATCTTGTTCCCACCTATCTTTGGACAAACCTGATCCAGTTTGGAATATTTCGGAAGAACACAAAGATCTTGTCACTCATATGTTTTTAAAATAAACTTTACAGAGGCAGACTAGTTAGTTAACTAAATAATGACTAGAATAGCATTCTAGCCAACATGTGAGTATAAACTATTGTAAACAGGTCAGTGTTGCCAACTTTTAAATGTAAAGTTTCCTGATTCCCTAAGTAATATACATGAAATTACATACATAGCACTAAGCTGCTCTCTGAGATTCAGAGGTTAACTCCTCAAAGAAAGACACTCTGCCAGATTACCAAATAAATGTTTAACTGATTCTTTACTTACTGTTGCTGTATCAAATGTCTCTATTTACAGCAATTTTGTCACACAGCTCGAGCTTCACTGGCATCCATCACACAACGTACACAACCCTTCTGTACTTCATACTCATAATCTTTTTCTCATTCGCACACTCCTGAATCTAGTCCTCCCATGACTTCCTTTGCCTTCCTCTACCTTCTTTTCCTGCCACTTGGGCTGAAAAACTTTCCTTAGTAAGCATCTCATCACTCATTCTCTCAACATGACCAAACCACCTAAAAATATTAGTCTCCATCTTACTAACAACATTTTGCCTCACATTACACAACTGCTACACATCTTCATTCCTCACATGATCAGACAATGTCATGCCACAAACCCCCCGTAAGTAACGCACATCTCCAGCACACAAACGACTCCTATGTCTGTTCTGTAGTATCCAGGTTTCACTGCCATACAACAGAGTAGTGAACAGTTACACTTTCATACACAGCCATTTAAGACTTTCTTGAGAACCCATCATTCCTGTGAAATCCTCCTAAAGCAGCTATGACTTTCAATGAAGAATTTGCTCGCCCATTAATTTCACCATCTATTGTGTTCTCTCTGTCAAGCATGCTTCCTAAATACACAAACTCATTCACCTGGTCTATCACGGTGTCATTTATACATATCTTGCATTTAGTGCTAACAGTTCCTTGTTCAAAAACCATAACTTTGGCTTTTTACCCGTATTTATACTCAGTTTGAATTTCATACAAACTTTGTATATCTGAGATAACATACTCTACAACTCTCTTTTGCTCTCTGCCAACAGGACTGTGTCATCAGCATACAGCAATGTGCACACATGGATATTACCAAGACATAAACCAGTGTTGTCTATTTTGTCATCATGCATACATACATCCATAAATATATTAAACAGCCACGGTGACATTGCACAACCTTGTCTGACTCCTGCACCAACAGAAAACCATTTCAACACTACACCATTCACTCGTACACAAGCTCTACTGTCAGCATACATGGATGGCTTTTACTCTATTAAGTATATTCCCACTAATACCATATTTATTCAGTACCTTCCACAGAAGTATCCTATTTACTCGGTCATAAGTTTTCTCTAAATCTATGAAGGCAGCAAAAACTTTCTTACCTACAGACAGATACTTTTTGATAATCATGCGTAATGCTGCCTTTACCGGGCGTAAAACCACTCTAAACATACCACACTTTCTCTGATGTAAGATCTCGCACCTTCTCAATAATGACCTTTCCAAACACTTTCCCTTGTACACTCAGCAAGCTAATACCACAATAGTTCTTGAATTCAATCTGATCACGTTAGTCGTTATACAAGGGAACAATGATAGCACCCTTTCAATCCTGAAAGACTATTCCTAACTTCCAGCACAACTGGAAAATATCAGTTAACCAGTCAATTACAGAGTCACCACCATATTTTAACATCTCAGAAGTTATTCCATCTGCTCCTGGAGCCTTACCATTCGGAAGAGATTTTAGACCTTTACGCACCTCTTTTCTTGAGATCCCTCCTGTGCTCTCATCACTCACTGTGACATCGTCTGCTTTTGCCTCAGAATCGCCTTTGCTTTCATGATCTAATAACTCACAGAGATATTCACCCCAACTTTCACTTAACTCATTGGGTCCACATATCATTTCTCCGATTCTATTCTTCACACAACTTAAAATTTTATTTTCCCTATTTCTCATATGTCTTATGTACTTTCAGAAAGTTTTGCTATCTTTCCAAAAAGCTCCATAACTCTAAAACTAGCCCTGATAGGCCAATTATAATATCAGATTTGAATTTCTCTCACCAAAATTCTTTAAGAACACATCAGTTAACCAAAGAATTAACCAAAGAAAATTTTCCTTTGTAGAACAGTGTTATTAGAAGCTAGTGTCTCATACCACTTGGTCGCCAGGACTGCTTAATAAACTGAAATACTTTCTCTGGAGCACAAAGAGGTGCTTCAATTAATTCCCGCTGTTGCCCAATAGAGCACACCAGTGGTGCGCTGTGACCTCCCTTGCACATGCTCTTACCATCTGTAGTCTGGGCGAAAGCAGTGTGTGACACACGATCGGAGGGAGCAGAACACGAGTTTGTATTGCATTCACAATGTTGAGTTTCGTACAAAAAAAGGAGCATTTGCGGGAAGCATTACTCTTCTGCTTTCATCTCAAGAAATCTGCAGCGGAAAGTCATTGTTTGCTGGTGCAGGCCTATGGGGAACATGCCCTATCGGAAACAACATACAGAGATTGGTTCCGACGCTTCAAAGCCAATGAATATAACGTGAAGGACAAAGAGCGCCCTGGGCAGCCGAAGAAATGTGAAGATAGCGCATTGGTGGCCTTATTGGATGAGGATTCATGTCAGACACTCCACGAGTTGTCTGAAACACTACGGGTCGATGAGTCAATGGTTACCAAACGTTTAAAGACAATGGGAATGATCCAGAAGCTCGGAAACTGGATCCCACATGACAAGGTTATTCTTCTCCATGACAACGCTACGCCTCATGTTGCCAAATCCATGAAGGAACTCTTGGAGGCACTTGGCTGGGACTTCTTACCACACCCGCCTTATTCCCCGGACATTGCTCCCTTGGACTTCCATTTGTTCTGGTCGCTACAACATGGCCTGTCAGAGCAGCACTTTCTTTCTGTTGCGGATATCCAAAAATGGCTCGATTAATGGTTCGTCTCGAAAGAACCTGCACTTTTCTACTGCAGAATCTATTTGTTACCCTAACGGTGGGAAAGGGTCATAGCTGCCAACGGACACTACTTTGAATAGACTATCCTGTACCATTCTGTGGCAACACACAGGTGTTTGTGTGGCAAAAAAACAGTGGGAATTAATTCAAGCACCTAATATCTTTTGTTATGATTAGAGAAAGAGTATACACAAGGCCTTTCTTGACATATCTTTTATGTTCAAGAATTCTACAGTGGATTGACCGAAATGTTCTGCCAATGTATTATTTCTCTCCTAGTGTTGTGGTAGTCCAGAGAATTTCTGTCTTTAGTTATTGATCACATTGTGATTAGAGATTATATGGCTAATTTGTGTGTACCCATAATGTTGGATGATTTTGACAAGTTTATAGATGAATGATTAATAGTAGGGAATGAAACTATAGTGGATTTTAACAATGGTACAGCAGGAAGAGTGAAGTAACTGATACCTTACACAGCTTCAGATTTTTTGATGAGCTTAGTTACTGTTTCATGGATGTTTGGTATATTCTTTTTGTAGTGAAGGGGGATCGTTGCAAATTTCATTGACAAAACTGATGAATGATTTTAAAGTTGCTAATTTATAGGAATAGACTATATGAGTATTAAGAGTAAAAAGGGAGAGATGATGTTTGATTTTTATGCAACTGTGGGTTTTCTGTAAATTGACTTATGGAATTAATTTTTTATCATCCTAAAAATTATGTACATCTAGGAAATTTATGCTGCTATCAGTTTCTTGATTTATGGAGAATTTAATGGTGGAGAATTTACTGAAGATTTAAGAAGAGGGACTCCAAAGTTCTTTTATGTTATGTGGCTAATAACATAAAAGAACTTTTACTGAATAATCACATGACAAAAAGGAACTTCATTCTTTTATGTCCAAAAATTTCTTTTCTTGCTGGTGTGAAAGATGCATCAACATTAATTTTCTGTTTGTAATTGTTACATGAATTGCCTTTACTTGACAATTCTCTTCTTTAAACAGTATTGGTGCTTTTATAAAAATGTTTTACAAAATATGTGCATTGCAAGTTTTTATGTACTGTAATTTTTGGGCTAAGAGCTGTGGCTCATGTGGTAAAAAAAAGTTTGGTTTACCCACTCTGTGGCTCTTATGCTGATGTGTCACTTATTGCAAATGTATTTTTTTCTAGACAACTGCTTGGAAATTGTAAGTTTGTGTGTGATATCAATCTACAGTAAATAGCCATGAATTCCCCCCTGTTTTTAAACCATACATCCATTCCCGCAAGAACTAGAGGAAGATCTATCACCACTATTTTTTCTTAGAGATTTCCACTTTTCGTACAAAACTGCAGTGGGCAAAAGCTTTAGAACTCAGCAAAATCTGTCAAAAATACCAAAATTCAGCATTTTATGTCAGTAAACTTAATATTAATTAGAAAAGAACAGATTATCAGATCTCGATTACAAGTGCAGGTCAAAATCTGATAATCTGTTCCACATGTTTGCATTAATGAAAAAGCGCATTAATATTTTTCATTAATGTAACATGTGGCCTACCTTAATTATTGTCCACAAAAGTATTTAATTTAAAATAATATTAGTGGTCCTGTTTAACAATAGCAGCTCACAGAAATGTTTACCTGCTAAAGTCAGCTCCCAGACATGTGAACTTTATAGTGCCATATGTCTGCCATTTAGACACCATGGTTGTTGGACCTTCATTTCTTTCTTACTCACTTCTTCTCTCAGGAAGTGGCTGGCTAAATTTGGCTCCCTTTGGTTTTATGGGCACTTTCTCTCTTACTGTCCACTAATGAACAATGTTGTTGATCCTCAGGCGACTCTCTCTTTCATCACCTCCCAGGATGGGAGGTTAAAGCCAAGGAGAGTGACTACCACTCATAATGGAGATGGGAGACATTACATGCATGATCAGCAATAATTTAGAGCTAAATAAAAGTAACAGAAAGTTGTAGCAGTGATCCCACATTTCTGTCATGTCACAACATGCAACACTTCTGAAAATTTAGAGTTGTACCTGAAAACAGGGTTAAAAATTAAGGGCAATAGCATTGATACTTTACATGTAAAACTATTGGGTTGTCGGAAAAGTCATGACATATTTTAGCCATGTTTTGCAAAGGTCATTTATTGATAGAAAGAACAAAGATCAATCAATGATATAATGCCCGTTTTGTTCGATAACCTTTTGCCATCTTTCAGAGAGCTGCAGAATGCCTCATTCATAGAAGAACCTGTCTTTCATGGCGAAAAACTGTACAAGGTGCTGATTTACAGCCTCATCTGAATTGAATGTTATACCATGCAAGGACTGTTGAAGAGAGCGAAACAAGTAGAAGTCTGGCGGCGCAAGGTCAGGCGAGTATGCTGGGTGTGGCAACACATCCCACCCATGCTCCAATAAGTTTTGGCGTGTGATCAAACTTGTGTGTGGTCTCACGTTGTCGTGATGGAACACAACACCTTTACGATGAACGAGCTCTGGACGTTTCTGGATCATGGATTCATTCAAACTGTCCAATTGCTGACAGTACACATTTGAATTGATTGTTTGGTTCCGTGGTAGGAGCTTGAAAAACACACCTTTAAAATCACACCACACTGAGACCAGAACCTTCCGCTGATGAATGTCTGCTTTGGATGCCGTTTAAAGCAAAGTAGCACGTCAGGACCAAGACCCTTTGCACAGCATATTGTTGTACACAATCCACTTTTCGTCACCAGTTATCAGTCGCTTAAAAAAAGAATCGTTTTCCTCACGTTTAATGAGCATATCGCAGATGTTTATACACGCCGTCAATTGAGCTTCTTTGAGTTCATGAGGAACCCACACATCGAGCTTGCTTACGTATCCCAGCTTCTTCAGGTAGTTGTGAACGCTTGAATGATGGATGTGCAATGTGTCTGCAATCTCTCGTGTATTGTAACGTGGGTTTGACTCGATCAATGCCTTGATTTGGTCGTCATCAACCTCGGTTGGCCTCCCGGACTGAGGAGCATCGTTGAGGTCAAAATCACCAGCACAGAATTTTGCAAACCACCGCTGGCGCTGACATTCTTGTAGAGCATTATCACCGTACACTTTAGGCAACTTTTCACAAGCTTGATGCATGTTCTTCCCTTTACGGAAGTAAAACAGTAAAATATGGCAAAAATGCACAGTTTGGTCTTCCATCTTCAACTTGATGCCAAATCTCCGCAAATCAACCAAATCGCTCACTATTCCTTTTAGACTGCAGCTAGAACTGGCACCTGTTGAATGCCATAGTGATAACAGAGCTGCGCATACCTCTAGTACTTCCAAAACCTCCCAACCGCCATCGGGTGCCAAAATACGTCATGACTTTTCTGACAACCCAATACTTGAAATTAAATGCAGAATTTATTTTTATTTCTTCCAGTACTTTTATTCTTCATTTATCCATTTATTTATATTTGATTTTACTTTTTCACCAACATTCTTCTATAAGTGATGGCTGTTTAATATTTCTCACTTCATTTGCATTCAGATATTTTTAATAGCACAAAACACTGCTAATTCATGCCATGAAAACTGCATTTACAAGCTGCTAGAACTCATAACGAACATCACCTTCTAAGGAAAAATATTAACTGCAAATAAATAAAAAAGGTAATAGAGGAAGCACCTTTAAGATTTTCAATGCCATTATCCATTTCATTTTTACATTATCTCATTAAATTACAAAAAATAACTTAAAAGATTATGAAATTGTGGAAACATGACTTTATAAATATGCAGGTAGTTCAGATAGTGATCTAAATGTACTATGGTATTTCTCCAAGCCCTCACATTGATGGCTAAAAATTTGGGGGTGCAATGCTTTTGCCTGTGTTGCTCTTTCAATTATTTTTCTTCCTAAATAATGATGTTTGTTAAGTGAGGCTCTTACACCAATGCAGTGCTTAACCCAAAAATTACGGTAATTTTTTTATTATTTTCTTTAATTTATATATAATTCCCTCTTCTCTCCTCGGCCATTTTATAGGGAATGGAAAGTTTAGAATATCCGAAATTTGTAGCTGGTGAGATTGACAAAATGGAAAAAATTTTGAAGCTAGCAAAGAGTCCAGATGAAAGATGAAAATTTGAATGTGAAAACTGGGTATTTTTCATCCAACTATTTTATGGAGTGTATTATGTAAATATTTGTACAAAATCGATGTATTAATTAAAGTGAAAATGGTGTAACTGTTGTCACAAAATACCTTATAAAAGAGTTTATATGTTTGCTAGAATTATTTACCTTTTTTCACAGTTCTTTTAATTCTCAAGTTTAGTGATTCACACACTTGTATAAATATATTTTGTGCATTCTTTGATCAAATTTTAGCACTGAACATTTTCCATGATGATTTTAGTGGTACCATTTGAAATCTTGAACTGTGCCTTGTATTCACTTGTCTTTTGAATATTCACTTTGTGTTTTCTTCAAGGTAAAAGCTATGGTTCTATAATTACTGATTTTATCAAGAAAAAATATACCTTTATTTTTCATTAATAGTAAGTCCATTTTGACAATTTTTAAAATTAAAACTACTATAGGTGTCTTATTTCACATTATAAATATATAGGTGTAATCAAAATCTTCAGAGAAGTGATGGTGAATCTATATAAGTTACACTTTCATACTTGTAATGCATAATCTAAAAAATTTGGTTAAAAACAAAGCATTGCACAGATAAACACAGTGTTGCAGTACATAGTGCATTGCTGAAAGTGAAATTCAAACTAACCGATATTAGTAATATTACCTAATGGTCTCAGTAAAATTAATGACTCAAATTATATGAAAATTTCCAGGGAATAAGTATTTACTTCCTAGTTTGGAAGGGAGGGAGGATTAATTGCAGAGGTAGGCATCAAATGGACTTTTGAAACAATACACTTCCCTCATATTCAGTGAGCAATATTTGTGGTTATTCATTGCAATTCCTTCTGTCATTTCATTCAAGAATTATGCTGTCAATCACTAAATTTGCTAGTTGTGGTAAAAATTGTGTTGGCATTTTTTTTTTCAATGTAAAGAATATTAGCAGCTGTGTGTGAATAAAAGCATTTATCAAAAATTAAAATTGGCTAAAATATTTAAAAAAAAAGCTTCCTGTATAGAGCCTGAAACATATAATACATCATATTTTCTTAAAGATGTGTGCTTTATGCACATGCCGTGTTTTCATAGATTCCCACTTTATCATATGGAAGAATATAAATTTGCGTTTAAGAATTCTTTTAACAGAATAAGACTAGATCATTATGCGAAAAAAAAAAAAAAAAAAAAAAGACAGGATATGTGATGAAGTAGGACTTGCTGAAAACAATTAGGCATTGACTACTACTCTTATTTAAGTAATGATGTGCCAGAGTGCCAAAACATTATGACAGCCTGCCTAATATGATGTTGGTCTTCCATGTGCCAGCAAAATGACTCTTACCTAGTTTGCCACAAGATTTCTAAAGGTGTTTTGTGGTATCTGGTACCAACACATTACAACCTGATCCTTTAACTCCTGTAAGTTACATGGTTAAGCTGCCACAGATTGGATTTGCTGTTCCAACACAAACCAGAGATGCTCAATTGGATTAGTACCTGGGGAACTTGGAGGCCAGTTCATTACCTGGGAGGCAAAATAACTACTTCAAAATTTCCTTTTGTAGGATGACCCATTTTTCTTCTCAGAATTTCTGAAATATGGTTAATAATGATTTAAAATTGCTATTATTACATTTTTCACAATACAAATTCCATAAGTACATGTATGAGTAGGTGACTTTTGTTGTAATTTAATATGATTGGACTGCCTTTGAACAAAAAGGCAAAAAAGGAAAAGATGCATTGGTCGTCTTACTGTAATTCAGGACATAAGCTGTAAAGCAAAGGATAGCTCTGTCTCTTGGATAGTACTGTGATTTCTATGAATACAAGAGTACAGGTAACCAGAAGTTAATTGATTGAATGAATACAAATTAAATGAAAACATTCACACTTTAACTGTTTTTATGAATCATACGTCTGTCTGATTTTGTTGAATTTTCTGTTAAAGACCAGATGGATTGCATCAGTATCATTTGTTGATGCTAATTAAGATGCCTATAATATGAAATTTTGATTTGATGATTCAGGCAAGACATGGATTTCCAATTTGTATACAGTATATACATATATTCGGTTGAGATGTAGTTCTTGAATTTCAGCCTCAGTGCTGAAATTCAAGAACTAAAACTGCAACACATAATTTGAAGCAACACATAATTGAAGCAAGATTAAACTGCAACACATAATTTGAAGCAAGTGTTCATTCACACTGTATTCTGTGGATAACGACAGCTGCTCATGCTAGAGAACAGTGACAGGACATCTCAATGCTTCAGCCGACAGTGTCATCAGTTCGATTATCAGTACAAGCATTTTGCTAATTCTCTCCAATACTTTCATCAATCGACAATAACAGGATAGCAAGCAATATGTACTTTTTTTCTGTTGCAAAAGTGCAGGTTCTCTGTCACAGGTTTTTTCATGCTTGGGTACCAAATCAGTTACTTCTCTTTGATACTTTTGGAGGTCATCATCCAGGTCATCGCCTTTGCATATTCAATAAACTACATTCTTTCTAGACATTTCTTTATTTAGTACATTCTAAAATATATGAAGAAAATTCAAAGAATTGAAAATATTTTTTATTTAATATCTTTTATTTGCACTGTTAAGAGTATTTTTTAATATCCAGCTGAGAAGTGATTTTAACATGATCAGGTGCAGACTAGGCTGACAAACATAATATAACAGCGTGAAATTAAAAAAAATGTAAATTGTAATTTCATGCATGCGCTATTTAAGTATAGGATAGAAACCCAAAATATTCAGTGTACAACAGTCGTTCCATAAAAACAGAGTAAAATCACACAAAATGAAAAAATACAGGTACAGCAAAATATATGTTATTCTTTCTCAAAGTATCTTCCCACGGATGATATGCAACAGTCCCATCGTTCAGTCCACTTTTCAAAGCATGAGGTGAAGGCATTTTGTGGAAGCTGCTTTAGTGACCCCTGTACAGCTAGAATCACATCAGCATCTGTGTTGAAGGTTGTGCCACAGAACTTCTCCTTCATTGTTGGAAATAACTAGAAATCACACGGGGCTAGGTCAGGACTGTAGGCAGGCTGTGGCATGATTTCAATACTGCATTTTGTATGAAACTGTTGAACACAAACAGCCACATGTTGGTGGGCACCTACAGATGCTTCAAGACTGAAATGTAATACTCAGCATTGACAGTGATTTGTGAAGGAATGGCATGCTGGTATACTACACCTTTATGATCAAAGAAAATTATCATCATCACCGTCCCAGCTGATTTGGTTTGGCGGACCTTTTTTGGAGGAGGCGAGCCTGTGTGTTTCCAGGCACTTATTGTGAGCTTTGTGAGCGGGTCAAAACAGTGGATCCATGTTTCATCGGCAGTTATTACTGTGTTTGGATCCATTGCAATCATTTGTTTCCACTCATGACACACCTGAATTCTGGCTAACAATTGTTCTCTTGTCAGATGATGAGGCACCCATCTGGAACTCACATAATGCAGCAGTAATTTGTCGCATAGAATGTGGAATGCCAATGTTTATGAAATATTAGTTGATGCTGCTGTCTTCGCATGTCATTCGTTAATCTTCTTGCAGGATTGCCCAGACAATGTTAACAATATGCTCCATAACAACACTTTCAGGACGACCAGGCCTAGGAGCGAGTTCTGCCAACAAACGCCCGTTTTTGAAATCATGGTGCCATCTAAAAATCGTCGACTCACCCAAACATTTATCTTTGTAAACTTTTTCCATTAAATCAACTGTTTCTGGAACCATTTTTCCCAAATGATAGCAAAATGTTATCACACAAGGCATTTCACTTCTTAACTCTGAATCACTCACTTCCATAGCTGTATGGCGAAATGCAGATGTATCTTAAACAACTGCGCAATAACAAAACCAGAATCATCTGCTATGGCTGATAACTGTTGCCATAGATACTTCCTTAATTCAGTTAGTCGTCTGCATGGTTATTTTTCCCCTTTGCACTGTTGCCAACTCAAAAAAAATACTCTCAGTTTTTATGGAATGGCCTTTGTACATGGTAAATCTTGGGGTTGCTTTATGTTGTCATATGGCTTTTTGTTGTTGTTGTTATTGTTGGGGGATATGGCATCTGATTTAGTTGTTTTTGGACCTTACACTAACATGAATTCTTGAACTGCCATGTTTTGAAAAGTATTTCAGCTGCAGTGAAAATGCTTTTTCCATTTGAATGTAGTTAAATAGACATCAGTTTCTGCACTCTTTAACTTCTCTCACTTTATGAATTTAAAGTTCTTGTATTCTTTAATTTCTCTTTTTATTAATTAAAAAGTTTTACAATACTAAATTTCAGTTCTAAAAATTTTCAAGATAATGTTTTGTAATTATTTCGTTAATTTCTTTAAAACAAATTATTTTGGCTTATTTAGAGTTCCCTTCTCACTAAAACACACTGTGCCACACCAGATAATAATTTGCCTCTTTTTTATATACATGGTACTTGCAAGAGATGAGCTATTGCATGGTTTTTCTAAAAACTGAATACATTTTGCATGGTAATCTGGAATCAGAAATATCAGAAAATGGGTTTTGACATAGGCCATGTGATGATTGGCGTGCCATGTGTTAATACAGTGAATGGACAAATTTTTTTATGCACAATGATAGCAATAAGAAAAACAGTATCATGTCCAGTTAAGTGGATTGCTGAACCTGGTAATGCCTATAAACAAAGCAGGTCTCTATGCATTGGAAACCAGTCGCAGAAAAGTAATCATGGATAAAGGCATGAAAAAAAAATGAGTTTGATCATGGCCAGATACTAACTGTGAGGAAGGCCAGTTGTTCAATCCCTGCAACTGCAGAACTACTCAGTACAGCAATTAAATAATGAGCCTGATTGTTTTTTTCAAAATCTCGGTAAAACACACGATTCAGGAAGGCATGGTTTTTTGTAATTCATTTATCAGCTATGTGGTGGCATCAGTGTTTGTGTGAAAATTGCGTAGACAATTATTTACGCTGTGCGTGACGTCTTTCTGTGGAAGAACATTGTCACTTCTCTGTGGTGGATCAGAGAGCAAATATCCAGTTCTGTTTGAAAATTGGTGAAATTGCATCCGAGTCAGTTGAATTGTTGCGTGATGTGTATAGGGCTAATTACCTATGTTCAAGGACAGGCGGGGATACTTAGAAAACGCCGCACTTGTGGCACAGTGGTCCAAGCGATGGCTTCTGATCATTCACCTGAGATGGGTCTGGGTTCGAATCCTGGTGAGACATGGATGTTGTGCTTGTCTTACAGCCCTGGCTCTCTCCCTTCCCTGGAACCAGTGGCCCTAAATTAGGGACAGACGACTGCTTATAGCCCACCAAGTTGCTCATGGTGGTCGTTAAACCTCCAATTAAAAAAAAACAACTGGGAATATGACAAGAGGCCTGGCTGCCTGATTTCATTGCACATGTCTGAACTGACCTTGAGGATGCTGGAATGTGAGCTTGGTGTTAATAAGGAGATGACTCGTCAAATTTTAGGGCAAGATTTCGGATGGGGGAGTTTGTGCTCGTTTTGTTCCGCTACTTTGTCAGATGACCAGAAAGATGCACGAGTGGAATACACAAAAGACATCCTGGAGACTGCAGAAACAATGCAAATTTTTCTCCAAAGCATTGTGGCAGATGACATGGTGGTTTTGTTATGACCCTGAAACGAAGCATCAGAGTGCTCAGTGGAAGTCTCCACAGTCACCCAAAGGAAAGAAGATCAGGTTACAGAAGTCCAAAACCAAGACAATGCTTGTGTGTTTTTACAACAGCACCTGCCAACAATTATTACGGAATGTTAATAGTTTCTATGGGTTTTGTTATCTGACTACAGAACTCACAGTCGAAACTACGGATTCCACGAATTTTCATTTTGTTTCATTTTTTTATTTTGTTTTGCCATTATCTTTAACATACATGAGTTTTTTTTTTGTTTTTTTTTGTATTGGAGGTTTAATGACCACCGTGAGCAACTCAATAGGCTATAAGCAGTCGTCCATCCCTAATTTAGGGCCACTGACTCTAGGGAAGGGAGAGAGCCAGTGCTATAAGACAAACACAACATCCATGCCTCACTGAGATTCGAACCCAGACCCTACTCGGACGAATGGTCATAACTCAGCGCTTAGGCCATGAGATTCTAAAAGGATTCTTGGAATTCTGCCTTTTTTTTGTCATCATTTAGATCATCAAGATCGAGGCAAAACTGAAGAGAATTTCTTGGGTGGAGGGGTCATTTTCTGTCTGGATGATGATATTTCGGGTTTCAAAATTTTATTTTCGAAAACGTTTGTTAAACGGAATAAAAAAATTTGCCGTAATCGTAATGTCTTTCTCCCAATGTTGCCTTTGTGTCCAGTATTCTTGTTAAATATAATTTTATTGCATAAATGTTTGTAGTTCAGTCTGAAACTGTAGACAACAATGTGCAAAAACGGAAGTCAGATGCCGCAAAAATTTCCCCGTAATCTTCAGGCATAAGATTCTTCCGCGAATTTGAGGAATTCCGCCATTTTCGTTATCATTTTGGTCATTTGCGAGATCGATGCACAGTTGAACAGAAATTGGGGGGGGGGGGGATGTTCGTTGGAGGATGAAACTTTCTAATTAACTAAAGGTCGACAGAGTTCAGGTTTTTTCCGTAATTGTAATTTCTTTTTCATGTGATGTTGCCTCTGTCCGTTATTACTGTTAAACAAAATTTTGCTGTATAAATATTTTTATTTTAGCTTGAAAAAGGGGGAAATTTCCAAAACCGGAAGTCGAACGCAGCAAAGATTTTTCCTGTTGAGGATTTTTCTACTGACATAACTTATGTCCGACAAATTTCCCTCCCCACCTCCTGCAAAATGTGTGTATGGGGGGAGGGGGCTATCGGTTTTCCTGTTTAGGAGGACTGAAGCTGCTTTATTAGCATCTTTTGCGCCATGCTTATGTTATCACTTTGTCTGTCCCGCCAGGGAGACTCTATCTCCGCAATTATTTGTTAGATTCGTAAAATCATTTTTGTATTGGGAAGCTTAAAATGTGAGAATGATG
Organism: Macrothele yani; assembly: GCA_039090855.1. Taxonomy (NCBI): domain Eukaryota; kingdom Metazoa; phylum Arthropoda; class Arachnida; order Araneae; family Macrothelidae; genus Macrothele; species Macrothele yani. Next base: position 103,525,909 of record CM077024.1, read on the forward strand.
ATCCATTCCTTCCGGGGTTTTTTCAATGCACAACTTCACCACAAGAGGGCGCAAATGGAGATCGTATCAAATTTAAAATGCATTTCATTTCATATATTTGCTTCTAAATTCCAATTGAAAAAATTATTTTTCCTTTCGATGACATTTATATCGGAGACTATTTTAGTTACAGTCCCTTTTTCAAATAATGCATAAATTTTCCGCCAAGAGGCGTAAAGGTAAATCGCGATTTTCTCAATATCTCTGCTTCTAAAAGTCTGATTTAAAAAGTTCTTCCTGAGTTGGATACAACTCTTGAGGTTGAAATGTTTTGCATACAAATTCTCATTTCTGGTAAAGAATGGTTTGGCCACCAGGGGACATAAATGTTTTTTTTTTTTTTTCGGTTTCTGATGTATTTGCAACAAAATCTGAGCTGGAAACTCAATTGAAAAAATTCTTCCGTGAATCGATACCGCTCAACTCGGAAAACTTTTTGAGAATACTTCCTGTTTAAAATAGTGTGCACAATTTTTCCACCAGGGCGTACATGTATATCTTATGTATGTACATATCTCGGTTCCTAAGAGTCCGATTTGAAAAATTCTTTCTTTGTTGGAGAACATTTTCGGTGTGAAATGTTTCTCATAAAATTTCAAATATTTCTTAATGCTCAATTTTGCCACTAGAGGGTGTAAGCTCACATTTCCGTTTACAGCAATATCTGCGGACTGAAAACATGACTGAAAAATATTCTCTTTCAATCAGATACCTAACTATGAAAACTCCTTATTTGTATTTTCTTCACAAAATAATGCACAATTTCGCCACTAGGGGGCGCAAATATTTAATCTATTTTTCTTAATATCTGTACTTCTAAATGTCCGATTAAAAAAATTCTTTTAACACCTGATACCATTTACCTTATGGACCACTTTAGGTTTGTGGTTCACAATTCTGCCGCTAGGTGGTGTTTGTGTACTTCTGTTTGCAGGCTATCTCTCCCTGTAAAAACCCTATTGAGAAATTTCATTTTTTACTGTATGCCATTCGCTATAATAAAGATGGAGAGTGAATAAGATTTTTGCTACAATAAGAAGATCCTCTTCAAATAATGTACAACTTTCCCCCTAGATGTTGAAAAGGTCAAAACGTTTTAACGTTTTTCTTTCTATCTCTGCTTACAAGAGACATATTTGAAAAGTTCTTTTTCCTTAGCATAGCCTTTGCTATAAAAAATGCTTTTCTCCTCTTTTCAACTTTTCCATTATGCAAAATTCTTCCGCTGAAATGCATAGTTATATAATGTTTCCTTCTATATCTCTCCTTTTAATTGATCGATTTGAAAATCTTTTTGTCTCTGATACCTTCCTTTCTGCGCCATTTGTTAATTTTCGTATTTTTTTTTAGCCACTGGTGGAAGTAAATAACTGATTTGGGGGGGGGGGGGTAAGCATTATTTAATGTAAGCATTATTTCAAAATAATTAAATGCAAATAGTATTTTATGTATTGATTGTGTGGTATATGAAAGCATTTCAAGAGAAATGCCGCATACTTATGTATTTTTGAGTTTTATGGGGTTTTTAATTCTGTAATTTGCTTCAATAATTGAACTAAAGCCAAAGTAGAAAAATAAAGTTTTCTCAAAATCAGTGTAGTTAACTGTATATAAAAGTTTAGTAGATATTAAACCTGGTCACATTTTCAGTGACAGTTTTGGTATTTCAGTATTTATCTGTGATTCTAAGTTTCTGATTAGCTGCAGCAGACATAATTTTGAACATTCTGCATTAAGTTTGCCCAAGCGTGTAAGAAGTTGTTTCTTGTAGGTTACAAATTGAACAGATGTATGGTTTCACTATATTTTAAGTAAGAGCATTTGGATTGTATGTTCTAGAAAAAAGTCCTGGAAATGTCCTGGAATTTTGTGATTGAAAAATCGTATGAACCATGCGATCGTTATCGATATGTCATGTTCAGTTTAATGCTTTCTGCTTTATTGCAAATATCATGGAGGAAAGTAAATGGCAAGTACAGACTAGACCCACATGTGATTATAGGTACGACCTACTCAAATCAAGATATTCCGCCAAAAAAGTGTCCCATTTTTCTGTTTGGAATACAGCAGAGATTTCCGTACGGCAGTGCAAGGAGCGAGCACATATCTTGCCTTCGCCATATAAAAGCCTGTTGTTTTCTGTGCTTACTAAAGTTTATTTGCAGTTAAATGTATCAATTTCAAGTCAAAAATTTTGTGCCTAGAATTTCAAGAATGATATGTTCATTGAAATAAATTTGCGTGATTGTTTTTACAGCTTTATTTTCTGAATGACACGGAAAATGCATGTTTAATCCAACAGGCATTTAAACTCACTTTACATTATCTACAAACTGTTTTAATATAAATTAGGAATTGTTCATAACGAAAAATTAAGTGGTAATTGAAAAAACACTTGATGAGACATTTCTGCGTATGTTAAAAATAACGAGACTATACTTTTTGTCATTTGAGTAGGTCGTTCGTCTAATCACATGAGTGTAGGTATAGATGTACTTGATTGTATAAGAATTTATCCCAAACAGCAAAATTAGGATTGATCATTTTTGGAGAGACATATTGTATCAAAAGACATTTGAAGACTGGAAATATCCATCTTTGGCTAAAGTTGTGAAAGCATGCCTTGCTTTATCACACGGCAACTTCGATGTAGATAGAGGCTCTTCTGTATCACGAAGAGTTCTTTCAGATGAGAAGGCATCTATGTCTTGAGAAGATGTTGAATGAGAGACTAACAATTCGAGATGCATTAAAAATGTATAACAACCTAGTTGCAAAGGTGCTAATAACCAAAGAACTCATAAAATTAGCACTTTAATGCACATAGGTCATATTGCAACCATTTGGAAGAGGAGCAGAGATTAAAGGAACAGCAACTGCAAGCAGAGAAAGAAAGTGCTGAGAGATTGAAACAAGAATTGCTAAATAAAGGATTTGAAGAGCAGAAAGCAAACTACAGAAAACATGGAGAACAAGGTAAAAATTCTTGTTCAAGAAAAAAGAGAAGTACAACAGTCATCAGACTCTGTGCTTAAAGAAGCCAATGAGAGACTAAAGCAAGCATTAAAAAAAACATACCTGCAATACGAGTTATGGATCAAAAAACTCTGACAAAAGGAAAGACAACATGAATTTGAAGCATTAAAAATGAATAGGGTAGTTCATAAAAGAAAATCCTCCCTAATTGATGCATTTATGCAGAAAACATCAAAAAAGGAATAAATCTAAGGTTAATGAGGAAGCTTTTTTGTTAAGCCTACCCGTATATGCACCAATAGCAGTGGTATAAATTCACACTCAATTTTTTGAAATAATTTATTGCATATAACTCCTCCAAATTGCTACCATGGAATAAGAATAATGTAAACTTTAAAGGGGGACCCCCCAAAAAAAATTGCTAAATGATAAAAAAAGTTTGTTTATACATATTGGAGGGGGGGAGCATCATATAAAAGTTTTTGATGTTCCATGACAATAATTTTCAGAAGAATTATAATCATTTCAAAAAATTTGAGCTTTGGTTTTATTATTGTCATCAATGGGTGTAAGCATAATCTTAGTTTTACTGTTGTTACAGCTTTGAAAATTGATCATGGTTAACATCTAGGGATTTTAACTGTCTGCTGTTATAAAAGTAACCCAAATTAGAAGAAAGTCAAGTTTTTTGTTTTCTTATTTCTGTAATTATGAGTTGGAATAATTTTACAGGATAAAGTAATTTCTTTATATTTGTCTCAAAAGCATCAAGGGCACTGTGAAGAATGACTGTAACATTATCAAGGCAGGTGTATATCAGTGTAATGCTTCATATCAATTATACCTGATCTACACAGACTTGGGCTTGAATCGTAAGACAGTTGTCCATGTTGTCCATGCCCTAATGAAATGAAGACATTTCAGACAGGTTTTTCACGTTTACCTTTCAAATATGGGAATCAAAATAAAATGTACTCTTTTACAACATAATTTGAAATCATGTTAAGCACCATTATTATTATTACTTATGAATTAAAGAGTTTCCATTGTTGAAGAGGGAGATTACACTATACCCATTCCATTCCTGATGATAATAAACTGCAAGTTTTCAATTTTTTCATTCTAGGCTTCGTGTTTTTGTTCCATACTAAACACAATCACAGTGTTTGATATTTATTGTCATAGCTGTACAAAAGACAAGTTTGAAATATTTCCAAATGTTCATCTATTCGAATGAGATTCTTGATATACCTCATATCAGATAACTATGATTAATATGTGTACAGAACAAAACAAGTGATCATCATAACACTGAATGACCACAACTATGACCTGTGAAAGAAGAAATACACAACAATTTTTTCAACACAGTGTATGAAGCCCACTTAGAAAATCTTATATTTGTTTACAACCACAAATGCAGAAGAAAGCTCTCCGTACTGGCTTGATACAGATGAGAACATCTGACCTCCAGAACAATGACAAAGAAGGAAGTGTTTTGTAATTCGAAAGTTTGTATCAGGTTAGTTTATGTAAGTAGTTTTTGATATATAATTGAATAATTTTTTAGGGAAGGGGGGAGGTGTAATTTTCATAACCTTTATAGTTCTGAGTGTCTTGAGTATCATTATATTGAAACTTAAGATGTCCTTTTTGTAGTGTATGGATGTGTGTGTATAATATATATATATATACAGTGACGGAAAAAAAAATCCCAACACCACGAAAAAATAGTTGTAGAGGAATGAAATGGCGGCAATACATTTGTATAGGTAACATTTAATCGATTAAGGTTTCAAGATCACAGCTTATTGTAAGCGCGAGAAGAGCCATTTTAAATGTGAAATGCTGGTACATTAATAACCGGTGTAACCGCCAGAATGTTGAATGCAAGCACGCAAACGTTAATGCATTGTGTCGTACAGGTGCTGGATGTCAGTTTGTGGGATGGAGTTCCATGCCTGTTGCACTTGGTCAGTCAATACAGGGATGGTTAATGCTGGTTGGGGGTGACGCTGGAGTTGTCGTCCAATGATGTACCATACATGCTCGATTGGTGAAAGATCTGGTGATCTAGCAGGCCATGGCAACATGTTGACACTCTGTAGAGCATGTTGGGTTACAACAGCGGTATGCGGGCGAGCATTATCCTGTTGGAAAACACCCCTGGAATGCTGTTCATGAATGGCAGCACAACAGGTTGAATCACCAGACCGACGTACAACTGTGCCATCAGGGTGCGTGGGATAACCACGAGAGTGCTCCTGCTGTCATAAGAAATTGCTCTGGGGAAATTGCTCCCCAGACCATAACTCAAGGTGTAGGTCTAGTGTGTCTCGGCCGCAGACAGGTTGGTTGCAGGCGCTCACCTGGCCTCCTCCTAACCAACACACGACCATCACTGGCACCCAGGCAGAACCGGCTTTCATCAGAAAACACAACAGATCTCCACTCTGTCCTTCAATGAACTCTAGCTTGACACCACTGACGTCGCAAACGGCAGTGGTTTGGAGTAAGTGGAATGCACGCTACAGGGCGTCTGGCTCGGAGCTGTCCTTCAAGTAACCGATTTGTAACAGTTCGTTGTGTCACTGTGGTGGCAACTGCAGCTCGAATTGCTGCCACAGACGCGGTATGATGCGCCACGGCCATACGCTGTACACGACGGTCTTCCCTCTCAGTAGTGCCACGTGGCCGGCCTGAACCCGATCTTCTTGAGGCAGTACCTTCCCTTGACCACCGCTGCCAACAATCATGCCCAGTGGCTACATTCCTGCCAAGTCGTTCTACAATATTGCGGAAAGAAAATCCACCTTCTCGTAGCCCTATTACACGACCTCGTTCAAACTCCGTGAGCTGTTGATAATGGCTTCTTCGTCTTCTTAAAGGCATTCTTGACTAACATCAACACCCTACGTCGAATCTCAACGATAACTAAGGCTCACGAACATTACAGCGTGTATTTACAGCAAAACTGCTTTGCATGCTCCGAGGGGCGCTACTAGAGGCACACGTATGCGCTGAGCGCGAAATTTGCATAGACGTCATCTTACAGATGTACTCTCACCGCCTACTAACTGTCGTTTATCTAACACAACCCCTTCTTGGTGTTGGGATTTTTTTTTTTCCGCCAGTGTGTGTATATATTTCTTCTTTTTTTTTTTTTTTTTTTTTTTTTTTTTTTTTTTTTTATCCCACCAAAATGTGAACATGTGCTAATTTTGTCACCGTGATTTGAAATAAATAAAAAAATTAACAAACTTTTTGTTTTCGGTGGGGAGAACTTACATTCTAAAACTTGTACACTTTTTTGGGCAACTATTTAGTCATTAACATAATTTGTTAAGGCTACTATTTTTACCATTAGTGGCTACTAAAGCAACTATTTTCTTGGGTGTGACAGGCTAGCAGCCCTGAGCTTTTCACTCCATACCAAAAGATGACCTCTGCAAGTCCTTCCTTTGGTTGGCTGATTCTGCCACTTCTTGTATTATTGCAGAAGGAATGTACTTTGAATCAAATATGTTCACGTAAGTTTTCCTGCTTTTCTATTAAAAAAATCAGTCTCATTACTTAATTGCTGCACTATGTATTGTGATTTCCACGTTACTTCATACTTTACTTTTCGTCACATTTCCACATCAAATATGCTTCCTTCTTTCTCTTTACTGCTTCTTTAATTTCACTGTTACTCCAAGCATCACCTTTAAAGTTACCCACTCTTGCAGTACCACAGACCTGTTCAGCAGCAGTGACAACACAAGACCTTCCCAAATTCAAAATTCAATTTTCATGACCTTCATAAATTCAAAATTAGGAACTGGCTGTAATCCAAAGTTATTCTTCATTTTAATAGTTGAAGAAGTTCCTCTCATTGCGACACTTGACAACTTGAAATAATACAGAAAGCAAATTTTGTAATTCTTTACGTTTCAAAATGTGGAAAATATTTTGTGTGGAACAATGACTCTTTCGTCACATTTCTCTGTATACTCAATTGCCCCATATACAACTGCAGGAGCAATAATAACCAACTTATAATTTGGTGTTATCAGGGGGGCGACTGTAGAGAGTTTGATGTGATGTTGTTTTAGGATACTATTTTCAAAAACAATATCTTCAGCCATAAGCAGAAATATTTCTTTCATCTGAGATTATTATCTGCCTTTTACATTCAGTGTAGTCTCAGAAAGATTTGGCCAGACAAACTTCAACGTTAATAGAAAAGAGTGAAATGCAAATCTATCTCACATATTCCTTCTCCAGCAAATACTCATGATCGACGCACCGTGGGGTTTGCTTTTTTCGTAAACACACAGCTCTAGTTTTGACCTGTGCAACCTCTAGTTCAGGTATGTTTTCTTTATAACCTGACAACACCTAAAGGATGTACATTTTACTATTCAGAAGGTGTATATATTTGTTTGGTTAGATTTACTTTTGTTTTGAAGGTGAAACAAGAGCAGAATTTATGGGGTAATCCAAAAAAGAACAAATCCTACGCATGGTAAACTCTGTGCCGGAAAAAGGAATAAGGATTTCTAAACATTATTCCTGTGTGTCTCAGCACTGATCTACCCCAATCATAAGCACAGCCAGTGTGCTTTAAAATCAGTCTACATCAGTGAGATGCACAACTGTATTCCTTCTCTAACCCTACACACATGATCGGTGCACTGTGGGGTTTCACTTTCTCCTTAAAGTGCACAGTTTGGTCCTGTGCAACCTACAGTTTAGATAAGATCTCTTTTAACCCAACGACTTACAATAAAGGTTGCAAATGTCCACGTTCAGTTACAGATTTGCCGCCGGTTCGAATGTTAAACAGCAAACTTTTGGAGAATTTCCCAAAAAGAAAACATACCCTAGCACAGTTTTCTCCTCTGCAATGGAAAAAAAAATGTAAACTTTGAACAAAGAACGAAATAAAAACAATCGTTCTCTGTGCAACCTTTTTCTTTTGCTTTTCAACTGAAATATTTTCTTGCAATGTAGATTTGGGCCAATTTTCATTTTGGTACCTACGAAGAAAAACAGGCATAAAGCAGCATTATTATGCTCACTCTTTTGTAAATTCTTACAAAAGCTATTGTGTCTGTAGATGGATGGACAAATTGTTTGGATCTTTCAATTTCTTTTCCACCAAACCCTTTTGCCTCAAAACCAATTATTTGGTTTCTATGTGCATCATCATTCACAAAAAACTTGTAGAAGAGACAGATGAGTTATAGAACTTTGAATTCCTAACTTACTTGTGAGTGGAAGCAATTAATGAATCCTCCTGATTCAGTACAAATTGTATGGAAATAAGTTTTCTTTAAATACACTGCATATCCCACCAAATGTGCAGATTCAGAAAACTATGACACTTTGCACTTCATCTGTTCATTGTAGATGCCTCGGGAGGGAATGTGTTGCATTGAGGCAGGATTCTAAAGTTGGTAATGTGAAAATAACTAATATTATCATAAAATAAAAAAAAATAGAATTGGTGGGTTGATAGTGCTTCATGAAATATCAAAAACAATTTCTCCATGTATGCTTGAGACTTTCAAGATAAATACACCTATATTTGTTTAGTTAGACTTGATTTTGTTTCAAGGTTAAAATGAAAACATCAGAACATGGAAAACATTAGTTATCCTTCATAACCTAAAGTACACTGCCGGACAGTTGCTAAGGACGGATGACAATAGCAACGATAGCAACCATAAAATGGAAGGCAGGAAAATGTGGAAATTAGCATAAGTGCGGGATACAGTAAGACGTGTTGTGCGTATGCAAACTTTGGATTGCCGAACTTGTTCGTGACGTCATAGCGCTGATAAGAGATATAAAGGATTTGACGCGTACTGACTATTGTTGTTCAAACGCAAAGTTGAAAGGGAAAGAATCAATTGACGAACTTGCAATTTTCAGTATGTCTTCCCGACATAACCTAGATGATTTTACGCGTGGCCATATTATTGGCAAAATTGAAGAAGGGCGAAAAATAACAGATGTTGTCAGGGAGTTCGACGTCAGCCACAGTGTTGTTTCAAGGCTTTGGAAATAATTTCAAACAAATGGAGAGTGTAGCAAACATCACGGGGGAGGTCGTGCTCGCAGTACGACACCTGCAGAAGATCGGTACATAGTGCTATCAACAAAAACACACCGGCGCAGCACAGCTAGTGAGGTAGCAAATCAGTTTATGGCTGCTACTGGCAAGCAGATCTCCCGAAAAACTGTCTCCAGACGTTTGCATGAAAGAGGACTATACGCCCGCCGTCCTGTTGTGTGCATCCCATTGTCCAGACGTCACCGTACCGCCCGTTTGCAATGGTGCCATCAACATCGCAATTGGACTGATAACGACTGGTCTGCTGTCCTCTTCTCAGATGAGAGTAGATACAGTCTATCGTCTGATTGTCGACGACAACTGATCTGGCGTGATAGTGGTACTGCATATTGTCCAACAAACATACAGGAAAGGGACCGATATCCGACATGTAATGTCATGGTATGGGCTGGCATCATGATCAATGGCTGTACATCCCTCTATGTGCTTCCAACTGGGACCATGACTGGCCAACGATACATTAACGATGTTCTGCTACCTCATGTTCGCATGTTCCGTGGTGCTGTCGGTGATAGATTCATTTTCATGGACGACAACGCAACATGTCATCGAACAGTCGCTGTCCAGGAGTGTCTTGAGAGCGAGGATATTCAACGCCTCGTATGGCCAGCACGTTCTCCAGATCTGAATCCCATTGAAAATGTGTGGGATGCTTTGGGGAGGAGTCTTGCTGGTCGCCAATACCCTCCAATAAACAAGGACACCCTCATCCGTGCACTGACAGAGGAATGGGATAAATTACCCCAACAGCTGCTTGATAATGTTGTGCAAAGCATGACACGACGTGTGGAATCTTGCATCGCCCTCCATGGTGGACATATCCCGTATTAACATCTTACGCCGTAACGCCTGCGGACAGTAATTGCATTTTCTTCACGTTTACGTATTCTGCACAAAATGGCCCGTTTGTCCCTTGAACACGTTCCAAAGTTTTCTGGATTTCAGAGCACAATAAATTGTCTTTCTTGTAATGTCCTGGCATTCTGACATTATTTTATTTCACTTGGCATCCAACCACACTTACTTTTTTATGCGTTATATAGCCGTTTATGATCCGTCCTTAGCAATTGTCCAGCAGTGTACTAAGGTCCGAGAAGCTCTCAAAAATAGTGTTTATGAGATGTGACACTAAATTGCTTCATAAATATATAACAATGAAACATAATGTTTGTGTTAGTGGCGTACCAGGAAAACTTGGGGCTCCCCAGATGAAAAAAAAAAAATCTTTGAGGCCCTTTTGCAAAAATCTATTACCTTTCAATTGCTCAAAATTTAAAATTCCATATTAATAATTAGGTTTTATGAGCATTTAATAATTCAATTTTTTTTTGGAATCTAGAGTTATTTTTCATAAAACCAAAACTATTGAACTTTATTGGGTTTAATAAATGTGCACATTGTAATTAAAATGATTACCCTAATTTTATACCATTACAAAGTAACTACAAATTACTTATGCCAAAGTTAATCATATCGTGCAAGTTTTATTCTTTTAGAGAATTAAGGCCAGCCTCTTTGAAATGCCTCACGATCACACGCACAAAACATGTATGTGACAGTGCCTAATGGCTATTTCTTATTTATACAAAAAATACAGAACATAAGTAAGCAAATAAATAACAATTAAGAATTGTGGCACAAAAACATCAAACTACTTAAATGATTTACTCTTGAATATAGAAACCACTTAAAGTAATGTCACAATGTTTTGCACATTGTAAAAAAATTTTCTCTTGGCTCTGTTATAAAAAAAATGGCACAAGTCTCTGTTTCTTTAGCCCTGCAAAGAACACCTCTTCTCAGTTCTTTTATTCTGAAGGATGCATAGTTATGTGCAAACAACTGCAATATGTAACACCTTACCCTCATTGGTATAATAATTTCATTCATTGAACTGATATTTCTTTCACATTCTCTTGTTAATGTACATGTATAAAGACTATTTGTTGTGGCTGTGAAAAGAGGCATCAACTCATCTGGAATAGCTGCTTTCATGTCATCCAGTTTTTATAAAATCAAACTGCAAAAGTGATTTTCAAATATACTTATTTAATGAAAAATGTACCAAAAATTCCTTTTTTTTTAATTTTTGTACTTCATTTAAAGCCACTAAAACAATTCTGGCTATTTATATAACCAGCTTATGTAGTTTCCACAAACAAATTTTTTAAAATATTTTTCTTGCAGTTAAAGGCCCTCTTTGCCATTAGGCCTCCCTGCAATGTGGGGTTGCAGGGGATATCAGTACATCCCTGGTTTGTGTGTGATAGATATTTTGCGTGTTTGAGTTGGTAGATAGGAAATCACAGTACACATTTTTCACAAATTTAGCAGATTGTTTTTCGCTTTTGTCAGAGTCTCGGTGTCCAATTTCAAAGCAAATATTTGAAAGGAATGGCTTGTTACATACAAAAATCTTTACCATGCCTACTTCAGAGAAACCAAGAAGTTGTGAATGAGACAGCTGAGAAATGTGTGTGCCTAGAAAGTGCTGATGTACATGCTACGTGACTTGCGCTGGTATGAAAATGTTCCTGTCACATATGCATCAGAAGAATCAAGACTGTTTCCCTTCCTTGGCTATAGCAGTTATCACAATGTTTGGTAAAGACGAGTCTGCGTTACTCTGCTGATGCAGTGCTATACTGTCAGTCAGTTATGCATTTAAGAGACCTGTTTTTCTTGCATCTTTTCTGCTTGTTTGTTTTTGGTTCTTAAAAGTTTTTTGCAGTTTACAAGGAAAGCACAGTCCTTAATATTAATCACCTGTTTGAGACAAAAAGGAGATAGAGCTGTAGCAAAACAAAAAATGCCATTGTTTTTATAATCAGTGCAACAATGGAAATATTTAATACAAATTTGGAAGATGACAATCCGATTTTTGGCGTAAATGTGACAAGGATGTTAAGTCAGATAATATCCGAAAACTTGAAAATTTTCATCGTCCTGGAGCGGGACTCGAACCCGCGTCTCCCAGAAAACGCCCAGGTATGCTAACCACTACACCACCCAGAACGACCAAAGTTTCAAGTTTCCGATCAATATGAATATAACCATCACAGGATTCGCTAGTCGAAGCAACCGGTCACGTTTAGCGAATCTGGAGGTTATGAATCATATCCCATGTTTGCCCGGAGAAGCAGATAAATCAGGAAAGAAATACGGGATTACGCCATATAATACAAATTTGGAAGATGACAATCCGATTTTTGGCGTAAATGTGACAAGGATGTTAAGTCAGATAATATCCGAAAACTTGAAAATTTTCATCGTCCTGGAGCGAGACTCGAACCCGCGTCTCCCAGAAAACGCCCGGGTATGCTAACCACTACACCACCCAGAACGACCAAGTTTCAAGTTTCCGATCAATTATCTGACTTAACATCCTTGTCACATTTACGCCAAAAATCGGATTGTCATCTTCCAAATTTGTATTATATGGCGTAATCCCGTATTTCTTTCCTGATGGAAATATTTAGTTCTTCAAAAATGACTGGAAAACATGTTAAGTTTGAAACATTGTTTCTACTACAATACACCCATTGTTGAACAGAAGTAATAATTGAATGTAAAAACCATAATTCAATAAGGAAATTTTGTGTGTGTTTAGATACACTAAATGATCAAAAGTATCCAGATCAGGAATGTAGAGGCTAGAGGGGGTTCAGCCTCTTCTGCAAAGCAACCCCCCCCTGGAAAATACACATAAATTATGTGGACTTTTATTTCCACTGGTTTATGCAAATGACTTTTTTTATTTCATTATAAACATAAGTGATTTTCCTTATTTTGTCATGCATGGCATTTTTTAAAAACAAAAATCCAAGTAATACAGCATAAATGATGAACAACTACAGAGAAAGTACTTTTAAAGGTAAATGTAGAAGCAGCTGTGCCATGATTCTCTGCCACATGGTGACAGGGCTTGTTGAGGTTAGAAATGTATAATTTTAAAGAACATTACAAAAAAAAAGATTGAAAGAAAGAGTGACGGAGGTGGAGGTGTAATTGGGTAGGAGGCTAAACTACCGTTCGTTTGGTTAGTGGCTATGAGATCCCTAAGCTGCTGTTTAAAAGCTTCCAGATAGTTTGTTGCCTACAAAGAAGTGCTGTCGTGGGGACATTTTAACTAAATCTTTACCCCCAAGGTGTTGGAAAATAGTGCTAAAAGGAAATCTTTGTGCGTGCATCAGAGAGAGAGATAACTTCCTACATCTTCTCGTTCATTGTTTTTCATCCAGGAGGAGTGGTTTTACTATGCTTGTTCTAGAGAAAAACAGTTCATTCAGTAGGATTCTGGTGTTTTTGCATGGGAAAGGGGTATGTCTATTGACCACAGTAAGAAGTGGCCACCGTCAAGCATCAGCGAAGGAGAATATGCGATTAAAGATGGAGAAAAAAAGAGGAACCGAAGAAGAGAAGTTGAAAAAGGTGAAGCATGACATCAGTAAATCCCAGATGCCATTGCGTGGTTCCACAGAAAAGAGAACAGAATGATAAACTAAAAAAAAAAAAAAAACTTGCGAGTTGGTAGTTATTTTGACTCCAGCGATAAGGAACGTGCAGCTCAACCACCAAGCAAATTCAAAGAATGTGTTTTATTTTTTATATTTCAAAAGAGAGCTGTTTTCTTTCTTTCCCTTCTTATTTCATTGTCTGTATTTTATCTAATTGTTTTTACTCTTTAGCATAACTATTCGTAAATGAAGTAAATTAACAAAAGGAGATTAAATACAAAGCCAAACTTGCATCTGTATTCGTGGGAAAATGCAGTTTGTTGTTGAACACAGAGCCCCTCCCCTTCCCAACCCCGGTTCTGGGATCTAGCTATGGCCCTGATCTGAATACTCCTTTTGAATAATAGATTTGCCCGTGTATATTACAGCTATGTCCCATACAAGTATAAAAGGTGCATGTGAACTGACAAACATCACGGACAAGCATGCATGATCAAAATAAACTCCCTGAAATGGCAATGAGCTGGACTTATTGCTGGAAAAACTAACCACCAATGGACAACCAAAATAGTAGACTAAATATGAAAGGATAGAAAAAGGCACAGATCACATGGGAGATGGCTGGATTAAATTTGAAAGCATGCTGAAGCGACATGATGGAGACCAGCTTAAGACAGTTAGTTGTAGAAGAAATTTGGGGAGACTTCATCCAACAGTGGTATTAATAACAATTGATGATATTTTATGTCACAAAAACAACCATCATATTTGTGGAGGGGCAGCCTAGTACCACCCATTATTATGATGAAAATGTCATAAATCACTATCAGGGAGGATCCTGTGTTTAGACAATTTGAATAATGTGGTGCTTCATTCATACACTGTCAACATTACCAGATTGGCTCTTAATGAGGTAAATGTCCTTTTTCTGACCTACAAGTTCAGTAGATCTGTCATCTGCTGAACATGTCTAAACATCACTGGAAAGTGCCTGATCTCAGCTTTTGCTCAGTGAACAGATATGAATGACATACTGCACAATGACATCCAGTGACACCTACTTAGACAAAATCATACACGAGGGTTACACCAGATTTTAATTTTCAAAAATGTGAAAAAATTTCATTGATATCTCGAATGATATTTATTATAGTCACCTAAAGTATAGTCATTTCTTCCTATAACTAATCATAACATGGTTGCCAGCTTTGTCCAAAATCAGAACCCTCTATCATGATGCTTCAGTTTCCACTTCCTTTACTGTACACAGACCTGAAAAGATGCTGCTACTCAAGGTTTGCTTGCAGTGATGTCCTTAAAAAAGTTTTTTGCATTCAGTGGTAGCCAGAAGCATACCGTATGCCCCGCAGTGCGGGGGGAAGGGTCTGAGGGGCCCCGAAAGGATGTCCCACGAAACACTCTAAAAATGACTTTCCTGAAAAAGCACAGCATGATTTTTTCAAGATTGGCTGGTAATTGAGGAGGACTGTGGGAGGGGGTGAAGTTAGCTTTCCTTACTAAAGCCTCCCCGCTCCTAGCCCACCCCCACTCCCACTTTCTGCGTAGGTCACAGCACCACAAGGACTGCCTCCTGCCTTTCATAGTTCTAGGAAGAAAAGGTGTCTAAGCTCTGAGTAAATCATTTTTAATACACATTTCAATATCATGTTATTTACTAGTGTTAGAAACAGCCTTATACTTACAATTTTTTTAATTTTTTATTAGAGGTTAAACCAGTGGTTCCCAAAGTGTGTGCCACAGCTTCCTTATAGGGGCACCACAAAATATTACAAAATTTTCATAATTTTAAAATTGTGTACTTGTTAGAATTTGACATAGGGCACCTTGGGAGAACCTGGATTCAGCAAAAGCGCCACGAATCGAAAAAGTTTGGGAACCACTGGGTTAAACGACCACTATGAGCAACTCAATGGGCTATAAGTAGTCGCCTGTCCCTAATTTAAGGCCACTGGTTCCAGGGAAAGGAGAGAGCCAGGGTCGTAAGACAAAAACAACATCCATGCCTCACCCGGATTCGAACCGGGGACCCTTCTCGGACAAATGGTCATAAGCCAGCACTTAGACCACTGCGCCACCGGGGCGGCCTTAGAAATTTTCACTACCAACCTTCATTCTTAAGTGTTAATGAAATGATGCAAGCTCTGCTGTTAATATTAATAGTGACCTCAGCATGACGTAAAATCTAACAAAATTCACATAGTCGGGAAGCGAATAAACATCTTGATTTTAGAATTACATTTTTCTAAATGTTATGAGTTTAGATATAATATAAACTGCTGGCCACCCAAAATTCAATACCAAGAAGGAAGTATCCGATTGGCCTGAAATTCGCAGCATGCATCGCCCACGAGAGGACATGCAAACGATTACCATTAGCAGGGCATATGCAAATCATGTGCGCCCGGCACGCCACTGAGAAGCACTATAAGAAGGGTGCACAGAAGGCGGGATCGGTTGTAAGTAGTGGAAGCGTGTTGTGCTGCCGGACCTGTGCGGAGAACGCTTCCTGATGCCTCATTGCAGAATACAGTAGTCATTCCAGCACGTTTCAGAGTTCGACAGAGGACGAATAGTGGCTTATCACGACAGCGGTTTATCGTACAGAGACATCGGCGCCAGTATGGGACGACATCCAGCCACAGTGAGGCGAGTATAGATTCGGTGGGTGCCGGAGGGACGGACGGACTGACCGAAGTGAGCGATTGCCGCAACCGCGGCACACACCGAACGAGTGGATCGGCATGTTGTGTGGCGGGCATTAACGGCTCACACCGCCACATCACGAACGTTAGCGCAGGAATTAGAGTGTGTTGCGCAACAACCTGTGTCAGCATGTACCGTTCGACGTCGTCTGCAGGAGCGGGGACTTGTCACACGGCGCCCATTGCTCCGATTACCATTGATGTTACACCACCGGCGATTACGGCGGCAGTGGTCCGTTGAACGCCGCACCTGGACTACGGAATGGCACGACAGTCTTCTCTGACGAATCCCACTTCTGCCTGCAAC